>OY282643.1:133722414-134922414 GCA_958299015.1 Tetanocera ferruginea
ACATTTAATTGTTGGTTATAAAAAAAAAATCTGCTTATAATGCGCGGGTGCTAATTGCAACAACAACAAAGCTGCTCGAAGCGTTAAAATGATAAAACTGTCAATTGTCGCTTAAAAAAAGCAACAACAACTTGCTTTGAACCAGTCGAGCTAAAGCAACAACATGTTGCTCTAGCGCATGTGCAACACTTGCGTGTCGCTGCTGCTGCTGTTGCTGCGCGTCACTAAGTGTTGATTTTATTAATACGCAAGACAAGCTGTTTTAGCTTAACAGCCAAAGTAGCCAGAATAACAAGAACAACAACAGCGAGAAAAAAAGTACAGCTACATATATTTATTAATTAATTGCATGTTGCTGCTGCTGCTGCTGTTGTCAATGATCTATGTTGTTGCTGCTTAATTGTGGGCTGTCACAGCTAGAACGTAACAACTCGATTACATGTTAAACGCCGCCAGGCTTTTGCACTTTGCCATAAAAATAAATGCAGCAGTCGAAACAATAACAACAACAACAACAACAACAACAACTTCGGCCAAACCAACAAATGTCAGCAACAATTAGAAGTGCAGCCAACAGCAACAGCGTAACAATTGCAATGAGCGTCAAGTTTGCTGATTGCAGCTATTAACACTAGCAACATCAAAGTCGACAATATGACGATTGCTGACTGACGTCTTGCCATGATTTGTTGTAGGAAGTTGCTGCAATAAAAACAGCAGCAGCACAACAACAACAACAACAACAACAATAAAAAAACAATGACACTCATGCTGATTAATTGATTGTTAAGTGTGAACAACTGAAGTTAAGCGCAATAAAAAAAAATAAATAAATGTATAATTAATGAAGATGAAAGTCAAAGTGTTCTAAGCCATATCTTTATTGGATAAATCTATTTGAAAATTTTCAATATCTTGTTGTTCAAGTATTAATCAGCCAGGTTAATTGATTGAAGTAAAGAGCCTTGTTCAATGTTCCGCGTTTTGAAATACGTTTCAACTTTTTTTTTTTTTTGTAAGTTGATTTTGCATAAGAACGCTCTTAACAACAATTTTTAATTCTCGAAAAATTAACAACAATTTTTAATTCTCGAAAAATTTAAAAATTAGATAAAATCATATTCATTCTCATATTCTGCATAAAATTTCGAACAAAAATGGTCTTTACAGTGTTTTTTAATTCACAAATTTCCAGAAAAAAATTCTTTAATCAGGCATGACCTGAAATCCACATCGAAAGTTGATCGGCATCGGAAGTAAATTTCGATTCCGATTTAAAAAGATGTTCTAGATTCCGATCGGCAAGTAATCAATGCAATCGAATTCGAACATGTGTTCAATCATATATTTGACGTCTACTTTTGACTTCGTTATTTTAGCTTTTTAAATTTCTAATATAAAGCATAAAATTTGCTTGAGTTTTATGGCAGCTGCCACGCCCACTTGTCGCCTTGCGCTAAAATTTTTTATATATTTTGGAAATCACATGTTAGATATTTACCTTTAATTGCGTTATTCTAGCTTCTTTAATTTCTAAGATAAAGCGTGAAATGGATTTAAGTTGTATGACAACTACCACGCCCACTTATCCAAATTTTCTGAAATACCGTTTTTTAAACTTTCTTATAACTAAAATATTGAAAACTATTAAACAAATCTACAAAATAAAAAAATTTCTTTAAAAAGTTTCGTATTCCCGGCATATTGGGACAAACTTTTGTGAAAAATTTTTATATCATATTCACTTCAATTTCATGAAAACAATAAGAATTATCTAGCTAAAATTTCAACGAGTTTAAATTCACTTAAATTCCGATATATATGATCACAGGACACCCACAATCCGACGAAAACAAATATTGGATTCCAAAATCGGAATGGGATTGCAGAATACTTTTCAATCAAATGTCATCGGAAGTAAATTCGTTTCCGTTCTTAATCGAATTTCAGAACATACTTGAATATCCATAATTTTATATTTTGATTCCATATTGCTTTTCCTGGTGAAAGGTTTTGAGCAATTCTGAAATTAGACTGCGCAGTTTAAAGGTTTCGATGGTCAGTGCTAATGAATATGTAGTCGGATATGAATAATTCAAAATCTGGCAGGAAAAAGATTATGAATCTTACTGTGTAAACTACTTATTAAACCTTAGCTTCTTCATCAGCTAAGCTTTATAACTTCCCAATTGTTTTACATTCGACTCAGAAAAAAGTTTCTCAGAATATGATAAGAAAGGTATCATATTTAGAGAAAAATGGTATAGATTTTGCTCCAGAGAATGCTTTTCTCTATGCGTGATACTTAAAATCTACTAAAAATGCAAAAAAACTTCCAAGAAAAAAAAAATATATGTATATAAAACATTTCGTTTTTACAGAATAAGACTTATTTATTTTTCAATAAAAACAAGAAGACTTGTTTTTATTGAAGAAAATACTTCTCATAGTGAATTTTTTATCAAAATATAGGAAAAATTTTTAATTTTCAATAAATTCTTCTGTAAAAATGAGAATTTTTTAGAAAAAGAAAAAATTGCTATTTCGAAAATAAAAAAATTTTTGATCGCAGAAAGATAGGTATTTTTTCTAAGCGTGTAGAATATTTTGCCAAATTTCTCAAAAGAGTAAAAATTCTACAACATAATTATTATGTTTTAAGGTCTTATGTTCTAGAGGCCTTTATACATACATTTTCTTTGAAGTATAAAGGCCTCACATTTTCTTTGTTACTTGTTTTTCAGTTTTCGTATTTGTAAAGCTATGAAAATAAAACCTTTTATTCAGATCTTTTCTGAGATCCAATTTTGAACGGAGTCGCAATTGATTCTGACATACTTAAGGTGTTTTGAGTTTCGTTAGTTCACATTGAATCGAAATTGTCAGAAATTTCAAAATATCGATACTTAATTTCGAATCAGAATTGTTGCAAATTTTAAAATTGACCTAAACTACATTTCGTTAGTTCAAAAACTGTTCTCAGAGAGGAAGCACTCAAATAATTCTTATTGGGTATAGCTCAAGCACGACTTTATAGCGCATAGTTCCCCAAAAAACAAAAATGCGATGAACTTTGATTGCATAACAAAAAAGAATTTGAATCGCCTGGTGTCCAAATCCGACTTATTTTCTGTTTATCTATTTATAATTATTAGTACCTAAAATTCAGTACCTAAAATTCGACCTTTTCACACACATTCTATGTTAATTCGATACACAATTCATACGAAAAACAAATTTTCTACATAAAAATTTGGCAAAAAAAATCTGTAAAAAAAAGTCGGTGCACTTTTTCTCCACACTCTGATTCATTAAAAAAAAAAATATCAAAACCTGTTGAGAAACATGTGAAAATGCTTAACTATTTTCGCTACACCTTTTTTATATAGATTTTTTTACATTGACGTGACAGCAAGTTCATTCTGTGCAGGTTATCAGCATGATAAAAAAATATAGGCAGCATTGACAGTGGTTTATTTTCTCTTGAGAGCAAATTTGCTGATGTCAAAAATGTGGAATATGCTTTGGCCAAAATTCAGCTGGTGAACTGTTGCGATAGCGATGTACCGGGGAGCAATGTTATAGCTACGGCAGAGTCAGAAAACTTGTCAAATTGATGAAATGTAAGTCTTTTTGTCAATTACCAGTTGAAACTTTACCGACAAATAAACAATTTTCTTTTTTAAATGCATTTCTATGCGCAATTTTATTTTTATGTGCAACAAATTTTGATTTAGATAACAGTTGAAAAGTGGTGAGCACGCTGAATGTGACCAATGAAGCTTAATTTTATGCAATGGCGGATGGTGAGCGCTCTCTGCTTTCACTAAGGGAAAAAGTTATGTAGTCAGTACAGAGACAGCTATGTAAAATCTATGCACTTCAACTTGTATGAGAACGCAACAAGAGCAGTATTTACTGAGTAAAGGGAGCGTGTACTGACTACATATCAATTTATTCACTTTTTAAAATGAATAAAAAATGTATTCAATACATCATGCTATGTGTTGAATACATAGCAGACTTCAATAGATACAAGCAACGTGTACTCAATCAACGTGTTATGTAATTTTTTACAAAAACTTTACTCAATACATAAAATATAGACTCAGTACACGTCCGCCTTATACGATTGAAGTGACACATTTATTCAGTACATAACATATGGACTCAGTACACGTATCTCTTGCACTTCGGGACACGATTTTGCTGTTTTATGACATTCGTTTCTTGATTTTCAAATAAGCAACACCTCTAAAGCCTCTAGAAAATCAGAGCGGGAATGAGTTCATCCACTGTACTCTAGAACAAAAGCGATGATTGGATAACAATAAAATGTCTGGGTTTCTATAAGTAATTGCCAATTATTTTGTGAAATCTAGTCATTTCTTTATTAAGTTATTTATTGCATTTGTTGAGAGGGTGATTTACGCACAGACATTATGCATGTACTCATTGCATAAAATTATGTTTTTAACATATGTAATGAGTAAATTATGTATGTACTCATTATATAAATGTATGCACTAAAAATATGTAATGAGTAAATTATGTATGTACTCATTACATAAAATTATGCATTTAAAATATGTAATGAGTAAATAATGTATGTACTCATTGCATAAAATTATGTACTCCAAATATGTAATGAGTAAATTATGTATGTACTGAGTCAATAATTTATGTAATACGTACATAAGATCTTTACTCATTACATAAAATTATTTGTAACAGTTTGCGTTGAGTACATAAAATTCTTTATTGACTACATAACCGCTTGAAAGCATTATGTAGTCAATAAAGATTTCAACATGTACTCAATACATGAAAAATGTAAAATTTTTGTGTGCAGAAAACTATGCGATGAGTACATAAATTTATGTATTGAGTCCATAGGTTTTTCCCTCTGTGTTGTTATATTTTTTGACAGGTACAAGTTTTCAACATTAACTTTAATGCTACCTTTTAATTATTGTATCATGGGTTATCAGTGTGTTAAAGGAGAGAGAAAATGAGAAAAGGTATTGACAACAACCAGGGTTGCCAACTTATTTTTTGATATGCCCCGCAGAAGTTCTAAAAATTCTCCGATTTTTTATAAAATTCCCATAGATATTGGCTTCGTAATTTAGAACATTCAATTTGAGACAGTTTTTTCTCTCTCTCGGCATTTGGTTGAGGTACACTCCAAATAACTATCGACAATATTAAGAAAATTCATTGAAAATACTTTTGGTTAAAGCTTAACAGTGATTGTTATCACATTTGAAAGAAAATTTAACAAACTATTATTAAGAATAAGAAAAATTTAAAAGCCGTTAAAATTCAACCAAGATATTGACATAGAAAGTTAAACCTTTAAATTCAAACCACGTTTGTTTTTTTAATTTGACAACAGATGACTGCATAAAACTAAATTTATTTGAAGAAATTTTTATTTTTGAAAAAAAACTCAAATTCGACCAATTCAAAAACTCTCTTACAACTAAATTTCATCTTGATCAAAGAGCGGGTTATTTCTCAAAAATTTCATTATGAAATAACGCCCATTTTATTCGTATGGAAAGTTTTTGGACGTTACTTCATATTTGATTTGGGCTTTATTTCACTGAACCGTTACATATTCTTGCATAGAATCTATAAAATATGCAAAAGTGTGTCCTTGCAGCAGGAAAGTCAAAATTATATTATATTGTTTTTGGTTTTCAGTTATAGTGTTAACATAAACGCATTTTTTAAAAAAACTGCTCGAGTTCAAATCGTCTAAAATCTTCTTTGTAAAAATATAAAAATGTTTGTTTATAGATACAAACAATGTTTGTAGATATTATGCTAAAACCACAACAACTTTTCATTACATATAATGTTGATATTCATTCAAGTCATTTGAAAAAATTTCAACTTCCTATTTATGCAGTTTTTATCAAGCTTAAGCCTCTATTTGCTTCAATGCGTTATGCCCCGCTTAAGCCAGATACGTTTTATTTTTTTTTTTACTCTATTCTACTCTGTTGACTCTTGTACTTGGCCGCAGGGATCAACGTATTACTGTTAATTGCTTTCTTGTTAGCACGGCCAACAGACGCTTCAGGCGATCATAACCGGCGGATTATTACGTTTACGATCACTACGTTGAGCGTTTGTTTTTCACTCTATAAGACGTGTTCTTGTTGGCAACAACTCCGCCTACTTGACTGGCTAGCTGGTTAGCTGGCTGGCTGGCTGGTCTACAATGAAAGTCCCTGTGGCTATTTTTCATATAAATGTTATTATTAGCTGTTGTTGTTGTAGTTGTTTTTATCGTTGTTGGTTTCAGTGTCGATCACTGGCTTGCAACACACCGTTAATCATTCACACGAGGTTTTAACAGCTGATTATCGCATCACAAGATATTATTTATGATAGAATCGAATGAGGGCGAATGAAAAACAAACAGTTTTTTATTCTATAGCGCTACGCAACTCTAGTCAACCTGCAAATTTTTCACAAAGTGTTGAAACTGTGTGTTTAACAGGTTTTTATTATTTGCTTATGAAAGGTTTACAAAGTTTTTGAATATTTTATGGCTTGTTCTTGTCTATCTTAACCCACAACCTGTCCTAAGCACGATTGTCAAGTTGTCAGTTTCTGGTTAAGATATAATTAAGTTACTTCCGTTCATGTGAATTTGAACCCGAACTACTCGCTTATGTTTTTTTGGTATCGAAACGTCATATTTGTCGATTGCCTTAACTTTACAATTCTTTTCGCTTCGCAAACGTTTTTCTAAGCAATACTTAAAAACTGGCGCTCTACTTGGCTCCATCAATTCATTTTTATTTTCAGATTTTTTTTTTTTTTTGTTTTTATGTTCTTCTCAATTTGAACTTGTACCTGGCGCACATGATCGGCTAATCATATCAGCCTAATTTTTCTTTTGTTCCAATTAAATGTCTTGGCCACAAATTCGCTTTTATTAACCACTCGTCGAACTTGTTGTTGCTGTTTGTGGCTCTGTCGTTGCAGCTTCTTCTTTCGTTAGTCTTATTCTTCTACTACTGCCTCTTATTGTTTTTGTTGTAATTTATGACAACCTGGTCGCTCGTTCTCATGGTTTATTTGTTTTTATATGCTACTCCGTCTAACTGACTGTCTGTCTGTCTGTTTTACTTGTCGTTCTTTCTTCTGTCTTGTCCTCATATGCTGGCTGCATACGAGGCTGCTTCCTTCGTAAGGAAGCAAGGGTTCTACTTCGTCTTGGCTGCCGTTTACTTCTCTAGTTCAACACTGGCTCGTTTAATTCTGGCGCTCCATCATTTCTTGGCCATCCGCTGTGGATCCTCATCACGTTTATTGTTTTCTGTGTTTGTTTTCTTGATCGACGCCTAATCCATTATAAACTGACCGAGTGGCAGCGCGATCGAGCGCCAGTACGCCGCGATACGATGAGGTTCTGCGTCAAGTTGGTCAAATAGCCGCAGGCGCACAAATACTAGCACGCACACACACACACACAAACTAAGCAAACAAAGGGACAGTCTGAAGCACAGACGGACAGACAGTCGCTCAGACGGAGGGACAGTCATAGCAACGTGTTTCGTTTAAGCCATAAGCAGCAGCAGCAATAAGCAGTTGAAGTTGCAGCCAGCCAAGCACTCTCGGTGTGGCCCTATTTTATGAGCTTGTTCGAGACGAGCAGCACGAACATCCACTTATTTTCAAAAGGGCAGTGCTTGGCAGTTAGGGTTACCCTGCCGCGAAGTCGCTTGGAGCCTCGTTTGAGATGACGTTGATAATGGAGCTGTGAACAACGTTGATTATGTTGGTGAATCCTGCGATGTTGCTGCTGATGTTGCTCTGGCTGTTGTTGTTCTTGTTGATGTTGATGATCATGATGGCGATGATGATAAGTAAACATATTCAACGAAATTGGCCAAAAAATAAACACATGTTAGGCGCGTTAAATGCCCGTGTGAGGGGTTTTCTTATGTCTTATTGTTTGTTGTGTTATTTTTGTGGTTGGTGTTGTTGTTGTTGTTGTTAGTGTAGCTGCATGTTTCACGATGATGAAAACACGTCTGCATTCAGCACTTGGCCAAATTAGTTGTGAACTTAATTTAAGACCGACCCTTGGTCGGTAGTGCGTTCAGCTAAATACACGCAGAAAAATTTGTGAAATAACGTTAAAAAAACTACATGGGAATTATAGGTAAATTGAATAAATATTAAAAATTGCTAATAAGAAATAAATCAGACACAAAAATAAAATTTATAAAATATATAAATATAATTGCAAAATTATAAAATAAAATTCATATAAAAATAATGTCAATAGAAAGTTTTTATTCGAACAATTTTCATTGTGTTAAAAAAAAAAATAAAAAAACATATAATATAAATACAATAAAAAAAAGAAAAGAAGTTTATAAAAAAAATATTCAAAATTTTTTTCAATAATTTTTAATTAATAAAAATTATTAATTTTTCAAAAAAAAAAAATAATGATGTCAGTTCATAGTTCATAAGAAATAAAAATGTTTAAAATAAATAAAATAAAAAGTTTTTCATAAAAACAATATAAAAGAGCATATAAAAAATGTTCATTGTTCATAAAAAAATTGAAGTTAATAAAAAAATAAAGTATGATAAAAAATACATAATATAAAAATAAAAAAAAAATTAAAAAAAAATAAAAAAACATACAATAAAGATTGAAATATGAAGACAAAATTAAAATTTAATATTAAAAACAAAAAAATCTTATTTTTAAAAAAAAATTAAAATACCCATTATTCATGAAATAAATTGATATAAAAAAAAATTATACAAAAATAATAAAAAAAATACTAACAAATTAAAAAAAATACAAAACAAAAATAGAAAAATTAATAAAACACTTAAATATTTTTGTCTTACATCCACAAAAAATTCAAATTTTATACATAAAACAAAAATTGAAAATTATTATGTGTAAAAAAATAAAATTAAAAGTATTTACAATGTTCATAAAATAAAAAAAATATAATATGAACAAATTTTAATTGCAAATAAAAAACTTATACATAAAACCAAAAATAAGAAATAAATAAAAATATTTTTTTTGTATTTTATTTAAAATAAAAATTAAATAATATAAAAATATAAAAAAAAATAAAAATAATGAAATTACAAATAAAAATAAAAAAGGAAAAAATAAAAATAAATACATATAAAAATAAAAATTTGAATAAAAATTAAAATAAAAACAAAATAAAAAAGATGAAAGTAAAAATAAAAACAAAAATAAAAAAAAATAAAAAATAAAGATAAAAAATAAAAATAAAAAAATTAAAATAAAAATTAAAATTAAAATAAAAATAAAAATAAAAATAAAAATAAAAATAAAAATTAAAATAAAAATAAAAATAAAAAAAAATAAAAATAAATATAAAAATAAAAATAAAAATAAAAAATTAAAATGAAAATAAAAATAAAAATAATAAAATAAAAATAAAAATAAAAATAAAAATAAAAATAAAAATAAAAAAAAAATAAAAATAAAAATAAAAATAAAAATAATAATAAAAATAAAAACATAAATAAAAAAAAAATAAAAATAAAAATAAAAAATAAAAAAAAATAAAAATAAAAAAATAGTAATAAAAAGAAAAATAAAAATAAAAATAAAAATAAAAATAAAAATAATAATAATAAAAATAAAAATAAAAATAAAAATAAAAATAATAATAAAAATAAAAATAAAAATAAAAATAAAAATCATAATAATAATAATGAAAATTAAAAATAATATAAAATAAAAATATAAATAAAAATAAACATAATAATAAAATAATATAAAAATTATATAAAAATACTATAAAAATAAAAATAAAAATTAAAATAAAACTAAAAGCTTTACATGAAATTATTTACTCTTTAAGGTTTGCTATTGTCTGAAGAAAGGTGTTGACCGATCAGAAAAACTTTTTTATTGAAAAAATTTTCGCTGGGACTGGGAATCGAACTCGGTCTCCGACAATGCTAAGCCACACACTTAACCTGCATGCCACGGTCACCACAATAAATATACATAAACATTTAAATGCAAATAAAAATAAAAATTAAAATATAAATAAAAACAAAAATACAAATAAAAATAAGAATAAAAACAAAAATACTATAAATTAGTATAAAAATATGCAAAAAAAAAAATAATACAAACAAAAATAAAAAATTAAAAATAATAAAAATAAAAATTATAATAGAAAACTTTCATATAAAAATTTAAATACTTTTCCTTAAAACTTTGAAAGAAAACTTTCATAAAAAACTTAAATAATCTTCATTAAAACTTTGAAATTTTAAACATAAAACAAAAATTAAGTAATTTTTAACAATAAATAACCATTCTTCATTAAATAAATTGCAACAAATAAAGTAGTGAAATAAAAAAAATTTATATTATAAAAAAAAATATGGAAAATTTTTGATATAAATAAGAAACTTAATGTCGCATAACATCATTGTTATCTGCACACAATGCTAACGACATGCGACGAACGACATGTCTCCACTCTGTCGTTGTAGAGTATTATAAAAAATATTTGTACAGAAGTTGAAAATATACTTGAAATAAATAAAGAAACGAAAAAACAAACCAGCACGAAGTAAAAAACAATGATACATGTGAAAAATGGAAAAATTTTCTTTTGCCGCATATTTATTTAGAATTAAATTGAAGCCGACGACAACGACATTCGATGTCGCTCAACAATGCCGTCGCCAAGCGGCCAAAATTTCCTCACATAAGAAGTACATGTAAATTTAAAGTGACATTTGACATTTTCTTGTCGCTTGTAGTGCGAAATGTGTTGCACAGTTAGAACCTGTAGCATGCGACATAATGAGTAAACAAGGTCTCCCATAAAAATCTTTTAATTTTCATGCGTTTCAGCTCAGCATGCTCAAGCCTTTGTAGAGTTAAATGATTTGTTTTTTTAAGTGTAGTTTAAAACACAGCAACCTGTTTTCTCATATCTTCTACTCGGTTTTTTTTACTTTTTGGCGCCTCCAAGACGCGTTGCCGTTATTCAAACACTTCCTCCTAAATAATAGTTAACTACTTTTTAACACTTTTGCTAAAAAGTTTATAATTTATTGTTATGACAGCTGTCAGTTTGTTGCGCTGTGGCAACTCTGTGACATTTGTGCGGCAACCGCAAATGCAAAAACAACAACAGCAACAACCACAACAGCGCATGTAACAACTATTTATGCATTATCTTTGTAGCTACTGCCTGCTACTCTGGCTTGCTTCTTTGGGTTAATGTCTTCAACTACCTTGAAGCCAACTGCTGCTGTAGACCGTCTGTGAGTTTGTATGTCGGTCGTTCGTTCGTTTGTTTGGCGCTCACACGCAGGCTCCCTGGCTTGCACGCAAACATGTTAAGCCAAGCCTGGTTGATCGCTTCCGAACGTCAGTGAATGGAGACATCTGCTGAGACATACCGCGTGTTATTAACAGTTATTAAGCGTGGTTTTCATGTAATGAGCCGCACTCAACATATGTTAGAATCTGTTAAAATAGCTCAGCAAAAAGAACACAAACTAGCTGAGATTTATGCGCAAGACAGGTAGAAAGAAGACAAAGTCAGCTTTATGCAAATATTGTGGCGTGTAGTTTTTGAAGCAAAAAAAATCAATTATGTGTAACTAAGCAAATTTACCAAATTAACAGCTGCGAAGTAAGTTATTAATTTGATTAAAGCGATTGATTTGAATTTTAAAGTTTTACAAATTTTTTCTTTTCAAAAATTAACGAAAATTCCTCGAAAGATTTTTGCTTAAACTGACATAAACTGCTTTTTTGCTTTGAGAGCTTTCATTTGATATGCATTTAACAACATTGCCTTACTGTGCTGCCGAGTTCCTAGAGGTCAGCGTCTATGCACGGGTTCTGTCACTATAACAAAACCTTGCAATATTTATATCAAATGAAATCTTTTTGAAAGCTCTTTAATTTTTGGCATATAACAACACATTTTTGGCCATCAATTGTGATGATAGACAGCAATAATGTCTGGCGTTATTTTAAAAAAATGCATGTTGCGGAAGCTGTAAAATGCCTCGATTGATCGTTTTGCAACATTTCACTTACAACTGCTTTAGAAGTGCGTTTGTGTGTTTAAGTGAGTGTGTGTGTGTGTGTTTGTGTGCAATTCGCAGAAATCGTGTCGATTTGATTTATACAAAACTGTGCGCGTTTACAAAATGATCGCACAGACTCGTTCATTGCTGCGTCTGCGGCGCAACAGCAATAACAGCAACAACAACAACAATAACAACAACAACAACTAGAAACGTTAAGATTTATCGATTCGCTCATAAATAATAATTACATTGTTAAACAAAATGTTTGTTTTGCGTTGCATTGCAGTGTATTTTGCTGCAAGCTTGTCTATACGTGGACTTGGCCTGGCTTGGCTTGGTTTGGTTTGGCTTCAGCTGGTTTTAGTCTGACTGAAAACGCTTACATGCTGCACCACCCAGGAACATCTTCGTATGCCGGCTGGCTGGCCGGCTCTTGTCGTTGTTAGATGCTAGCGTTTGCTGATTGCGCTGATCTGATCGCATACAAGCTACAAAGTTTTTCCTTTCCACTCTCTCGTAAGGTTTTCCAAGTTTAAAGCTTTCAGGTGGGTCCTCGTCGTAACACATCCTGGCTGGCTGGCTGGTTGGTTGGTTGGTGGATACATGTAGCTGTTGTTTTTGTTGTTGTTGTGTCTGTTATGTTCTGCTGCGTGTCGTTGCTGATCGCCGCCGATACGCCTTTTAAAAATGCGTGTGGGAGCTTGTGCGCAACATGCTGCGTTTATCTTGCGTTGTAGCATTAAGTTGCATTAACATCGTGTAGTTGTTGTTGTTGTTGTTGTTGTTGTTGTTTTTGTTTTTGCTGCTACAAACTTTCCAGCAAACTATCATGCTTGTATTTGTAGCTCGTTGTCTGTGCCAGCTGATCTGTGCATACGCTCTTGTCGTCTGATCTCTGCGCTTAAGATAGCCCGTTGTAGCGTTTAGATGCTTCAACTTGTTGCTGGTGAAATTTATGTGCATTTTTGGTGTGATGACTGTTATAAGTTGTAATAGCTGTTGATGGTTTTTGTTGTTGTTTTTGTTTTTCTACTTTTAGCTGTTGTAATAACGATCGTTGTTGGGCTGCCATAGGCGCACTTCCGCTGAAAGACGTTGCAAGTGTTGCTTGGTTGATATGGGCGATTTTATGCAGCGGATGTGCAGCGTCTTAAGATAGTTGCCAGAAAAGTCAAGTCAGATCAGGTGAAGAATAAGAGAACATTAGTTAAATGATCAAAAAAATTTTTTTATAATTTGCCAACTGAAGTTTTCAGCACTAAACAATCGTTGAAAGATTTTCAGAACCCAAACTTAATTTAACAAAATGTCGTTAATATTTAAAGCTTGATAAAAAAATATTTCGTATCAAAAATTTAAGAGAAAAAATAAAAGTTTTGTTTTTATATAAATTTTTTACAAACTTGTAAAATTCTTTTTCTAAAATTATAACTTTTTTCGATAAAAAAAAAACATAAAAAAAATTATGTAAAATTTCGATACACATAACAAATGTTTTGTTAGATTTTCAGATACATGATTTTGATTTCAAATTCAAAGTTTTCATTCCAAATTAAACCTTCTCCAAATCAAATTAAAGTTGAGCCAAAAATAACTTTTTACGAATTAACCAAAATCACTTTTCATTTCAAATTCAACTTCTTCAGTTTACTTTAAAGTGGAAAAAGTTTCATTTGAATTCTAAAAAGTTTAATTTTAACTTCAAAAAATATAATTTGAAGTGTTAAACTTGAATTTGAAATGCAAAATTTTAATTGAAAATGTTAAAGGTTGAATTTGAAGTTAAAAACCTGTATCATTAAGACTGATTCATTGTATTTTTATGAATTTTTATATTATTATTATTTTTATTTTATATCATTTTCTTTAAATTTATGTTCTAAACAAAATTTTTACTGTTTAATAATTTTTTAAGAATTTATTTATTGTGTTTAATTAAAATTATTTTTATTTGATTATATTTTTATATTTTTATATTTTTATATTTTTATATTTTTATATTTTTATATTTTTATATTTTTATATTTTTATATTTTTATATTTTTATATTTTTATATTTTTATATTTTTATATTTTTATATTTTTATATTTTTATATTTTTATATATTTATATTTTTATATTTTTATATTTTTATATTTTTATATTTTTATATTTTTATATTTTTATATTTTTATATT
This sequence comes from Tetanocera ferruginea, assembly GCA_958299015.1. Taxonomy (NCBI): domain Eukaryota; kingdom Metazoa; phylum Arthropoda; class Insecta; order Diptera; family Sciomyzidae; genus Tetanocera; species Tetanocera ferruginea. The sequence continues at coordinate 133,736,701 of OY282643.1, forward strand.
TTTATATTTTTATATTTTTATATTTTTATATTTTTATATTTTTATATTTTTATATTTTTATTTTTTTATATTTTTATATTTTTATATTTTTATATTTTTATATTTTTATATTTTTATATTTTTATATTTTTATATTTTTATATTTTTATATTTTTATATTTTTATATTTTTATATTTTTATATTTTTATATTTTTATATTTTTATATTTTTATATTTTTATATTTTTATATTTTTATATTTTTATATTTTTATAAAATTATTATATTTTTAAAATTTTTGATATATAATATTTTCATACTTCTAAAATAATTATTTATATTTTTTTCTCTGAAGTCAAATTTTTAGAAAATCGGAAGATTCAACTTAAAGTTTTTAAGCGAAAAGAAGAGTAAGAACGCTTGATCTGTCAAGAATAAGTCTTCCCAGACATTTTGAAAGATCGTAGAACTCCAACGTATCATTTTTAGGTAACTTAAAATTGTTTTTTAAATTGTAATATGAAAATTCTCAAGAAACGGCAGGATGGGGGGAGATATATCCGTAAATTTTTGTTTCTGTCAAAATTTTAATAAAATACATTTTAAAGATATATTTAAATATATAATATTTATATATAATAAATTTATAATAAATATATACTATATATATATAATGTATATATTTTTATATTATATATTTTTTCACCACAAAGATATATCTATAAATAATAAATCCTTTCCAAAATGCCAAATTTTCTTTCAAATATCATCCTTCCTAACTTATACCCTAAAAGATATCCCTTCAAACTTTCTTCGCATAAGAAATTTTGAAGAATATACTTAACATTGAAAAACAATATTAATTTTTGAAAAAAATTTCTTGATTTACTCCATAACAACTGTATGTTTTAAATTTCGTTAAAATATTTTTTGTTCCACCTGTTCCTTCCACCTAGCACCTAGCATCGAGTGTCTGTAAAGTATCTGTAAAAATTTATCTAAAATTTTCCTTTCAACCGCACATGCGTAAAATTACCTTTTAATTAGCCTCCAACTCATTGAACTCGTATTAACTCCAAGAATACCTGTATTTTTTTTTTTTTTAAGTTTTCTTTGGCTGAATTTTCTAAACCAATTTCATAAAGTTTATGTAAAAGATTCTTAGTGAAAATTTGCCCACACTTGTCTTTATGTAGATAATTATGCCAAGTTTTTCTACAGGCTATGAAAAAATTTTGGCATGCAACAAATTTTGTCGTCTGTTTTTGATGCTAATGAAATTACTTCATCTTGGCTGGTTGCACTTAACTTGGCTTCAAGCTCGCAGTTGCCCCAGTAATGCTTGCTGATGATTTTAGCGCACCAGCAGCAGGAAGCGAGACAACGTGGAATCTTTTCATTAAATTAATTTACAAATTTTTGTTTTCACTTGATGAGGATGAAATTTTGTTTTGCCTGATGCCTGAGTAAGCAGTGAATAGGTAACAGTGGCGGCGAATTGAAGCGGTTTGGTGGGGGCGGCAAAGTGGAGCGTGAGCAGCATGTGGCAAGGATGAGCACAAGAGAGTCAAACGAGAGTGAGAGTTTAAGCAGAGCAAGAGCATGGAGCATACACATGCATATATATTTTACTATATGTATTGTATATAAATTGAGATATATATATACGTCTACATAAGTGTGTGTATTTTGTGTAAAAACACTGTTTAATATAAATCTATATATATATGTATATGTAAATGTATGTATATGTATAAGAATGCGTAGTTTGTGTTTGTGTTAGTGTTAGTGGCGGGAGGGCAGCCGCAGGTAGGGACTAGTTGTCATGCGCATGAATAAAGCTAAATGAGTCTCCGCCACAAAACTCTGCACCTTCACTTTGGTTATGGGGGGGCCTGACAGGGTTGCCAGGGGCATTCCAAGCAACTACAAATCGAATTGCGAATACAAAACAAACAACAAAAACAACTGCAAAAATTTAAAAATAAAAAAAAACAAAACATAAAAAAAACTAAAAGAAACAAACAGCAATAACAACAAAAAGAGCGAGCAACTGTCACATGCAGTTGAACAAAATGAACGTTAAATCGAGAGGAAAAAGTATGGACCTTGCCAAGGAGGAGGCTTGTGAGTGCGAGTGTATGTGTGTGTAGATAGTCAATATATGTTTGTGTGCCTGTGGGGGCTGTGTGCGTATGTCAAGCATATTATTCTGTTTGGTCCACAAAATGACCAGCAAAAGCCAAAAGCTAGGCTGTTGGGCAAAAAGCAAAGTAAAAAAAAAAATACAAAAAACGGCTGCATAAAAAGAGAATGAATGAATTTTAAAGATGCAGCAACAAACAGAATTAATGATGAAGAAATTAAAAGCTATGGACGCCATCTTTTTATTCAACTTTTGGTCAGCACTGATTTTTTGCAACAAAAAAAAAAAAAAAAAATATACGACATGAACTGCTTAAGTGTGACAAGAATAATGATTTTATTATTAACGATCAAAGAATTTGAAAGCAAGCAACAAACACGTTTTGAAGAAGCTCTGAGGAGCAGCTTTTAAAGAGAAGTTATGCTTTTATTGTGTTGATTGTGTTGTTAATGAGTTGAGTAAAGTTTGGTGAGTTTTTGAAAAAATAACTAAAAAAAACATAATTAAACAAAAACTCATTTGAAGAAAATATCCTTATTCTAATGTTTATACGATATATTTTACCCTTTGAATGGCTTTGCTAGAATAATGGTGGAAATTTTTTTTTGAGGTAATACTAAAAGGCCATAAAAAGATTAAAAACATCCCTTTGATTTTTACATGCGTTGCATAGCGTTTGCCAGGCTGTACAATATAATGGACGAAATTATACAAAGGTTGTTTTATAATATTTAAGTGTTCTTAACTTGAACTAAAACAACCGCAGATCAATGCAAATGCGTTATTTATAATATTATTATAAAAAAAAAATAACGTTTTGCACACCAATCCCAATAACCACTTTTGTTTTTTGCAACATTTATTAAGACGCGAAATAAAAAACATTTAGGCACAAATCGAAAATCCAACTAAGTTAAACGTTATAGAGTATATCTTTTTAAAATTTATTTTTGTCATGTTGGTTAGACTTTCATAGTACCAACCTATTTAATTTTAAAAAATACTATAGAAAATAAAAATAAAAATTATTTTCTTTTGTGTCCAATATAATGGACAAATCCAAAATAAAAAATTAAAATAATTATAAAAATTAAAGAAAACCTAATGGAAACAGATTTGAAATGATGTCATAAAAAGGATCAAAATATACATTTGCTCAATAATAAACAACCGTTCATTCCCATAAAAAATATACGAAATAAAAACAAATTCTAACTTCAGACGAGCATCCTAACAACAAAAGAGAAACAAATCAAGATTAAGTAAATGTAAAATTATTTTTACTTTTCAATGGAACAAAATGATATTCATTAACCAAAAATTCTAAACTTTCGATGATTTTAAAAACTTTTTCGTGTCTTTGTTTGTATTAAGCCGTTTGAAAATCATAACAGTTGATGTTTTTTTCTGCCAAAACTTTGAAAATATTTTAGTTGTGACCTTTATTAGTTTACGGTACGATGTACTTCGTATAGCATACATATCACGAGGTATCATGGTTGAAGTAATTAATAATATTTGCCTAAAATTGAAACATGTTTTACTAATAAATGATTTTTTATATGAAAATAATATAATTGTATAAAAAAATTAACTGTTGAAAAATTTAATATTTTAGACTTTTTCTGAAAACTTGCACATACACTCAGAAAAAAACACATATCGTTCTCCTATAAGAAATTTCTCTATTTTCGATACTAGCAATTTTCTCTTTTCACATAAAACTTTCTTCAAATAGAAAAAATTTTCACATTTTCGAAGAAATATTGCTTCACTTCAAATCAATGTCTCTAATAATGATAAATATTTTTCTCGCAAAAGAAAAATGCTCATTTATTGAGAAAAATTTATTGAAAATGAAAAATTGTTCCTATATTTTAATAAAAAATTCACTATGAGAAGTATTTTCTTAAAAAAAAAAAATCTTTTCTCAAAAATAAAAAAGTATTTTTCTCTAAAAAAATATATATTTTAAATATTTCTCTTTTTTAAAAAAGCTTTTTATCATTTTCAGGGAATTTTTAGAATAACATTTAGAGAAAAGCAGTCTCTAGAGCAAAGTCTATAGTTTTTTTCTCTATATATGTTGCCTTTTTTATCATATTCCGAAAAACTTTTTTCTGAGTGTATAAAGAACCTTTTTTATTTTCTTTTTCTGATCACCAAAAGAGTTGTAATCATTTCTAGAGGGACTGTTTATTCACCCTCCATCCTCCACCTTACCAGCCTGCAATTTTTAAATTTTTAAAATGTAGTTTTTAATTTCTTTTTTTATAGTAAAATAATAATAATACTTATAATTATATATAATTTTTCAAATGTTTTTTTTTTATATTGTTTTTGTCTTGTTAACTAAAAATATTCTCAGTTTTTTTTCTAGAATTTTCAAAAACACCCAAAATTTGTTCCTCCAGACTAGAATACTTTCTTAATCCTCTAATCATAACGCTAACTGCCAAATATCGCACAGAAATAAAAACATTCCTCTCAAGTCTTTTCTTATATATCATCATTTTTCATTTTGAGCTATTTTGAGAACTGAAATTAAAACAAATTTTAAATTAATTAAAATATAAATTGCAATATTTAGAGCAAAACAAAACAAAACTAGAACTCAAGCAAATATTTGCACTTCCGCTTATTATTTAATATTTGGCCAAAATGCACTGTTGCTAAAAGCTTTAAAATTTCAGCTATTTTGTAAGTGTGTTCACGTTGTTTTTATTTTTAGTGCTTGCATTGATTTAATTTTTTTTTTAATTTTTTTTTTTGCATTGTTTTTGTTTTGTGCCAAAACTAATTGCTTGCATTGGCTACCAGACAGCTTGCAACGCTTTGCGCGCTTCATGTGACTGCCTGTCTGTTTGTCTGTCTATTGGTCTGTTGGTTTGTGTGTCTGCCTGTCTGCTTGTCGGTTATTCTTTATTTAGTTAATTTAGCATTCGTTCGTATTTTATTAAATTTTTCCGGTAAATTTACGCGTTGATTTGTACACTCGGACAATTGGCAGCAATTGTGGCAAAAACAAATATATGCATAAATAAAAAATACAACAACAACAACAACAACGTGCACACACTCACGCATGCAGTCAGGCGTTCGCCATTTTGGCCGCCATCAACAATTTTCGGTCGATTGAATGACATGCCGAGTCGTGGCAGACGCGATTTTAATACTATTTTTTGTTGTTTATATTTTTTGGTTGTTTCAGTTGTTGTTGTTTTTGTTTTTGTTCCTTTTTTTGAGCAACGCTGTTTGTTATTTATCTATACTGACCGTTGAGTCAGACTTTATTAAGTTTCATTTATTTTATATATTTTTTTTTTTATATTTTTATTTATATTTTATTGAGCACGCATGCAAACATTTATTTTATTTATTAACTTTATTTTTTTAAGCAAGGCGTTCATTTATATGTGTCTATGTGTGCTGCTCACACATGGCCACATGTGTGTGTGGTTGTGAGTGTTGTTATTTTCACAGTTTGCTGTTGTGTGATTTTTCGCACAATACCCATCAACAAATTGGCGATTTTATTTATTTTAGTTAACCTGTCGCAACCCGGCCGCTGTTTTTTTTGTATTTTTTAATTTTTTTTTTTTTGCTGTTTAATTGATTTGCACGTTTTGAATTTCATATAAAATTTGGAAGGTTTTTCGTTTAAACGTTATTGTGAAGTTTTTTCTTTTGCTTTTTTATGACGCGACGATAAGCAAATTTAATTATGATTTAGTGGACGGATGCGAGTTGACAGCGCTTAAATTGTTGTTGTTGATGTTTTGTTGTTGTTGCTATTTTTCAAATTATTGCCTTCCACTATGAGTGACATAAAAATTTATAGCAACAACAACAACGAAAAATAATAATAATAATAATAAATATTTATACAAAAAACAGCTTTATTATAACTGCTACTTTATTGAATTTCTTAATTTTTATGTCTTAGTTAGAAAACGACATCTATTAATTAAATATGCAGAAAACTAATAAAATCTACAACTTAATTTAAGAAACGCCATTTTTTAATATCATATTGAATTGGAATATTTTGGCATTGCTTCTCAAATGAAGAAGCTGTAAGCTTAATTATAAAGAGAAGGTCAAAAATGTTGAACGAGCAGCTCAGCAAAATTTGAGTATATTTATAAAAAACCAAAACCACACAAGAACCACTCAAACTTCGTTTGAAAAAATTTAAGAACAACACTCAGAAAAAAGTTTCTCGGAATATGATAAAAAAGGCATCATGTTTAGAGAAAAATGGTATAAAGTTTGCTCCAGAGAATGCTTTTCTCTAAATGTGATCTTAAAAATTGCCTGAATATGATAAAAAGCTTCTATGAAAAACAAAAATATATAAAAATATATCGTTTTTAGAAAAAAAAATACCTTTTTATATTTAAGAAAATATTTGTTTTCATTGAAAAAAATACTTCTTATAGAGAATTTTTATAAAAATATGGGACAATTTTTTATTTTCAATAAATTTTTCTCTATAATGAGAATTTTTTTTTTGCGAGAAAAATTCTTATCATTATTAGAGACATTGAAATATTTCCATTTCCCACAAGTAATATTTGGGAAAATATTTATTGTAATATATAATAAATAAATATAATAAATAACAGAAAATAATAATAATAAATAACAGAAATATTTCTTCGAAAATGGGAAAATTCTTTCTAATTGAAGAAAATTGTATTTGCTAAAGAGAAAATTGCTATTATCGAAAATAAAGAAATTTTTTATCGGAGAAAGATATGTGATTTTTTTCTGAGTGTAAGAAAAAATGATGTTATTGTCAGAACTACAGAAATTAAAAAACAAATGTTTTTAACAAAATGGCGGCCGTTTTTTAAAGAATAGTAGAAAACAAAAGAAGATGGTTCACTCCAAATTTCAAGCAAATTGGTTCTTTAGAACTTAAAAACCACGTCAGACATATTAAAAAAATTGTTAAATTTTTTAAAAAGAAAAACGCGTGCAAAGATTTAAATTTTCAAAATTTTTTTTTAAAATTTTTTTTGTCTTGTTAAAATATAAAATAAATATCTTATATAAAAGGTCTGACAAAGAAATTCTTATTTTTATATCGAATTTTTACAAACCATTCAAAATTTGTGCCACTTGACTAAAGTACAGCCTTGAGTTGTATGTACAGAGCAGGCCATAGACAGGATTATGCCTTGACGGGGGAGGGGGGAAGGTTTTGATAAAAAAAAAAATATAAAAGCACTAAAAAACAAGTTTTAAGATAGTTGCCACTCCAGATATAGAACTTTCAAAATTGTTTTTAATGTGAACTTCTTTTATATATGAACTTTTGGAAATACCGTTTTCGACTTTGGCGGCAAAATTTATTTAAAAAAACAAATGTTTTATCAAGGCATAACTTAAACTTAAAAAAACTAATGTTCGATGCCCTATAATCAAAATAAGATAAAACTTGATTTTTATCACCAATTTAAGTATATTTTTGGTCCATGTTTAAGTGGAATTTTATAGAAAATGAATTAAAAAAATTGTTAATTTTTTTGTTAAGAAAAAATATGTATCCTTCTTTAAAAATTTTGACGGTATATTATTAACAATAATAAAATGGTTATTCATGACAAAATATTAAAATAACCATTAAAAATTCCATGAAATATCATTGGTTTGAACCCCTAACACCCCCTACGTGGCTTGGCTACGGGCCTGGGACACGGTGAACAATATTTTGTAGTACTGACGAAAACAATTTCTAGCATATAAGGTCACCTATACTGTGTCTTATGCAGACCATCTTGTCGATCAAATTGTGTACCTCTTTTTCCACCATAGCGTACTTTATATTGTCAATAACGCACCGAAGGTTGTTTTCTAAATGGTCCGTGACTTGATGTACCCCAACAAGAAGTAGTCTAACGGAGTCAAACCAGATGACCACAAATAATCATTTACCTGTAGCGTTAACTATTGACGGTAACTTTGACGACACCTTTTGTTTTGAAAAAGTATGAACCAATGAAGTTTTTGCACGCAAACCATACCAGACAGTTATTTTTTCTGAATGTCGGATAACTTAAAGAGTCTCTTCAGGGTTGTTCTCAGTTCAAATTCAGTAATTTTACTTACCTAATTGCTTAATTCTACTTATATACTCTTCAGAAATCGATGTCGAAGACGTATAGAAATTTAGTATTGTTGAAATATTTTAGTATTGTTGAAATATCAATAAATATCTTATAAAGAATGGCTGCTTAAAATATGCATGGCTTCTTATATATCAAATTAAAAAATAAAAAAAAAAAAACCAACAAATTGGCCATTTCAGCCCTTGAAAGGACTTTGACCGAGTTTCTTATGATCAATTGTGTTGTGTGTGTTGTTAAATGTTTGCACACAATTGACCGAGAACTGGACCTACATGTTTTATGCCGACTCCGAACGGCTAAAGTTCATGTTCTCAAGAAGCTTTACATGGCATTGTTTACTCTTTGAGGTTTGCCATTGTCTGCAGAGAGGTGGTGACCAACAGAAAAATTTTTTATTGAAAAAAACTTTGGACGACAATTGAGACAATTCTCGCTGCAAACTTCAAACCAGCAATGAAAGATTTTTTGCCAAGATGTAGGACACGCGTAACCAAGGGTGGATGATATTTTATTTCAATAATTTTTAAAACCAATACAAATAGTCTACATGAAAATTAACTGTTTTTCAAATAAATAAAGAAAAATTGAATTATATGGATTGAACAAAAAGTTATTTAAGTTTCTTAATGTACCAAAATTCATCAGCCACTCTGTATTGATGTATACTAACTACTGTTGTAGTGCATAGAAACCTTTATCAAAATTCTTTGATGATATTAAAAATTTTTACAAAAATATTTTTCTGATCAGAGAATATATTGGGTTGGCGAAAAAGCCAGTAAAAATAAACAATATATTATTCTTAAACAAAAAAGATTTTAATAATACGAATATTGTCCATTCTTTGATGGGGGAAAAGTATTTGGCATTTTTTTAGTAAAAATAAACAATATTTTATTTTTAAACAGAAAATATTTTCTTAATCCAAATATTGTCCATTCCTTTCAACTATCTTTTGCCATTTTTGGGTTTAAACCATGATTCTTTTATTGTAGAAATTCGTGCTTTTATCGTTGGCATGTAAAAAACAAGTATACGTCCTTCTTGACATGATTTCAACCCTTTTGTGGATCAGAAAAGGAAATAAAAAGGTTCTTAATAAGTAAGAATGTCGCTTTGGTCTGAACTATTAATTATTTTTAACAACACTTCCCAGACAAAGTCTCTTAGTTTTTGCCGGGTCAATCAAGATGTGTGTGGCGTTGCATTGTCATGATGAAATGCAACAGTTATACTGTTGAACAATTCCGACCTATTTTTTTTTTCAATTTCTTGCTTAAATCGCATTAATTACTACTGGCAGTTGATATTCGAATCAATCGTTCGGCCAAGCGGTAGAAGCTCATAGTGATTGATACCCTTATAGTGCCACCAAACGCACAGCTTTACCTTCCTTTTCGTCAATGCCGGCTTTGACATCGTTTTTGCAGTTTCACCTTTTTTCGGACAACACTGTTTTCGAACAATATTATCTTATGTGATTCACTATTCATCACTTGTTACCATGAGATTCAAAAATAGCTCGATTTCGTTTCGTTTCAATAGCGAATCGCAGATAGAAATTTGGTGCATACATTTCTTGCACTTAGTCTACGAGGCATCCAAAAATGAAGCTTCTTTTTAAATGGCAACAACTTAAAAACAACTTTATTGAAATGGTTTAAAACTATTTTGTGGTTGATCTTCAGTTTCTTAGCGTTGCCGTGACTGCTCATATGACGATTTTCTTGAACCTTATTCATTATTTCATCGACTTTTTCTGTGATGGGAGGACTAGAGCATCTCTAAATTCAAAATTTCCAGAATGAAATAAAAGGTTCCAGAACGAAATAGATCGAACCATTTCCTGACAGTTGATTGGGATAGAGTATCTTCAACATTTATCTTAAAATTTTTCACATGCCTGTGATGCATTTTACCCTTTTTCGTAGCAAGAAGTGGAATAACAATAGATACAAACAGAACCATTACATACGTGTACATTCCAATAGGCATCGTAAAACGAAACATAGATCTCAAATCCAAAGATAATGGAAACACAAACTGGGTCTCCAGAAGCGACTGCATTATATCTAGACGGCTCTGGCCAGAACTAAACGAAAACAAAACTAAGAGCCTTCTGCTTTTGTTTTAACGGGATATCCGGATACTGGTAGGAATCTTAACAGGCCACTGTCCCATCGGGGTGATGGCCAATAGGATTGTCATTACAGCAATAGGCTTTTGTCGAAGCTGTTATGATCCGGAAGAAACGGAAACAATCACCCACTTTCTGTGTGAATGCCAAAATCTACAGAATCGTCGACTCCGATTTATAGGAGACAGATTTTTCAAAGATTTGGAGCAGCTCCTGAACACACCACTGCTAGACATATGGAGGTTCACAAAAAGCACAGGATGGTTTAGGTGAATAGGAATAAAATGGAACTTGGTTTATAGCGTACCACAACCTTAATGGCTTAAAAACTATATAACAAATAAGGAATTCGTAATGAACCAAAAGGCCCCCACAGAAGAACCTCATAAGTGCACGACCCTTCAAACCTAACCTAATTGTAGTAAAATTTCAAAATATAACGTATTTTTACTGAAATAAATAAAGAGTTGCCAGATGCAGCTTACCGTTACAATTTCATCAGACTTGGAAATCATGCGAACTCGAAAACGCTGAATACTTTTTCCCCAATCAATATTTCAGCCGGTTTCGATGACGTTTCTAATAGTTTTTGGGTCAGTGAACATGAAGAGGTTAGGTTAGGATTTTCAAAATGAAACTGGACGCTAACTTTTTAGGCAATAATGGACATGGTTCCGCTTACTAATGTGTGGGTATTCAGTGCAAACATTGGAAAAAGCTGGTCCAACATTTGTTTGTAAAAATTTGATCTATACAAAAACATATTATTCACGATAGAGCGTGAGCGACCAAAATATCTCGACCCCAACTCAAAGCTGGAGTTGATCAGATGTCAGCAAGTATCTTGTTTTTATTGTTTTACTGCCTTTCCCCCGCCTGCACAGGTAGTTTGCTGACAAGCAGTCGCTTATCTTGCTGTGACCTGCACTCTAGCTGTTGCACCTGCTGCTTCTGTCTGCAATGTCACTCGTTCTGTCAACTTGTTGACATTTTCGTTTGAAGAAAATTGTTTCGAAACGTATCTTAATCTTTGGCAACTTTGTCAACACGATCAAGATGATCAGAGACCACTTCGATCAGCGTCAAATTCAGCTGTTGCCGTTGCTGAATGTTTTCAAGCCTTGCGCTCTGGTTTTGGAGCCATACCGAGCGCAATTTGACAATAAAACGCAACCACTTTTTGCTCTTTGAGACCACGTTATAAGGGTTGATCTGCTAACGCTAAGGCACTGAGCAACTCACTTGAATTAAATGCAAAATATTTGCTTATCACCGAGTTTAAATTATGCGATCATCGAATCGAACGTTTGAGATCAGCAACAGCTGTTGCATTTTATTTTATTGCATAACAATAAAAATTGAATTGCAGCAATTTGCAATTCGAGTTCAAGAATTTATTTGACAAATAATAAATGCAAAAATGGACAAAGAAAATAAAAAAAGGCAAGAGTTACATATGGTAATTGTGGAATTTTTTGTAAAGTTAAGTTTTTTTAAGCAAGATGGTAACAAGTACTAACTTAATGCCTTTTGTAATAACTTTGGAAATGGAAATGGCAAAACGTATACCGAACAACTTTATGATGATCCTCTGAAGATTAATAATGATGCCACTTGGCAACTGATGAAGACCTCACGCACTCGAAATAAGCGAGTGGCAGCTGTATTTTTTTTTTTAATTTTTTTATATGCTCTCTTGTGTGTTTTCTGAACAGCTTCGTTTAAACTGCCAATTATTGTGTGTGGAGAAGAAAAAAAAAAGCCAACGAGCTAACAAGCTAGAAATTAGCCCAAAACCAATAAACTGAAAAACTACAGCCAACTTTAGCCACTTAAAAACAATAAACAATAAATTAATAAAAAGAAACAGAGAATTAATGACGCCAGAAAATGTTGAGCAGCACGCAGAGCCTGGCTTGTTGTAGAGCAGAACCAGGACTTAAGGTGCCACAGAGACCAAGAGCTGTAGACAAATGCAACGCCCAACACATCAGTTTTGTTTTTTTTTTATCAAACAAGAGTTCGCTGACTCGATCCCACACTAATTATCTTCATATTTTATTATCTCTGCAATATTAAATAAAAATCTTATTTAGAAACAAGCAAGACTATAATTAAGCTGACAACAGCACCAACAACCACAACAACAACAAGCTGATCATGCAATTCATTGAAACTGTCAAAAAATGAATCATGCTTGCGCACCCTGTGCGCTCCAACTTCAATCAGTTCAAATGTCATTTGAGCGCTCAAACAGCTCTAATCAGCTGTTTTCCAACAGTTCCCAGTGCGTACGTCAGTGTTTAGGAGAGTCTGTGTATGTCATGTTTACAACAACATAAATCAACAATGCACAAATGTCAAACTAATCCCTACAGTAGAGTAAAAAAGTAACTTACAACAATATATCGTTGTGAGCTCTTTGTCGCTAGTGTCTATCGAACACAGGCTATGGATAGATAAGTTTGACATTTCTTTCAACGTTGCGCCTCGATTTGATTTATGACGCTTGACCTGACTGACCTGCTGACTATATGTTTGTTGGTTGGTTTGTGTTCCTTTTTTTTTTTTTCTTCTTCCAATAACTTGAGAGAAAACAAAACGCGCTTATCTGCTGTTCGAAGCTGACCTTTGATTAGACTGCCGACGCAGCCACTGTCACTGCCACTTGGTAATTATAATGTAGGCATAAAATCGTTGTTTTATAATTTTTATTGCTTTAAAATAAACATAAATTAAATTTTTATGTTCATGAACAAATTTCAAATTTAGAAATTAAAGAGTCTAGGGATGCTCTCTCTGAAGATTGAAAGCATAAATAACCAACAGATCAGAGGCAAGCAAGTAATTTTGTGAACTTGTTTTTAAGCTGAAATATTTAGGGCTGCTCGAATGTTGGAGAAAGTTAAGAGTTATATATGAGCTGCATCCAGTTTTTATTAAATATTAGAATTCGTGCAGCCGCTGACATTAAAAGTCTCTTCATCGGGATGATGGAAGTTTAAAATGCGCCCGATATGACAAGGTATTCAAGGAATTGATATCATTCTTGGCATAAGTATTTAAAAAATAGTGTTTTTTTTAATTGAATGTGTGAAGCCTAATCAAGGGCTTAAGTTCTGTAAGTTTAAATATTTTCGTCTTACAGTTCCTTCCTGTATTAGTTTTTAGAGTTTTACTATTATATTTAAAAAAGTGTTTGTCATAATTAAACTACTAAATCAAAATTAACTCTGTTATTTTGCAGAGATTTTTGAGATTATTACAAATATTATGATTATTTTCAATAGTATCGTTTCATCATGGATACCAGTATAACTCTCTAAGAATTTTGACTATTTTAAAGAATAGGATATGTGATGCTTTTCAAAAAAAGAGACCTTATCATAACAAAATATAAGGCTCCATTTGCTGTAAAACATCACATATAGAGTGCTTTTTTTAGAGGTATAGAGCTTCCTAGAGGCATACCTGTCGAACCAGTTTTTAAAGTAAACACATGTGTCTGATATTTTTGTTCAGTATTCTTCTTTCGTCGGAACAACGTTTACAAATCACATAACGGTGCAAATAATTGTCATTCTGAGCTGGTTGAATTTTTCTCGTACGTTCTGTGAATGAACAGATAAGCTTCTTGTCGAAACTCGAGGGTCGGTTTGCAGGCTCATTTCGAGCATATTCAGATCTGTGAAAGGGAACACGAAAATTAAACTAAATCAAAACTACGTAAGTAGTAACAAAAGGCGGGGTAACAAAACCAAACAAACCACGTCACGTGGACTCTATCAATACGCAGGGCTTGTGTGGTAGAAGTTCTATTCCATGTATTCTAAATGTGAATGGGCTTACGACGAGTGCAACCATTTGAGGCTATAGGGATACTTCAAATCTTCTAAGTTTACTATAACTCCCTTCTGAGTTCAGTTAGACTTGAGTTAGACTTGTTGATGATGAAATTGGTATGATCTTCAAAGTTAAGTCCAGGGTCTAAATGACTTCCAAGGACTTTCTTGGAGATAACTCGTTCAAGTGAACTCTAGTTATTAAAATACGAGTTTGTTAACGCAAGTGATGATCTACAGAAAGCGAAACATTGACATCTGGTTAACGCAAGTGATGATCTACAGGAAGAGAAATATTGACATTTGGAAATGTTTAAAGGTAATTTATTTTGCTCGCACCAAGTGCTGCAAATTGATCTGCGTTTGAATTGATAGATTAGAAAAGTTTAAGGCCGTCGGCAATAGAGAAGGCTTTGGGAATGACGTTTGACTCTAGGAAGATCATTGATAAATATTTCAAACAGTAGAGGCCCCAGATGACTGCATTGTGGAACACTGAATGTAATTTCGAAAAGAAGGTAGGATACGCTATTATTTATTTTTACTGATTGGCGACGACTAGATAGATACACTCAGAAAAATGTTTCTCGGAATATGATTCAAAAGACATCATATTTAGAGCAAAATGCGATCCTAAAATTCTCCAAAAATGATAAAAAGCTTCTCTGAAAAAGAGAAATATATAAAAATAAATATTGTTTTTAGAGAAAAAGACTTTTATTTTTGAGAAAAGATTTGTTTTTATTGAAGAAAATAATTCTCATAAAGAATTTTTTATCAAAATATGGGAAAAATTTTTAATTTTCAATAGATTTTTCTCTATAAATGAAAATTATTTTGTGCGAGAAAAATATTAATAGCCCGTTTCAAAAGAGAAGAACAATTATAGTTTCATTTTTCGATGCGCAGTGAGAAATTATTTTTAAAGCTAGAAAATTGCTTAGAGCGTAATTTCTTGCTCTTTTTGTACTGTTCGCTGAACTTTAGACGCTGAAAAACTTGCTTTTTTTGAGTGTTTTTTACTATTTTTCTATATATTTAAATGCGCAAACATTCAAAACAAATGATCACACAAGTACGGTGTTGCACCGATGGCCTGCAGCAACCTGCATCTTGAGAGAGAAATCAAATACAAATTACATAAAAAATAAATTATTTTCTCAAGAAAAAATTGTGAAGTGAAATTTTGGCTAACAAATTATTTTTGACGCCTCCTTTTTTTCAATTTTGATTGGTTGATTTTGAAAAATAAAATTCAACATTCAGAACAACAAAGTTTAGGAACATACATTATTTTTTTTTCATTTATTTTTCTGCTCAATTTTTTTTTTAATGTCGACCAATCAGAATGAAGAACGCTCTAAAAATTATTTTCTTATTCTCAAACATGAGCGAAAATGTTGAGACATTGAAATATTTCCATTTTGTAGAAGTTAAGAAATATTTCTTCGAAAATGTGAAAATTTATTCTAATTGAAGAAAATTTTATTTGAAAAAGAGAAAATTGCTATTATCAAAAATAGAGAAAATTTTTAACGGGAGAAAGATATGTGTTTTTTTCTGAGTGTATGTTTGGATGTTAGGTATGTTAATGGAGCTTGGAGGGAATTCAAAGTAAGCGAAGTTTTAAGATAAGGCGCTTGTGAGAGACGCTTCGCAATTGTCTTCGCAAAATAAGTAAAGAAGACAACGGTTTGCAGACCTGCAAGTTTTTGCAGACCTTAAATTTAGTAATTTTAAAATTGCAAAACGATACAAGTTCGCCAACGTTGGTATTTCTGATAAGAACCCATATTATTCTGGAGATATGACATTTTTAACATGGAATGTCATTGTATCATAAATGATTTTGTCGAAAACTTGAGGTATAACAGTAAGTTTGCAAAAGACCTATTAGCTATAATAATTTTTTATATCATGTTGAGGGGACCAGATTTGTGGCTAGGGACTATGTAAGAATGCTTTCAAGTCTCTTTTGACAGCCACTAGATACAGATTTTCTAAGGATCAAGAAGAGAGATGTCGCCAGGGCAGCAGCACAACTTTTTAAAGCGATTTTGGGGTGAGCCATCAGGACCTGGTATAGTGCTTTTTTGGGGGCTGGCCAAAACAGTTTAAATATTCTCGATTTTGAATGCGAGATTACTTAGGTTAAAGACTGTGTCAGATGGGCGACTAGTTGGTTCAGGGCCAGAGCTAGAAACAATGCTATATGAAGGGGAACCAAGATAAGACATCGAGCTGGTAATCCAATAGATTAATTTTTGTTTTTAATATAATTCCAGAAGTTTTTACTATTATTCTTGAGAGTTCGTTCCGTGTAGGGAAGAAAGGAGTTGTACAGAAACGTATAAGTAGTTTTTTTTTAGAATTGAATTAGATGTAGCATGCCTTAAGGTGGGACATAACATTCGCCGCAGAGAAAACAGACCTTTTGCTAAAAATTCATAACTCAGTCAAAAACAAACATTTTTCCAAATTTTTATTATTGTAGAGAATTGAAATAAATTACAAAAAAAAAATATTTTAAAAAATATATTTTTCACTCCAGCATGGTTTTATAGAGCTCCAAACTGGCTGCAGAGAAAAAAACGGGGCCTCGTGGTTGCAGCGCTGGGAGTCGCAAAAATTGTCCGATCTTGAAATAAATTTATTTTTTAAATCTTAACAAAATTGGTTATCGTATGACAGGAGCTCTTTTTTAATTTTTTTTCAATTGTTGGTGATGTTCTAAATTTGAAAGTGTGTTTTTTCGAAAAGAATATTGACTTCAAAAATTCATAAAAAATCGAAAAAAAAATAAAAAAAGCTCGCGAATCAAGTTTAAAAAAATACAAAAAAAAAAATCGTTAAAAAATTAACCCGCTAGTGCCGCAACCAGTACGAAAAACATGGTTTCGAGATAAACGTGTTCAAAGTTTGTGAATAAAGAAAAATGCAAAGAAAAATAAAAATGCGCTCTCACTAATCCGGCAGTAATTTTTGAACCCGTAGGAATTTTTCCATGAAATCTTAGAATCTAAAGAATATTTACTAAAGTACAAAATTATAAAAAAAGTCGATTTCAAAAAACGGCCAATGTCGCGCTTATAAGCTTTATTCTTTTTGTGTTTTAAGTAAGAGGGCCTCTTATTAAACCAATGGGGGGGGTCCTATTGCTGAAGGCCTGTTTCTTTGGTACGAACTGATTGATCGAGCCTTTAAAAGTAGATATCAATATGTTATAGGCGGTCGATAGGTCTAAGGCTGCGATTATAGTGAACGCGATTCAGACAGGCAGGCAGGCAGGCAGGCTGAAATCTGTGTGAAAAAACGAGATGCAGGTAGCTATCTATCTCGCTTGTTCACATTGCCTGCCTGCCTGCCTGTCTGACTCGGCGTTCACTATAACCGCAACCTAATTCGGGAGTGATAAAGTTCCTAGAGATCTATGATCGATGAAGTTAGCGTTTTTAATGACTAGTGTAGGTGCTTGATTCGTAACTGGTTTCTGGTATTGATACAATAAAAATTCAAGAAAAAGGGGAACCTAGAATTTTGGCAGCAGCTTTCTTCAGCCACCCTATTTGAAATCAATGTAATGAATGTCTTGTCTACAACAAGAACAATTAAAGCAACAAAATAGCTTATGATATATACAAACATACTTAAATACCGACGTTATACTTAGCTCTGCTTTGCTTGTCTTTGAAAACCATGAAATATTGGTTCAACAAAATTATTTATTCAACATTTTGTCAAGGTTTTAACAGCAACAACTGAAGCTGCGCCGAAAATTCCTCAACTTGATCAAGTGTTGTCATATTTAACATAATTATTTGAAAACTTCGTTCAAGTCACCCGTTCCTACTAGCTCTTATTGCACCTTAGTGAGGCTACTGCGCATGAACAACCTGCGAAAAATCAGCGCATGTGCGTCAAATTTTTACGACTGCGTTGTAGATGCCTTTTGGTTTTTTTTTATTGACCACTTTTAAATTGAATACTAATACGTTTGTTCAGCCAAATGCCAAACATGGTACAAACATAACTAACAGCAACAACAACAATAAGAGACAAACTTGCTAACCGCAACCAAACGCCGCACAAGAATGTCGTCGTCGTCATCGGACCAGCGTTGCTGCTGCCTGTAAGCTTGACGAATTCTACAAGAATTTCGTTCAAGAATTTCTGGCCAGAAAACTGTGAAAAAAGACGCCAATTCGCTTTAGAAATACAAAAAAAAACAAACGCTGTTTAAATCAATAGCAGCCAAAAAGAAACGTCATCAAAGCGCTCTAAACATCATCTACTGCAAACTTAACAACATTTTGAACTTGAACGCATACATCACGCGGCTGCCGTTGCGTTGAAGGTGCAACTTTTACTCGCAACGATTTGCTGGCTAAGGCCCTAAAAAACACAACAAGACAAACAACAACAACAACAAGTTAGCAGTAAAAAAGTGAGGAACCCTCAGCAACAACAACAGCAAAAGAAATAACTTAAAAAATTGGTGCAACAAATGCAGACAACGCGCTGATCATCATCAACATCGCATTGATCGCGAGCAAGTTAACTGCTTGTTCTACAAGCAAAGCTTGGCCTTGTTGGCAAGCAACGCGCGTGTGGTGCCCAGTGCCCAAGCCCTGTGATGATGAGCCTCCCCTTGCATACCCGCGCTGCTGCTCGACAGCCGCGCAGACTGGCGCCAAGTGCTCAATAATGTAACGAGGTATTGCGGCGAACGCCCAGAAATGCCGCAGGAGGTTTAGTTGCGCAGCAGCGCTGGATTCCCAGGCCAATCTAGGCGTTGTGACTGTGGTTATGGTTGTGTTGATGTGTAGGGTGCTGGCGCAAGGATGCTGCAAAAACAACGTTAAGGTGTCTTTCACAAAAAAAAAAAAAGCGGCGTTAGTGGGCTTGTTTGTTGGTTTTTCGCTGACGTCTGTCGCCTCGCTAAAGATTGTTGATCATCAACTTGTGTTGTTGTTGCTGATGATCTGAACATGCACGAGACGTTCGTTAAATTTGATTCATGAGCTCTGTATGAATGCAGCAGCATGTGTGTGTGTTTGTTTGTTTGCCAACATTTTTTGGCGCCCAACGCTAAGCAGATTGAGTGATTGCTGCCCAAAGTTATAATTTTCATATTTGTTAGCAGAGTGCGGACAGTTAAAGCTGGAGACTGTTGCACGTTTTGTGGCCGACTAAAAATGTTTGTTGCAGTCAAGCGCCTGAGTCAGAACAAAACTTGCACGAGGAAGACCTCCTTTGTACTAAGCAACCAGTTTGCTCTGCCGTCTATGCTGCAGCAGCAGCACAAATTGAACAAATGAAGCTACGGTATTAGTTTAATGATGGGTGGCGTGGTTGGCAAGATAATTTTTGAGTTTTCTGTGAGTTTTTGACTTTTGCTCAGCTTCTTGTTAACGTTGTTGGTTTATTGGTAAAGTGATTTATTTGTTGTTGTTTTTTGGTTTTTTTGCATTTTGTGAAATTTGAATTTATTCAGGTTGTTGGCGCCACTTGATGAGGCTGCATATAATTTGCCGCTATTTATGTGAAATTTTTAACTATAATTTTTTTTTCTTTTCTTAAATCTTTCTAGACAAATGTTTCCGCAGATGAAATTTCGTGTTTCTGGGCTAGATGCAAAGGCTAAATATATACTATTGCTGGATATTGTGGCAGCCGATGACTATCGCTATAAGTTTCATAATAGGTAAGTTTGCTGACAAATGCTGTGTGCAAATCAAAAATATGCAGCTTAAATCGCTACAGCTAAGCAAGACGCTTAATTTGATACCCATATTGCTCATATATCATAACGGGTAGTTGGAAATTCTTGGGATCAGTCGCCAAGACGGGTAGTATCAAAGTTACAGTAACACATTAAAATGGACATCATATTTTGCGTCTTGCCATGCTCTTCTAAGGCACATATTTTTCTTTTGCCTAAGCTCAGTTTTACTCTTGCAAACACTAAAAAAAAATAATTTTCTCTCTCTTTTTTTTCTAGTCGCTGGATGGTTGCCGGCAAGGCCGATCCAGAAATGCCAAAACGCATGTACATACATCCCGATTCGCCCACAACGGGCGAACAATGGATGCAGAAGGTCGTCTCATTTCACAAATTAAAATTAACAAATAATATTAGTGATAAACATGGATTTGTAAGTACTGTACGTTTTAACTGTTTATTGGAAAAACAGCAATGGCCACGCTAACGCGCAATATGAGCAATTTTCTCAATTTGAACTTTTTCCAAAAATCCACAAACAAACAAAATGGCGCTTTTTTTAAAAATTTTGTTTCTTGCAATTATATATTGCAAGTCTATGATTGGAAAAAATTCACTTTGAGAGAATTATTTATTGGCTACACAGAGTGTTAAGTTATTGCATGGTAGTGTGTAGTTATTTACATAAACATTTACATATCTATTTATATACATATTTATAAAGGCAAGCAACACTGCTTTATCGACTGATTTATAGCGCATAAAAATTAATTTATATAAAATGCACAAAATGGCGCCTCTGCAGCAAAATTAACATCAAAGCGCCGCTATTTATGCGTGCTTACATGACAACAGCCGCATCTGCAGATGCCGCCGCATTCGCTGTCTTTTGTAAAAATGTTTTTTTTTTATACCATTTTAACGCGATCGCCAGCAATTGGCATCCTGCTGTACTGCTGACGAACACCGACAATAAATCGCCAGCTTGTTCTTAGAGGCAGCTATGCTGTTTTTGCTCTCTAGGCTTACAGCGCTGATCGTCCAGCTGATCAGCTGCCCCATCGTTCGCCCATTCACTCGATCGCTTCGTTCATTCGTTCGTTAGTTTGATCGGTCGGCATCAATTCATATTTTCCCAATCAGTCTTTTGGGCTAATTCAGTCTTTGATCTGTGCCGCCGGATTTGCATTCAAGCGATCGCGCTTTATTTATTTTTTATATGTTAGCGGCGCAAATTTATTTATTGACGATCACCAACGTCGTTGTTATGTTGTAAGATCAGCAACGGCGGCTACTAAGCTGCCGCCATAGCAAAGTTGAAATATGAGCGTGTGGGTATGTGTGTGTGTGTGTCTGTTGCGCCATTCCAGTGAACTAGGTGCTATTCGCGCTGTAACACGCCGGCGCAGCATGTAAAGCTGGCCTTTATGTTTGCGGTGGGGCTTGAGAGCGTTCGAAACTCGTTCAAACAAATAAATGACAAACGATTGGTTTGCTGTTGGTGCTGGTGCTTGTGCTGGCCACATTGAAGGCGGCCGCGTGTGTGTTCCTGCAGCGCAATGGCGGCGCACGAAACACAACAAACACTTCGTGCGTTTCCACGCGATCAACAACTAACTCAATGATCAGCGAGCAGCGTTTGGCGGCGATTTTTGAATAAGCAACAAATTGAGTTTAATGCTTGATGAATTTACTGCCCAAGGCATTAAAGGCAGAAGCAGAAATTCTTAGCGCATATTATTTTCTTAATTAACTATTAAGCAGACTCAATAGATACATGAATCAATGAAAAATCTGGAAAAGGAGCAACTAAAAGCAGTCAATTTTAAAATTAGTTTGAAGGCAAGGATCTTATAAATTAGAGTTTTTGCTACAGCAGACCAAGTTCAACCAAAATCATGAAAATATATAAAAAATCTGGAAAAGGGGCAGCTAAAAGCAGCTAATTTCAAAAGAAGTTTGAAGAGAAGGATCTAAAAAGTTAGAGCTTGTGCTACTTAAAACCAAGTCCAACCGAAATCATGAAAATCAAAGCAAAATCCTGAAAAAGGGCAGGTAGTAGCAGCCAATTTCAAAACTTGTCTAAAGATAAGGATTTCAAAAGTAAGAGTTTGAGCTACTCAAGACAAAATCATGAAAATATATGAAAAATCTGGTAAAGATGTAGCCAGAAGCAATTTAAAAAAATTTAAAATTATTTTAAAGATAAGGAACTAAAAAGTTAGAAAATGTACTATTCCAGACCATGTGCAAAAATCAAACAATCAATGAAATTATTTCAAGGGAAAGGGGCAGCTAGGAGCAGACAATGTCAAAACTAGTTTGAACACTAGGATCTTATAAGTTAGAGTTTGTTCTACTCCAGACCAAGTTCAACCGAAATCATGAAATATATGAAAAATCTGGAAAAGGAGCAGCTAGTAGCAGTCAATTTTAAAATTAGTTAGATCTTAATAGTTCTACCCAAGAACAAATTCAGCCGAAATCATGAAAATCAAAGCAAAATTTTGAGAAAGACCAGTTAGCACCAGCGAATTTCAAAACTAGTATCAAGATTAGCTTTAAAAATAATGAGGTTATTCTACTCAAGACCAAGTTCAGTTAAAATCATAAAAATCAATGCAAAATATTGAAAAGGAGCAGCTTAAAGCAGTTCATTTTAAAACTAGTTTGAAGGCAGAATCTTAAAAGTAAGAGTTTGTTCTACCCAAGACCAAGTTCAACCGCAACCAAAATTATATATGATAATATAAGTCATGATATTATATGAAAAATCTGGAAAAGTTGTAGCCAGAAGCAATTTAAAATAATTGTAAAACTAGTTTGAAGAAAACGGATTTTAAAAGTTAAGGTTCATTCTACTTTCTACTCTTGAAAACGGGCAACTAGAAGCAGTAAATTTTAACACAAGTGTAAAGACAAGAATTTTAATGTACTATTGCACTTGTACTTTTCTAGACCAAGTTCAACAAAGGTCGGCTTTGCCCGGCATGCTAAGAAAAACATTGAAGTTTTTTTGAAATGTCGAATGTTTTTTTCACAAGTGTAGTTAAGATGTTTGATCTCTCGCAGTCAAACCCCAACTTGCTGACATTTTGACACTCGCCGGCTGACTCACATGCCACCCGCACGCCTACACCCACCACAACTGACCTATTAGTTAGTGTCACTGTAACGCCTCGAATTTTTAACCTACACCCGCTCCACACATTAATGCCCGAAGCTTTGGCGTGGCGTGTTCGTGTCTTATTTTTTGTTTCTGCTTCAATAGCTAATCGAATAACAGCTGTATCGTTCCCACTAGCCGTTGCTTCTTCTACGCGTACAAGTGTGCTATAACTATTATTAAACGCCTGAAAATATGCCTTAAAATACTATATATTGTGGTTTAAAACTGCTGTTGCAATCCACACAACCGCTGTACCGTTGAACTATTGAACTGCTAAACTCTGGCATTCTCTGACCACTGGCTGCGTGTCAAAACACCGCAGCTTTGTGTCCACATGAATCCCCCCATAATTCCCACATAGGTAATCAATGCATAATTATACTTAAAAAAATTTAAAATGCGTTTGAAAAAACAAAAAAAAACCCCACATTCATATCAACACATAATATTATTAGAACATGTATTTGAATTGTGAGAATTATGGAAACGGCAACAAATTATCTTTCGAATGGCTCGCTATGAAAACATTGAATTGCACTTAGCACGGTAATAAATTATTTACCTTAGCACAGCGGGGCCAGCGGACTGAATAGGCCATCATTAAAGTAAAAAAAAAAAAAAATATGACGTGTCGGCCATATTGATTTGCGGGTAGGAACTTTCGCACCCTTGTTTTTTTTTCTTGTTTCTACTCGCTGTACACTAGTTTTTAAACCCAGCTACCGCACTGAATATGGTACGATGCAAATCCACCCCATTGTAAGGCACGCATGAGCTTAGTGGCAGTACGGTAGAGCAGGGCGGGTAGTTTTCAGAGCAGCAGGCATGAGAAACTGAGCAAACCTTGTTCGAAATATGTGCTAGATAAGATTTTTTTAATTTTTGGAATGCATTGTTGAAGCAATTGAGTCCAGCTATTTGCTGGATTTTCAAACATTAATTTGAAATTTTCGAGATAACAATGACAGAAAATTGTTCAGAAATTCAAAAAAAAAAAAAAATTCAAGTCGTCATGCCAAGATGAGATGGAACTATAGGCTATAAGGCTTATTATTAGAATATTTACAAAAATATTCAAATTTTATTAACCAAAAATTAAAAATTATAATTGTTGAAATAAGTTATTTCTAGTCAGGTCATGTCTTTATAAATTTAATAATGCGATATAACCAATATATAGATATATCAGCTTATTTATTGTTATCTCCTCTACTATACAAATCAATGTTTATCTAAAGGTAGACAATAACTCAATGAAGACGGTTATGTTGGAAGTATGTTTAATAACTGTCTTAATATATGAAAAAATTATTCTTTTATTGATAAACTACGCCTTAGACAAACACATGTATTTCAGCTGAAAAAAAAAATTTGGCAACACTGCTCAAGAGACCAAACTGAGAGCAATTCCACACACACAACATGGCAGCCGTGCTATGTTGAAAGTTACTCTCACAGCAAGAGCTTAAGCATTGGTTTTCTGCTGTTTGTTGTGTTTTTTGTACAGCATTAGCATGGATTAAAATACATAAACTCTTAAATAATTAAAGAAAAAGTTTTGTAAAAAACGTAGTACCCTATAGTAATTTCGCTTATCATAGCAATTGAATATTGAAAAAATTATAAAAATCGGTTCAGCGGTTATTGAGAACACTCGTCACCAAATACGCTGTGAGTCTCTTTTTATATAAAAGTTTAGATAAAACAATTTAATAATAATATTAATATTTAATAATAATAATTAATAATAAAGTTTTATATAGAGTTCTATGAAATGAAAAATTCTACCAAAAAACCATTGTCTATATTTTCAATCGGAATATTTGTTAAATAAAATTATAAATACATTTTTTGGTTTTGAAATTTGCTATTGAAATATTTACAGTCATAACAAACACTATCCTAACAGTCCCACTAATATAAAAAATAATTACAAAGAAGAGCAAAAAGTTTCGAATTTAGGAAAATTATAGTAATTTTCTAATTATAGTAAGAAGAGCAAAAAGTTTCGAATTAAGGAAAATTCGAAAAAAATTTTAACTTTATGAATCTCCTCCCTCCCAATAAATATTTTTGCAAGTGTAAAAATTAATATAAAGTTAAAAAGTTGTAACAAATTTTCAAAAAATATTATAACTAAATAATAGTTTTGCACACATGTCAATAAATTTATGAGATATATTGAATAGTCTTACAGGTGAAACTCATAACGATGGGTTCTTTATTTCAAATTAATAGTGTTTGAAAATAAAAAAAAAATAATAATAATATCTAGTCCGCTCCAAAAATACGGAAAAACTGCATATATGTAAGTTTTTTCGTAAGATTTTCTTTTGCAAATTATATTTTTTGTAAATAAAGAAGAGGGAATAACGAGATCGACGAGAAGAGACGGCAATATTTAAGACCTTAGCTAAAGAAGTCTCTATTTTCAAACACACACTTGAAAATATACCAGCCAAAATTTTGTATTTTACTGTTGTTGGGTGATCACTTTTGAATTCCTTAAAAATTGTTGCACACACTCAGAAAAAAAACCCATATCTTTATCCGATAAAAAATTTCTCTATTTTCGATAATAGCAATTTTCTCTTTGTCAAAAAAAATGCGCTTCAATTAGAATAAATTTTCGAAGAAATATTTCTTCACTTCTGGGAAATGGAAATATTTCAATGTCTCAATGAACTTTCATTGTCTCGACTTGAACTGTGAAATAAAAATATTTCAAGTTCAATGAGACATTGTAATATTTCCATTTCCCAGAAGTGAAGAAATATTTCTTCGAAATGTGAAAATTTATTCTAATTGAAGAAAATTAATGTATTTTATAAAGACTAAGAGAAAAATTTATTAAAAATTAAAAATTGTTTACTATATTTTGATAAAAAATTCATTATGAGAAGTTTTTTCTTCAATAAAAACAAATCTTTTCTCATAAACAAAAGGTTTTTTATCTAAAAACGTTATATTTTTATATATTTCTCTTTTTCAGAGAAGATTTTTATTATTTTT
Organism: Tetanocera ferruginea; assembly: GCA_958299015.1. Lineage (NCBI taxonomy): Eukaryota > Metazoa > Arthropoda > Insecta > Diptera > Sciomyzidae > Tetanocera > Tetanocera ferruginea. Next base: position 133,762,845 of record OY282643.1, read on the forward strand.
AGAGAATTTTTAGAATCACATTTAGAGAAAAGCATTCTCTGGAGAAAAGTCTTTATCATTTTTCTCTAAATATCATATTCCGAGAAACTTTTTCCGAGTGTATATTTTCAAAATTGTGTGCTCATCTCTCAAAGAATACATGCTTTGGAGAATACTAACGACTTTAACCGAAAAAGTACTAAAAAAATGTTTAATTGGAACTTCTTGGGCTGTTATTTTATATCTCGACGAGAATTGAAAGATTGAAAGCCAAATTTTAAGCTCTCGCTTATTTCAATGAACATAAATTATATTTATGTCTCTGTCTCTCTCTGCTAGGCCTTTTAAAGTTTTCCTAATAACTAGCTTTTGACTATGATGAAAACCTGAATTAGTGATTCAATGAAGTGAATGAAATTTTAAAAAAATTGTGTTTCCAAAATTGTATTTTCATCTCCCAGTGGCATCTCCCAGTGGCACGGACGCGACATTCGCACGGTTTTAATAACTCGAAAAACAAGAAAGAAACATAAAGAGCCGATATGTATTTTAAGTGTTCTAACGCGATGAAAGAGTGCTACATTTTAGAAAAATATTGGCAAGATTTATTACAAATTAGTACAAAGTAATAATCAATCGTACAATGGAACGGACGCGACAAAAAATATAACTTTTGTTAAGCTCGTATAGAAATATGCAAAATTTTTTTTATATATAATATACATACATGTTAAGGGAGGTCAAAAGATAACTTTTCTTGTTGACTTATGAAATATGATAGTTATCTTTTACCTTTTTTTAAATAGATATAGCACGAATACGAACGCGACATCATGGACGCGACAAATTTTTCCAACAGTAGTAAAATGCAGTAAAGATGTTCATTATAAATTTTAATAAAAATAAATCATAATAAGTTAAATTCAAGTTACATAGCAGTAATACTAATCAAAATAAAAAAAAAAAAAAAAGTTAAAAGCTGTTAGAATGCTTTATTTTAATGGTTTTTTTTACTTTTGGTGGACCATTTTTGGGAGATGCCCATATGTTTAAATTTTATTCAAAACATCTCTGCAAAACAGAAAAAAAAATTTCTTTTTCTATTAAGAATGTCACTGCTGTGCTGCAGGCAAATTTTTTAAATCGGATTTTTTTAAAGGATTTTTTAATTGAAATCCATTCCAAACGTTGAATAAACGTGGATAAGATAATTGTTCATCGAGAATAAATATTTTTTCCAACCTGCTAACCAAAGCAGATCAATCTTTTCGTTGAACATGTAATGTTTATGTTTATTTAACAAATAAAATCATCGGTTTCAATAAAATTTTATTATTTTTGTGCAAAAACTTTCCAAGCAGCTTGTAAGCTTTCGTTTGATACCCATTTTGTAGGAGTTTATTGAGAGGATGTTTGGGTTTGAATAGATCTAGCTTGAAAACGGGTTATGCCAAGATATAACAATCTTAGCAAAACGCGCATCAAACTTTTGCATTAAGAGCTGGCTTTCAAATGCAGTTAAACCAAAGCAGATCAAACTTGATACTTTCAAGAAAAAGGAAAGTAATAGATAAAAAAGCTTGAACTACACGTATAACTCTATACATTGGTTATATATAATACGTTTTGCTATATATAATGCTAGGGTAAATATTATATATATAATATTAAAAAAAAATTGCTAGAGAATAAATAAAAGGTCGTAGGTCATATGACTACTTCTATATTAGCACTTAATATACGACTAGTTAATACAGTTGAAATATTTTTACTTTCTGAAAATTGCTTGGAATCTTAATGCTAACTTCATAGCTAATCGTTCAATCCAAAACGCTGTTGGAAAGTTGTACACCCTCTTTCAAAGAAACTCAACATAATTGATATTAATTGCAAATGTGTTAATTATGAAAACTTGAAAATTGTTGACAAATTGTTATTGTTGTTGTTGTTGTTGTTGTTGTTGTTGTTGTAATTGTGATTGTTGTTATAATTGGCAAAGTAATTGCTGACAGCTGCATACCAATCACAACGCCTTCCCACAAACTTCAGACAAACAGTGACGTTGACGTTGACGGTTGGCAAACGATAAAGTTTTTAAGTCAATTATTTCGAGGCTAATTGACGAGCCTCCACAGCAAAGCAGTAAATCCAAGCGTGCGTCTAGTGGACGCTTAAACCATCTATATGGGTGTGTGTTAGTCAACAAAATAAAACAAAACTTAACTAATAGTGGGTGGTTTAACAGATGAGAACTAATTTCAGCAACAATAAGGTATGAGTGGAAGACAAAAATTGCAGCAAAGAAAAGAAAAGTCTGGTTCTAAGGTCATTCCGACGCAACTTTAATGCAGTTAAAACAAACAGGAAGTGTTGCAAGTCGAAGTTCTTCAAGTTGTTGCACCAACAATTAAATGGCGCTTAAGAATTAATTTTTATTTATTTGGGACAAAGTCAACAGCTAGAAAGAGATGACAAAAACAACAAAAAACAAGGCGCAATCTTTGACATTATAATGTCAAAAAATGTCCACAAAAAAAGATATACAAAAAATTTGCTTACAAAAGCCGCTGCATGGCGCTTTAAGAACAAGCAAACAACAGATGCAAAGTTTCAGTTTTTCTATTTCGTTTATTTTTTTGTTATTTTTTTTTTTTTATTTAACCACATTGACAATGTTTGTTTGACTTGCATTTAAAGCCACTTAAAAGACTAGAAAAATATATATAAAAAAAAACCAGTGGCAACGCTGGCGGGAAAAATCATAGAACTGTCAAGTGTTTACCGAGCAGATAAAGCGATTGTCAAGCGAACGCTGTTGAACCCAACAACAATAAAGTCAACAACAACAGCAACAACAAAACCAGTAGCAGCAGCAGCATCACTTAAGAGTTGAACAGCAACAACAACAAAAGAAATCAAAGCCAGGCAAGTTGGTAGCTTATTAAAGGTGTTTAACTGTCACCTCGACTGAGCCCAGAAAATAACACACAAAAAAAAAAATTAAATTTAAAATTTTGTTAAACTCGAAGCTACGCTCAACAGAAGCTGTTTAAATATTGAGCTTGATTTGAATTTTTGATTGTTTTTATTTTGTCTGTGGCTTTGTTTTATGGTGTTGGTTTTTTATTTTTTTTTTTTTGTTTTTATACTTATTTTATATTTTTCGATACCATAAATAAGACAGTTCAAGCGAGTTTAAGAGTTATCATGATGTTGAAAATCTTGATCTTGTCTTGTAGACATTGTTTTTTTTTGGTTGTTGTTGACAATAACTCAATGATTGTACAAATATTGCACTTCCGCTGACTGGCAAAGAAAACGGTTGTGTTTTTTTTCTTTAATTTTTGGAAAAACAAAGGGAATTTTTTATTTACACCACGTCAATATTGGCCAAGTCAGAAAACACAAAGCATAGCTGTTTTAACTAAAGACAGTGATTTTTTGTGTGTGTTTAAGATGAGTGCGTAAATCATTAATGTTTTATTTGTGAAATTTTGTGATATAATTTTTAGATTTTATAAAATTTTTCCATATTTAATGAGAAAACTTGAATTGTCTTCTTAAAAGCTAGATGAGCAGCTTGTAAGCTTTTATTTGACACCCATTTTGTGAAAATTTAATGAGAGGAAGTTTGAGTTTCTATGGATTTTGCTCAAAGACGGGTTGTGTCAAGCTATAGCAATCTCAGCAATATGCACATCAAACTTTTGCTTTTGCAGCTGGCTTTCAGATGCCGTTTACCAAATTTTTAAATTTTCATTGTTTTGTATTAAAAGTGAATAAAAATGAAAAATTTGTAACATTTCTATGAAATATGTATTAAAATCTGCTCGATAAGTATGAATTGATTTTGTAAATGCATTTTTGTATATATTTTTATACAAAGTTTTATTGAACATGAAATGTTTATGTTAATTTAACAAATAAAATCATTGGTTTCAATAAAATTTTAATATCTTTGTGCAGAAATTATGCAAGCAGCTTGCGAGCTTTCGTTTGATGGCCATTTTGTAGAAATTTATTGAAAGGAAGTTTGAGTTTCTATAGATCTAGCTAAACAACGGGTTTTGCCAAGTTATAGCAATTTTAACAATATGAACATTAAACTTTAGCATTGACAGCTGGCTTTCAAATGCAGTACATAAAACATTTTAAACTCAGTTGCTTTGCATAAACAGTGAATTAAATATCAACAATCGTCTTATTTGCATACGTCTTAAGTCTGTTATTAAGCTTTAATTTTTTGTAGATATTTGAAAAAACAAAATCCTTTTTATTTGATTTTTGAAAAATTTGCTCATGGTCTTAAAAAATTTTTGACTTTTTTCAGCAAAAACTTCAAAAGCAGTTTATGAGCTTTTATTTAACACCCATTTTATAGAATTTCAACGAGGGGAAGTTGGCGTTTATATAGATACCGCCCAAAGACGTGTTGTGTCAAGTACTTGTAAGTGTGACAATATGCATATCAAACTGTAGCTTTTCAAGTCTTTTTTAACATAGGCCATATTTAACCCATTTAAGTCAGCTGGTCGATTTTTCGACCACTAACGTTAAAATTAATTTATGGAAAAAATATTAAAAAATATAACATGTTCATGTAAAATGGAAAATTTTGAAATTTATTTTTATTTTCTGAATTTCCATTTAACCAAATTAATGGCGTTTTCGTTTCTACCAAAAAATGTTGCCTGTCGGAGTGCAAAATGTTTTCAATGTTGCCCGCAACCCTGTAAAAGTGCATGTTTTTGCCTGCTCGAAAAATGTCAACTTAAATAAACGAATATAACCATCCTTGTCTAACGCACAAAAAAAAAACAAATTGGCTATTTCAGCCCTTGAAAGGACTTTGACCGAGCTTCTTATGATCAATTGTGTTGTGTGTGTTATTAAATGTTTGCACACAATTGACCGAGAACTGGACCTACATGTTTTATGCCGACTCCGAACGGCTAAAGTTCATGTTCTCAAGAAGCTTTACATGGCATTATTTACTCTCTGAGGTTTGCCATTGTCTGCAGAGAGGTGGTGACCGATCAGAAAAATTTTTTATTGAAAAAAACTTTTCGCCGCGGCTGGGATCAAACCCGGGCTCCGAGCATGCTAAGCCACACACTTAACCTGCATGCCACGGTCACCACGTCTAACGCACGCATGTCAAAATATTATCATTTTAAAAACAGCTGATATGCAGGGCAATCTACCCTGAGAAAGTTTGCAAGGCAGAAAATGCGCCTTTTTTGCCCTCTGTGAGTGTGAAATTTTAAGAAACGAACACAGAATTTACTCACCCGTTTGCACTTATTTTAGAATCGAACACGAAAAAAGGCAAGGGCAATGAAAAGGCAACATTTTTTGGTAGAAACGAAAACGCCATAAGTATTTGCAGAAAGAATTTGAAAATATTTTTAATATTTTTTTCAGAAATTAGTTTCGATGTCAGTGGTCGGGAAATCTACCAGCGGACTAAATCTGGAAATCTACCACCTAAACACAAGCTGTGTATTAAACATTTCAAATTTCAGTTGCTGTGCATAAAGTGTGTTAGTAAAAAATTTTTTTTCTTAAATGCGTGCAAATCTGTTATTCATTTTTAATTTTTTTTTGCAGATTTTTGAAAATATCAAAATCAGTTTTTTTTTAATTTTGAAAGCTTTGTTGCTGGGTTTTAAAAATTTTGTTACATTTTTCAGCAAAAACTTTAAAAGCAGCTTATTAGCTTTTATTTGACACCTATTTTATAGAATTTCAACGAGGGGAAGTTGGTGTTTGCATAGATGCCGCTCAAAGACGGGTTGAGTCAAGTACTTCTAAGTACGACAATATGCATATCAAACTGCAGCTTTTCAAATTTTCTTTAACATAGATCATATCTGAGCGCTCAAATGCCCACTATTGGCTCTGCATATTATAAATTTATAAAAAATTAGCTGCAATCAAATCTAAACTGCTTTGCTGATTACTTATAATTGCATAATTTACACACTGCTCTTATGTTTGCTAGACATTCTGCTTAAAAACGTGTTTCACGTGTTTTTTGACAAATAAGCAACACTTTGCTTTGTTCTCTCTGCTTTCCTGATAGTCACTTTGTTGCTTATTAACTGCTTCTTGCCTTTACTTGTGCACATTTTCTTTAATTAATCATATTTTAACGCGCACGCATATTAATTATGAGCTTCTTACGCTTGGCGCCAATGCACAACGCGTGCGTTGTAGCGCCATCGCCTTCCTGCCCTCGTCAGCTGTTGGCTGTTCTTACAACGTACATATTTGTTTAATAAATTTTTCCTGCATTATTTTGTTTTTTTTATGTGTTTTTCCATATAATTCATTAATATTTCGGTAATTATGAGCTGACGACGCGCGACCGCAGCTAGCTGCAGCACCACCACCTTCGCGAACATGAAACGTTTAACATTCTAACAAAATTCAATGCTGCATGTAATCGCTACGTAATCGCATTTATGAACATGACCTGAACCCAAAAATGCTTCTTTTTTTGTTGTTTTTTTTTTTTTTTTTGGTGCTTGTTGGTGTGTCCCATGAATTGGGCGCTCTTAGCTAAGCGCCAGCTTACAAGCAATGCTCAGAAGCAACGTCAACAATGCCAAAGAAACAAACAAATAAATATTTTCTTGTCATTGTTTTGTTGTAGTTGTGCTCTTTATATTTAACAGCAACCACTGAACAAACATTTGTTAATTTGAACAAAATAGTCTTTTAAGCCCAGCAAGAAAAACAAACGCACACGCCCACATTAACAAAGGCAGTGAGAGGGCAAAGAAGTAGAAAAAATAGAAAATGCAGTGAAAATAAAATGAGAATTTTCTTTAATAATTTCTAATTTCATTATAGTTTGTGGTGTGTGTGAATGTGTGTGGATATTTTTTTTTTTGTTTCATACTGTTCTTGTCTGTCTGTCTTGAGCCTCATTATTAGGGCTACCTTTGTGTCATTGTTGTTTTTGTTGTTGTTGCTGGTATCTTTATCATCATCATCATCATATAACTTAAATACCTTTGGAATTATATTGGCATTAAAGGTTCAGGTTTTTGTTCTTTCTTTTTATGTTATCTTTTTGTGTACTTTTGTACGCCACGCTCCCCTCTTCGCTCTTCTGCCAAATGTAAACAATAATCATATAAACGATCGTTAATCATTTGTGCACCCTGAAGACATACATAGTTTAGCCTGTTTTCTAACCAATTTTCAGTTGTTGTTGAGTGGATATTCCTTATCAATTATGGCCTTTAGTGGCTTTTGGTATAGTTTGAATAAAGTTGGAATTTTAAAAATATTCATTGATGACTGCATGTGTTTTAGTGCTACCTACAAAATCTCTTTTTGATATATATACAGTTAAACATTAGAGCTAGATGCTCATTTATCAGGTACGTCCGGTACCCCGCGAGTTTATTTAATTTTTTTACAGTAGAAGTAATCCTTTCTCCATCGATAAAAAAGCATTTTCGTTGTAAAATTTAGTGAAGAATAATTTGGTTCAACTTAAAACAGGGTAAGATTGTTAAAATTTTTTTAAACATTTTAAACAATTAAATTGTTTATAAAAATATGAAATTTTTTATGAATTTTTTAGAGCTATTTTTTAAAAAGATCTTCTATAAAATCTTCAACAGTTTTCTTTAGCTTGAATAGAACCGGATTTATGAGTTTTTGAAAATCACGAAAATATCAATATGTTAACCCCCTCTATTTTCAAAAAAATCCTCGAACACTAGTTCCACTTTTTCGATTTAGAACCCGTAAAAAATTTTCAGGCATATCAAAAGTGTGTCGGTCAAAATGGTGTTTGGGTTTTAAAAGAATGACCCATATATGAGCTCCGCTTAGATGGAAAAAAATTTCTAATCAAATTCGAACCGAAACAAAAATGAGACTGAAATGATTTAGCAACGTTTTGAAACTTTACGTCTCAGTTATATTTAATACGGGTTTAATTTTAATAAATTGTAAAATTTCATAAATTTACACTTTTGTCATAGTTGTTGTATTCACACACATACCTATAGTAAAATTCCATGAGCAATATTTTTGTTGATAATATTAACCCTCTAGCGCTGTTTTTTTATGATTTTTTTTTTTAATACTTTTATAAAGTATGTTACAAATGTATGCTTAAAAGTTGTCGTAGAGCGTTTAAATATTCTAGAAAAATGTTGCTTGAAAAATTTTACTAGAAGTTACTTTGGACGATATATCCATACAAATAACTTCTACGGACGTAAATAGTAAATATCTTAATTACTTGATATACAAATAATTAACTATTAATTAATAATTAAAAATAATTTTTCTAATCGAAGAAAATTTTATTTGAAAAAGAGAAAAATTGCTATAATCGAAAATAGAGACATTTTTTATCGAAGAAAGATATGTGTTGTTTTCTGACTGTAGGCTTCTTAGGTATAGTTATAAGAATAGATCATTAGCAAGTATCATTTTCAAACAAAATTTTAGCTCCCTACAACTACTTTAGTATTACTACTATTTAATATTGGTAATAGTAATACTGCTTGGAGAATTTTATAATGTTTTTTAAAACGGTTCAAAGAGTACAAATTTTGCTTTTATGGAGGTATTCTAGTCTATACTCAGAGAAATAAAATTATGTTATATCAAACAAATTATGCGTTGAAATGACAGTTTTCACTTTTAAATACCATCCAACAAATTAAACTTTCAAATCAACAGTCGGTTAGTCTATAGGACTGTTGGTCTATAGAACACGGTACACGTATAAGTACGTACTTATTGAAATTTAATAGCTGTTTTGGAAGTTCTAGCTTGGACTGGACTGACCTAGATTCAATCACTGACAAGACCAACAAAATTTTTTTTTTGTAAAAAATATTTGTTTTTATATACACTGAGAAAAAAACACATACCTTGCTCCGGTAAAAAATTTCTCTATTTTTGATAGCAATTTTCTCTTTTTCAAATAAAATTTTCTTCAATTAGAATAAATTTTCACATTTTCAAAGAAATATTTCAATGTAATGTAATGTATCTAATAATGATAAGTATTTTTCTCGCTCAAAAAATTGTTCATTTATAGAGAAATTTTATTGAAAATGAAAAACTTTTCTAATATTTTGATGAAAAATTCACTATGAGAAGTATTTGCTTCAATAAAAACAAATACTTTCTCAAAAAAAAAAAAGTATTTTTCTCTAAAAACGATATATTTTTCTATTTCATGGAAGCTTTTTATCATTTTTAGAGAATTTTTAGTATCGCAATTAGAGAACAGCATTCTCTGAAGCAAAGTCTACATCATTTTTCTCTAAATATGATGCCTTTTTATCATATTCCGAGACACTTTTTTCTGAGTGTAAAAATAATTTTTTTTGTAAAAATTTTTTTTTTATATAAAAAATTTAATGTACAATTTTTTCAAGATATCTTACTTACTTACTTAGATGGCGCTTACAACCGTTGGTCGGTTTTGGCCTGGTCTAAGAATTTGCGCCAGCCTCTTTTGTCGTGCGCTTGCTGGCGCCAGTTGGAAACTCCAAGCTTCGTCAGGTTATCCAATGCCTGGTCTTTCCAACGGAGATGCGGTCTTCCTCGTCTGCGTTGGCCACCGCTGGGTACCGAATCCAATATTTTTTTCGCTGGAGCTTCGTCGTTCATTCTCTCGACATGACCTAGCCAGCGAAGCCGCTCTATTTTAATACGCTTGACTATATCGATGTCGGCATATAGCTCATACAACTCGTGGTTCCATCGTATTCGGTACTCGCCATTGACGCAGATTGGACCATAGATCTTGCGAAGAATTTTTCTCTCGAACGCTCCCAAAGTCCTTTCATCAGAGCTGCTCAACGTCCAGGTTTGTGATGCGTATAGTAGGACGGGCATGATTATTGACTTATAGAGCGTCAGTTTTGTTCGTCGAGAGAGAGCTCTGCTTCTCAATTGCCTACTGAGCCCAAAGTAACAGTTTCAAGATATCTAGCAAACTTATTTTGAAGGTTATTTTTGACCGAAAAGTCAATGAAACAAAAAAATACACCTATCTTTCTCCAATAAAATATTTTTTTATTTCCGATAATAGCAATTTTTTCAATTTCAAATAAAATTTTCTTCAATTAGAATCAATTTTCACATTTTCGAAGAAATATTTCTTCTCTTGTGAGAAACGAAAATATTTCAATGTCTCTAATAATGATAAGTATTTTTCTCACACAATAAAATTGAAATTTAAAGAGAAAAATTTATTGAAAATGAAAAATTTTTCTTCTATATTGATAAAAAATTCACTATGCGAAGTATTTACTTCAATCAAAAGAAATATTTTCTCAAAAATAAAAAAGTCTTCTTCCCTAAAAACCGTATATTTTTAAATATTTCTCTATTTCATGGAAGCTTTTTATCATTTTTAGGGAATTTTTAGTACTAAATTTATAGAAAATGTGGAGCAAACTCTATGCCATTTTTCTTAGTGTAGAATATCAGTTATTAAAGTGAAAATTTTGATACCTACACAGCTAGGATACGAACCCACATCCTTAGTATGATAGTCTAGCACACTTCCACTAAGATAACGATAAAATAAATATAGCAAACCATCATTCAATCTAACAATGTTTTGATTATAGTTGATATTTTCTGTATTTTTTCGGTATTTTTTTAAAATTATACAAACAACATAGAATAGTTTAACATACCATTTTTTATAAGATATCTTTTGATATTTTTAGCAATTATACAAAAAAAAAAACCACTTTTTAATTTAAAATTAATAGACTGGTAAAGTGGATGGGGAAAAAACTAAGGGTGCGTCCTTCTGGACATGATTCTAGTCCTTTTGGTGATCTGAAGAAGAAAAAAAAGAAGATTCTTAGTAACTAAGAATGTAGGTAATGTCTGAAAGTGCTACGAAAATTAAAAAAAAAATTTACAAAATGGCGGCTGTTTGAAAAAAGTGTGTTTTTATAATTTTTTTATCCTTTTGTTTAAAAAAAAAAATAGAGAGAGGAATACATAATCAAGATTCACACCAAATTTCGAGTTAAACGGTTCATTAGAACTACAGAAATCACGTCAGATGTATTTGAAAAAGTAGTTTCGGGAAAAACGTGTTTAAAGATTTAAATTTAAAATTTTTTTTTGTTTTGTTAAAACATAAATTACAGCTATATAAAATACTTTTAAAATAAAAATAAAATACTTTTAAAAACTCATACAAAAATTACTGCTTAAAATATTCTTAGTTTTTTTATCGAATTTTAAAAAACTACCCAAAATTTACAAAATTTAATAAATATTTATTAATTTTTTAGTAGAATATTGACTTTAAATCGTCTACAAATGATTGTTGCTCGTATTTCTTTTAATAAAAAATAACATATTATTTAAGGATCTTTTTGGTCAAGAACTTTTCAAAACAAACCAAAAAAAACTTTAACAAATTTTTGTTAAAAAGAAACATGTAGAAATTATTTTGAAATTTTTTGCTATTGAAAAATTTATTCTAAAAAAACATTATTTTGCTTATTGCTCAAATTAAATTTTAATTTAATATTTTTCAAAAACAATATTTTTGTTCAAAATTGACAAGCAATAGCATGGCTTGTTGGTAAGGCGATGGACTCTCATGTAATAGCTACAGAAGTCAGGGTTCGATTCTTGTATTGGACGGCTTAGAAGACTTATAATTTTTTTTATAAGTAGTTTATTTAACCATAGAAAGTTAAATTTTTGGTTATAATAACCACACATTTCTTAGTTTGATTCAGTTACAAAGGTTACATGAACATTAAGTGCTTATCTTAACCTGACGATTCAAGTTGAAAAATTTTAACTTTATTTTATATACTTTTTTCAAGCTTTTGATACCTTCATATAATTTTTGGTTCCTTCTGAGTTTTAAATTTTTTAATATAACATTAAGAAGTTTAAAGTTTTTCTATTTTTAATGATGTAACTATTCTGATAATCGTTTAAATATATTATATAATTCTTAGTGCTGGAATATTAGAATGCCTCCATTTTTATTCTTAGTCAATATAGTTTTAATGTAGCTCAACCTCCATTTTTAAACTATTCTATGCTTTTGTGAAACTTAATTTTTTTTTACAAATATAAAAGTAAGACCGTTTTTTATAAATAACCACACAAAGCTGACCTAGTTATTGAAAATTTTCAAAACAACTGCTTTTCAGGCTGCTATTTTTAAACAATCTCAAATTATATAAAATGGCTTTCGATCATCATTTCCTCCGTAGCATCTCAAGATTGCTTAGCCCAAGCAAGTGACTGCTTTAAAAATAGCCTTGCTTTGAAGTAGCTTCAAACAAATTAAGGTTAAAAATGGCCAAAACGCAAAAGCTGCCAAGAACACAGATACACGAGTTACCTTTCGATGCTTACTTTCAAATTCAAGCTTCACTAAACATTCTTAAGTTAAGCCAGCTAGACAAAAACTCAAGCAAATATGTATGTAAGAAAGGTAGACTGACTCTCGGCTGCCATAAACGTGTATATCTAAGGGCATACAGCCAGCCAGCAGTAGCAAGGGTTGAGCAGCTCGTGCAGGACAATGTGTTATGGTAACCGCCAGAGCTAAGGTTATAGTTACAGGATACACATGTATATGGCAATAAGGACTCGGCAGCAAGCAATTTGTATAAAATTTCTTTTGATTTTCTATTTGAATTGTTTTAAGATATCCCGCAGGAGGACACAAACGCACAGACTAATAGACGCAAGTGCTGACATGCATATCCAACACACATGCTAACACACACACATACCCACGCATACACATGCATGTGCTGAGCAGCAATTAATTTGATTTAAGTGCGTCCTTTTGATGACGACCCTGAGACACTGATAGAGACAAGTTAAAGCAAAGCACTAAAGAAGGACTAGCTAGCTCCACACATGAGTGGCTCAAAGCAATATCTTGTTATTTTTTCTTTTTTATTTTGGTATCTAACTAGTTTCTTCTTCCACTCCCACTCACTAGAAACGCTCAAAGGTAGCTAGCAACAATTTAAACGCACTCGACTTAATTAAGTTAAAATTAGCACATTTTTGTGCGAAACCTGACTGCAGTTGTGTGTGGCTCAAGTGGTCAAGCCAAAATGTAGTTCAACCATTTTAAGTGCCAGAAATTAACACTTAATTTTTTGCCAATCTAGCAAAGAGGCTGTAGAACAGCTAAAGTCAAAAACAGCTGTTGTATAGCTGATTATTTCAAGATTAAACAAGAGCTGAATAAAAAAGCATTTAAATTCCCATCAGCAGCTTCCTGAGCAACCCTTAGCTAAATAATGCCAGAGTCTGACCCTCACACACACACACATACACTTTTAAGTTTATTAAAACATGCGGTTAGGCGGGACCACTTTTGAAGCAACCATTTTTATTTCTACCGCTTTTCGAGTTATTTGTTATCTTTAAGCTGATCGCAAGTGATACCCTGCGATAGTGTTATTAAAAGGATATTTATACCCTTTTGAGTGAAGGGATCAAAAATGCAGCAGCCGCAGAGGCAAAAAAAACACAATATTAAAAATAAATAGGAAGGCATGTATTGGGCTTAGATAAAAATCGCAACGCATTTAGATGCAGACAGATAGACAACTGATTCTGCTGCTGCTGTTGCCTCGGATAAATTGTATAACCGCGCCAGGAATCGCTGTTTATAAGAAAAGAAAGAAAGAAAAAAAAAACACGCAAAAGCAAAGGTCCTTTACCAAGGGTTAAAGGTCCATTAAAATGCTAGCATTCACAAGTTTTGTTATAACAAAACAACCAATAAATAAATACATGTGTGAGAGGCAAAAAAAAAAAAAAAACAAAATAATCCTCAAGTAGTTGCATGCTATAAATCTAGTTTTGATATGGAAGAGTATGTATGACGTCATGCTGAAACGAAAGCTGCTGCTTTATATAACAAAAACATACTATATAAAGGCAGCATTATAAAAATTAGGGTTTGGATAATAAGAATTGTGGAAAAATATGGAGTTCTAAGATTTATGTTAAAAATTCCAAATACTTTTTCCCATTCCCGGGGTAAAACTATTCATAATCAGTCCAATCATGAAACATTTTCTGCCGGGAGTTGTAAATAGGAGTTTCCGCTTTTAAGATAGCAGGTAAAGACATCTCATTTTCTTTATTTAACACTCATGAATATCGTCGGTTGATGAAAAAAATTGTATTAAAAATTTCCAAAAAGTATGTTAACTTTATTTTAAAAATGTAAACTCCCATTGACAACTACCGGGAGAAAATGTTTCATGATTGGGCTGAATAGGAATGATTATTAATAATATATTATAAATAGAATATGAAATTATATCATGTAAGTTAGTAAATTTCGACAGCAATTGGTTTGTTTTAATTTAAATAATTGGTTTAAATAAGTTGCAATTAAATTTTCAAGTTCTGTTTTTGCTGTCACCCACTTTTTTTAATAGATCTAGTGCATCAAAATGTATTTTTCACATAATATTTCTAAGCCCTAATATTGAAAACATAAAAAAAAAATTAGAACGCTTTTTATAAAGCTTATTATCTCTGCTGTCACCCATGTCTATCATAGGGCATGAATATTTGAAAAATATTCTAAATCGTACTAATTTAAAATATTTCATTTGAATTTTGCTACATTTATAAAAATATTTTTGCCAAAATATACTTGAAAGTTTGTATTTTTTGTCACCCACTTTTTTTATGGAACCATACTTAACTCCAAAAAAATTCTTTTGTATATTACAATTGGATTCTTTAAAAAATCTAAAATTTTTAATATTTTATATCAAATCATTATAATTTAAATTAACTTATTCTTTTCACTGTCACCCACTGCGCTAATAGAGTACAACAGTTTGAAAAATATTTATTTCATTCTAAAATGTTGCTCGTTAGTCATAATCAATTCTTCCGAATATATTTAAGAGCATATTTTGTGTCTGTATTTTCTGTCACCCACTTTTTTGTTCGAATTTTTATACCAAAAAATATAATAAATTTAATTATGCTGTTCTGAATTAGTACCTGCATAAGTGTTAACATATTTAAAATCATATCAAATTTATTTAAATTTTTTTATTAAATTTAACGTCACCCACTTTTATAAAATATAAAGGTTTATAAAAAAAAAATATTAAGCAAAATTTTTCTAATTTCATTTAAATTTAAATCATTTTCATTAGTTAATTTTTCTGTACATGCTTTAAATTTGTTTTTTCTGTCACCCAGTTTTTATGACAGAATTGTTTTATCGATAAAATTGTAATCATATAATTATTGTTTTTACAAATTAATTTAATCAAAATTTAAAATTTTCTTTTTTCTTATTTTCTTACTGTCACCCACTTTAACCATTGAGACCAGCAGTTTGAAAACATTCGTCTTTAACTAAAATGTTTGAATGTCATTTAAATTTTGCTCATTTTTCATATGTAAATTTCTCTGAATACATTTTAGAGCATATTTAGTGTTTGTATTTTTTGTCACCCACTTTTTTGTTCGAATTTTTATACCAAAAAATATTATAAATTTAATGATGCTGTTCTGAACTAGTACCTACCTAAGTTCAAACATATTTAAAATCATATCAAATTTATTTAAATTTGTTTATTAAATTTGCCGTCACCCACTTGCATTGAGCATAAAGGTTTATCAAAAAAACTTTCTGAGGAAGATTTTGTTTTTGCAGCAAACTGTTACTTCATGAATTTTTTGGCATTAAGCTCAAAATATAATTCTTAAAGAAGACGTTCTTTAAGAATTATAAAATAAATTTAAAAAAAAACTTTTAGTCAAAATTTTTTATTAATTTTATTCAAACTTCACTCATTCAATTTTTCTGAATATATTTGAATTTCTTTCTTGTCTGTCACCCCCTTTTTAAGATAAAATAATCTCAAAGAAATATTTTTCATATAATTGTTTTCTAAATAAATTAAACTCAAATTTTAAATTATCGTATTATTTTGACAGTCATCCACTTTTATCATTGATTCATGTAGTTTGAAAAATGTTTATCTTTTAATAAAATGTTTGAATTTCATTTAAATTTTTCGTAAGCAAATTTTTGTGAATAATATTCAATTTATTTGAAAACAAAAACTTGTAAAATTTTTTGTCACCCACATTTTTTTCTTCATTTATATGTATACAAAAACAACTCAAAACAATTTCAAAGTAATTTAAGCCTCTAAGTATGCAATCAAAAATGTTAACGCATGCATTAAAAACATATTTCATTAACTGTCACCCACTTTTTGTAAACCACATAAAAAAAAGTTAAACTTAGAAAGTTCGTTCATTCGAATTTTATGTTTTTACATTAAAATTGTTTTTTATTTTATGTTATTCATTCAAATTCAACAAAAAAATTGTAAATATCTATTCACTTTATTAGTTAGAAATCACGAATTTTGTTTGCTGTCACCCACTTTTGCTGAATTGATACATTGTGCCTCATTAACAACCTTGTCTATCTCCCAAAACGTAAAAAACTGTCTTTATTGTAATTTAAGTTGGCAGATTGTAAAATATTTATTGTTTGTCACCCACTTCTGCTTAGGTGGAAGAATTCTATTTAAATACCAATTAAAAAAAAAAACAAACAAATTTTGTTGACCTTTAAATACCGATAAAATTATTTTATCATTATCTGTCTGCACTCATATCTGAAATAAAACTTTTTAGTTCTACTAAAATTTGTTGATAACAAGAAATGCTGTCCGAAAATTCGGTTGAATTTGATTTATTTAAAAAAAATTAATAAATTCAGTTTTGTTTTCGATGCAGTTTATTTGATCTTTCATTTTTATAACAGTTAAATTTTCGAAGTTACTATAAATTTAACACATAAGACACGCACACTGGCCTAGAACCGGTGCACTAAGGTGGGTCCCCAAATTGAAAATACTGAAATATAATATAAAGATTCAGAAAAAGAAGATAGGCTGTCAAAAATTTCCAAAACTTTCGATAGAAGGCGCTTGAGGCACTAAAATATGTATGACTCAATAAAGCCTAAATAATGAACTGAAGACTAAAGGAACAAAATATACAAAATATAAATAAACGAAGTCATGCAAAGACATATCAAGCCACACAAACATGCACCAAAGGCTAAAGTTAAAGAATTAGAAAAAACTTCACCAAAAAGTTAATTCATTGTAACTTTTTTCCTACGAATAAAATTGAAAACTTTCTTCACAAAAGTTAAATTATGTTTATGAACTTTTGTTTTATAAAAAAAAGAAATCAAATTTTTGGGAAATATTATAAAAATTTGAAATATTTAGTCAAAGATGGCATCGGAAAGAAAAACATTCATAGAACAAATTGTTGTTCTAACTGAGATATATCCATCGACATACTTTTTTACGCTCGGTTTAAAACTGATGAAGTTTTTCAGAAAAGACCGTTTTGAGCAGATTTTGGTTATACTTAAAAAACATTTGTATAGTACCAAAGTCCTCTCCCCAAAAGCTTTCAAATGAGGGTCGTATCCGGTGAACTTTTGTTCCATAGGAAGTGACCCACCTTATGGTGTACCTTTACCATAAATTTTTTATAATTGATTATTTTAAATGATCTAATAAAATTTTCGGAAATGATTGAAATCGGTCAGTTCTTAGGGCTACCTCCCTTGAAAATCTATTTATTTTTTTAAAAAAGATGAAGATGTGTATTAAAAAGAAAGTTTATTTATTGACTTAATATAGCTCAAAGGGAGGTACCCCTAAGGTCTAACTAATTTCGACCACTTTAAGAGCACATCCCAGCAAAAAAAGTGCTTCCAAAAAAAGGTAAAGTGAATGGGAAAGTCGTGAGTTCCATCCCTTCTATTTTTATACCCAGAAGGCATCTTTTAACATATGTGTGTCATTGGGAGGAATACTTTCCTTAGTCTTCTCTAGAAATGCTTCTAGAATTTTTTAGTGGAAGATTTCTTTGAGGCCTTCAATGAAAAGATCCTAGTAGGTATTTTCCAGGAAAACTTTAAGAAGATATTCCATGATTCAGAAGACACAAGACAAATTGCTTCTAAGAAAATTATTAACCATTGCCTTGAACGGAATCATTCTTGGTATTTTCAAATAACCTTTAAGAAGTTTATGAGAATGCCTCCTAAAACCACTTTTCGATAAGACTGAGGAGAAACTCAGAAGGCAAGTCAAGAATGCATGTCAAGTTTTGTAACAAAAATTTTGCTGGGATCTTTTAATTTTTATGCCTAGTCTTCTGACCAAGTCTTAGTCAAAACGGCTTACTTTTGCATGTACATTTCATAAAATATCATGTAAAAAATCAATAGAATTCCAAGCGAGTTACTTCTAGGATCTTATCGATTTCAAGCATTATTAATATAATTATTAATCGATAAATTCATTACATTATTTTTAAAGAACTGGACCATCATGTTGTTATCATTTCAAAAATAGTTCTTATATTTATGTTCGTATCGCTTGTCAGATATTACGAGTAGTGTTGCTCGCAGTTTTCTGCAGTGTAGTCAAGCCTTAATTTTTTCCTTAATTTTTGCCAGAAAACTTTTTTAAAAAAAATTTTATTCACGCCGCTGTATTGTTTCGTCCTTTATACACACACATATTTTTTTCGCCATTGTTTTGTGTGTGTGTATGTTTTGTGTTTGTGTATGTTAGTGTCTCTGCGCTTGTTTCAACTGCGTCCAACTTTATTATAGTATCACGTCCACCCATCTTGAGGTTATAAAAAAAGTCATGTACTACAACTACAACAGCAAAAACAACAATGCTAAGAAAAGAAAAAGAACAACACCAACAACAACAACAATAAATTAATAATGAAAATTGTGTATAAAAAGAATTTCAAGCATTCTGGCGCCATGATAATCATGTGAGCACGTTTTCGAACAAAGGGCGCTTATGTGGGGCGGCCCCAAATCGTGCGGTGTGTGGGTGAGTGTGTGTGTGTAGATTTGAGCATACATTCGTATCTGATTTTTAATAAATTATAAAATTTATTAAAAAAAAATATGGAAAAAATTTCTTTAAAATAAAAAAAAAGAATTCAAACTTGCTCAACTCAAAATTGGAATTGATAAGAAGAGCCTCAGAAGACTCTTTTATACAGTGCATATCTCAAGTAATAATCAAGAAATGATGCTATGTAGCATTGATAAATAGACTTTTAATTATCTAGTAACCAGATTCTAGTATATAATATAACACCCCATGCGCGAAATTATTGTATGTGACATTTTTTCGAAATTGACTTTTTGATTTAAATTTGTTCTACACCCTACTACAAAATTTTGTAACAGAAATTCTTATAGGAACGCCAAAAATTAAATGTATAATTTATGGTATTTTTTATTACACTGGTGGCAATTCTCATAAAGTCTCATAAGTTTTCTTGATTTGTTTTATTTATTTTCAAAAAAAGTTAATTCAGGTAAAACGAATACATTTTAATATTTGTATGTTAATATAAAAACTAATTTGGAAAGGACGAATCCACACATTTACATAAATTGTATACCCTAAACCTGAATGGCCAGGGTATATTAACTTTGTGCAAACGTTTGTAACGCATAGAACTAAGCGAGTTCGGTATAGAAAAGTGTATATATTCTTGATCTGCGTCATCTCGTGAGTCGAACTATTCATGTTCGTCTGTCAGTCCGTCCGTCTGTGTAATGTCCGTAAGCACAGTATACGAATAAGAAGTTGAGATAATTGGATGAAACTCAGTACATATAGTCTCATTGATCCAAGGATCTGTAGTATAGAATATTTTTGGAATCCGCTTACGGACACGCCTACCTACCATATAACTCAAATATTGAAAACTGCATAAATATGTTCGTAATTAACCTACAGCAATAAAATTTAGTACGTGTGTCTTTTATATCAAAACAAAGATAGCTTCGAAAAATAGATGTCATCTGAATATGGACACTACCATCTCCCATACAACTCAAAAATTGAAAACTCAATATATAAGCTTATATTTAACCAACATAGATAAAATTTGGTACGTATATTTTTTTTTAACACAACAAAAACGTTTTTGCAAAATGGACGTCATACGCCCACGAACACGTCTACGTCTCCCATACAAACCAAAAAATTGAAAAATTGCGTAAATAAGCTTATGTTTGTTATACAGAGATAAAATATGGTATGTATGTATTTTACACCATAACTAAGATGTGGTTAAAAATGGGACGTAATCCGTCCACGAACACGCCCACCTTGCATACAACCCAAAATAGCAAAAACAATAAAAAGGCATTGGCATGTGAGCTACAGGAAAAAAAATTTGAGTGTGTTAATTTTTCAATAAAATTGAAATGCATATAAAATATGGGCTACATCCGCACACGCACACGCCCATTTTCAGTAATTTTATTGTATTTTCAAAAAGTAGGCTAGGATATTTCATAGTCGGACAAGACCGACTTTAGACTGTCTTAAAAATATGTATTTTAGTTTAAAATAAGTAAAAACAAGTGACAATTCACATAAACTCAGTATATTTAACTCAAGATAATTTAAAAAACTAAAATAACTTTCATATTTAATAAATTGTAAAGACTAATTTTAGTAATCAGTACATTTTTCGTTGCGTTTTAGTACCAGGATCAACCTTCTAGGCATGGATAAAACAAGATTTTGCAAAGTTTGAGTCGGTATGCCAGCCCAGACCTCTTTTATTGCAGTTTTCAGCGTATTGACTGAATGAAAGGTTCTCAATGGGGTTCAAGTCTGGGCTTCGGGCGGGCCGATTAAGTAGATTAATATATTTTTGAGAAAAGAAGTTCATTATTTCTCTAGAGCGATGAATTGCAGCGTTATCCTGCTGAAAAATAAAATCTACACCACAAAGTTCCTCTGCCCTCTCTATCATCATGGTTTTCAGGAGTTCGCAGTAGATTGAGCAGTTCATTCTTTGAGAAACCCATGATATTTCCGTTGTTCCACTTTCCACAAACCATTACTCCACCGCCTGACGATGCTCGACTCATGTAGACTTCTTTTTCGACCAACTTTTCTTGCCAATAATATTAAAAGCCATCAGGACCATCTACATTGAAAAGTTTCTCGTCACTAAATAAGACTTTTGACCACTGCTCAAGCCACTGAATATATTTTCCGAAAATTCCAATCTCTTCGTTTTATGAGCTGGAGTCAAAGGAGGTTTTTAGATGCGTTTTGTATAAACTGCGCAGTCTAATACCTTTAAAATTTGTCGAACACGTCTGCTCTTTATTGGCAAATCAAGACTTCGTAGAATTTCTGTTGACATCAGCTTTTCTTTTATGGCCAATCTGATTATATCTTGTTTTTGCCTTTGTGTAACTTTAGTATTTTTGTCATATCTCACGTTTTTTCATAAGATTCGCGTAGTTTTAAATAATGGCATGTTAATGTTTGAGATCTTCCAATTTTTACCGCTGTTACAAGCGTTGATAGACCTGATTCATTAAACGACTCAATTCCAGCTTTTTCTTCAGGTGACAGCAATTTCCCTCTCGGCATTTTCACAATTCCAAAACAGATGAAACGAACACGGGCTCTATAATTACAAAAAAAAAAAGCCAACACACTTTAAAAAATAATTTCTTACCTTGAATAAATAAAATTTTCCTTAAAGTGATGAATTAAATTAGCTAAATTTATATGATCTGCCACGTTGAAGCACTGCGAAAACGTTAGTTCAGTTGAATTTCTGCACAATCGCTCAAATGACATGATTACTCAATAACGGTATAAACATAGTTATTGTTAGTAGACCAACAACAGCTGATTCCTAATTAAACTTTCTCTTCTTATGCCAAAATAAAGAAGATTAGCTCTCTTTTAAAATTAAGCAAAACTGAGATTATGGGAATTTCCTCTAGTGTATATTGAAAGCTAAGCACAGAAACATAGAAAAAACGCACTCCCTTCAAATTTGATTTTTGGCACAAAATTATATGAAAACATCATTTTATTAGAAATAAAAATTATTAAATTTTAATTTTAAAAAATTATTCACTATCAAAATATTAGCGCATTTTTTTTTCTCTGAACGCCTTTCCATAAAAGAATGAACTCAAAAATTAATTTTTCATATCAATATATCTTGTAATGATTTTGCTCTTTGAAGGAAGTTTATAACGTAATGCTTTTAAACAGCTTAGCTCAAAATTAAAACGTATTGCCCAAAATTAAGCCCAAGTTAAGTTAATCATAGAAAAACTCACAAAAGAACACAGATTTTTAGACAAAATTTGTTGTTGTTTTTTTTTAACGCACTCGTTAAAGTAAATCAGATAAAGTAATTACTTTGAGCCATACTTAAGAGCAGCGACTCAGCCGGAACAACATAATTAATGCAACTCAACAAAAAAAAAAAAACAAACAACTAAATCCCAAAACCAGACAACACAGCTACTTCAAACACGGCTTATACGTCAACATCTGACAGTTAGGCTCAGAAAATAAGCAACTCAATCGTAGGCAGGAAAAATTTGTCTCTTCTCAGGATCTCAACTATAGTGAATGAGTGAGTGAGTGAGTGACAAACACAGCAATAACTATAGCCAGAGCCACTTTTGAAGAGTTTTTGAAGCTGATTATTAAACAGCGTCAATGAAGACCTCTACGACAGATGAAGACATATTTATGAGGTTCACGCAGCATAGCGTCTCGACTCTATCATCACTAGCCTGGCTTAAGAATAGCTAACTGCACGCATGCAACCGCAACAATGGACTCACGCAGCGTCCTGTTGTCGTGCTCGTTATTGTTGCCGATAATGAGCGCTACGTAATGGGCATGAAAATCAAGATGAGCTGGAAAATCTCAAAAGATGCCAGCAAAACGTAAGCGGCATGCATTAAGAAAAACCACAAAAAAAAAAAAAACAAAAAAATAGACAAAAAAAAAATAAACAAAAATTGCGCAAAAGCCGCACAATAGCGGGTGTAACGCAATAAAAGTTATAACAAAAGCATAGACGTTGATGGTTATGTCAACCGGCACAGCTACTGCTTGAGCTGCCTTTGTTGGCTAGATTGTCAGCAAATCTGCGCCGCAAAAGAACAGTTTGCATCTTTGTTATCTTGGCAGCTACAAAAGAGTGGCACACCAGCCAGCTATTTTGTTGGCCGCTTTTCTGTGTGTGTGTGTGTTTCGACTGCTTGACGTTGAGCTGGCTAATCTTGTTGTGACACTAATCAGTTTTAAGCTAGCGTCAAAAAATAAGGACATCTCCGTTTGTGTGCTCTTAAGTGCTTTAAAATATTTTTATTTGGGTCAAAATTTGTGGGCAAAAATTTGTATGATTTAAGCCTTAAAAATGGTCTTTTGTCAAACGGTTTTTTTTTTTGTATTTTTTTTTTTTTTTTTTGCTTTTCCAACACTATTAATTATTTTGCTGTTGGTGTTTGGGTGCGTGTTGCCAGCTGTTGCGGAATTTTTATTTGCTATAAATTTTTTACTGATATAACGACGCGTCGCACCTTGATTAGCTGTAGTGTTTTTTTTTTGTTTGGTTTTAGCTAACCTTTCATGTTGGCATGTTTTTGTTATGCACAAATTATAGAAAAAAAATAGAAAAAAAAAATACAAAAATATATCACAAAAAAGTGGCCCAAATCTCATTTACATAATGTTTTTAGCGCTTTGGCCAACACCAGCAACAGCAGCAGCTAGTTTTCGGCGCGCAGGATATTTTATTATAAATATTATCCTAGTTAAAATGTAATAAAAACCTGAACATGCCTCATTAATTTTAAAGGCGTTGATTATGCGACGCTTCGCTGAGGTCGCCCGTTTGTGTGGGTTGTGGCTGACTCTGTTGTTGGCTGTTGAGTCGCTTGGTTTGTTTATTTATTGTGCGGTTGGTTGGTTGGTTGTTTGGGCTGTTCGGGTCACTTTGCTTAACTCAACGCTTTGTTGTTAAATTTAGCAAAATACGCGCAGCAACTCTTCCGTAAATAGCTACGTTTCGTGTTGCTGTGGCATGTAATTTGGTGGCAACTATGTCGCCAAGGTGCGACAAAATCATTATTATTTTCGGTCATATTTTTTTGCTGTCGCTGCTTTCTTTTGAGTTATGACTCAAAAAATAAAACAAAAATATTTTAACAAAAAAAAAATTAAAATGCGAGCGGCAGCTTTTCCTTGCTGCATATTAAAATCGTGCTCCTTTTTTTTTCAATTCATTCCGTTGCTTGCCTTAACCTGAAGTGAGCATCATGAAGCACATTTTCAGGAACAAATGAAAAAATTCCAAAACGAATTTAATAATACATTTGCGTGAAATATGCTGAAGAATTTAATTTTGTGCCATTTGTTGCAAGTAAAAATATGCACTGTGGGCAAAATGTTATTAGCTTTAGGCAAAAATATTTAAGCGAAAAATCATAAGAAATAGCCATAACAAGCTTTAATAGCAAATAATAAGCTTTTACAAAGAAAAATTTGAGAGATTGAACCAGCAGTACTGGTACCGTTCGCAGAACTCCTCAACATTTAATTTAAGTGTGGAACCGCCTTAGTTATTACTAGATAAAGCGAAAATAGGAATTTTTAATTAAAACAAATGGCAATATTTATGGGACAACAGATGAACCTCCAATAAAAGGCAATGTTGAAAATTAATATAGGTCGAAGGAGTAACGCCGCTATTATTACCGATTTTAAGTACACATCTATTACTCGATTTTTTTTAACCTTTTGATCAAGTGCTTTTAACATCGGCCAAATTTTGTGTTTATCTACCATACAAAAAAAATTATGTAAAAAAATTAAAAGAATTTGATTATTTCATTAAATTAATAAAGATTTGATTATTAATTTGAGTTGAAAAATTAATTAGATGTTTTGAACTTAAAGTTAAGCTTTTAATCCTGAAGGTTTTTATTGTTGATTTTTAATTTTTTTTTTTTTAATTTAATTGAAAAACTAGGCCCTAACTACTATGTTCTTCAGACAAGGCCGACCCTAGAGCCGAGCAAATAAGGCCCGGGCTCGTGGCGCATGCAGATAGGGGTGCCATACATATAAAAAAAATAAATATGAATCTATCATAAGTTATAAGGACCTGCACTCAGAAAAAAGTTTCTCGGAATATGATAAAAATTCATCATATTTAGAAAAATTGGTATAGACTTTGCTCCAGAGAATGCCTTTCTCTAAATGCAATCCTAAAAATTCTCTAAAAATGATAAATAGCTTCTATGAAAAAGAGAAATATAATTTTGTTCGGGATTTTTATTTTATTTATCATTATAAGAGATATTTTCATTATTAGAGACATTCAAATATTTCCGTTTCCTAGAAGTGAAAAAATATTTTTTCGAAAACGTGACAATTTATTTTTATTGAAGAAAATTTTTTTTTGAAAAAAAGAAAATTGCTATTATCGAAAATAGAGCAATTTTTCACCGGAGAAAAATATGTGTTTTTTTCTAAGTGTACGAGACTTACATGTATTTAAAAGTAAATTAACAGTATGGTACGTTATATTATACACAGTTAAAAAATCAAGAGTAAATTTTCAACCTCAGTGAAATTTTTTCCTACATATTATTATATTTTCAACTTAAAAGTTTAAATGTTAGACCTTTCATTGATTGAAATCAATAAATATTTAAGACTTAAACCTAAAAAAATATTTTTTTCAACATTTAATATAAAATTTTCATCTATTTGAGTCACGTTTTTCAAATTCTTTTTAGTTTAAAAATTTTTCAACTATTTATGTCAAATTTTCAACTTTTAATAAGTTAATAAAATTAATTAGAACTTTAGGAAATACATTTTTTTCAACTTTTTTAGTTAACTTTTGCAACTATTTTGGCAAAGTTTTTCTTTATTGCTGAGTTCAAAAAGTATTTCGACCTAAGAGACGAATTGAGCATCTTTAAAATTTACTTCTTCAACCGGTTGAGCGCAGATTTTCATCTTTATAGGTTGAAAAATTTATTGAAAAAGTCAACATGTTTATAACATATTTTTTGCCATGAATGATGAAATTTTTACAGCCTACTGCAGTGAATGCAAATTATTTGAGTACCTACCGATTCAAAAAATTATCAATTCTAATTTTATATCAATAAAAAGCAAATTTTAGAAATTATCAATTGTTCGTATTTTTGTATTAAGTATCTTATATATGTATACGTGAACATTAAAGTTTGTCGTACGCTTTTTTGGTATTAATTAAAACTCAAAATAAATGAAACTTATATCATTCGAAAAGTTATGTTACCCAAATATGCAGAATGTATATATAAATGATATATCTGATAGAGGGGGTTCCCAATCTGCTAAGAGAGAAATTAAATTTTTGAGAAAAAAACCCGCTCTTTGATTAATATGGAATTTGGTTGGGATAGAGTTTTTGAGTTGGTCGAGTTTGCATTTTTTTTTAAAAGTAACAATATCTTAAAAAAATGTAGTTTTATCCATTCGTCAATTGTAAAATTTATAAATAGATGTGTTTTGAATTCAAAAATTTGACTATCCATGTGAATATCTTGGTCGGATTTTAACGGTTTTTCAATTTTCTAATTTTTTCTAAAAGTTTGTAAAAGTTTCTTTTAAATGTGATAAAAATAACAGCAGAGCTCTAACCAAAAGTATTTTTAATGAATTTTCTTAATATTGTCGTTAATTATTTAGCGTGTGTTTCAACTAAATGCCAAGAGAGAGAAAAAAAACTGTCTCAAATTGAATGTTCTAAATTCTGAAGCAAATATCTCCGCCATCTGTTAATAGATTTTATTTATTTCTTTTTTGTATTTAAGTCTTATCATTTAACTTAAAAAAACTTTTATAAATAATACCGTTTTTTTTTGTTTATGTTTAAATTATTCCTTTTAAAAAAAGACCATAAAATTTGATTTATTCTTAAAATATGGGGTAAAAATTATTTTTGTTGTAAAAAAATAAAAACTCAAAACTGCATTTTTGATTTTCTTTCAAAGTCTATACCGAATTTTAAGTGAATTTATTTTGTCTTGACACTAAATTAATAAACTGTCCGTGGCATCAAAAAATCAAGGCACGGATTTCTATGATTTCTTTGACAAAATTAAATTTTTTTAAAATGTTGTGTTTCTGTTTTTGAACAAAATACTAAATTAAAAAATATTTTTTTTGTAGAAAATAGCTTTATATCTTCAATCAATTAAGAGTTATAGCCTCGAACTTATTTTAATCATCTCGCAAAGAATTATAAATAGGCAATCAATAATTTGGTCGAATGTCGACCCCAGGTACCAGGAATATTTATAGGACCAACTTATATTTGAATTTTTCAACTTATTTGAATAAAAAAAACAACTTTTCAGTTGAATTTCTCAACTTAAAGGGTTTAAAAAATCAACTTTTATTTGAATTTTTCAACTTTTTTGGCTAAAGTATTTTGCCTTCTAGTTGAATTATTCAACTACTAGCATTGAGAAAGCCTTTTTGTTAAATTTTTCATCTCGTTGAGTTGAAAAAGTCAACTTTAAGTTAAATTTTTCAACTTGTTCGGTTGAAAAGTTGGTCTTTTAATGGTATTGCTAACTACTTGGGTTGAGAAAGTCAAGCTTTCGGTTGAATCATTCAACTTTTGTTTTAAAAATTTTCGTTTTTGAAATTTGTAGTTGAAATTTTCAAATTTTTCGTTGAATTATTTTACCAAGAATTTTAATTATTCTACTTAAATAGTTGAGAATTTCATATTATTTTCCTTTTGTTTTACTTTTAGGTTTAAATTATCTACATTAAAGTAAGTTTATTCAACTTTTAGGGGCGCAATTTTAACCCTTGGCCTTGGGTGCCACAAATTATCGGACCGGCCCTGATTTGAATAAAGAGAACATATAAATTTTAATTAATTATTAAAAAACACTATTTTATTTTAAATAAAAATAAAATCAGAAATTTAAAATTTTATGAGCTAACGTATAATTTTTAAAAAATTAGAAATGCAATCTCTAACTAATTAAAACTGGTGCAGCAAAATTTTTTGAAAAAAATTTTATTGAAAATTTTTTAATAATAAATATAAACAAAAAACTATATTTTCGACATGACATATCCCATGTTTAGGCATTTCTTAAAAGATTTATGTAATTCAAGTTTTATAAACATACATATATTTCAGTGAAAGAAATGCATTTTATTTAGTTTAAATTTGTTTTAATAGCATCGTATTTTCGCTTCAAATATAATACAAGCTGTGTAGCAGCCGTAAAGAAAACGCTTTCAAGGAAAAACTAATTAAATTGTGTTGGCAGCCCTGCGCGTTACACGCTAAATAAATGTCACTAATTCATTAGCGGCTTTTAATACAGTCGTTGTTGTTTTTATTTATGCTGTTGTTGTTGTTGTGATTTTTGTTGTTGTTATTGCCATCACACATTGTCACCCACCACACTTAAATGGAACGCGGTTATGCAGTTTTCTGGGGGGGGACGGAAGGGTGTTTCAGTCCCATTAAATGCTGATATCTAGTACGTCCGGACATGATTTTAGCGTGTCAATTGATAATAATTCGCTAAACGCGACTGCTTTTGGCTGACAGACAGACAGACACACATGTATAAAACCTAATGAAGACAACAGATAATGTGCACAACAACAACAATAAATAAGGTTAATACAACACTTTCATGCAGCCGTAACAACTTTAGCTGCTTAGCGCAAAATTTTTAATGCAAAACGCAACTAAAAATTACGACAAATAATCATGAAACAAGAACAACCACAACAATAGTAAAAATATAATTATATTAACACCAAAATAGCAAAAACAACAAAAAACACTTAAATAAATCACGTGCAAATGTGTTCAACACATCATGAAAGTCAGTCACAAACCAAAACAAAACAAACGAAAAAAAAACAAGCCTAAATTTAATTAAAAACAAAACAGACAACTAAAACAGGGTGTTACAACAGTGCTCAACTCTCAAAGCATAAAGAAAGCAACAAGCATTTGCGCCCAAAAGTTGAACAACCAAAATGAAAAGAAATAAACGAGTCAAGTCGTTAAAATGAACAATACTACTTACTGATGTCTAAAATAACGCTGTATCCATATCGAACTCATAAAATGAGCTATTTTATAACTGCTTTCATAAACAGTTATTTATAAATATTAAATGATTAAAATAAAGCTTAGTCTTGAAACACAATCGAAATACAAGCTTATTCTTATTCTGATAAGATGTTATAATAAAAAATGGTTATAAAAATACACCTATTCTACATAGCTTGGCTTAATCCAATAATTTTTTCTTTTTTCTTTTGCTTAATTATGCATGATCTTTGGTTGACAGAAATCCACACACAATGCGTATTATAAATATTCTATCTTAAATTATAACAAATTTTGACTTATCTTAATGCTTAATAATAGAGTCATAACATGTTAGAAATATTGAAAAGACTAGAAGAGCGCTGTTGCTCTATTCAAAATTGCTGTTTAAATAGAACAGCTTGATACAAGCAGTTAGCTGCTAAAGCGGTTTATTAACTTAATTAGAGACTGATTAATCATTGTTCGAATGCTCTGTTAATTTTGCATATGTATTTTGTATTTGTATTAAGAAAAAAGTGGATTAAGAATTTGAAAACTTGTTTGGAAAGAGTGTTAAGAGAAATTTAATGCAAATGTTACCGTTAGTTAGAGCAATATAAATTAAATATCAATGTTTGAATTATCAATGAAGATGTTATAAATAAAATAAACATTCATAATCATTCAGTTAGTCAGATAATAGTTTAAGTGTAACAAACTTGACACAATATATTTTCATTTAATACGAAAAGACATCTGACAAAACACTTTGCTAAAAATCAAATTATAATAATTTAGACACGTTATTGGTTTGTTCGAAATCGATTATGGATTTATAGAACAAAGCCCAACAACTTATGTATGTTCTAAATATTTAAATTTCTAAATCATTTGTTTAATGCGCTTTCTAAAAATTTCGGCTAATCGCAAAGCTAAGCTATGTTAATAATCGAATTCAGTCTCTCACTTAATAATTTATTAGAATTGAAGCAAAGATAAGAAAAATTTTGCATACATGTTTTGTTCTAGTTATGAAATCTAAGGCATGGGGTTCGAATATAGTTCTGGCAGCTGAGAGCATTATAAATACAACAATTTATGCTGCATACAAAATAGAAAAACGTGTTAAAACGACCTTGTACCTTGGCTTTGGGAACTTTTTAGAAATATTTAAGTTTTACATATTAATATCATGGGTTCACTTTCTACTGTATAAGTAATTTTTTGAACAGTTTTCATTAGACAAAAACAGAGTGTCGAAAATAATTTTTTGTTCGCAAATATATTGTTTGTCGATGGTGTGTTTGAGTTAAGTTTTAAAAAATTTACAACTTAAATAAAATTTTGTTTATTTTAATGCTCGCTTTTTATTTTCACCAGCAATTTTTATGCTTGACAAAATTCTTGATAAAATTTGTTTCCTAAAAACTAATAAGCCAAATTCATAGAAAACAGAAGACATCTTAAGAAAAACATATATTTTGTTTAAAGAAGAAGTTAAATAGAAAATAACTTAATTTTTTATGAAAATTTTGCATACTTTGACACATGATTCTATGCAAAATTATTTAAAATTAAACAATTTTGAAATTAGTCAAGCATGTTCTTGACTAAGAGTCAGCCCGAATGCAAATTATATCGCAAAACCAATGGTTTGTTTAAGGTAAATGTGTTATGATCTGCACAAAAGTATTTTATCGTTTTATTGTCCTCTATTTGGGTGAATAGCAGCGGCCCCCTAAATCTCACCGGTGCTACGCCCTTTTACGCAAAACTACAATAGTTTTTTTTTTCAAACAATCCTCATGTTCTCACTTTTTTTATTGTCCTCTATTTGGGTGAATAGCAGCGGCCCCCTCAATCTCACCGGTGCTACGCCCTTTTACGCAAAACTACAATAGTTTTTTTTTTCAAACAATCCTCATGTTCTCACTTTTTGTCTTTGCTCTCAAAAGTACCCTGCAGAAAAATTAACAAAATTTCAAATAGAAGTGAACTAGTTCCAAAAAGCACCAATACTGGTTCCACCATTATACGCTTTTATGTGGATGATGTTTTTCACAAGTCATATCATCGAAAAAGACAATATCCCTTTTGTGAATGTCACCTCGCATTAATTTTATTCTTAATTTCAGGTATTTAGTTTCATGAGGTGGCAAGTATTGTATTTATTGTATTGTATTTATTTGAAAATATAATTAACATTAAAGATTAAATCTTTTACATAGACAAAATATATAAAAACTAATTTAATAAATTACTTTTAAATTAAAAGGTTTAAACAATAAAAATAAGTTCTTGGATTTTTTTTTTAATTTCAAGTATGGAAGTTGCCATAAAAAAAGAAGAACTAGTTGAAGGCATGAATGAATTATGGTAATATGTTGTCGAATTCTATACTGAAATCTTTAATAAATCGTACCTTGTCAAGAAGTTAATTTCTAAAATAGCAACAAACATGGTTGTTTTTAGTCCTAAAATTTCAAAATTTCTAAAATTTCTGTATTCAAACATTTTTCGACCACAGCTTTGAACTCTGGATTAAAAAGTTGGGGCAGTTCCATCAATATGTACGTAACTACGCAAATGCAACATTGTATAAGTCTATTATAATTAAGTTCTGCTCAGCACTAGACTCGTGTAAGCTAGAATACTTAGAACTAAATGCGACTACATTGCGGAATTCGAACTCTCACACTTTGGCCTAGTAGACCTAAGTTCTAGCTTTTGAGCTAATAAGAAGGTGATGATCTGGAATCTGGAGATTGAAAGTGAAATTGTAAATAATATTGAACGTTCAAGTCAACTTGTTTTTTGTGTGTGAAAACACGTATAAAAAACAATTTTTCAGAAATGAGAAATAACTAGATAAGTTTTTAAAATTCACGGGTTCAGTCCCCATAAACCTCCTTACTGTCAATTTCATCGACATACCGTGTAATCTGTAATATAACATTTTTGGCCAAAAAGGCTTTTTATATTACATAATAAATAAATGAAATTAAATATAAATGAAAAATATTGCTCGTATTAGTAAAGGATAGGTTATGATGAATAATTTGTATGGCAAATAAGATGATAGTCGCCTGATACATCATCTCTTGTTATAAATATTAAAAAATTGTTCATTTCATTAAATTGTGAGTTCTTCAAAGCCTTAAAAAATGAAAAGTTTTAGTTTGAAAACAACATTATGATAGCCAGTAAAATATGGACTTTAAATTATTATGAAAATTATTGAATTGCAAACGACAGCAAATTTTTGAATACAAATCATTATTTATATAAAAAAAAAATTTTTTCTGCCGGGCATTATTCGTAATTTCTCCGTTGTTTTGTCACAGATTAATAAATTAAAACCTTTTGCTCTTCAAAGTGTAAGTAACAAAATTAACAAAAAATTTATAAAGTTTACTGAAATATCACCAATTTAATAAATAACCCGTTTTAAATGTTCAGAATATGCACTGCTCTCCTAAAAACCAGTCCACAAGGTTTTGTTACAAAAGCAATAAAAATTTGAAGCTACATTTTAGATAGCTTTGCATATACACTATACTCGCAATAACGTGAACTGTGCATTACGTGGACACTGCTTAATGTCAACACTTCTTCTTTTTCATTGAATACTCTAAAACCTAAAAATAAAATAAGAAACGCTTTAAAGTGAATAGTTTCGATGTGTTTCTTTATTTTTAATGAATTTTAAATTTTTTTTTACTTTTGGATGAGATTTTTTTACATAAATCTATCTTTGGTTTCTTTAGAAAAGTTAGTGGTTGCATATGTTGAATGAAATGATGATGAAAATGATAATTTTTCTCCTAAAATTTGCAAATTCGCAAGCGTGAACGGTCTGAATGTTAATTAGAGCACGTTATCACAAATGCACCGTGTTTAATAAAAATTTTATGATTTTTCTTTTGTTTGTGCTTTAAAAACAAGGATTAATATTTTTGTTAGACATTATTTTTTTAACGACATTTAAATTTTTGGAAATTTGTATAATTCATTTTCCAAAAAATGCGATTTCTTTTAAAATATTTCAAAAATGTATGAAAATATCTTAAACAAGCTCAAAGTGCAGGCCAGAATAGCAGGTGCTGGTAACACCTTGACCTTGGTATAAATCAAAACCTCACCAGAAATTTATATTTTCATAACTTTGTAAAGAATGCACCATACATAAAATTAACGCACTCATATTTTGTTTTTTTTTCGAATAGGACTGAAGGTATGAATTAATCAATGTGATATGTGGGATTTTTGGTGATTTATGCTTGGATGAAATTCTTATGTGTAAAGATACAGTTTTAAAGTTTAAAACAACCATGTTTGCGGCATGTATTTTAGAAATTAATTAGACTCGACTCTGCTTTTACACGGTTTATTTTTGTACGATTTTGAAATAATACGGTTCACCAACAATTTTTTTACACGAATTTTTCAGTTTTGAATGATTAGCTGAAATTTTTGTTCACCAATAATATTAATGCTTTGTTCAAATATTATCGGCTTATGCACACACGTGTGTGCAAGTAACTTTGAAATTCTAAACCTTATGCCTATCACTGGTTCACATTTACATGTTTCGGCGAACACCCGATTTCTATAGTATATTTCTCTCGTTCATAGAACGCAATATGCACTGCTCATAGAGTTTTTTACCATTAAATACGGTATTATTGTGTTAAGTTTCTGATATTCAAAATTTTATTAAAAATATTTTTTTACTTCACTTTCAAAGTGCCATCAATAATAGAAAAATTTAAGTGAAGTTGTTTTGTTTTCCTCATTTTGTTAAATATTTTCTTTGTAAACTTACTTTATTTTACTTACAAAAACTAACTTCTTTGACTTCATACTTTTTAATAAAAATTAATTGTTCTTGTTTAATATAATTGTATGTTCTCCGAATTCGTACCTTTTTGGCACGGTCTTGTAGGCAAAAATTTAATAGTTTTTCAACTTACACGATTTTTTAAAGTTTTGGAACACATCCCTTAATTTACCATATATATGTATATTTTAACATACATTTTTTTCACGATTTATTCAGGAACGTATCTCCCATGTAAAAAAGAGTTCAGTGTACATGACAAAATATGATTTAATATAGATTTCAGTATAAATGTGAAACTGTGAACTTGAAAAGAATTTCAATTCAAATCAATTTCCTTGAAAAAAAATTATGCGACATATCAATTTCGTCCATTCATGTCTTCAATTACTCAAGGTTTAAAAATAATTGCAATATTGCCTTAAAATATGTCTCTATTTTTCTAGATGAAAATGTAATCTTCTAGTTAGTTAATTAATCGACTATCCAAATTCTATATATTCACTACAAATCTCATTTAGCGCCCTGTTTTAAGTTAAGCTACTCATGCACCATTTGGTGCATAAAAGTAAGCAATTTTCCCTACTGGGTTAATCGATGGAAATTAGTTTGCTTTAATTACTTCATTGTTTGCATTGTCTGCCAACTCCTTGGTTCCAACTCATGCCTCATAGCGGCCATGTTTGACTCACTCTGCCTGACTCTCTCTTTCTCTTTCTCACTCTCTTGCACAGTGTATGCTCTTGTGTATGAATAATGGGCGCAAAAATGCAACTCTGCGCTTTGGTTTGAAGTGTGCACGCCACTGAGAAAAACACTTCAAGGCGCACTCAACATATTCGGCTCCACTCCTCCAAGCGGTGTCAAATTACAAACACACACATACACACACACACTCGTTGCTATACTCATGCATGCTCCAGTCAACACATACTCAAATGTATGTGTGCTATAAGCCAATGCAAGGCGTAAGAAACTTCAAGTCGGCCACTCGTGGATACAACGAAAGGCGCCAGTGGGAGGAGGTTGTATTGCAAAGTTGTTGCTGTTGTTGCAGTGAACACCATTAAAGTGCGTCGCTACTCAAAAATGGCTGCAACGTGCCGAGTGTGTGTGTGTGTGTGTGAATGTGTGCAAAAGGGCGCGATAATTAGTGCAAAAGATGCTGCATGCATAATAAAGCAAACAGGCAGCAAACCAAGAAACTGCATAAATCATGGCGCGTTGCTGCAGAAAAGAGGCTGCAGGCTGCTGCTGTCTGCTTAGACTGTGTTGCAAGCAGCACACAAAAATAAGCAATAAAGCGTAGCAAACCGCATTGATTGACTCTGACTGCCTGCCAGGGCTGCTGTGCTGCTCTGATTTAATTACTACAATTTTTGTTTTTCTGTGCTGCGCTGAACTTCCGTTTCCGTTGTGGCGCGACAGCAATTAAAATTTTTAAAATATTCTTTGCCACTCCCCCTGCCTATGACCGCCTTTCTCACTTAAGCAGCTAATTGTTAACAATTTGTGCGCAAATAAAAAAAAAGAAAATCGTTACAAAAAAATATGCCTGAATTGCAAAAAAAGGGTTTGCAAACAAAAGCACAGCATTTCAGAAAAATAAAAAAACATAATACTAAAGCCTATTAATAGGGTGCTTGGCTGACAGCTAAGCTTTTTGTTAGCTGTCGCTGAGCATTTGACACTCTTGACACTTGAGACTGATGCTGCAGAGATAGAAAAATAAAAAATAAATAATGCACGCAAGACTAATGAATGAATGCTAATGTGCTGTGTGTGCGTATGCAACAAAACATTGCATAGCTTTGGGCGCATTAAAATTTATGCCGCACATAAAATCAAATTAAAAGCAGTTTTCTGTGTGAATTGCAACTTATGATAATTTCTAAAGTTGTGTAAGTGTGAATGAGTGCAAGTGTGCATGTGTGCTGACAGCTGCTGGCCAAAGTTTAACTAACTCGCTGCTGCTCTTCAATGGCATTTATTTGACGTTTTGCTTTAGTTAAATTGTTGGCATTGTTTGTATTGTTTATGTTGTTTGTAAATTGCATTTAATTGGACATTTATTTCACTTAATGTCAGTTCAAGTAAGCCAACGCCATAGTATTGCAGCAATCATAAACAGCACAACGGTTGCTGCTGAATAGCTTAATTGTTAAAGGCTGCTTCAAACTCAACCGATTTATATTGTTTTGAATATTTTTCAAAATTATGCAATAATTTTGCGTTAATTATTTATTGCTTGCGTATCTAACACGTGAAGAATTGCATTAAAAAAGAGTTCAGTCGTTAGTCAGCCATAAATAATAGACCTTCAAAAGTTCGCAAACGAAGATTTTATTACAATAGTAAAAATTGTAATTTTAAAAAAAGTTTCAAGAATGCCTAAAATAGTCTGCTAAACATTCATTTTTCAAATAAGTTGTTTTATTTTTAATATTTAAGTAGTCTTGCATTCAAAGAAATACAAATTTTCATATGCATTAGTTTGCTTTTGTATTGACAGCATTTTTTTTAATAACAGATATAATTGAAAATTTTAAAATAAATTTTTCGCGTTTACATGTAAACAATACAACACAATGATATGTATTAAAATTGTATTTCCTGCATTTATTACATAATTAATGCCTGTCAGTTCTTGTTATTTTTGCTGACTTTTGAAAAGTGACAGCTTTTCATTAACTGCGAGCCGATTAACACTTTGCAACATAAATCGCAACAAAAACAACAATGCGCTGCTGCACTTATAACACATTAACAGCAACAATAACAACTATCACAACAACAACAACAACAATCACAACAACAACAACAACACCAACAACAACAACAACAACACCAACACCAACAAATAGTTGCACTCACTAGCGCCAACTTGTTATTTTAATGACAGCATTACTGTTCTTACTGTTATTGTTGTTGTTGTTGTTGTTGTTGTTGTTGTTGTTGTTGTTGTTTTTGTAGTTGTAAATGATAGTGACAGCTAAAACAACACAAGCTTTGCACGATTTTGTCTGTGTTGTTGTTTTATATAATAACAACAATAATAATAATAATAATAATAATGGCGTCAACACTTTTTGGCATAAAATTAACGCCAGCCTGTCAAAATTATATAAATGCTTGCAGATATGTATGTGTGTGTGTGCTCCACGCACACAAGCACACAAATGCACTTTGTTGACATTTGTCAACGTTGCTGCCAGCATTCAGTCTGCATATCGCGCTGTCAATCAGCAAACAAACAAACAAACAAACAAACAAACTGACAAGCAAACCAACGAATGAACGTGCGAACAACTGAATGAATCAACGAACGCAACAACGAATGAGTTTAGCGCGTATTTGAGGCTTATTTTCCAATGGGCGTTCGCAGCATTTTCTGTAGGAGGGGACAATAAGGAATATATTGCAAATGCACGTATGTATGTGAGAATAGTTCTGTTATACTTAATACAAATAAAATACATTGAATATATCAAAAAATTAGAGCCGTGGCCGTGCTTGCTTAAGAGTGTGACATGCATGGCGTTTCATACGAACCTAGGTCGACCCAGCTTCAAATCTTTCATTTGACACAGATTTTTTTGCAATAGAAATAAAATGTTTTGTTACGCCAAACATTAGAAAG
The DNA here is from genome assembly GCA_958299015.1 of Tetanocera ferruginea. Taxonomy (NCBI): domain Eukaryota; kingdom Metazoa; phylum Arthropoda; class Insecta; order Diptera; family Sciomyzidae; genus Tetanocera; species Tetanocera ferruginea. The sequence continues at coordinate 133,800,365 of OY282643.1, forward strand.
TTCTGTTTTATTTTATTATTTTAAAAAATTAATTATAACTATAAATAATTACACAGTATGAAGAAAAACACAAAAATTAAAATCATAAGAGACCTCCTAAAACCAATACTTTGTCTGAAAAACCAGCTAAGCTAGACAATTCGAAAATCTGCGTGCTGTCCCTAATAATTTGGCCATCCACTGTAATTTCTTATTCAGCTTAAAGAAAGTCAATAATTCATGCTTTTTCCATCCGGAAAACTGGGCCCATAATTTTTGACGAGAAATAACTAGTCTATATATTAATTTGATAAGCTTCTTCTTGTGGGAGTCAGCCAGAGTAAACGAGTGAACATATATGTAAATACGGTTGAGATGTCATATAACGGGGAGTACTATGTAGATGTGCCATGAATAGTTTTAAATCAAATTTGTGGGTTACCATTGTTAGAATACCGATATTTCTATAAATTGAAAAATAACCATTTAATTCGCGATTTTCTTTGATAATTGGTGTCAATAGCATATATAATGGCCGAATCTGTTGTTTAAAACTACTTCTTACGATATTTTTTGCACAATTTTTGTACGAACACATCGAATAACTGTAGTTTTTTTTCTTGAGATCAAAAATCTAAGTAAAAAAATTAATTTCAAAATATTCAATGTCAAATGGAAACAACGATGAAGAATATTACACATCCAGCTACTGAAATTGTTATAGTTCCACTGTGACATACCTCTCATAAATCTGACCTTTTTAGTCATAAAACTAATTTTAGACCTTTCTAGAGCCAAAACATAGTAACTGCTAAGGAAGGATGACAGAAAAGCCGTTTTATTTGCATAATTATGAAATTTCATACGTTTTTGGTTCCCTTTATTTTCTTCTAATTATCTTAAATCCAATTTTTGATCCAAGACGGGCTTGACCAATTACATAAAATAACTTTTCTTTAAGACTATAGATATTATTCTAAAAATTTAATCTAAGCCATCTTAGATTTTGGCTCCTGGCGATGTGCTATTCTATTTGCCACTATATATGAAGATTCAAGAACACGTGAAACCTTAATTTTTTAGGATGTAAAAAAACGTTATGTAAAAACCTGGATGTTGTCTTATTCCAACAGAATCTAGAAGCTTCAAAAGCATAACAGAAGCTTAAATGTCTTACTGAACAATATGATCTCAGTTGATGTTTAGCTCATTCTTGAATTTTAGTGTGACATCAGCGCAATATTTTACCCCATCGTAAAGGTACTCATGTAATAAAACTAAACAAAGATAACGATTATAAACTGAAAATGATAATACAAATCAATACCTCAACATACGATACGTTAGAACCCAAGAAGCATGATAGACATAGAAAACTCTGACATTATTGATTTAATATGGCAAGAAGAAGGCAAAGCAAAAATATGTACGCTCTCAAAAAGTCTAATGATTTCAAAACTTGCACAGATAAACTTTTTAAAATATCAAAATATCTTTTAAAATCTAAAATGCTTTCTCCCAAAAATTGTCGTAATTAATATTTTGCTTTCGTGAAACTTTTTCTATGAAGGTATCTGTAATTAAGGATTTCAAAAGAATATCATCGGTTAAGGCCAACAACAAGAAAACGTTGAAATTGGTTATTATCTTATTTCAAATTCAAGAAGCTTAGTTTTGATTGATTGGCATCTTCAAGGTACTTAGAAGACAACAACTTGATAGCAGAAAAATATGTTAATATAATTAATTTCATAGCTCAAACTGAAGAGATGCCTACAAACCTTCTCAAATATATATTTTGTTTATATTCGTAATAGATGTCCAACGTTTTTCTAAGCATTTCTATTATTTTTTAGGGACAAGGTAATTAAATATACTACAGAATGGACTCCTTTTATTGCTATATTTTTTTTAAAGGTTCACGTACAGGTACGACAGCTTTTTAATGAACCAGAATACCATTTGTTTCTATGAAAAAAACCTTCGATTTCTACGGGAACCACTCAAGTTAAACGTAGAATATGATTGTGTAATAAAAACTTTTTAACAAAAAAAAAAACCTACTTCAAAATCACTAGAAAGTAAAAAATAATTTTAAATTACTTTTACTATTTATTTCTTGGTCAAATTTGTGTTTTTATAATAAATATATTTATTTTTTTATGATAATAAAAGCTTCTAGTCAGCGCTAATCATTGACGTAAAATCATGATTTTTTCGCCATCCCTACTCTATTTAAGACTTTTTTATTTGTAAATATCCTACTTGGGTGACGCTGTATTAATTTGTAATCTTCATTTTTCTTAAATCTTAATTAAAATGCTATATGTGTGTTGCAGCTGCACAAAAAATCTGATTATATTAGCGCCGACTTCGAAGCTCTTATTATCATAAAAAAATAAATATATTTATTATAAAAACACAAATTTGACCAAGAAATAAATAGTAAAAGTAATTTAAAATTATTTTTTACTTTCTAGTGATTTTGAAGTAGGTTTTTTTTTTTGTTAAAAAGTTTTTATTTCTTTCTTTTTAGAGAAAATGATATATATTAAAAAAGTGTATAAATTAATTAAACACCAATTATTTATGCTCATAATATGGAAAATGCTTTTCTGTCGTTTCTTATTCTGGTCTTTGTCAGTATGTTTATCAGTACCTACTCTTGTATTTTTATCACTACCCCAATGTCAATATTGACTGAAATATAGTGTGTTTATAATATTGACACGCCTCTTTGTCGAGAATATCACACTCTTTGTCATAGTGTTTTCAATAGTTCTACCCATTCTAACAATGAATTTTACCACCCTTAAGTCAATATGATACAGTTTTTTACACACTGCCACACCCCTTAGTCGAATAACGCCCAATTCTTCGGTAGTAATTTGTAATAATTGTGCCTACGTCTGTACTTTTTCAGTTAGTAGTGTCAGTATTCGATTTAGTGTTTTCTAATATTGCCACACCCCTTTGTCGAATGACGCCCACTTTATTCACAATAACTTGTTATAAGTGTGCCTACCTCTATACTAAATATCAGTACTCTAGTGTCAAATATTATTCGCGTTACAATGTGTTTCATATATTGCCACACCCCTTTATCAAACAAGGTGCACTGTATTGAAATTAATTGTTTTATAACTGTGCCTACCCCTGTAGTTAACTTTAGTACTCTAGTGTCAAAATTATTCGAGATACAGAGTTTTTCTAATATTGCCACACCTCTTTGTCGACTAACGCCCACTTAATTGACTGTTATTTTTTACCTACCCTTGCATTTTTTCTGTGAATTTTATTAACTCTAGTACTCTAGTGTCAATATTTACTGAAATACAGTGTTTTTCTTACAGTGACACGCCCCTTTATCGAATACCGCCCACATTACTGACAGTAATTTGTTATATTTGTACCTACCTTTGTACTAAATTTTAGTATCGTAGTGTCAATAGTAATCGAGATACAGTGTTTTTTTTTAATATTGCCACTCCCCTTCTCGATTAACGCCCATTTTTTTTTTACAAAAATTTGTAGTAATTTTTCCTACCCTTGTAATAAATTTCTGTACCCTAGTATCAATATTATTCGAGACACAGTAATTCTCTTATATTGCCACACCCCTTTGTTGAATTACGCCCACTTTTGTTATAGTAATTTCCAACAATTGTACCTACCTCTGTACTTAATTTCAGTACTCTAGTGTCAGTTTTCTTCGAGATACAGAGTTTTTACAATATTGCCACACCCTTTTTTAGAGTTGCGCCCACTTAAGTGATCGTCATTTTTAATACTTGTGCTTGCCTTTGTAATTTTACTGGGAATTTTATTACCGTAGTGTCAATATTCACTGAGATACAGTGTTTTTCTTATACAGACACGCCCCTTTTCCGAATACCGCCCCCTTTCAGAAACGGGCACCTCCGCGTTGATAATCTCTATATGTTGGCAAAAAATTACGCCAATCGGGCAAGTACTTTAGGAGTAATCGATGTACATACATTCACAAAAAAAAAAAAAAAAACAGAGAAACCAACCAACTTGAGAACCTCCTCCTTTTTGAAGTCGGTTAAAAATAGCAAATCCAATTTGTTGTACCCAGACATGCACAACGAAATCAACAAAATTTTTTCGTTTCGTTGAGACCAAAAATAAATTATCAAAATTATTTCGTTTTTTAAATAACGTTAAAAATTTATCAAATCAAATTTCATTTCGTTGAAAAACGAAAAATTTTCTATAATTTTCTCCTATGCTAAAAAAATTTCTTCTGATACAAAAAAAAACCAAATTTTTTTGTTGAAATTAACGTTATTTTCAACGGTTGATTGGGAAAAAAACGAAAAAATTTTATATCGTTTTCTCCGAAACGAAATAAATATTTTTCGTTTTTTAAATTAACGTTATTTTTTTATTTCGTTTCAACGAAACAAAAAAAATATTTCGGTTACCGTTAAAATTAACGTTAACGTGCATGCCTGGTTGTACCTTTTGTAAACTTTTCGAAAATCTTGGCGTTTCTAAAAATTGTATATCAATGACTGTGGGCGAACAAAACTTAAGCACAAAAACTTAAAAATTAATTCAAAAATATATGAAAGTGGAGAAATTAACAGCCCTATTCTAATATGATTACCAAAGCTCGAAAATTGTTGACTTTGTCTGTTTTTTGCTTAAAGATATAATAATTTAAGCATAAAAGTATGCAAAAAATACATATTTTGAGTTTTTCTGATTTCAAAGACAAAATTTTGTTTTTTGCTTTGCTTACAACATGTTGCCTTATTTTGCCTTTTTTCACGCTTTTAAAATTTTGATAAAATTTCACCGACAGTTTCTTAATTTTTTTAAGGAATTCATTAATCTTAACTGCTATAGAAAAGTTATAAAATTAACTTTAGAAATTTGTATTGAGCGACTCATTTGAAAGAAAATTTAATATTTTATAGAATTCAGCATAATTTACGTTCTGAAAAAAGTTATGCATACAAAAAACAAAAATATGAAATTTTTGATATAATAATTATTATAATAATAATAATAATATTAATAGTGAAAAATAATAGAATATTTTTTATACAAAAGTAACAAAAGTTGTTACTTCTCAAAGTGATGGTGATAAAAGGCAACAACATTTTTATTTTAATCAAAGTTTGTTAGGTCTTGATTTTCCAATTTGAAAGTGGTTTTACAAGCCCAAGTAGTAGTTATAAGCAAGAAACTAGTTATTTATAACAATAAGTAGCTCTGAATCTGTTCAAGTGATAAATCTTTCGATTATCTCCAATGACATAGCTGCATAAAATTTATATATTCTGTTTACAAGAGTGTAATCGATGAATGCTTGGATTGATTTGAATTTTCAATCAAATGTTCATAAAATTTCTTTATAAAAATACAACTCAAACAAAAATTCAACACGTTATTGAGAGAAATATGTCAAACATAGTTAAATGTATTTTCATTATCTTGGTGAGTTTCGACTTGTTACTGGAATAAATAAATTTGAAGTAACAATTGATAGGAACGCTAGGTTATTTTCTAGCGTTTACACTGTGTTATAATATAAGCAAAGAAACAATACCGTGTAAACCTTATTCAAAACATGAACAGTGGCTGTTAAGAGTCGATTTAAAACATGTAGATCTAGTTTTCGGTCATACGAAACTTTATCAAAAACCTTGCAGCGGCTAATAAGGCCAATTTAAGGTGTTGGCTAATATTTTTTTTATCATTTTAATTCAATTAAATTTATTTTAACAAATTTTTGTCCAATTTTTGCTCTAATGTAAGTATTGGAGGGTAAAGTGCCCTTGCCTGTACCCCTCGGCAGAAGTCCATGCTTACATGTTGGTATGTCATGTGTGAGGAGCGGTGTTAAGTGTGCAGCAGGTGTGTTAAAATTTGTTTTTGTTTTTAGCTAAGCCACCATTATTATTATTATATTTTATTGTTGTTGCGAACAACAACAACAAAACCAATACAATGTGCCCGCCACCTTAAAAATGCGAGCAAAAACTGTACGAAACTGTTATACGTGGCAAATATAAATGCAAATCTTTTGTTGTTGTTGTTATATTTTATTGCAGCGACCTTGAAAATGCAACACTGTCAAAGAGAGCGTCGGCATAAAAAATAAAGTGTTAGTGAGTGGTCGGAGGGTGGCAGAGCTGGAAGAGAGGGCAGAAAAGAGTGCCGCTTATGTGTGCACTTGTTTATGAATTCATCGTTGCACTTCTTTACAATCAGCAACTTGCTAGGCTTCCGATTGCTTACTGCTTCCGTTCCTGTGTTGCAACGTTATCACAGCCAGCAACACCAACTCCAATAACGACAACAACAACAACAGCAGCCAGCAGTCAATCAATCAAACCTATATTCTTTGCGGATTAATGCAAAAACAGCGCCCTCTAGTGAGCCGCACTGTTATTATTATGCTGATTATTTGCAGTTATTATTGTTGTTGCTTTTGTTTTTTTTTTTTTTGTTCCTTACAGTTCAAGTGCGCTAATGTGCTTTAAGTGCCGGCAAACGGAATCGCATTTACTTAGCGCGATATTAAATGGATTTCTGCCTGTTTGCTGTAGGGTGTAAAATTCGAGTGGTTTTTTGATATGAATGCAAAAAAAAAACATAAAAAAATGAGCAAATATCTTAAGTAAGCATCCTTCATAGGATTTGTGATTTTTTTTTTAAATGTCAATTAAGCGACTTGTACACATTGGCTAATAAAATTTTGCGAGCTTTATCAAACACTGAGAGAAAGTATATAAAACATTACATATTTCAAAATTTATTTAGACCGCGAAAATAACTTACAAATTTTTTATTGTGTGATTTCGTATTATTGGAAAAAGAGAACATTTTTGTTCATTAGAACTGAAAAATTATGATAAATATTGTAGACTCACGAAAAACTACGAATATGAAATACTTTCTGCTTGGTTAACCGAGAAAAGATAACTATTGTAATCGTAAAATTATACAAGTTGGCTTGTGTAAACAAAAAAATGCACTGAGCAGAAAAGAGTATGTGAAATCACTAAAGTTTTTATGGAGGTTATTATACTGGTATAGTGATATATAGGTTATGTTATTATACTGAGCATTAATTTATTCAAAATATAAATAAAATTACAACTTTCGTAATTTTAACAAAATATAATAATATAATATAATATAATGTTTAAATTATAAAATTCTTTGATGCATCTTTATATGAATTTCATATTCATATCATTACAGTTGTTTTTGTATGATCGAGAAGGACATAAAACTTAAAAATAAAAACCGCATTATTTTCTTTTTCGAACTATAAAACATCATCATTCCAAGTTTCACTAAAATAGTTTAAGCCATTTAGATGCCAATGAAAACTGAAGTAGAATACAATAAAATGCTCCCTCCGAGGAAATTTTAATGTCCTATGTTCTCTTCCAGACTCTTTTACATCTTCATACCAACTTTCAACAAAATTGTTAATGTCATTTTGGCGCAATTGAGGAACGCAGAAATTTGACTCCAAAAACTGCACTCAAGGTCTATGTTCTCTTATTCTCTATCGAAATTCTTGTTCTCAATTTCATCCAAAGCGATGCACAACAAAGAGTTTTGAGTCTGAAAATCATATTTAACTCAAATTAGTTAAAATAAAATAATACAAGTTGGCTTGTGTAAATAAAATAAAAAATTTTCTGAACCGAAAATATATTTGGTTAAACTTAGCATAAGTGTTAACTCTACTTATAAAACGTATCTAGCTACTTTAAATGCTTCAATTGCTTAAATGCTTTAGTTTATTTCTACACTCAGAAAAAAATTTCTCGGAATATGATAAAAAAGGCATCATATTTAGAGAGAAATGATATAGACTTTGCTCCAGAGCATGCTTTTCTCTAAATGTGATCCTAAAAATTCCTTAAAAATTATAAAAAGCTTCTGTGAAAAAGAGAAATATATAAAAATATATATCATTTTTAGAGAAAAATATTTTTTATTTTTGAGAAAAGATTTGTTGTTTTTTTTAAGGAAATACTTTTCAGAGTGAATTTTTTATCAAACTATAAGAAAAATTTTTCATTTTCAATAAATTTTTCTCTATAAATGAGAATTTTTTTGTGTGAGAAAAATACTTATCATTATTAGTGATATTGATATTTTTCCAATTCCCACAAGTGAAGAACTATTTCTTCGAAAATGTGAAAATTTATTCTAATTGAAGACAATTTTATTTGAAAAAGAGAAAATTGCTTTTATCGAAAATAGAGAAACTTTTTATCTGAAATAGATATGTGTTTTTTTTCTGAGTGTAAATTATGGTATACATTCGCGACAGAGAAAACAGACCTTTTTTAAAAATTCATAACTCAGTCAAAAACAAACATTTTTCCAAAATTTTTTTTTATTATTGTAGAAAATTCAACAAATTACAAGAAAAAAATTCAAAGAACTATATTTTTCACTCCAACATGGTTTGATAGAGCTCCGAACTGGCGGCTGGGAGTCGCAAAAATTGTCCGATTTGGAAAAAAAATGACTTTTTTAAATCTTAACAAAATAGATTATCGTATGACAGAAGCTTCTTTTTAAATTTTTGGTGATGTTCCAAATTTGAAAGTGTGTTTTTCGAAAAAAATGTTGACTTTAAAAATTCATAAAAAATCGAAAAAAAAATTTAAAAAAAGCTCGCGTCATACGATAGCGAATCAAGTTTAAAAATTCAAAAAGCGAATCAAAAAATACAAACAAAAAAAAAATTTCGTCAAAAAATGAACCCGCTAGTGCCGCAACCATTACGAAAAACATGGTTTCGAGATAAAAGCGTTCAAAGTTTGTGAACAAATAAAAAAGGTGAAAATTAAAAATGCGCTCTCGCAAATCCGGCTGTAACTTTTGAACCCGTAGGATTTTTTTCCATGAAATTGCTTCTTAAAATCTTAAGAATATTTACTAAAATACAAAATTATTAAAAAAAAGTCAATTTAAAAAAACAGCCAATATCATGTCCCTCCTTAATTAAGGCTTATTAAAAATAAAAACTTTCCTGATTTTATCCAAAAAACAATGTTGAAATTATAAAGTTTTTAATTTTCATCAAAAAATTTTATATAAGTTAATATAGTATGAATCTACTAATTTATCACTAAGTTGTCAATCACATAAAATACTTTAGATTAACAAAAAACGATTATCCTTGCCAGTATCTAAACTGTCAAAATCCTTGTGTAAACAAAAATTGGTGTTCTTTTAATTTAACTTGAGTATTTTTCTCGGTGTAAATAACTTTTTATATAACTCAAATTTTTTTTTTTTTCGAAGTAAGGCTTAAATTTTTAAATATGCAACAGTGAACCTAAAATTGCTATATATGTGTATTTCCATTAAAAAACATTTTGCTCTTATAATTCACACGTAGTTTATAACTAACATAAATATTGAAATTAAATTTCATTTTAAAAACCTAACTTGTATTCGGGTCACTTTTTACAAGCAATAAATATTTCGAATTGACGGTAAGTGTTAAATTTTGGTGTTTGCATGAAATTAAATAAGGTTCAAATCTAGATGACATTAAAAAAAAATTTGTATTAATATTTCATTTGAGTATAAAAAAGTAGTCTTGTTTTTTAGAAAATTTTAAACCTTTCCTTAGAGAAAAATGTATTTCTTTACATTAACTGGAACGTCTTTTACATGCAAGCTACAAAAGCATTAAACTTAGTTGAAGATTTTTAACAGTGTATATTTGAAGAGAAGACAAATTGCAGCTTTAAATTTCATTTAGCAGCTTGAAATATTGTTAGCTTGATATTTGCTGCAGCAAGTTTGCTGGGTGTGGACATCAATAATTCTGCGTAGGATAAAATTTAACGCTTATCAAAAGTTTCCGCCTGAAAAATGTCCTAGATAACAATCCACTTCCAAAGCTTCAACTATAGTCGTTGATTATTCCCAATCGTCCTAATTTATTTACATGTGCCACCCATTAGCTGCCAGTTGCAACACGCTAAGCGGCATATCTGCGGAATCTCCAATAGAAAACCGCTGATAGTTAAACGCATTACGTACGACATTGATTCTTTTTCACAGCTGACAAATGTGACGCCATCAACACTCAAATGTTTACCAAGCGGCCAGGTAATCAGTGGACCTTAATTACCGTCATGCGTTTGGCAACGACGCACGAACTAGAGCGTCGATGTCTTTCTCGTTGTCGTTGTCGGTGTCAGTAGCTTGGTGCCGCCTGTTAATAGCTGTGCTACCTCGCACAGATAAGCTTCGTGCAACCAGCTATTAGCTATAATCTAGACTAGGCGCTGCTATGTGCTGCGTACTTGTGGCAAATGATGACCACCGCGTAACGAACGATTTCATGCAATCGAAATTATTTAATGGCTATAAATTTAACGCTCGGTGTGTGTGTGTGGAGGAAAGAGTCAGGTGTAGTCAGTTTTAAGGCAGTTGTCTGACTCTTTAACGGCTGCTTATCGTCAACGCACAGAGCTAGTCATTAATTTTCGGCCAAATCTATCGAAGATTTGCTAACGCCGTTAAAGCTACGTTTGCGTGCTACACAAGCTACAATGAATGCGGTAGGCTATTCAAATAGCCAGTTCACAACTTTACAGCAGCAACTAATTAGATATCATTACAAGAAACAGAGCGCGCACATTTTTTGCAACCGCGCGACAATTCAACGCAGCTTAGACAGGGGCGCCAAGATGAATGGATGTCGCCAAATCATGTCAGCGAAGATTCATGTAATTGGCTCTTGCCGTTTGTACACTCACTACAGGGCGGTAGATTTGGCGGTTGTGCAGACGACCTCAGGTTTACAACTGCTACACGGAAACATTGAAAGAGTTGCATGCAAAAGCAAAGCCGATACCGATGCTGATTCCTGTCATAGAACCAAAGTTGAACGCGCAAATCGTTGAAATCTCAGGCTTAAGCAGACGCCATCTGAGACGACGCACGGCTTTTGCAAATCTTTTGTTTCTCATGTCCGATCATTTCTCATACACGACAGAGGACGGACGACAAAGTTTGCAAAGACAAAGCGCAGGTATGCCTGAGCAGCAGCAGCAACAGCAGCAGCAGCACGGAGGTAGACAGGTTGCTGGTCGCAAAAGAGGGGGTCAGCCACAAAAGAATACCGCAGGCGCCAGCGAAATCACAGACATTTAAATGGACGCGCACTTTCAGTGCCACCGAGACAAGCTGATGATGCCACAAGTTGAAACCAACCAGCCAGCCAGCCAGCATTTATTTCGTTGCTTTGGACACATTCAAATCTTAACGCGAAATCGTTATTTTCTGCTGGACGACAGAGTATGAAGCACGGCGACAAAGACTGCCAGGCAGTCCGACCAGCTAGCCAGAAACAAGAACAAATTCGACAAGCCGCATAATAAGCAGCAACAGTCTTTTGGAGTATATGTTGTTGTAGCCAGCATCCAAACGCCAGCATTGTTTAAGCACAGTCAGGATGCGCCTTGGAACTGGTTTGTTTGTTTTTTTTTTTTGTCGTAGATTTCGGCTAAAATTTGCAAAAGTTGCCCACACTCGCCGCTGCTGCTGCTAAAAAAATTTCAAAATTCGTTAAGAATGCGAGCATCAACAGCAATGCGGTGGTAAGCATAACTGGTTCGACAACCAAACGTTGCACGGTGCACGATGACGATATTGGTAGTCAGCGCCGTTGCCGCCGCAATATTCGAATGAAAATTTGTTACGTTGTGGCCACAAAGCCACAAGGCAAGGTTAGGCAACGACATTCGTTCGACACACACCACACACACACACACACACACACACATTGCTGCACTCAAAAGGATACAAATTGGAGTGCAGAGCGATCTAGATCCTTATCAGAAAATAGAAATCGATGGCAATCGAATTGAATGCGAAATGAAGAGCATTCGCGAAATTTGCTAGCTTCGTGTTATGTACACATGTTGGTGGCAGCCACTGGCGGTGGTTCTACTAGTTAGCAACACCAACAACAACAACAACAACAAATATACAACACTAACAACAAGCATATTTTGGCAAACTATTTTGACATTGTAAGCCAGGCGAACAAGACGACTGCACGGCTACACGGCTGCTTCCATAAAATTTAGTTGGCTGAGCGCAGCAGGCGGCTTGCCTGTTGTTGTTATTGTTGTTGGCTACCCTGCTGCATTTCTATTGGCAATAAAGCGCGCTTATCGCAAATGGCAATCGCAGTAGTGGCTACAAAAGCTCGCTCAGCGCTGTTTTGTTTTGTTCTGTTTGTTTTTTTTTTTTTTTTCGTTTTATTGTTATGCTGTTTATATCAATTGTTAATCAGCAGCAGCCGCAACTAGCACACAGCTAGCAACAATGGCTGCCAAGTTGGCAACACTTTTTGGCCACTGTTTACAACAAAAACATAAAAACACAAAAACACAAAAAAAACGACAAAAGCGCTTCACACCAATCGAGTGGCATAAAAGTCAAACACAAGCAACTGTTTGTAAGGCGCACAACAAGCATCATTCCCGTCTAAAGGCGACTGTTTAAAAGATTGTATCGCCATGATTAATAATTATGTAGTGTACGCATTTATTTGTTGTTGTTGTTGTTGTTTTTTGTTGTATTTGTCTTCATTTTCACATCATTAAGTTATAATTATTAAGTCTACGAATTTCACTTTTTGCCCCAAAACGCCAACCAAAAAAAAAAGTTGAACAACCAAAAATTGAGCCAGAATCTCAGCAGCATCACAGTTAAGCTGGTCAAATGTTAATTTGTTGAAATCATCGTGGGAACCTAGCCAGCAGCAGCAGCTGAGTAAGAGTAGCTCTGCTCCTTACAGCAGATGTTTGTCGTTAGTCTGCCAGTCGTTTGGCAGCCCACAATTATATGGCTAATAATTTTCGAATCTGTCAATTTCTAATGATTAATTATACCAAGTATTGTCTCCGTTAGGTTTTTAACTTGTAGCTAAGAGGGTATTATAATGGAGCGTGTTAAAAAAATCTGCACTGCAATATACTTTTATGTAAAAAAAAAACTAAAGTTCGATGAATTTAGCTCTAATGAATTTAAATAACTTTCTTTCTATAGATGTCATTTGTTATAGAGAAAAAAATTTCTTAAATTCGTATGGAAAGAAATAACTATCCGATGCCAGACTAAAATACTCACCATCTCACTAATCTTCAGATATAATGTACCGAGTTGGTACTGAATAAAATTTTGCTTTTTAGTCGAACAAGGTTAAAGCAGTGTTGCCAGAGAGCCGAACTGAAATTTACCACTATTTGGGAAAAAAATTACCACTTTCTGAGAAAATTTACCTTGTTCTAAGAAAAATAACAAAATTTGAAATGCTTAATGAAGCCGTTATAACTCACTTCAATACTTCCACAATTAAACATTTCTTTGCTTGCCTTGAACAATTGTTTCTTCCTATTGCCAGCAACTTTTCCAATTGACGATATGTAAGGGACTTCTTTCATCCACTTTTCCATAAACTTTTTTTTTGTAGGAACTGGTCATGGCTTTCTATAACCGATATTCTGATAAGCAATATTCAATTTCAAAAAATTTGAGTACTTCTTATTTCTTGATGTGTTTCAACAAATTCTTTAGTATTTAAGTTACAATTTGCAGCAAATCAAAAATTAAAATAAGCCTACATTTGTTGTTTTTTGTACAAAAGGGGATTCTCAATAATGCTTGTGAGTACGTTCAGAGAAGTAATAAAACTGAAAAAAAATTTAAATTATTTGGAAATTTTAAAAAAATAATTATATTGCAAAATTTACCACTTTTAGTAAAAAATTACCTTTTTTACCTCTGCCCAAAAAAATGAGTCAAAAAATACCTCATTTAGGGAAATTTACCTCAATCTGGCAACAGTGGGTTAAAGTTAGCTTTTAACTATTTTGCATTTTCCTTGGTTAAACCACATTAAAACACATATTAATGGAAAAAAAGAGCTCAATACTTTTCTAATAAGCAAAATTCATGAATTCATTATTACAATTCATGAGTACCATGAAAAAAATACATATTTTATAGGTGTTTAAAAAAAATATATTTTCCAAAAATCACGAAATATTGAATTTTGGGATCTCAAAAGCGTTTGTAATACAGCAAACTTCAAAATTTTTTTAGACAATATTTGTGTACCATCAAAATCTTAACAGTTTTGCTTACCTTGGGTATACATTCAAAAGAAAAAAAAATTGATATGCCTAAAACTTGATTTTTCGGCCAAAAAAGACCGCGATGGAGGTTTCTCCGATTCAAAAAAAAATTATTAAATTTTGAGTTATGTGGTATCCAAACTGAATGAGAAAAAAAAGCTAGTTTTAAGAGACAAAAATAAATAAAAATCAGTTTTGTTTTTATTTTATTTATAAGCTTATAATTTTAAAAGAAAAACAAAATATTTAGAACATTTAGTTAAAACAAAAATACATTTCATGTACATAACTTAAAAACTCATCAGTTACTTAAAATCGTACAGTATGTTGTAATTTCAAAAAAAGGTTAGTACTTATAATTTTGTACTTAATAATTTAATATTTAGTTGGTCCACCTTTTAAAAATTTTATCAGCAAGATCTTTCAGTCTTTTTGGCATGAAATTGACTAAGTTTTTGCATGTTTCGACACTTATTTATCCCCTATTCTTCTCCGAAAGCCTTCTTGAGATCAAATTTATTAAAAATGTTATGCACTCGTACTTGCTTTTCAAGATGATGCCATAGATGCTTGATGTCAATCATGTCCAATGATTGGGCCGACGCTTTAATGACTTTTGGACAGTTATAGAGTGTCCACGTTATTGCATTCAATGCACTGAGAAAAAAACACATACCTTGCTCCGGTAAAAAATTTCTCTATTTTCGATATAGAAATTTTCTCTTTTTCAAATAAAATTTTCTTAAATTAGAATAAATTTTCACATTTTCGAAGAAATATTTCTTTACTTCTAGGAAATGGAAATATTTCAATGTCTCTAATAATGATGAGTATTTTTCTCGCACAAAAATTTCTCATTTATAGAGAAAAATTTATTGAAAATGAAAAACTTTTCTTATATTTTGATAAAAAATTCACTAAGAGAAGTATTTTCTTCAATAAAAACAAATCTTTTCTCAAAAATAAAAAGTTTTTTCTCAAAAAACGATATATTTTTCTTTTTCCATCTTTCATAAAAAGATTCCATCTTTTTATCATTTTTAGAGAATTTTTAGTATCGAAATTAGAGAATAGCATTCTCTAGAGCAAAGTCTATACCATTTTTCTCTAAATATGATGCCTTTTTTATCATATTCCGATAAGCTTTTTTCTGAGTGTGGGCTATGCTTAGGATTGTTGTCGGCATAAAGCTTAAATGTTCTACGGATTCCCATTTTTTCTGCACTTGGAATGGAATTTTCTCTGAGCATGTTAATATAGCTGTACTGGCTCATAATGCCGTCAATGAAAACCAAATTACCGACTCCGTGTGCTGACATGCAGCCCCACATCATCACGGACCAACCTTCATGCTTTACAGGCGTAAATTAGATACATCCATTTCTTTATTTAGTTTTCTCCACACTGTTTGTTTGCCATCTGATGCAAAAAAGTTATATTTTGAGTCGTCTGTCAAAATAACATCATTCCAGAAGTCCTGCGGCTTAGATTGGTACTCTTGAGCGAATTTCAGGCTTTTAGGTTTATTTCGCTTATTGATGTATGGCTTGTTTCGTGCATTCTGCCATGAAAATAATTTTTTCGAAGTACTCTTCGGATCGTGGAATCACTTACGTCTTTTTGTAAATATATGTTGAGGTCGTTGTTGATTTTTGGAGCCGATATTCGAGGGTTTGCTTTCACTTTTCTAACTATTCACCTTTCGTCGCTGGCAGTTAGCTTTTTACCGGACCGAGTTTTGGCTTTATTTGCAATGCGATTGTTTTTCTTATACCTTTTTATGATGTTCTAAATGGTGCTGCAACTTCTGTTAAGTATTTCTGAAATTTCTCCCTAACTTTTTCCTTTATTGTAGTGATATATCACTAATTCACGCTCCTCGATAGATGTTTGCTTCATAATTTATATTGTCGCAAAAAAATTTCGTAAAGCTCTTTGGAAATCATAAAAAAACAATCTAAACAATGATATCTACGACGCGGAATGACAAAAATCAATCTTTTTGCCGAAATGTTAACAAACTGATCATCTGTACGATTTTAAGTGAACTTTGTACTTTAACGAGCATTTTGTGAAAATGTTCACGCATATTTCACATCTATTGTTTTTTGTATGGAAATTTGAGTGAAATTTCACATGAAAATTAACAAAGTACTAGGCTTTTACAAAAAAATTATCAGTGAAAACACATATTTTTTTCAATTGTCTTTCACTTTTGCCACAACCAATTCGCCGAAAATTGCCAGTTGACTATTTAAAATTTTTGGATAACGCAAAAAAAAAATTTGAAAAACTCAACTTTTGTATTTCTCTCTTAGAAGGTTGGGCACCCCTGCCATCAGACATATAAGATATTTTGACTTGAGTTCTAACATGATATAATCTTGCTATGAGCGAACTTGAGTGAATATAAATCAATATTTTCGAAGTTTAACACTGAATTTTCTTAGGTTCAATCCCCCAAGAGACATTTTTTAATATTTTTTTTTTAATAGAAATAAAATACTCTCTATATGATAAAATATTTTTTTAGATGTAAGCGTAAACTTATATCGGAGCTTGTTTTGTATTCAAGCAATGAATTAAGCATAGAATCGGAATCGACATGCCAATAATAATTAAATTGAATTTTAATGCTTACACTGTCGGGATATGAACCTACGTCCTCTGCATGCCAGTCATGCACACTTCCACTGAGATGTTGGTATCGATATTTTATAATTAATGATTGAACTATTGCAAAGTACTGCTCATATCAAAAACTGTCAAAATATTTAATGGTTAAGAAGAAATATAACTTCTTTCGATCTCTTTGAATGATGGTTTTATAAAAGAAAATGACAAAATAACTTTAAATCAACTTTGAAAATTACGTTTCAACATATTCTTAAATAATTTAAGAAACCGTGATTTTTGGCAATTTTAGTTTAGAATATTTCGGAAACCGAAGAAAATTTGATCTTGAATTGGAACTCAACGCTTTGAAATGCTTAGGAAAAGTTAATTCCGGTTTCTGCTTAGATGCAAATTTTGTCGACCTGTCTTATCTGTCGTTCGCATCAATAGGTCTAAAGCACAGTTTTGGTTAAATAATCACCAGTTTAATTTGCTTACCGTCTAACTTAATTATTAAACTTTACAAATGTTGACAGTTTAACATATAAATAGTGGCTATTGTATTAAATAAAAACATAAACTAACTACCACAAGACTAGCCATTTCCTGCTTAAAAAAAGCTTATTTTATTAAATCGTTTTGTAGCTTGAAAACAGGAAAGCGCACAAAGCATAGGTATATGTAACATATAAATTTTTTTTTTAAGAAGAATCAAAAACAAAAAAAAAGAACCAAGCCATTTATGACAAGACATTTATTTTGGCTGTTGAGCTATTTTCCACTCCGTTAATTAAGAGATTGAATTAAAAACAGAAACATTTTAAATAGTTTAAGCCAGCTGAGTTGATTTTGATCTTCATGTTGATAGCTTAACGCTAATTAAATGAATGGCTTTCAACGGCAGTTTAAACAAAAAACACAAAAAAAAAAAACAAAAATAATGATAAAAATGATAAAAATGTTGGAAAATTTATAAGCGTTAAGCTAAACTTGACTTCCGCCTGCGTTTAACACTCAATAGTTGCCCTGCTAGTTTTGAGGTTTTTCTTATTCTTATTGTTGTTGTTGTTGTTGTTGCTGTCTAAATTGCATTAAATTTACATAATTTCTTTATCACTGACTTTTAAATAATTTCACTCTTAATTTGATGAGTTTATTTTATTAAATATTTAATATAAACTTTATAATTAAGTTTTTTGTTTTGCTTTTTTTCTGTTTTTTGTGCGCCTATCTGTGATCGTTGCTTATCACTGATCTAGGTGAGTCCAAAAAACTATGAAGCGCAGAGTTGAATTAAGAATTGGTGTGGTCGTTGAGTTCGTCGAAAGACTGCCACATGCTGTGCAGCGCTGGCTTGAACCCAGGCAGCAAGAGACAAGCTAAGCCAGAGCAACAACAGCAGCAGCAGCGAAGGCAGCTAGCTAGGCTATTTGGGCTAAGAAGAGGTTAAACGGTAAAAACGACTTGTTTTTGTTAATTGCTGCATTTAATTAATTAATTAAGTTGAGCTAAATTTTTCATTTCCTATGATTTTTTCTTGCCCTGGAATCGATTATCTCACGGTCTTAAAAATTTCACTAGCTTGCTGCTAGAATCTTTTTTTTGAACAGTTGTGGGCACAAACCTTTTTTGAGTACACAATGTTTAAAACACATAATCTACAGGGCTCAAAAAAAGCATAAAAGCTAGTTTGTTGTATAGATTATACACACACACTCATATATAAAGTAAATAAAACAAGCCAAGAAGACAAAAATTTTTGAAGTTCAGGCGGATGATTGTTTTTTTTTTGTTTATGGCTGTAGGTGGGGGGAGGCTTTAAGCCAAAACGTGCACCTCAGGCAAACTGAAAGTTTGAACCTTATTGAGCTAATGTTGTTTTTGTTGTATTTTTTTGTTTTCGTTTTTATAATTAAGTGTAAAATATGTAAATGAGTGAATATTAACATATTTTTAATGATTTCATTTGGTGAGGAATGGTTTTTTTTTTTTTTTGTCCATGTCTATGAATGGACTACAAGAAATTGGTTGTTTTTATGTGATTTTATGTATTTATGAGAAGCCAAGAGGTGGCCGGCCAACACGAACATAACAATAGCATTAAGGAAATGATGGAGAAAAAACTGGATTTGGAAATTTTGAGTTGATAATTTTAAAATCTGGTGTTTAATCAGGGGTCAAATGACCTACGCAGTTTGTTGAGCAAAAGTGAGTTTAATCATTGCATCCCATCATGAAGTGATGGCAAGTCAAGAGTTTATATTAAAAGTATTGCATTGATTTTAATTGATTTAGAAAATTTTAATATATTAACTATTATGCTAAATAATTGTGCAAATGTATCAAATATATACATGGCTCAGTTTCGAATAGGGCATATTTTTTAAAATTAAATGGCCAACCATAGCACAACTAGAGCACATTACAGCACAATCTTCAAATTTCTAAAAAGTCAAAAACAACTCCATAGCTACCATCTGCCTAAATAAAGCCTGCCTTCAACATAATCAAAATCAATAATTTTTTTAAAAAATTAATCATTTATTAGGGTTTGATTGGTGTGAGAAAAAAATCGCAAGCATTTTGTTACAAACACGTATTAAATAGAAAAAAGAACAAAAAACAAATTCGTTCGAACACTGACAAGTGCCATCATGCTTGTAAGCAGGCGCGCACGCAGGAAAAAGTTTTGGGGGGGGGGGGGTTAATGTTTTTATTTTCAGACTTATTTAAATTTATTTTTCATTTAATAAAGTTAAGAGAACAATGTTCAATTCTCTTTTATTTTAGGCCATTGCACTTGAAATATTATCGATATTATTTTCTAGACCTCCTACGAACACTTAACAGAGGTAGACCATTTATTAACCTATTTCCGCCTGGAACCAGATCCGCTCATACGATTTTGATAAAATTTCATACACGATTGTGATGATCAATTCATTCAAAATGATCAAAAACAAACATTCAGCTCCATACCTCAATGCGTTGCTGAGATATTCATTGCGTATTTTTCAACTCAGTAGGCCATCGTGATAACTTTTCTCCGAATTTTTTTTTTTAAATAATGACATTGCGACAAAACTGTTTATTGACATCTGCACCGATTACTTTTAGCGGTGGATGGCAAAATTAACACCTGAACTGCTGATTTGGTAGAAAAATACCCAAATCAGTCAATTATCTATTACTTTCTTATTAATAATGCGATCGAGCCAAAGTTGATGTCGATGAAAAGACAAGATAAGAAACTTAATATTTTAAATGTTGTGCTATGATTTATTTTCTATATTTTCTGCTTTCCACTGCCGCTATTTCCACCACCGAAAAATTCATGGTTTTCGTAGTCTGGTCACCATTAGTCAGATGGCAGAATTTCAAGTATACATCTAGTAGTCTAAGAAATTTTGATCACTTACCTAACCATTCAAAAGCATTGCGATATTTCTAACCAAAACTTTTTAGTGATTTTTTGAAAAAAAAATTATTTTCATGGGTATTTTTTCTAGTCAAATAGAAATGGGTTATGTTTCGAGTCTTTGTAGCCACAAGTCTTGTATATTAGGCCGGGTCAATTTTTGTTTTCAAAAAATCGTAGGCGCGGAGAATGTTCTACGGAAAATTCTAACCAACTTATCCCAAAAAACACTCACACTCAGAAAAAAGTGTCTCGGAATATGATAAAAAAGGCATCATATTTAGAGAAAAATGGTTTAGACTTTGCTCCAGAGAATGCTATTCTCTAATTGCGACACTTAAAATTCTCTAAAAATGATAAACAGGTTCCATGAAATAGAAAAATATATCGTTTTTAGAGAAAAATACTTTTTTTTTTGAGAAAATATTTGTTTTTATTGAAGAAAATACTTCTCATAGTGAATTTTTTATTAAAATATAAGAAAAGTTTTTCATTTTCAATAAAATTTCTCTATAAATGGGATATTTGTTGTGCGAGAAAAATACTTATCATTATTAGAGGCATTGAAATATTTCCATTTCCTAGAAGTAAAGAAATATTTCTTCGAAAATGTGAAAATTTATTCTAATTGAAGAAAATTTTATTTGAAAAAGAGAAAATTGCTATTATCAAAAATAGAGAAATTTTTTACCGGAGCAAGGTATGTGTTTTTTTCTCAGTGCATGAAACATTTTCTCCCGGTAGTTGTAAATGGGAGTTTCCGGTTTTAAGATAGAAGTTTATGAACACAGTTGCATTAAAAATTTCCAAAAAGTATTTTAACTTTATCTTAAAAACGGAAAGTCCCATTTACAACTCTCTGGAGAAAAGCCTAAAATCGATCTCGAGCCTCCAGTTCTTCGAAAGAAAGTCTGAAATTTCAGTAAAAATACGTTATATTTCACTACGATAAAGGGTAAAATGCATCACAGTCATGTGAAAAATGTGTAAGTTTATGGTGAAGGTACTCTATCCCAATCAACTGTCAGAGATGGTTCGCTTATTTTTCTATCCCAATGTGCTTTGCAATGGCAAATGGTTTAATTGTATATTTTTTGAGTCTTTGTAGCCTCAAGCCTTGTATATTAGGCCGGGTCAATTTTTGTTTTCAAAAAATCGTAGGCGCGGAAAGTGTTCTACGGAAAATTCTGAACATCTTTTCTCAAAAAACACTTAGTCTAAAATCTTTTTCGAGCTTCCGGTTATATTTTATTTATTTATATATATATAATTTCTTAAGAGAATTTGGTTTTTCGAAAGAAAGTTTAATTTGTGTTTCGCTAAAAAATGTGAAGAAATTGAAACAAAGAACCAAAAAATTACTGTACTAAGGTACAAATTTTAGTGGTTTCGAACATAAAATTTCAAAAATATTAATTTATTTATAAATTTCACGTATTTGTTTCATCATGTGTCAACAAAAAATAAAAAATTTGCAATTTGAAATTTTTAAAAATGTTTTTGTAATAGCAGAAAAACATATGAAAGCTAGATTTCATTTTGAATTGCATGAAATCTTTTGTATAATTCCACTTGTTACAAAATATTTTGTTTTGATGAAAGTTAGTAAATAAATTATAAAATAAGTAAACTTGATCTACAAATTCTGAGAGTAATGTTCAACTCTTGACCAGTGTTAGACAAGTTGTTGAAAAAGATCAAGCTAGATTCTTTTTTTGTTTATTTCACTACTGTTTTTTTTTTATGAATAAATAAATTTCTATCATTTTTGTATTTTGTAGCTTTTAAATTGAATTTGATTTATATAAATTTATTTTTTTTTTTTTACTTCGGTTTTTCACAAGATTCATAATATAACCCCTTTCAAATTTTTATTACATATGAAATTTGATAAAATTTTTCTTAAATGAGGACATTCAATGAAGACTTTTTACCGAAAACCAGGAAATTTTTGTCCTTATACATGTTTTTTGGATATATGTATACATGTTGTTCACATATTGAAGTAAAACACAAATTCAAACTTTCTTTCAAAAAATCGGAGGCTCGCATTCAATTTTAGACCAAGGGTTTTTTTGTTCCGTAGAATATTTTCCACGCCTACGATTTCTTTAATTTTTTCAATAGTTCTTTCAAACGCTCGCAATCAATTTAGACCAATGGTTTCTCTGTTCCGTAGAATATTTTCCGCGCCGACGATTTTTTAAATTTTTTTTTCACCCATACAAATTGGCCCGCCCTTTTGTACATACCTGGAAAATCTAATAATATTTTCGATTTGTCATGTTTTTGGGTGAAAAAAGAGATGGGTGCGTTAGTTATGCCATCCTCAAACTTCTCTACTATCATTACAACTTTCAAAGTTGTACACATTGATCAATTCTGAATTTCAGTTCTTTAGAAATGCACTCAGAAAAAGCTGTTTCTCGGCATATGATAAAAAAGACATCATATTTAGAAAAAAAATGCTATAGACTTTGCTCCAAAGAATGCTTTTCTCTAAATGTGATCCTTAAAATTCTCTAAAAATGATAAAAAACTTCTATGAAAAAGAGAAATATATAAAAATATACCGTTTTTAGTGAAAAAGTCTTTTTATTTTTGAGAAAAATTTGTTTTTATTGAAAAAAATACTTCTCATAGTGAACTTTTTATCAAAATAAAGGTATAATTTTTCATTTTCAATAAATTTTTCTCTATAAATGAGAATTTTTTTGTGCGAGAAAAATACTTATCATTATTAGATACATTGAAATATTTCCATGTCCCGGAAGTGAAGAAATATTTCTTCGGAAATGTAAAAATTTATTCTAATTGAAGAAAATTGTATTTGAAAAACAGAAAATTGCTATTTTCGAAAATATAGAAATTTTTCATTGGAGAAAGATATGTGTTTTTTTCTGAGTGTGAGGAAAGAATTAAAGAAAGGTTACAGCGTAAGACCATGTCTTGCCCGGCATTCAAACGCGGTACCTGGAATGGTGGGCAAACGCCATTTCCAATCGACTATCGAGATCGTTTTATGTTTTTGGCTTAGTGCTTTTTGATCTTGTGGCAATAGTTTTCTAAGTAGTGCTTTCTACAAATATTAAGCGATAATTATCAAAGCTATATATAATACAACAAAAACTAGCTAATATAACAACTGATATAAAAATATTTCATTATTTTTATCTTTTTGATTTACAAATTTTATTTGTCTTTCATTTGATTTTAGACTGGAATTCCTTAGGAAGAGTATTGAATGCTGTGTTTTAAGATCCTTTTATTTTTATTAATAGTTCTCATAAGAAGTTTTTTACTCTAAGTATTTTTACTCAAATCTTTTAGTTTTTAATAGTTTTGCCTTGTACAATTTATTTTCGTTCATTTGCGGTGGGGGGTTTAACCCCCAAAATCCTCCCTGCGTTCGCGCCTGTCTGTAAGTGTTAAGCATAAATACAAAACTGCGCATCTCAACCCTACGTACATCTCTCTTTTGCACTTCAATGATTGCTGTAGCGCCCGCTTGCCTTACCTTTTTTAACCAAACATTTTATTTGATTCCCCCCGTTTTGGCGGCATTTTTGCTTAAACCAAATTAAAATTTCATCAAATTAAAATTTGATTTGTTTTGCTTTTATGGAAATGTGACTGACTGCTATTCATTCGGCCATCTATGCAAACATAAAAAAAAATAAATATTTTGGCCATATTTATGCCTTACTCTGGCTGTGTTTTTAATTAAAACAAAGCATTGGCTACGTCAGCTCACCAAAGTTGGTGTTGTTGTCCATTTCCACACCAGCCATATTTGGCTTAAGTCGCTAATCAAAATAGTGCCTGATCGAAATTATAAATAAAACGAATTAAAAATTTAAATCCGCCGTGCGGTAAAATTAATTAGCTACACCAACACCAGCACCAACACCATCATCATCATCAACATCAACATCATCGCCAGCGACAATTGACCACCGCGCATCACGTTTCGATTCCCAAGCCATAATTTAAGAAATTATGTAGCCAACCAACCAACCGACCGACCGACCGACCGCGTTGGGATTTTTGTAAGCTTTTTAGGCTTTAGTTTCATGCTTGCTGAAAAAAAGCACGCATTGATCGCGAACGCATTTAAAACACTAGCACACAATGATGAGATGCGGTCGTTAAAAGCGTTAATGTCGTTGCCGCCAAAGTCAGGTTCGCCGTAAAGTGGCGAATTCATATGCGACCAATGTTGACTGTTTGCTACCGCAGACAACATAAATGCTGGGAATCGAATCCGCAGCTAACTGCGGAGGATATAAAATTTACGTAGCAATAAATTCAGCGGATACGCATTTAAATAACGCTTGCTTGATAGCAGTGAATGAAGTGTATGAAGCCAGTCTGTGAAACCGAGGTCGCTCACACAGATAACATTGACGCCATGTCGTCAGACTTGACTCCAGGGAGTTGTGTGGTAGTGATAAAAATTGGCAACAGCAACTGAGCAGCAAGAACGAAACAACACAACTTGATTGCCATCAACCGATTGAGTGTCATTGATTTTTTGTTGTCATTCGTGTTGTTCAAAGGTGATGCAGAGGAACACATCTTTTGGTTTAACAGATGTTATCGGTAACATGATTGTTGGTAGCAAATGTTCTATGTTGGCAACATTGGTTTTAAGTTCGAAGTTGAAACAATTGATTCCAGGCTGAAGATCTAGATTGTGAAAACACTTACGACAGTTACATGGTAGTTTGTAGAGGGTGTACTGCATTTCTGTGAGTGAAAAAAATAAAAGCACACAAAGTTAATATGCTGAGAAATGCGATTGATAATAGCCCAGCAGTTATTTTGGAGACAATTGGAAAAACCAACTAGTTTATTTCTAGTGAAATTGGAGTCAGTTGCGAACTAGTACAAAAGACGCTCAGCGTAGTACAGTTTGAATTTATTTTTTTATATTCATAGTTTTTCTTGTCAGCAGACAACAAAAAATGAGAAAACAGATACGCTCAACACGTGTTGTGGCTCGTTTTTTTTTAGATTCGGAACTTCTTTTAATTTTTGCGAAAATTTTCGATGAAAATGGTAAAGTGGTAAATGGTAAATACACAGGTCGGACAATACCCATGTACATACCCATGTACATACCCATGTTAACAATAAGGCGAATAATAGGGCTTACAAAATACCACAGTTGCACTGTCTCAAAACGGACCAGATTAGAACTATTCATAATGGAACTAGTTCAGATATAGGGAAAAACGAATGTTTATGTTGACAATTGTCGTTTCCTATGACATCAACCCGTAAAAAGCGTCAGTTCGTTCAATGCAAAAGGGTATTGAAGTGGGACCAGTACTAGCCCTTTTTTGAACTAGTACAGAACTATTCTAAATCTGGTCCATTTTTTTGCAGGGAGAAATCAGTTCGAAAACAGAGAAAAACTGAAGAAAAGTGAGAAGTGATAAAGAGCTTGCTCTTCAGAACCAGTAAGTTGAATCATACATACAGTGACAGACAATTCTTTTCACGAATTAATAAAAATATACAAAAATGTTGAAATTTTATTATAAAATCAATTTTTTCAAAATAAAAGAACACAGTTACAATCGTTATTTATACAGCAACAATTAAAATAAAAATACTAAAATAAAATTTATATTTTATACAAAAATGTGATTTGTTTTATATATTAAAGACTTAAATCCGTCTGCAGAAAGTTCATATTTTCCAGCAATTAGTATTTCGTATGACCACCTCGTGATATTTTTAGGGCTTTTATTCTGTTCGGCATACTTTTAACAAGATTTTCTAATGTATCAGGTCTTATTCTTTGCCATGCTAGTTCCAAAGTACATCCATATCTTTTGGAGAATTATTTTCTGTAAATATTTTGCTTTTTAGAATGAACCACAGATGTTCAATGAGGCTCATTTCAGTAGACAGCGCAGGCCAATCTTGAAGTTTGATGCCATTTTCATTGAACCATCGCTATGTTATTTTAGCCGTGTGCTTTGGATCGTTTTCCTGCATGAAGACATAATTTTCCCTGTTCTGCCTTAAATATATTCAAACTAGGTAAATACGAGTCTTCCAAAATATTAATATAATCCGTAGCCCTCATTATACTGTTGATTCGTTGGAGTACTCCAAACATCTCCAAAGCATCATTGAGCCAACTCCAAATTTTAATGTCTGACAAATATGTCGTTCTTGAAGCCCTTTACCTATATCAACCCAAGTCCACATGCGCCCATCACACACAACTCGGTTCATTTTAGTTTCATCTGACCATGTTAACTTCATACAATCATCAACGGTGAAGTGCTCATACTTTTTCGCGAACGCATATCTTTGCTTTCGGTGCTTATATGTCAGAAGAGGCTGCTTCACTTTTGTTCTAGGCTTAAGTCCACTTTTCTTGAGGCTCCTCCGTATTGTCTTATCGTTGACCTGAACTTCAAGCTTCTGTTTCAGAACCTGATTTGTCTCCACAGCAGTATTTGTAGCCGCAGTGACTATTAAACGCCTGGCTATGCGCTCAGCGCCTGAAGATAGCTTTAGTGGCCTACAGATTAATGGATAAGTGAATCTCAGTTTAGCCCCCAAAATATATTTGAATTTTTTTCAAACATTAGGGGAAGAGTGGCATGAAAGAGCCAAGTTTTGAAAGAGCCATCTTGATTTAAGCGGTAGTTTTCATACGAATGCTTCTTAAATTATTATTTTTAAGAAGCAATACTCGCCATATGGCACCCTCGAACATTTGACAGTTCACTGATAATAAACGACGATGGTGTATCGTATTTTGGATTTCTTCATCATTAAGTAAGTTTTTCAGAACATTTTATTTTTTTGTGACGTCTTCATCTTTAAAACTAACAGTAATATTATTATACTATAATTTTATGGATATATTAGGCCTACCAATAACATATTTATTTTGCCGGAAAAATCTTGATTTCATACTAATTTTTGAGGTTATGTTTCTTTGGACAATATGTTTTGAAAGAGCTGGGTTGCGGTGGTATGAAGAAGCGTAAAGGAAGTTTAAATTATTTTTGTCAAAAATGTTTTTAAGTGTTTTAAACCTCTTATTTTGTTTTTCGAATAGGTCTTATTATTATAGATTTTCTTCAAAGCGATTTAATTTTTTTGCTAAAAATATTTTTAAGTTTCATAACTATTTTTTGTTTTTAGTTTTGAATTTTTTTATTTATTTAATTTGTTTTTGTAAAAACAATACTTTTTATAATAACAATTAATATTTTTAATAAAATATTCGTTATTTTTCGTGTTAAGTCTTGTAATAAGAAGATGGCTCTTTCAAAACTTTGGTTGGCTCTTTCAATGCCCATGTGTTATGAAAGAGCCGAATTTCATGTTTTTTATAAATGGCTACAGGTCCAAGAATATTGTTGATTTTGGAAAATATTTCATGGTATTACGTTCATAAATGAATGAGAAAATACTTTTGATACAAGAATTATAATTTTATTAATTATTTTTATATATTTTGTAACTTCTTTAAAACTGGCTCTTTCATGCCACTCTTCCCCTACTGAAGACAATGTTGTTCACTAGTACGTGTTTTCTTTTAATTTGTCAAAAATATAGAGAAGAACCGTTGCTTTAAAAAAGGGTCATCAGATCAGGACCATCATCAGGGCCATCAGATAGTAAATGTATTAAATGATCGTTAAAGATAGAAAAGAGTAGCCAAGCATATATTACATAGCACTTGTATATTATTAAATGGTGACTTTCATTAAATTCGTGAACAGTATTGTTCGTCACTGTAACACTGAGAAAAAAACACATACATACCTTGCTCTGGTAAAAAATTTCTCTATTTTTGATAATAGCAATTTTCTCTTTTTCAAATAAAATTTTCTTCAATTAGAATAAATTTTCACATTTTCGAAGAAATATTTCTTTACTTCTAGGAAATGGAAATATTTCAATGTCTCTAATAATGATAAGTATTTTTCTCGCACAGAAAATTTCTCATTTATAGAGAAATTTTATTGAAAATGAAAAACTTTTCTTATATTTTGATAAAAAATTCAGTATGAGAAGTATTTTCTTCAATAAAAACAAATATTTTCTCAAAAAAAAAAGTATTTTTCTCTAAAAACGATATATTTTTCTATTTCATGGAACCTTTTTATCATTTTTAGAGAATTTTAAGTATCGCAATTAGAGAATAGCATTCTCTGGAGCAAAGTCTATACCATTTTTCTCTAAATATGATGCCTTTTTTATCATATTCCGAGACACTTTTTTCTGAGTAAAGTGAGGTCAATATAAAATAACTCTCAAAATGCACCCGAAAATTGCTCAAGAAACTATTTCAAAAGTTGTTTAGAAAGGAATAAAAGGAACCTAAAAAACATAAACTTAAAGAAATAAATTGTTAAAATTTTTAGTCAAAGAAAAACAGGCTAACTAAGTTACTAACGAAAAACCTCGACTGAATCGAAAAATACCAAAAATTTCAAGCATAGTATTTCAAGTAATAGGGGAATATTAAGCGTCGTGAGAGAACTCGAAAAATATAAAACTTACTCTAATATAGGTATTCAGTGTTAATACAGAAAATCCAAACAAAAGTTCTCGAGAAACACGAAAAAGAATATATTAGATATTTTATAATATGTAACCGTCAGGAAGAGAAAAACTGGAATGAAAGAAAACAAGAAAATTGAAAAAATGTGAAGATATATTTCCACATTAGAGAGAGGTTAAGGGTATTCCTTAAGGCTCAACCATAATAGACTTGATCTGGCTGCAGCCAATGTCAAATTTTCTACGAACGCATGGAAATTATACGTACACTCAGAAAAAAAAGTGTCTCGGAATATGATAAAAAAAGCATCATATTTAGAGAAAAATGGTATAGACTTTGCTCCAGAGAATGCTATTCACTAATTGCGATACTTAAAATTCTCTAAAAATTATAAAAAGGTTCCATGAAATAGAAAAATATATAGTTTTTAGAGAAAAATACTTTTTTTTATCATTACTTTATCATAAAAATACTTATCATTATTAGAGACATTGAAATATTTCCATTTCCTAGAAGTAAAGAAATATTTCTTCGAAAATGTGAAAATTTATTCTAATTGAAGAAAATTTTATTTGAAAAAGACAAAATTGCTATTATCAAAAATAGAGAAATTTTTTACTGGAGTATGTGTTTGTCTCAGTGTAGCAGCCATAATAGCTCCAGCCAGCTTTTTCATCAAGTTTCGTAAACTTGAGCTGGCTGCAGAGAGAGCGATTCAAAGCGCATGTTGTTTAAATTAATATCAAACTACAATGAATAAAATTTTGTTTGTGAGTAATTTGTAAAAAAAAGTTTAGAAAACATTAGAAATTGTGTTTATTTTGTGCTCTGATGAAAAAAAAAAAGAAAAAAGAAAATATGAGGCAGGCCTGTTAAATAACAGAGAAATGCTATTGACATAAGCCCGAGCTAACTCAAGTCGTTTTGGTTAAATTAACGATTTGACAGATCTCATGTTGGCAGTGCCGGATTAACACATAGCGGGGCCTGGGGCTAAAATCGACACGGGGCCTACTTAAGGAGAGAGCATTTAGCTTGGATCTTTTAATAATAAAAATATTAATTTTTACGCATTTTTACATATGTCTTCAAGTGCAAAAAATAATTCTTGAATTTTTATTTAAAAGTTTTTTTTCTCGATTAAACTGTGGCAATACTTCCTATCAATTTGTCAAAATTAATCGTTTACAACAAATTATTTTTAATACAAAGTTGTGTTATTGGCGGCAAACGTCCATGTTGGTTTGATCGGTGTACATTTTTTATTATTTTTAATACTAAAAATTACCTTTCAGCTTCAGCTGTTTTTTCTGGTTATTCTTCAAACGAATCGACGAAAAACGAATCGACTCAGGTTCTTAGCACTATTCTTAAACCCTAAAAATTCACTTCGCAAATGTTTTACGAATTCGATAAGAGAAGACAACATATCGTACGCAGATATCAAATCAATATCTACTTTTTGCAAATATTGGCTGGTTGTATTGAAGCGATTCAAAATGCAGTTCCAGAAAACTATCATGAAAGCGTTTTGAAGTTTTATTAATTTATTCAATAGTGTCAATACTGGCCCTATACCTAAAAGAAATTTTAAGCACAACCACTATTTCTTGCAAATATACATTGTTTTAAAACTTTAAGGTCGGTTACTTCGAAAAATTTTTTATATTGTGTGCCATGTTTTAACAATAAGCACTTCATATACAAGGGTCTTCGGGGCCCATTCCACCTAAATCCGCGCCTGCATGTTGGCTTTTCGTAAAGTTTTGATGTTAGCTGCAGCCAGCTCGAGTCTATTATGGTTGAGCGTTTAGTCTGGCTGAATCGACTATAGAGTTTCCTTACTTGTTTTAAAATAGTCTCGAGTTCATTTTTTATATAAAGAGTACACTTTTCAAAATTTTTTTTTATGAAAACCAACCTATTTTTCGACAATTTTGATTAAGTTTTTACTGTCGCTTTCTTCTCAACATTTTCAAATCATTTCTTTGATTCGAGAATATGCTGCAGCGCTGCAGCTGCCCTAATGCATTTACCACGGTAGAAAGTGAAAAAAGTAAAAAACATCAAAAGTCAAAAGCCGCTGCACTTCGCTGTCACAGACACTTTAAAAATGACCAAGATAAGCCACCGAAACATCGACTACCAGCAAGGTTAAGATACAGGCACGCAGGCCTCTGCCACCTGAAGTCTGGATGCAATAGACGCCGCCTGTCAACACATTGTCAGCGTTTAAAGACTTTGCTTACTTACGTAGCCGAAGGCAAATAAAGAGCATCTCGACGAAAGTCAAATATTTTCAAATTTTAGTGTTCAACGCTGGCATGCATGCGTGGGAATCAAGTTGATGCAGCAGCAGCAGCATTGAAAGATTTTTGCAGTTTTATGTTGATTTGATGCCAACAGCTTCGGCTGGCTGACTGGGCTTGCGTGGACAGCCAAACACATGACAACTACGCATACTTCACACATAAGCTGCAGCGGTGTTGTTGCCTAGCAACCACCACAGAACAAGGCCACCGCGAAGAGACTCTTAAGCGGCATTAAAAGCCAGCAGCCTGTAAGCAGCAAAGGTGCTGCTTTAGTGGCCAACACTGATAAAGGTGCTGATGGACTGCAACGGTCACTGAATGTTGATAGTGACTGTTGTGTATGTGTGTGTGTTGCATGTGGCGCGGCACTTTTTGAAGAGCGTCCAGTAGCTGCTAGACTTGGACATTAATCGATAACACTTGAGTATTTTTTCATGTTCCAAGGCGAGCCATTAAGAGATTGTGCGAGAACGCAAGCGACAGGGTTGCAAACTAAGTTGATATCATCGTCGTCGTTGTGCTCGTGATGATCGTTGCCGTTGTTTCAGCCGGTGTTGAACATTGACAAAACACTCACTCGCTTGAGCTGGGTAATGAAATACTTGAGAATCACTTAGTTACTAATGATGCCAAAGACTTGACCGCCGCCGTGCACGGAGCTTCTGTTGGCATGCCGCGCAATTATTGCGATACAAATTTATGTGGCTCAAACATTCGGCCAAAGCGATGCGGCAGAACTAAGAACAAGTGTTAACAGAGTCAACGAGCTAAAGCGGGGGCTGCTGGTTGGGCTATAAGAAATTTGGAGCAAAATAAGGAAGCAGCTTAATTGCAGCAAATAATGACAGCCGCTTTAAGTGACAATAAATTAACGCATCGTGTGTTGGTTCGCTTAATGCCGCTTTTGCTTTAACGCACTGAACGCTCATTAAGCCAACACTCAAGACTCTTCTTGAGCATTCTGTAAGACGGTAGCTGATTGTTGTGTTGTTGTTGCTTCCTTTTTGGGTGTTTTTTCTTTTGTTTTTTTTTTTGTTTTTTGGTCGCAGGTTCGAACTGACATTGTTTTAAATTAAAATAAATAACCATTCGATATTTAAATGCAGGCTACTTATTTTCAAGCATATTGTTGTGTGGTTGTTGTAGTTTTTGTTTTATGAATGAAACGGCGTCATTAATAAAGCGTCTGCGTGTTGAGTCTGCGGCTGTAACACGTATGCAAATTAGAGGCAGGCAACAGCTACTTTGCTGAGCTGTTTGTGAGAACTCTAGAATTTATTTGTGCAGCTCATCGCTGATGTTGCTATAAAAAAATCACTTAAGATAAGCGTAAATGTCAAAAGTAATTTTTATCGGCTGTAGAAGCTGGCATAGAGTTGCCACAAAGTGAAAGGCTTTGCTTTGCTGTAACGTTTATATATAAAAAAAAAAAAATCAGGTCAACTTAAGCGCTTAACTTGCTTAAGAAACGGTAGCAAAATTATAATTTTTTTTTTTTCTTTTTCCACCGAACTAGTGGACCAGATTGCTTGAACTAATGAACCTGACGTTGTTTTTATTTTTATTTTTATGCAAATATGGCCGACGAGGCATTGATTAAGCCCGCCATCAAAACTCAGTCTGAGTCAGTTTCAATAGCATTTATGTCAAATCAAACTTAACGATGCGAACGATTTTGATGTGAGCCCAAAATGCTATAGACTGTTTGTTCATGGCTAACAAAAAGTCCAGTAGTCGCTAATGAAGCAGTTAACAAAAAAATTGTCTCAACCATTCAAATTTAAATTTTAATAACCACATTTGTTGTTGTATTGTTGAAATAAATTCCGGCCTCTTAATGACTTAATAATAAAAAAAAAAAAGAACAAACAAGTAAAGAAAAGAAAAGAGAAGCAGAAAAAACCCATCAAAATTTTGAGTTAACAAAATAAGCAGATTTTTCTTAAGGTTTTTTTTTTTTTGTTGTTTTTGTGGTCAAACTGTCAACTGAGTCATTTTGTAGCTCAAATTGATTGATTTACGACGCTCTCGTCAAGCCATTAATTTATTCAATGACAGCTGTTTTGCTTTTCTCAAACATGAACTAAACTAAACGTCACTTTGTGACAGTCTTAAATATAAAATTAACAAAATTATGTTAATCTTAGCTTAGTTTATGTTAATGTTTATTATTTTTTAATTTGGCCAGCAGAGGTTTTTGTTTTTTGTTTCTGTGTGGGTACATCGTTGAAGCGACGGATATCCGTGAGTGCGTCCGTCTCTTTGTCTATTGACGCATATTAGCGGATGTGTCAAACATGCTGATTTGAAATAAATATTTATTTTATTGTTTTTTTGTTTAAATTAACTGCACAATAGTTGAGTTGTTTTATTTTATTCCGCGCAACCTTTACAAACACTTTCCGCTTTTGGTCAAGCGGTGTGTTCGTTGTTTTGCGGAAGAACCGTGTATTAACACGTTAGTATTGCCTAATTGACGCCGTCTCTTTAGGCATGTATGATCAACAAGAATTACAGCAAATGACATACTTTAAAGTAACTGCAATGTTATGACTTCTAATATAGCGTAGAAGACACTCACTTAATATGGTTGCCTAAAGAATTGCCGCCTTGCTATGCAATATCTTTTTTTTTTTATTTTCTTGACTTCTTGTTTTGCTTCTGCATGCTTAAGTTTAATTTATACTGTTTTTAAATAAATAATTGCCAGAGAGCTGGGTGTATCGATGTGATTGAAAACCATCAGAAACTCGGCATAATTTGATTTTATCAGAAACGATCAATCTTTATGCTTGAGCTATAAAATCCCACTTCATTAATTTGGCTATTTTTGTATGTGTTTTAAGTTGAGGTTAGATAGTTTTTACTACCCATAAAGTATAAAGAATTTTAAATAAAACTAGTTTAAAGCTTTTTAGGCACTTTGTGATCCAACTCTGAAAACGGTACTTATCACATACATGACTAGAAGATTCGACAGTTTTTGGTAGAATTTTTATAATTTACAAATTCACTCTATCAGGTTGTAGTTCACTCTAGTTCTTTTGCAAGAAAATTTCGAGTTTTATACAACGGATGTCATAAAAGTATTAAATTTGTACAACCAATGTATTGTCATTGTTATAAGAACAATAGATAGATGTATAAGATAGTTCGCTCATAGCTCCTCAGTAGAATATGTAATAACTGTTCAGGGTGTGGAGTTCAGGTCTGGCACACATAACTGAATAGTGACAGTTCCTTAAAAGCTCTAAAATTTTCATACACCCGCGGGAAAAATATGGTTAATTTAACCATTTAGCCATAATTTTAATCAAATCTCAGGTAAAAATTATTCAACATGAATCAATCGTCAGTTTAAGTTAACCACATAATATTCATGTCAATTTGACCAGTTTTTGTGCCTTATTCAAACTGAGTTATATGGTTAAAATTACCAAATATTTTTTTTTATTATTAAATAAACTACTAAAGGGTGGTTAAATTTTAAGGACCGATGTTGATTTTGAATAAATCACAAATTATTTAGGAAATTATTGTTGTTTCTTTTTATTATGATAATATTGGTATGGTTCAATTATATATGGAACAAAATATCGGCCAAATAGCCAAATTTTCGATGACGCTGAGGCATAATTGAGGTTCTATACCGTTAATGTGCCGTATTATCTCATCCTTTGGCTCTTAAATTGTTGCTGGCTTATCGACGTACACCTTTTCTTTCAAATAATCCCAAAGAAAGAAGTCCAACGGTGTCAAATCACATGATCTTGGCGGCCAATTGACATCGCCACCACGTGAGATAACACGGCCATTGAATTTGTCGCTCAACAGAGCCATTATTTCGTTAGCTGTGTGGCAAATGGCACCGTCCTGTTAAACCACATATTGTCCACATCCATATCTACCAATTCGAGCCATAAAAAGTTCGTTATCATTTCACGATAGCGAACGCCATTCACAGTAACTGCCTGACCGGCCTCATTTTGGAAAAAATACGTCCCGATGATGCCGCCAGCCCATAAACCGCACCAAACAGTCACTCTTTGAGGGTGCATTGGTTTTTCGACAATCACTCTTCGATTATCATTCGCCCAAATGCGGCAATTCTGCTTATTGACGAATCCACTGAGGTGAAAATGTGCCTTCAAATGAGGCAAAATTGAGGGTTCAAATGTAGTTAGTCTGAAATTGAGAAATATCAAATGAAATCCAGAAAAAAACTTGGAGTTTAGGTGTAGTTCACATTCAACATCGGCTCTTAAAAATTTAACCATTCTTTATAATATAATTCGCTTATAGTTCGTCAGTAGAATATGTAATAACTGTTCAGGGTGGAATTCAGGTCTGGCAGACAAGACCGACTTCTGACAGTTCCTTAAATGCTCTTAAATTTCCTTACATCCGCTGAAAAATCGGGTTAAATAAACTGCTTATAAAAAATTATTAGTTTTCAAAACCGTTTAATACAAGAAGTGAACGTGGACCTCCGTAGCTATCGCATGAGAGTACATCGTCTAAGCAACAATCCATTCTATTGCTGTTTGAACGTGAGAAAAATGTAGACAAAAATCATGCGGTACTTTTACACATGCTTCTCTTTAGCAGAGCAGTCAATTCTTAGTAGCGTGTAACAGGTTAATAAAATATACAGTCGACGTCCAGTCACACGAATGATATAATGACAAGGCCTTTCGTGGAAATGGGCGTCGAAAATCGAAAAATTCGTATAACTGGAATGTATTTTTTGTAGTGTTTTTAAAAAAGAAATAAATAGAAGGTTACATTTCGACTTCAGTCTATTTAATTTTCTTTGAGACTTTGCGGCCAGGTGCGTTTCTTTCACCTGAATTGACATATGTAGGTTTTGTCAGGCAACATTTTCCAATAGAGGACAGTTTCATCCGCATTGACTACTGCTTCATGCGGAAGGTTGAATTCGTTCATTACATCATCGAATTTATTTATGAACGAAGCCACAAGATCTTCCGATTGCGGCAAGTTTTCCCCAGCTTGTTTTAGTAATCTTACTCCATATCGCTTCTTGAACTTGGAAAACCATTTATCGCTGACAAAAAACTTTCCCTCATAATATTTCTTATGAAAGTCAATAGCTTTGGTTTTCAATTGCACAGCACTGACAGGATTGTAGGATTTCCGTTGGACTAAAAATCATTGATGAAATGCTTCCACCATTTTTGAAATTCATCGTTTTTTATGGTGAAGCCGCATTTTCCGTCTTTTGTAAAGGTGCTTAAGAGTTCACGTTTTGTTTTTTATTGTACAAATAGTTGATTTAGACAATTCAATGATATCTCATGCAAAGACTCTTTTTTTTTGGATCTGTGATAACGCATAGTTTGAAATGTAAATTTGGTTCTAATTCTCCTAAAACTTAATAACACAAATAAGAAAAAATTAAGAAGAAAGGTAGAAGTCAAAACAAGCATCCTTATATGAAAAAAACGCTATTCGTATTATCGAGAAGCAAATTTAACTATTATTCGTATTATAGAGTCTCTTATGCAAAAAATATTGAATTCGTATTATTGGAAATTCGTATTAAAGAGCTTTCGTATTACTGGACGTCGACTGTAGTTGACTCTCTTAACCAAATAGGTCAGGTAAAAATCACAAAAAACGACAAAATTTGGTCTGAATATCGTAGTTCTGATTTCCGTTTCAGCTCTGATCTTCGGGCTGAGTCAAAGAGACCTAAATGAGTTAACGGCTATAGTTTGAAACCAAACTTTCCATTTTTTAAAGCTGTATTTTAAATTCTCTTCCGTTGTACATCGCTTCACTTTTCAGCATTCGGAGTTCAGGCGCCAGAAAATATTTTGTTTTAAATGATGTTTTGATTTAATTTTTAGGATGAAGGTATGATTTCATAAGATCCAATAATAGGTCTTTTATCGGATTATGTCTTAATACTAATAAAAAAAAACAAATTGGCCATTTCAGCCCTAGAAAGAACTTCGACCTAGCTTATTATGATCAATTGTGTTGTGTGTGTTATTAAATGTTTGCACACAATTGACCGAGAACTGGACCTACATGTTTTATGCCGACTCCGAACGGCTAAAGTTCATGTTCTCAAGAAGCTTTACATGGCATGGTTTACTCTCTGAGGTTTGCCATTGTCTGCAGAGAGGTGGTGACCGATTAGAAAAATTTTTTATTGAAAAAACTTTTTCGCCGCGGCTGGGGATCGAACCCGGGCTCCGAGCATGCTAAGCCACACACTTAACCTGCATGCCACGGTCACTACATGTCTAAATACTGATAAATCTAAAAAATCACTTGGATAATATGCAAATTCAAAGCTCTTGGCCCTAGTTTTATTAAAGATATCAAAAGTAACAGCTTTAATTAATTTAATTTTTTAACCGGGTCCCTGTATAATGCTCTGAAACTTGATAATATATTAATTTAAACTAGTAAATAATATATTCGACTTGGTCGAAGATAAAATACCCTCCCTGCCGTGTTGATTGATGACATTTTTAGGAAGTCACTTTGTAACTGGGATAGGCGTGGTTTTCATTCAATTTTTCAAAATATCAAACTGAGAGTATGTTTAAATATTAGGAAGTACATGCATTTTGAAGGAATTTATGAAGGTTTTTATTTTGATGGCATCGCTTTATATGGGAGGTAGCCGCAGGTTTTATTCGATTTTGACGAACTTCAACTACAGCGTTCATATTACAAATTAAACCGTATGTAATAAGTTTCAAGACATTAGATTGATTTTTTTTTTTTTGGATTTTTGAGAGATTTAACGTTTTGATGATGACACTTTGTATGGGAGATATACTTAGTTTTCATTCGATTTTACAGTTTTGCACACTTAGAGTGCATATTTAAGATCAAATATCTGTAGACAAAATTTGTATGGAATAAAAAGAGGTTTTAACGAATTGAAAAAGTCACTTTGTATGGGAGTTTGGCTTATTTTTCGTCCGATTGGGCTCATTTTCGAATATAAGTTTTGCAATAAAAGTTTAAATATCGAATTTCATTGCAATAGCTTCACACTTATACCTGTTATCGTGTCAACAGTCAGATTTACCGACCGACAGACATGGCTAAATCGATGCAGATGGTGATGCTTGTCAACAATATATACTTTTAAATACCCTTTATATGCTTTTATATACCTGCATCGCCTCCAACACGTAGTGCAAAATCACTTACGCAGTAAGTGGGAGGGTATAAAAAGAGAATAAATTTGACTGATGTACAATAAAGAAGAAGTACTTAGGTCAAAACTTTGAATTTCACACCATTTTTTTTTAATCTTATATTAATATTTTGCTTTAAAACATTAGTTTTTAATACTTTTCTAGATAATTTTACAAAATAATTTACTTACTTCTAGCTTACTTACGTCAAAAGTTGA
This sequence comes from Tetanocera ferruginea, assembly GCA_958299015.1. Taxonomy (NCBI): domain Eukaryota; kingdom Metazoa; phylum Arthropoda; class Insecta; order Diptera; family Sciomyzidae; genus Tetanocera; species Tetanocera ferruginea. Next base: position 133,838,817 of record OY282643.1, read on the forward strand.
ACACGGTATTTATTACTAATTTTTTTAAAAATAGATTTTTCAAATTTTGAACCAAATACGTCAGATATGACACTTTTCAGTCAACTCTGTCTTGGTTCGAAATGTGATATCACATAAGTGAAAAAAGAGAGAAAACCAATCAAGTTCCATGTGTGACGAAAAGGTCCCTACAAACTTCAACTTTAAAAGTTGTAAACATCGATTGATTTTTTTTATATTTATATTGAGAAATGAAGAAAGAATTGGAGATAGGTTAAGTTGCCTCTGAGATAATCATAGACAAAAATTTTCTTTTTGGAATATAAAACATGATTTTTGTAATAAATTGAGAATGCTATTCTTATTTAAATCTATAGAAAAATTGAAGAACATAGGAGTTGATATTAGTTTAAGAAAAGAGCGCGAGTGGCGTTTTACCAAAATATGACTTTAGACTAGCATAACTATAAAGTATGTCACCGTTAAAAATGACAGTTCATACACTATAAAAAAACATATTTTTTATAATTCAAAAACAAAAACTTCATACTTTTTCATTCAATTCTTGATACAAATAATAAAATTGAAATTAAAATTACATTGAAATTATGTATGACGACAAACTTCATTTAAAGTTGAATTTAAAATTCGCTTTGAAAAACATTTTTTGTTAATAATATGTTTAGAAAATAATTTTAAGAATCATAGAGGATCAAACAAATCTTGAACACCAGGCTCAAAACTTACCTTTGCTTTCATACTTTTTTCTTAATAAGCGCAATTCTCACAAGGTTGCCAGTTTGTCCAAATATTTTCCATGATATGCCCTTTTTTCTCTTTTGTTTTTTTCGCCATTATAGTATTTTCAAAAATCGCTGCTAGACCATCTATTGACATGGGAACGCTCACTAACTGCTGCCGAACCCGTATGCCACGATCTGGTAACTATTTTTATTTTACTATTTTATCCATTGTATAAAAATTAATTCCTTCAATATGTTTGAAGGAACGCAGTTAGTTATTTAAGAGCAGTTTAAAGCACCAACAGCAAACTTTTGTGCTGCTTATTATAAAATAAGGGCGATGGTATTTTAAAAGTCAGGAGACAGATATTACGCAGAAGCAAAATTAAAGAAATGAAGTAAAATGGATAAAAGTCATTTGTGCGAATTTTGGCAGCAAGCATGAACAATTTTATATTCGCAGAAAGTTTTTATTTTTAGTAACTAAAAGTTTTTTATTCAAAATTTTTAATAACTAAAGTAACTAAAGTAAAAGTTCTTTATGACCCGAGATTAAGATCGACATTTTCTTTAAAAAAACTTTGTACAGGGTAATACATATTCTCTTTCGGAAAGTAAAGTTTAAGAAATACACTACAAATTCAGCTTTCAAAAAAATGTAAATTTCAATATGACTTGTTTGGGTAGATTGATTTCTTTTCAAATTGAGTACTTTTTCATGGGTTACCGCCTTTTCCAAAAGTAGGCAATAATTGAATTGACAAAAAACTAAAACAAAGAAAAAACAAATTATAAGTGAATAAAATTGACAAATGTGTTAAAATTATTTATTTCAAAATTATTCAATGCCGCAAAGTTAACGTTAAAAATTACTCATATATAAAATAACTTTTTTACGCCCGTACAATGGTCTAAATTTTGCGCTTATAAAATGACATGAATAATATGGTGGCAACTCTTTTCTAGCTGTCACTTATCTCTCATCAGCTGTTATAACTCAATTGTACAAAGTACTCAACTGCAGTTAAGGGTGCTCGCAGTAATCAAAAGTACTCAATCTACCTGTACCCAACTACCCAAGTCAGTGTGAATACCCCTTATGGCAATTCCCAATCTACCCAACTACCCAAGGCAGTGTGATAATTTTCGATAATTTTCTATGATTTTTGTGCACAACTCAAAACACGAGCTCCGCCATGACTTCAAGAATGTTGGTTTATAATTAATTGCTCAAAAGTAAAATATAAATAAAATTTTTGACAGAAAAACAGCTATTTGATCAAATTGAAATTTAGTTGGGAGAGAGCTTGTAAGTTGTTCTAAATTGAGTTTTTCAGAAAAGTAAAAAAATTTCCTCAAAAAATTAAGTTTTAAGCATTACAATCATTTGTGAAATTTTTCAAAAAAGGTGTTTTGAATGCAAAATCTTAATTTTTCATGTCAATATCTTAATAGAATTTGAACGGTTTTAGAATTTTTCTAATTATTTCTAAAAGTTTGTTGAATTTTCTTTCAAATGTGATAACTGTCATCATTGTGAAGCTCTAGCCAAAAGCATTTTGTATGAATTTTCTTAAAATGGTCGTTAGTTATTTAGCATGTATTTCAACCAAATACTAAGATTGAGAAAAACTGTCCCAATATGAATGTTCTGAATTGGGAAGCCAATATCTCTACCATCATTGAATATATTTTATTTATTTATTTTTTGTATTTAAGTCTTATTAGTAAAATTAATGAAATTTCTTAAAATTTTACCGTTACTTGTTTGTTTATATATCAATTATGCATTTTAAAAAGATATCACAAAATTTGATCTTTTCTCAAAATATGGGTAAAAAGTGATTTCTGTTGTAAATAAACAAAAACTCAAATTTGCATTTTGAATTATATTTCGAAATGTGTAGCGCATTTAAGGTGGATTTATTTTGTCTCGACACTAAATTAATAAACTGTTCGTGACATCAAAAAATCAAGGCCCACCCTATAATTTTTTTGGCAAAATTTATTTTTTTTGTTGTTGTTGTTTTGCTATTTTTTTTTTTTTTGAAAAAATTAGATAAATTCGAAAATAGTTTATTTGACGGAAATAAGTTTATGTCTCCAATCAATTAAAAGTTCTAGCCTCGACTTTTTCTATTCGAATTTTGACTTCCGGTGATACTAGTTCAAATAATTAAGGAAAAAAGGAAGTGCCTTTTTGTATACTTTTCACATTTTCATATGAAATTTTTTATTTATAACTTTGTTTTATAATGAGTATGAATTGATATCGAACACAGGGCCGGCCATAGAGACGAGCCAGTAAGGCTCTGGCTCGGGGCGCATTCAGATATGGACGCCAAACATATATATAAAAAATATATATCAATCTTTCATAAGTGATATGCACCTATGAGACTAACATGTATTCAAAAGTGTGATAGGTTATATTATATACGGTTTTACAATTCAAGTCTAAATTTTCAACCTCAGTGAAATTTTTTCTATATAAAATTATATTTTCAACTTTAAAGCTCTAATTTTTCATCTTTCATTTGTTGAAATCAATAAATATATAAAAATTTAAACCTAAAAGATTATTTTTTTCAAACATTTAAGTTTAATTTTTCATCTATTTGAGTAAAGTTTTTCAATTTTTTTTTCAAGTTTTAAAATTATTTAAACGAAAGGGTTTAATATTATATTCTTTAAGTTTCAACTTTTATGTCAAATTTTCAACTTAAATAAAAAATACAGTTTTAAAAAATTATCAATTTTTATTTTGTTAACAAAATCATGAATCAATAATAATAATATTTTAGAAATAAGCAATTTTGCGTATTGTTGTTTATTAAGTATAGTGCAAAAAATTATTCGGGACCAACTTTTATTTGAATTTTTGAACTTATAGGAATAAAACAAATAACCTTTCAGCTGAATGTCTCAACTTTTAGGGTTCAAAATTAACTGTAATTTATATTTTTCAACTTTTTCGCTTGAAGAATTGGACCTCAAGCAGGGTGACCGTTTTCAGTAGATTTACTACTAGATTGATAGATTTAGTAGAATTTTGAAAGCCGCTAGTAGTTTTTTAGTAGATTTTCAAATCAAGTAGATTTTGAAAAAAAAATTTTAAAACATTTTTTCATAAGTTTTAAGCCAAATCTTTCCGTTTTATTTTGTCGCAAATATTATTAGTGAAAAAGTGCGTAAGCAGCCTTAAGTCAGATTAATCTTATATTAATATTTTGCTTTAAAACATTAGTTTTTAATACTTTTCTAGATAATTTTACAAAATAATTTACTTACTTCTAGCTTACTTACGTCAAAAGTTGAACACGGTTAGAATTCGCATTAAGTTAGATGATGCTAAAATATTTTTACTAATTTTTTTAAAAATAGATGAATAATATTTTTCAAATTTTGAACCAAATACGTCAGATATGACACTTTTTCAGTCAAGTCTGTCTTGGTTCGAAATGTGATATCACATAAGTGAAAAAAGAGAGAAAACCAATCAAGTTCCATGTGTGACGAAAAGGTCCCTACAAACTTCAACTTTAAAAGTTGTAAACATCGATTTATTTTTTTTTATATTTATATTGAGAAATGCAGAAAGAATTGGAGATAGGTTAAGTTGTCTCTGAGATAATCATAGACAAAAATTTTCTTTTTGGAATATAAAACATGATTTTTGTAATAAATTGAGAATGCTTTTCTTATTTAAATCTATCGAAAAATTGAAGAACATAGGAGTTGATATTAGTTTAAGAAAAGAGCGCGAGTGGCGTACAGTTTTAAAAAATTATCAATATTTATTTTGTTAACAAAATCATGAATCAATAATAATAATATTTTAGAAATTAGCAATTTTTCGTATTGTTGTTTATTAAGTATAGTGCAAAGAATTATTCGGGACCAACTTTTATTTGAATTTTTGAACTTATAGGAATAAAACAAATAACCTTTCAGCTGAATGTCTCAACTTTTAGGGTTCAAAATTAACTGTAATTTATATTTTTCAACTTTTTCGCTTGAAGAATTGGACCTCAAGCAGGGTGACCGTTTTCAGTAGATTTACTACTAGATTGGTGAATTAAGTAGAATTTTGAAAGTCGCTAGTAGTTTTTTAGTAGATTTTCAAATCAAGTAGATTTTGAAAAAAAAATTTTAAAACATTTTTTCATAAGTTTTAAGCCAAATCTCTCCGTTTTGTTTTGTAGCAAATATTATTAGTGAAAAAGTGCGTAAGCAGCCTTAAGTCATAAAGGTGGCTCTCGTTGCAAGCGGGCGTTAATCGGATTGTTGAACAATGTGATGTACTTAAACTTTATTTCAACGATCAGTATAATTTAGATCAGAATTTAACTGCGGAGTTTTTATGTGCAAGCTTTTGAGAAGACGTAACACAACTTTATTTTCATTTTTGGATTACATTTTGACGATCATAAAAAGCTTAATATAATTTTTCAATCCGAATTGTGTGTTATTCACCGGTTTCATAGCGATATATCTGATATGTTTAAGTTCATTTCTGATATGTTTAAGTCATACAAAACAAAATTTTTAAACTTTAAATTTTTTCTTTCAAACTGTTTACTTGTATCAGCTGGGTATTACACTGATTACACGGACAACAGTATAAGTATTTATTCATTCATCCAATTTTAAATTTTCAACCCTGTTTACAGCCATAAATTAGGCTAAACATTGAAAAAGTGTGCTTAAAAATGTTGGTGGATTTTAAGAAGTTTTTCTAGAATTTTGTAGTAGATTTTAGTAGATTCTACCATGCTTCTGGTAGAAAGGCACTCTAACAAAACGGTCACCCTGACCTCAAGTTGAATTGTTTAACTACTAGCGTTAAGCAAGTCTTTTTGTTAAATTTTTCAATTTGTTGGGGTGGAAAAGTTAACTTTAAGTTAAATTTTTCAATTTTTTCGGTTGAAAAGTATGTCTTTTAATTGTATTGCTAACTACTTGGATTGAGAAAGTCAACCTTTTTGTTGAATTTTTCAGTTTTTCGGTTAAAATTTTCGTTTTTGAACTTTGCAGTTGAAATTTTCAACCTTTTCGTTGAATAATTTGACCAAAAATTTTAATTATTTTACTTAAATAGTTGAGAATTTCATATTTGTTACCTTTATTTTTTGCTTTTAGATTTAAATTTTCTACATTAAGTTTATTCAACTTATGTTGATGAAATTTTTATTACAAATAGTTCAAAATTCGTTATAAACTTGCTTGTTTCCTCTAAATAAAGTTGAAAATTTCATTTTTTTTTTGGAAAGAATGCGCATTTAACTCTTGGCCTAGAGTGCCACGAATTCTCGGGCCGGCCCTGATCGAACATAGAACAAAACCTATTAAATTATTCCGCCATGCAAAGAAAATTCTTCAGATATTCAGTAACTTGAATGCAAAATCTGGATATCAACATGAATAGTCTGAATACATTGTAGACGACAAGCGACGAGCATCAAATGTCACTTTAAATGTCAATGTTTTTATTTGGTATGAAATCTGGAAGACTTTGCAGCAGCATTGCTGCGCGACATCGAATGTCTTTGCCGTCAGCTTCAATTTACTTCTGATTTGACATGCAACAAAAGAAAATTTCTTTCATTGTTTCTATGTATCATTGGCTGCGTTTCTAAGACAGAAGTAGCGGAAAGTGATACATACAACATGTTTACAACATGTTGTGTGTCTTCTGAACGGCTATTTTCATTTTCTGTAAACACTTTCAAAAATTGACTTATTTGAGCGCGAAAATTTTAATAACTATTGGATATATGAATTTGGACGAGATAATTAATATTTTCATTAAAGAATTATCACTTTTATTTGTGTCAAACTATGTGAATATGTCAAATTGAAAATGACAACATGTTGAGTAAATGTAGCGGAAAAATAAATCGCTCCCAAAATTCACAACATGTTGTGAGTAGCGGAAACTGATTATTGCCGTTCAGAAGACATTTTACTCAACAGTTGTGCAACTGTTGCGAAAAATTTTGTATTAAAAACGCAGCCATTTTTTGTTTCTTTCTGGCTGCTCAAGTGCTTGTTTTTTATTCGTTTGTTTCAAATGTCAAAAACACCTGCTAGTGAGTGATCCCAGCAAACATTATGACTCTTAAAAGACTCTGTCACGACTCATATAAATGAGATTTTATCGTCATAATGCGCTCAAAAAAAGACCATGTTAAGAGTACATTTTCGTATGTTCTGGTGCCAAAAATATGATTTATAATAATGACTCTTTAACGAAGCTTTTTGGAATCATAGTAATGACGGTTTTAAGACTCATATTTATTACTCTTTTAAGAATCATGTTAAGTAATCTTTTAATACTCATATTGAATACTCTTTTAAGACTCATATAAGAAGTCTTTTAACAACGAACATTTGTTGTAGTTCAATTTCAATGCACCCCAGCAAACATTATGACTCTTAAAAGACTCTTTCAAGCCTCATATAAATGAAGTTTTTTCGTCATAGTGCGTTCAAAAAAGACTCTTCGTATGTTGTGGGCCCCAAAATATGATTCATAAAAACTATTGTTTTCTGAGTCTTTTTGGACTCATAGTAATGACGTTTTTTTTAGACTCTTATTTGATACTCTTTAAAAACTCATATTACGTATTCTTTTAGGACTCATATTTAGTACTCTTTTAATATTCATATTTAAATAAAACTCTTTTAAGACTTATATAAGAAGTCTTTGCAACGAACATTTGTTGTAGTTCAATTTTGAAGCATTTTTATTGCCGCAAACACACAATTCTCCGAAAAGCGACACCAGGATAGCATGTGCGAATAACGGACAGTTACAAAGTTTTATACATTAAAAAAAAAGAATATGCTCGATTAAGTTCTTATTTATTTATTAGATATGGAGCATTTGAAATATTCCGATTCTATTATCTCATAAAACACTCATATATAAGATTCTTTTATGAGTCTTCTTTATAATTACGCTTATATCAATCAATATATGATCCTTTTCTGATTCTTTTTTCGTTTTACCGTCATATTTAGGACACTTTAATGAGTGTCTTTTAAGAGTGCTCATAAAACAGATACAATAATGAGTCTTTTATGAGTTTTATTTCTAAACAATCATTTAGCAGTCATATTAAAGACACTTTAATGAGTACTTTTAATGAAAAAAACAAAAAAAAATGAATTGGCCATTTCAGCCCTTGAAAGGACTTTGACCGAGCTTCTTATGATCAATTGTGTTGTGTGTGTTATTAAATGTTTGCACACAATTGACCGAGAACTGGACCTACATGTTTTATGCCGACTCCGAACGGCTAAAGTTCATGTTCTCAAGAAGCTTTACATGGCATTGTTTACTCTCTGAGGTTTGCCATTGTCTGCAGAGAGGTGGTGACCGATCAGAAAAATTTTTTACTGAAAAAACTTTTCGCCACGGCTGGTGATCGAACCCGGGCTCCGAGCATGCTAGGCCACACACTTAACCTGCATGCCACGGTCACCACAATGAGTACTTTTAATGAGTCATCATAAAACACGCATAAAACCACTCTTTTTGGAATAATTTTTTGAAGAGCGCACAAAATGTTTGCAGGGATAAGTCGCACATTGCACATTGCTCTACAACGACAAAGTTGAGACTTACCGTTCGTCACATGTCGTCCGCAATGTGTTCAGGCTAAAAAAAATTAATTTATTCTCAACCGCAGTGGTGGAAGCATGAAGTTTGTGCTGATTAAGTGGCTCATATTAGTTATAAAAAGACTTAATTTTTCTTAAAGCTTTGTCTAAACAACAATATTACCTATTTTTGCATATCTTGAATTTCTTTATTTAACCCGACCATCACTTCGAGACGAGTCTACATTGAACGTCCATTTATTCACACAGTCATAAAGGCATGTTAAGAACTTTCAAATTAGCTGCAATGTTTGTCGACAACAACTGCCTTTCAGTGTCACACTCTCAAACTAATGATCTTGGATTATGCAAGCGGAATCGGCAGCGTAGTTTTCATGCTTGATTTGCTTTCATAAACACGCAAAATTTGTTAAACAGCGCCTCAGCTTGCCTCACTCCTCACTAAGTTCTTAACTTATGCAGTCAGGCGGTTCAAAATTGTCTTGGATTCGCTGCTATTAGATTTGCCAGCTTGTTAGCATATTCCGCCCAATATGCACGATCGTCTGGAGGCGCTGGCGCTGATTTGCTTTGCAAAAATATCGTTGCCAATTTAAAGCAAAGCTTTGTGTATGAAAGCAACAAGAAAAACAACAACAACAACAACAGACACAGTAGCTGACATCGTTGACATTTCAAGATATAGCAGCTAATCAGTAACGTTTATAGATTTTCATCTGTACGTTTGATCGTTTGCATCGATATTGATTTGAACAAGCAATGACAGCGATGTTCATTAGTTGAATAAAATCAAAATCAAATGACTTTGATGTGAACTATTTGCAGCCATGAGCTGCAACGAGTGGGCTAGCCAAAAACGTGGTGCCCTGAATGACGCCCGCCCTCCTTTAAAAGGTAGGCAGTACAAATTAAAGTTTGTTGCAACTTGTTACAACAACAGCGAAGGCAGACATTTTTACCAATGGTACAGCGGTAAGACAAGGTAGCCAAAACAGCAACTACCAAGCCTTAAGCAAGAGTAAGAGTGGGAGTTACGCCAGCTGCCAACTGAAGCGCTGGCATATTTCATACAAGACAAAGGCTCAAATTTTTTTTTATATATTTTTTTTTTTGTGGGCCTGAGTATTTTTCTTAATTAAGCTCTACTAATTAATGCTAAGCCAGCAACTAGTTTTATGTCTCTAATGAACAAAGCTGCTTAAAATATGCCACACATAGAGTAGTTGTCTGAACTTAGCATAAAATTTACACTAATTCTTGGCTTATATAACTCACACCTAGCTCTGGTCGATTTTGTGCATTTCAGCTGGTTGCAGCGTGTTCAAGCCATGTTTTATTAGCTTAAAATAATAGCGTGACGCATTGATTGCTGCTAAGAGTGCGTTTTTATGACGAAATATTACAACAATTACAACAACAACAACTAATTTATGAGTTTAATGCTGTTTAAAGTAATTAAGTTGCTGTTAGCTTTAAATTTTTTAATACTCTACCCAAAAGGCGCCAAAAACACCAACAAGCAGCGAGAGCAAATGTCGCCACTTACCTTATTTAGCAGCTCATAATTTAACTTAATTAAGCAATCGTTGGTTGTTTTAGATGAGCTGTAACGCTTAATTTGGAACTTGCTAAAGCATGACACGTTAATGTCGACGTTTTGCGCTGCAACGATCTATCGATTGATTGATCGTTTCTTAGTGCCGCGTTGCAACACACCATATAGCATTGACGGCGGTGGCGTTGGTTGATGCATCACTTGGTTGTGTGGTAATTATTATGGTTGCCAATAATTTTCCAACAAACTAGCTTCAATGTCTACGTCGATAGGCAGCAAGATCGGCAGCGACAACGTTGATTGCTTTCATTGGCGGCATTGCCAGACCACCAGCCTAGCTGTGGCAAATGACAAAAACAAAACTGCATATTACAACAACATGCAAAAATAAAACCAAAAACAACAAGATCTTCGTCGTTGTGGTCCTGGCTTAAAATATTATTTATGATTTGCACTTGGGCGCAGCAGCGAGCGGGCGCAACAGCTGCGTTTATCTTGCTAATCTGCGTTTGTGTTCTGCGTCTTGCATCTGAATCTTATAGTTATCGTCTATTTGAATTACCGGCGCAGCGCGTACATATTTATAATTGTATGCAGCGTCGTCGTTGTGTTCTGAAGGCCGGTCTACATCTATAGCACACATAGGCTTTCTGCAGTTGAACAGAACAGCGCATCGATTCTTGCATTCTGACTGGTCTGGGCTTGAGCCTTTGCTTGTTGGCAAATGAGTTTTTTATTGTAATTTTTGTTTTTGTTGTTATTTTTTTCCTGCTTAAAACCCACACACGCTCTTTTGCGTTGACATCTTCGATGGCGTTGATGATGGCCACATGCTGGGTTGCGCCCTCCCCGTTGATTTTTGTTGGCTTTGTTCGTGTTGTTGTCACTTTAAGTGGAAATCATATTTTATTGTTGTTCGATAGTTAATAATTTTGTTTTTTAGCCTGGCTATCATATGAATGAATGGTGCTTCAGGCTGTTGGCCTTGAGAATATTGAGTTCCTTGGCAAAAGGTGAGTTTTTCGCAAGCTTTTAGTTTTAAACGAAAGCTTATTAAATTTTATTAACCTGCAAACTAAGGTCGATATAAATTTAATATGTCTCGCTGTAGACATAAATATGCTTGACAGTTAAAGGTTATTTTATTGTATAAACCTGTTGTGAATTATAAAGCTATATAAATAATTATATTTAAAACTTAAACATTATAATCAAACAATCATAGCTTAACCGACGCTCTTAATTGATAAAAATAAAAAAATATGCATTAAATATTTTATTGTCAAAACAAGTTTAAAATGCAATATCTTGAAAATTTGTCGATAACTCGAACATTCACTTCATTAGTAGCCATTTTGGTTAATTGAACGGTAAATTTAACAAAAAATAAAATAAAAAATCTGGTGGTTTTTAAAGTGCCAAAAACTTCTTCAAAAGACAATCAAACATTAAAGCTTAAAATCTTTAAATTTTGAAGAATGCGAAAGAAAATTTCTAGAGTCTATTAATTTTTTTAAGTAACTCAGCTCTTTTTTTGAAGAAAACTAGTAAATTAGTCAAAACATCGCAATTATTTATAGTAATTTGAACAATTTGTACACTTCTGTTCGCCAAAAATTAAATAAAATTAAATAAAACGTTATTTTTTGTTCAAGTTTAAGCAATAAAAAATCATAGAAAAACATCGCATCAATTAAAAATATTATAAGTTTTTAAGATTTTTCAAAAGTTTAGGAATAATTTAATTAATTAATTGGTGAAAATTATCATTAACAAAAAACTTAAAATTATAATTAATAAAAAAAATATGTAAGCATTTTGCTAGAAACAATAAAATCTTGTACAAAACACGTTCCAAGCTTGTAATGAACTCAATTGTTTTATAATTTCAATTATTTTTAATTTTTGTCAGTTACATCATAAAAAACATCGCCACGTTGTACTATAAGCACTATACGTTAATTGCTGCCAGTACTTAATTATTTGAAAGAAAAATTCTTACAATATTTTTTTAACTGAATATAGATAAAATGGAAAAACATCGCAATCATAAAACGCATTATATAACATTGTTCAAAATAATATTAAATTTTTTTTTTAAATTCTAGCCGAATTGCATTTTTAAACAGTTTTTATTGTGTAAATAACACAAAAATGGAAAACATCGCATTCATAAAAAGCTTTATATAAGGCTTTCCAAAACAATATTGAATTGTTTGTTGTGAAATTCTTGCCGAAATGTATTTTTGTGAAAATTAAACTGTCTTCATTGTGGAAATTAAACAAAAATTAAAAACATCGCAGTCATAAAAGGCATTCTATGACAATTATAAAACAAAAATTTATTATTAAAAGTAAAATTATTGTTGATATTCATTTTTTAATTTTATGTTAGCAAAAAAGCAATGCCAAAACATTGTAATCATAAGCAGCATTCTAAAAAAACTTTTCAAAACAATTATTAATTTTTTGTTCTAAGCATGTTCAATCATTTTACAATTTTGACTTTATTTGTCATTTCTTAGCTCAGGTATTTGAAAAAGATTATATTTCTTGCAAATACACAAGTGTTTCGAAAACATGGAAAATATCGCCAAAACATCGCATATCTTAATTCCCTCACAGTTGATTTCCAGTAATATGCTTATGTTATTGTTTTGAAAGTTTAAGCATATCAGTCCGTTTTGCAATAAAAATAGCTTAAATCGCAAGAACATCGCAAATACTATATCTTTTAAGGCCATTTTGTGCTTTTCATGTGTTAAAATTGCATAAATTGTTGTAAATATTGTAAATTAATAAATACTACAAAAACATCGAAAAACATCGCATTAACATCGCACTGAAAAACGTAAAGTCTGTTTGGTTTTATTGAAATAACAGAGTTTTTGTATTAAAATTTGTCGTCTTGAAGCCAGTTTTGTAGTGAATGTGGCATAAAACGCAGGAAAATAGCAAGTTTTGCATTTTGCTATGTTATTTTCGTTTCCAATTTGTAAGAATTCATACGATTTCTTACAAACAAAAGTAAAACTAAAACATAGACAAAGTTATGTTAGTAATTTTAAATATGTTAGTAGTTTTAAAAATTAAAGTATCTTAAAACGCGTGGAAATTGCAAAAACAACACCTGCCTAGAAAAAGTTTGCTTCCTGTGCGTACAAATTTTCGATCTTTTTGTATTTCTTGCTAATTTATAAATATTGTGGCAAACATCGAAAAACATCGCAATAACATCGCACTTAAAAATGTTCCCTATGCTTTGTTTTATAACATTGCCTGAGTGTTTGTATTAACAGTTTTCGTTTTGCAGCCATTTTTGTAGTGAAGGTAGCATAAATCGCAGGAAAATAGCAAATTTTGTATTTTGTTTGGCTGATGTCAGAGTGTAACGCTATAAGCGAAGCTATGCTTTAATGCTACTCAAAGATACAAGCTTTTGCCTGTGTTTTTCTATAAAAAAATTGCAAAAGGTGTCAGCGTAAAAGCAATGCTTTAAACTACATGAAGCTACTTTAAAAGCTTCAAGGGTTCAATGGATGTTTGAAATGATTTGTATGAAATATAAAATTAAATGATTCAGCATTTCTGTTAACTAAAAAACGCTTTCACTTTGACATAGAACAGAATTGCTTAAAGTATCTAATAGCAAAAACTTCAAGTATCACTTCAGCTTGTAACGCTCACTCCGACATGGGCCTTAAAAAATTTATCGCTTCTAATTTGTAAGGATTTATAAGATTTCTTGCAAGCAAAAGTAAAACGAAAACATATAAAACATCGCATAAGTAAGTTTACAAACAGTTCATATGCTAAAGTTATTGTATGTTCTAAATTTTAACATTTGTGCAATAAAAGTAGAGAAGTTTTTAAAACGAAGGGATTCCCATAAATAAACACCTGCTGAGGACCTTTTTTTTGCTTCCGATGCGTACAAATTATTAATATTCTTGTGTTTTTGACAAATTTATAAATATTCAAAGAACATAGAAAAAACATCGCAATAACATCGCACTGCAAAAAGTATGCGCTGTCATGTAATATTTGAATGGCTTAGTTTCTTGTTAAAATTTATCGTTTTGCAGTCATTTTTGTAGTGAAATCAATATAAATCACGAGAAAGTCGGAATTTTTGTATTTCATTGCATGATTTTCCGCTTCCATTTGTTAGAATTTATAAGAATTCTTGCAAATATTTTTAAGTTTAAAAAACATCGCAATGCAAAACAAATGCTCTGTTATTTATTATTAGAATGATATAATTTGTTTATTAAAATTTTTCGTTTTGCAGTCATTTTGGTAGTGAAATCAATACAAATCACAAGAAAGCTGGAATTTATGCATTTTATTATATAATTTTCCGCTTAAATTTGATAGAATTCATAAGATGTCTTGCAAATAGTTAATATATAAAAACATAGAAAAACATCGCAAAAACATCGCATGTCTAAATGAATACTCTGTAAGTTTTATGATCATAATCCTTATTCTTATAGTATAATTTTATGTTTTGCAAGCATTTTTGTCACACATACCACCTTAATTGCTGAATTTTGCAGTTCTAAGACCTGTTTTGCGTAGCCGCTTGTAATTGTTAGACCAGCTGATTTGTTATTTTTAAATATTCTGCGCAATTTAGGCGGTTGTTGCCTTGATTAACCGCTTAATTTGCTTCGCAAGTGCAACACACACGCACTTGATTTTCTTGGAAATATTTTATTGACTATTTTTAACTGTTGTTTTTTTGTCATTAAGAAAAACTAAAGCACGCACACTCACACAATTATCTGACCATGTTAATGAAATTATTATGATACTCTAAAAGGCTGTGTCATTTCCATGGTCCTTCGTGCCAGGCTTTTCTCTCTTGCTGCATTACAGCATTCAAAGCATTTACGTGATTGCTGTTTTCAGCAAATCTTACAAGCAACTCAGGAATCTCTGCATTTTTCGCACAAAATACCTGTTGGTATGTCGCTTCATTGCTGTAGTTGTAGTTGTTGCTGCTGTGACCATGATGATGATGATGATCACAGATCACAGGCAGTCAACACCTTGCTGCAAGGCTGTTGTTAACAAAGTTGCCAACCAGCTTGCAGTAAACTTCAACAACAATGCGTGCGCATGCGTCGTACTGCAAACATTACCTAGCGTTCAGCAAGTCACCGAATTTTAAGGTGCGTCAAGTCGTGATGCGCTGCAGTATCTCTCGCTATAATTGCCGCAGTCAAAGCAATTGTGAACTTCATTTAGACGCTGTGCAAACATTGGCAATGTTTTTATATCCATTGTTGACAATTGGCAACGTGTTGATTACTGTGTTGTTTTTTTTTTTTTTGACTTAACGACCAACAGACGCAAGTAGCACTGTCTGCTGTTGTTGTCACTGCTCGACTGCTGTTGATGACATTTTCACTTTAGTGTCGATCAATTGATACATCGCCATCGTTAAAATATTGTCACATCATTCTGGCGTTTCTTTTGTTTATTCGTTTTTTTTTTTTTTAATGTGTCCAACATTACTTTGAGCTGTAAATGTACATTAATTGAATTGGCGACTGACTGACTATTGTTGACTGACGACACGATCACTTTCTGTGATGGCCAGTTGATGGCCAAGCATTGCTTGATTTGATTTGATTTGCAGAAAGCATGAAAAACAGTTGCTGGACAGCTGAATTCGACGCAGTGCCAAATCGTTCAACGCAAAAACGTAACGCAACGCGCTTGAAACGTGCGAAAAGCCAATAAATTAAGCATGTTTTGTGGCAAAAATTGTGCAAAATTTATGCTCATTAGTAGCTGAGAAAATAATTTATTGAAAAACACTCGCTGTGAAAAATCTAAATTTATTAATAGAATCCAGACGATGTGTAGTAGTGATATTGGCATTTGCTGATCGTATAACTACAACATATAAATATATATCAAGGCTTGTGTGCGAGTTGGTGGTAGACAATCAAGATCTATGCAGCTCGTTCGATTGGCAACGTATTAATTGCATTTTCTAGCATTGCAGACAGCAAAGTTGGCAAAAATCTTGTTATTAAAAAGATATTAGATGCTGAGCACTTAAAAGTTGTAGAGTGCTGCGATCAATTCAAGATTATAAGACGCAACAATATTTCAACTAATTGCTCCGCCGGCCTAATCAAAATTCATAAAAAAGCTTTATGAGGCTTTATGCCGAATGATTTTATAAAGTAGCAGGTTGTAAGATTAACAAAGTTCATGATTGAAAAGATATTTTGTTGGTTGCTACGCCAAAACTCATCACTAAGTAGCCTTCTGTGAAGTCTGCTGTTCAACAACTTTGTAAAGCTTATAAGCACAACTTCTGCAAAACCAAAGTGGAATTATATGTGCCATTCGCTTCATCGAAGCAAAGGATTTCTTCTCTTTAAGATGCCTTCATCATTAATTGATGTATTTTTGCCTCGAAACGGCCTCGTTCGATATCATTGTTCGTGCGAAAACAAGTCATCGTATGCTCTTTGTCCAGTATTGGTAACATCTGCGAGAAGTATTACATTTTAATTATTTTCTTTTGAAAATGTTTCAAAAAAAGTGTGCACCAGCTCAACCTTTAAAGGCAGTGATGATATTTGATAATTTTGAAGGGGATTTTTTTTATCTTCTGAAAGTATTTTTACGGACGCGAGAGTACTTTTTGTTAATCTATATATAAATAGGCGTAGGAAAAACAGTTAAGTACAATTTTCTACCGTGTTTCTCAACCAATTTTGATGATTGTTTTTTTAAATGAAACAGAGTGCACAAAATATTTTATATCTATAATTAAAAAAAGGCAAAAAAAAAAAAATTGGTCGAATTTCGACCCCAGGCGATACAAGCCTGATTAAATAAGCTTTTGTTTTGTTACTAAGGCACTAGGGTTGGGACAGTGATATATGGAGATCTTTAGTAACAGGATTTGATACCCAGAAACCCTTAATTTTGTGAGATTTGACAAAAAAATTGTTTCTGAAAAAACATATTCGGGGTCGGCATCGGTTAATGAAAAGTGGAAAAAATAGACGCAAATCTCCATAACTACTGAAGTGTTGCCCCTAGAGGGGTGAAGTGAAATGTTCGACAGACCCCCATTAAATTTGTTTCCCCAAAATTTTTCAGGAGCATACCTGCCCCAATCTCCACCCTCTAAGGGAGTTCCCAAGCAAAATTTATATTTTTAGGAAATTTGACTTAGGGTAAAATGTGTGCCTGACCACCATTGGTTTTTTTCTTTTCAACATTTTATTGCAACATATCTACCCTCTATTTCCAACTCTTAAAGGCGCTCTTATACAAATTTTTTTTTAATTTAAAAATTTATTTTCTAAAATCGGCTTCCATCACTCCCAGGGTGCCTTCTAAAAGGCTGAAATGAGAGACCAACCCACATTAAATATTCTTCTCCAAATTTGTATCGAGCATACCTGTCGTAAATAAGAAATAAGAAATTTTGTAATAATAATTGTGAGAAAATTTGAATCAAATTAATTTTTTTTTTTTTGTCATGGTATGGATATGTATTTCTTTCGATTTTCGGCGACGACTTGAAGCAAAAATATTCTTTCCTAATATTACGCTTTTTTTGTTGACGTCGTCGACAACGTATAGATTACGCAATACTTCTTGCGCTTGTTGGTAATCTTCGCGCTTAGTCCAGGTTTCTGAATCGGTAGCAAACAAATCAGTTGAAAATCCGAAGCGTTACTATTACAAGAATGACGTAATGGCTTAAAACTCTTTGTAATTCCTGATTCACTTTCTCCGATCCTAATTCTTTTTCATGCCAAAAATGTTTATTGGACGAGCACGTACTTGATTTCCGTTGCTGTAGATATCCTCGCTATCATCTTCCTCGTCTTCTTCGTTGACATCAACGACATTATCTGCCTTTTTAACTTCTATCATATCGATCTGTTCATCGTCTGGCGATTCATCCATCTGAAAATCCATCTGAAAATCTTTTGATCGGATAACCCAAATACATACTGTTAAACTTCTCTTTGTGAATTTATTTTAAGAGAAGAATTTTTTCGGTCTCAATATTGAGAATAAAATCTCTATTATGCGTGACGTTTACTTTTTTGATGGTTAGTGCATCCGAAAGTAGTTTTTTTTGGTCTAAAAGGAGTTGGGAACTTTCGAAAATCGAAAGGAGGTAAAAAAGTGGATATCCACTACAAATATCATCCCTGTTTAAAGGTCATTTCAGCACTCATTAAATGAATCATTTTGTTCAAATTGTCAACAAAGCTTGAACTTTTCATTTTGATTGTACTTCATGAATATTAAACTACCAGCCGCCACACCTCCTCCTCGGTTAGCTAAAGCGAAGATTGGAAAATCTCTCTATAAAGTGTTGAAACCATTTCAACATACGGTATTGTGTCCACAATTGGTCACAACTCTGCAGCCATATAAAATTTAAAAAATCTTTCTTTCTTGCTTTATTTCTGTTTTTTTTTTTTTTTTTTTGTTAATATTCCAGGCATGCCACTTGGCGTTGCTTTAGACATTTTGCGCCTGTCCAAGCAAGGTGTGTTTGGTAATTCCCTGACGATTAAGACGCGAACCCAGCACAACAACAACAACAACAACAACAACAATGAAAAACAGCAAAAACAAGCCCTGCTCATCACGAATCTTGCCGTGCTTAAATCAGCAACAAGTTGCCAAGCTTAACTTTGTTGCGACGTATGGCTCGTCAGGCACTGCGTCTGACGCTGGCGTCCAGCAATCGAATCGCACTTTGTGTCTAATTAGACTTGTTTTACCATTTAATCGCAGTGCTGCTGCAATTTTATGGTCTTTGCTTGGCTTGGCTCGACGTGTTCAGTTAACTTATTTTATATGGCCAACTAATGCGGCTATTTAAATGACAATTATTAGCGTTATTATAGCGCAAACCAACTGCTAATTTGCGCGTTGTGAAAAATTAATAAAATTATGACTGGCTGGCAGTTAAGTAGCATAAGTTTCAATAAATCGCGCATCAAATTTTGTGCTTATTTAGCACAACAAGCACATAAATCATAGCCGCTTATGAGCAGCCAGCCGATCCTCGCACTAATGATGCAATCATATAATCGGACAGCTGAAATGGGTTGCTGTCAGCACTCAACTCAATGCTGACTGGCTGAGATATATAAGTCTTCAAGTGGCGCCAGCGTTTATTTGCAGTGCGACCGACGGTAACAAGCTGAAGACAGATGAAAAACTAAGCATCTTTAGGGTTCAACTTGTTGAACTTGCAGCTAACAATATTTAAGCTGTCAGAACCTAAGCCTGAGCAGCAATGCGTCACATACACGAACGCACACGTCAAGGATTAGTCATGCGATCTACTCAGCTGGCAGGCAGGCAGGCAATGCTTTCTCTGTCTTATGTACGAGCCAAAAACACGTAATCCTAAAATTAGTTTTGCACAGTGGATTTTTATCTGCACCTTTGTTTGTTGTTTTGGCTCAACGATCGTGAGCTTTTTTTGGACCGCCCATGTTTGTTTAAAACATTTGTTGTTATTGTTTTGTGCTATAAAATGCATAGCCCAAAAAATTTCAGCTTCGCACGATCGGCGCGGCTGATCGTCGTTGCTTGACGCTAAATAATGTCATCGTCTAATTAAGTGACTCCACCACGACGATCAGCGCGTCGTCGATCGCGCACAAAGCCACACAAAATATTAATTAGCTGCGGTCCATGCAGGTCACTCTGGCACCTCAGCGTATGTCGTACATAAATCGTTTGAGCCTCTGTAGCATTTTGTACGATCTGTGTTGGTTTATTTTTTGTGTTTGTTATTTTCTCACCGCGGTGGCGGCGTTGCCACCAAGTGTGTTTTAAGCTCTTAATGAATGCGATTAAAACACAGATAAATATTCAAAACAAAAGGAAGAAAATATCGACAAAATAAAAAATTAAAAAAAAAAAACAATCACTGCTACATGATCAGTTCAAGAAAATCAGTTATTAATGCCTGGCTTTGCAGCAAAAGCCGAAACAACACTTTGCTGTGCAATCATTAACTGTGTAGAAAAAAAATACCAATCTTAAAGAAATAAGGTTTATAATAATTAACGACAAGGCTTAGTTATTGTAGTCTTTGTTTTTGTTGTTTTTATTGTGGCAGTAGCAAGCCC
The DNA here is from genome assembly GCA_958299015.1 of Tetanocera ferruginea. NCBI lineage: Eukaryota > Metazoa > Arthropoda > Insecta > Diptera > Sciomyzidae > Tetanocera > Tetanocera ferruginea. Next base: position 133,858,874 of record OY282643.1, read on the forward strand.
AAAATGGCGCTCAATGACTACGATTTGGTTTTTTAATTTTTGTTTAACTTTTTTTTTCTGATATCCTATGGAGCTCGTGTGGGGTCCACAAAACCTGGGCGTCGTCAACGAGCGACTAAATTTAGTTTTTTTTTTTTCATTTTTTAACTTATATCAAACAGCATAAGATGACTAGCTGGCAATGCTGTTACGTGGTTTTGTTGTTGTAATGTTATATTAAGCGATCAAGCGCTCCAACAAGGTCGGTCATGCCTTAGTCAGCCATGCAGCAGTGCAGCCACGAATTATGGTAGTTAAGACAAAAGCAACCAACAACCAGCAACAAGTTAAGGAAATACATACACCAAAAGGTGTTTCCAAGCAACTTGTGTGTGTGCGGTCCAAATGGTCGATAATGCAGTGTGGCTATTTATGACAGGCAATTGCATTGTCATAAAGGGGGGGAAAGAGAGGGGTAGAAATCATAAAACTTGACAATTTAACGCTTTTATTTATACAATTCTTTTCTTTTGTTTTTTTTTGCACAAATTTGACTTAACTCTGCTCATTTTTGCTCAAGTCGTGTAAACTCGCAGAGCAGCTAGCTAGTGGGTGGTCCTGACTTTGAGTAGTAAATGTTTGACAGTTTTTGTATATTTTTTTTTTCTTTTCTTTTAAACTTTTGTTATCTATGCTATAAACGTGCTTAATGCCTTGCTAGTCCTTGTTTAACCTGTTATTTTTCTGTTTTTCTCTTTGCAGACGATACTCAATTCCATGCATAAATATCAGCCGCGTTTCCATTTGGTGCGCGCCAATGACATCCTCAAGCTACCATATTCCACATTCAGGACGTACGTCTTCAAGGAGACGGAATTCATTGCCGTAACTGCATATCAAAATGAAAAGGTAAGCTTGTCATTTGACTTGACATTGCATAAATTTTTTAAGTATTTGTTGTTTTTTATGAAAATAATGTTGTTGTTTTGTTGCTTTTCTATTTTTAATACTTACAGATAACTCAATTGAAAATCGACAACAATCCATTTGCAAAAGGTTTTCGTGATACCGGCGCTGGCAAGCGGGAAAAGAAGTGAGTGTCAATAGATAGATTATTAAGAAATTTTTTTTATTTTATTTAGTATATACATGTATTTTATAAGTATATGAGTTGAAAAGTAGTTATTCTTAGTTGAAGCAGGGTGGATTTTATATTGTAGTCTTAATAAATTTCTTTAATTTTTATTTTTTTCAATTAATTTTTTTTTCAATTTCTTTTACGTTATCACTTAAAATACTTTCATTTTTCACAGGTAATTTTAATTTTAAGTCGGAGCACTTTTCAATGTATTAAGTGTGTGGTCCTTTGTGATGACGTTGCTATAGCGATGAGTAATGCGGCCTAATTTTTCCTTATATCACTTTTTCATACTCAAAATATCGTTCTTAGAACTGTAACATACTTTTTAAAATATCAAAATGTTCAAAAGTCCGCGATATAAGAGGGAAGGCGAGAAAATTAGATTTTAAAATTAGTCGATTTTTAAATATATAACGTGTTTTTTACGAATAGTCGACGAACAAAGATGTACTACTATCAACATAAAAGTGCAATTACGGTGTAAATTCATTTTTTATGCTATGATAAGGTTTCTGACCAAGCAAGCAAATCCTACTTTAACAATAATGAGTGAAATAGAAATCGAATAAGAAGATCAATACCCTGTTATAAAAATTATTTTACAAATGACCAGGACGGCTGGTTGAAGCCACAATAGCAGACAATATTGAAAAGTAATATTTCGTTGGTTAAAATATTAAAGTAGACGATCATCTGGTTATGACAAAAGTCAGTACAAGTATGTGTTCTAATAATATTCACGACAAAACAATCCTACAAAAAATAAAACTTATCAATTTTGAAGCGAATTTTGACTGCAGATGAAACATGCATTCATCTTCCCAGTGAAAACTGGGGCCGCTTGAAACCAAGGGTTGGTCTTTACTCCAATTCTGCCAGCAATAATGACAGCAAATCGCAAATCTTCGTCTTTATTGAAATTTTGCATGATGGGATCTTCTTAACTTTATTATCTTAGTTAAACTTAAATACCATGAAGGGGTGGTGCACCTCCCATACAACCGATATTCATATTTTACAATGTTTCCCAACCTATTCAGAATAAAACAGCGAAAACTCTTATTTGTAGAAAAATTAGCAATACCAAGTACCAAAATAAGTTTGCTTAAGATTTGACAATATATAGGAGCGCAACCTCCCATGCAATCGAAATTCATATATTGCATATCTACTAAAACTATATAACTATTAAGACTAAAACAACTCCTTGTCTTTAAATTAATTATTTAAACTGCCCATCAGAGTTCATTTCCGTGTTCACTAACTTCTTACATAACTAGTACTTCTGGATAGAATTGGAGACATGAGTGTATGAAGGAAATAACTTCAAAACTTCAAACAACCATGTTCGTGACTATTTTTATAATTCACTACTTGACAAAAACTTTGAACTCAATTTTCTCAAAACTACATTTTGGCGACATATCACCTTCATTCACTAATGCCATCAATTTCTTTGTTATAAATGGGCAAAGATCGAGTATTTGTGGGTCTGAAGAAATGAGAATGTTTATTCGTTATTTTTTATTGATTTATGCCATATTGAGAATAAAAGCAAATCATGTAGAAAACTTTATTACTTCATAAGATTCCTTTTGAAAAAAATCAAACAGAAAAACCTAGTAGCTGTTTGAGATTTCTTCTTAAACAAAATCAAGAAGAAAAACTCAGAGCTGTATGAGATTTCTTCTTAAATTAATTTAAGAAAATAAAGCTACTAACTTTAAGAAGAATATTTTCTTGGGTAAAAACCGTAGAGAAATCTTCTTAACTTTGTTCTACTTTATTAGGTTTTTATGTGGCGATTTTTCTGTGCCTTCTTGTCCAAATCTAAATAGCTTGTTTCAATATTTCCAGAAATTGTTCCTTAATTGTCAGAAGCTAGAGTTAAAGCATGTATTTAGTAGGTTCACAAATAAACAAAATAATAGCCAACGAAAAATTTCTGCAGTTGCTTAGAACCCACGAAAAACAAGCTCTGTACAGCCTAAAGCAGTTGTTCATGGATTTCTCGGAAAAATCAAAATTTAAAAATTATAAAAAGATTTTTCAATATTTTTGATTACTTAAAACTTATGGTTTGTAGAATATCGCAAAAGTACTACAAGTAAATTTGAAGTCATATTCGACTGGTAAGCCCTGTTTAGCGCAATTTAACCCCAACTGAACTTGAACTATAATCTCATAAAACAAAACTTCTTCCAAATTTCTTCACTTCGTCTGAAGTTCAGAAACTTTAAAAATGTAGACGCCTGAAACATATGCATTCTTTGAATTTTTTTCCAGAAATACTACGCAATAAATCAAGATTCCAAAAATGGGTGTATATTATTATACATATCAGTGACTGTTACAATAATTTGTTTAAACGTTAAATTTCAAAATGGCGGCTATGCAGCGTTTTTGGGATGACGTCTACGTTTTTTTAAGGGGTGAAGGGGCCACGGGCGAACAAAAAACTCCTGTAATTTTTGAGTTGCAAAAATCCAATAAATTTTTTTTTAGTTTTTATAATATCGGCGTACGTAGGATATTTTTCATATATTGATTTTTGGCCTAATGGCGCACTTCTAAAGTGGAAACTGAAAAATGTGCCGAAAAAATCATCAGATTATTGTTAATAACAAATAAACTATTCAATTAAAAAAAAAATACTACGTTCTTCTACACGCAATATATTTTTCAAGATATTCCAAGTTTCAAGTGAATCGGTTGAAAATTGCATGAGTTATATTTTCGGCAAACTTAAAAAATGAAATTTTGAGATAAACTCATTTGAAGTTTTGAGTAGTAGAAGTGCCGACCGGGCGGTCTTATACTAAATTTAAAAAAAAACAAGTACTTAGAACTTTTTCCCGATAATCATCTTTTGAGACATCATTTTTGAGATCAAAAGGGACCATTTAAAAAAACAAATTTATTGATTTTTCGAAAGTTCTAGAGTGGCCTAATGCCTTAAATCGGACATAAAATACAAGCTGCGGCAAAAAAATATCTTTTTTAAGGTTTTTCCGAGGGTCCAAAGCAATTCTTTCAAATTGTTGAGTTGTGTCGAGGTCTTCTTTAAAATAAGGGGTGCACTTTTCAATCTTTTTTTTTATATTATGTTATGGTTGAATTTTTGAAAAATAACATTTTTCCACATGAAGCCTCTAAGTTTCAAAATAAGCGTGTTTTGGATTTTTGAGTTGTATGGGAGATGTTACGAGATGTTTTTGAATCCAACTAACATCTTTAATGGTCTTAAGTCTAATTACAGTCACCCTTTTTCTTTCATAACTAAATAACATGATATGACGTTTGTAGTGTTCGAGTTTTATGGGAGATTCAAAGACCCATTTTTCAATATCACTCATATTTTTAATTTTTTTATTTTAATTGCCGGGTGGCAATGTCACACATATAGTGCCACCTGGCATAAGTTCGGGGTTATTTCATAGTTTTTTTTTTTAAACAATACTGAAAAAATATAACATCTCTTCAAACACGAATCTTTTAGAATGTGTGGTGGTTAGCACATCATATATCAATCTTTAAACATAGCATACATTTTTTTGAATATTTCAATTAGTGGTCTTGTTTGCGAATGTTGTGGCGCGCTGGGTGGTTCTCGGTTTATATGCCTAAAACTATGGACCTACGATTTTGTTTTTCTCTACTAATAGTCTAAAGAACTAGATTTATAAAATTTCGTGTTAAAATTTTTGAAGGCTAAATAGTGCTTAACAAAACATTGATATGACTGGGTAAAAGACTAAAATTCTTGTCTTCATACAGTTTTTTATCAGACTAAAAACAGTCTCAACATGTTTCAATTGATTGTTCTTCACTTCTTTATCACTTTGATTTCAATCAATTTTTATATCAAGCCAACTTAAATAGCAGGCAGCAATACCTTAACTTTTTGATTTAAAAATTAAAAAATAAAAGTTCTTCTATCTTACCATATTCATATGTAAACCTCTTTGAATTAAAATACTGTCATGTTCAGTCGGTAATAGATTTCCTTTTTGCCAAAAATACAAAAAAAAAACAAAAACACTTTTCCCCTCTAACCATATCTACAAAAGTGAAAACTTAATAAAAAAATTCCACAGCTAGAGAGAAATTCAGTCAAGATTCAGGCTCGTCGACAGCTCAATCAGCTAAACGTCAAATATTGTAAGCAACACCCTGAAGTCACAGCAGTTAGGGTGGATTACATTGCCGCTATAAAGGCATGAAAGGAAATCTAAATTGAAATAAAATACCGACAAATCTAAAAGTTCAGCCAAAATATAAGGAAAACAAAAAACCAAAAAAAAAAAAAATAAACTCACACAGTTAAGGATAATAATAAACAGGCTATAAACGGGCGGCATTTAAACCCACATGCTCGCAATTTAAGGTAATTCAAAAATTACAAGGCAAAGTCCAACTTAATCTGCCCAAAATAAAGAAGCACAAGTAGAGCAGGGCACAGAAAAAAAAACTATACATCCTTACGCGAGGATAATGATAATCATAGCAGCTTGTGGTGGCGCGTTTAAGCGGCAAAATTAGGCTGACTGACTGTCTGTCTGTTACACTGTCAGTTGCTGCGACTGTTAGACACATAAATTGATTTGTGATTAGATTAGAGCACCACACCACATGACAGCGAGGCGGGCAGGGCAAGGCGCACTCCAACCTTGCCAGAGGCGCTAGGTGTGTATATATGTGGAGCCATACTAAGACTGTAATGATATGTTACACCAAGACAGCTAGTTAGATAGACCAAAATTGCGCAATTTTCGACAAAAAGAAAAAAATATATAAAAAAAAAATTGCAACAATAAAAAACGCTTCCTTGCAAGCAAGGCTTTGATGTGCGAACAAAAAATAAATTAAGTGAAAAATTGAGCTAACGTGCTGGGAATTAATTTTGTGGCTATGATATTTCAATTAGGATGGCAACGCAGCAAGGTAGTAGTTGCTGGCAGAGTAAAAGAGCTAGTGTGAGGGGTTAAGGCAGTGGGAGTTGAACAGGATGTAATTTACGACTGCTATTATCATCGTACTTTTGGCTTATATGTCAGGCGTAGCTATATGGCTTGCGGGTTACGGCTTGTTATGCGCCGTGCTCAGCCTTGACATGGCCTAAGGTGCTGTGCTGGCAAATATTTTAATGGCTTTTTACTCAGAAACTATTTGAGACCTAATTAAGCTGTTTAAAAAACACACATAATGCCGTGATAAGCGGCACAAATTTTAGTTTTTTGTATATAAATTTCTACTGTCACTGCTTAAATTTAAAAAAGTATACTTTTGGTACCAAGAACCCAATTAAATTTCCATTTTGGCTCACAACAAAGATAAGCTTGTCAGTAAATTACTGCTATATCCCTTACAAACTGTCTTAACATTAAGTCTTATGGCTCAAAATCTTTCCGAACTCAAATACTGGCTGTTAATTTAAGCTGTAAAAAATCAATTCAGAAACAATCAACTCTGCAAACTTCACTCTCGCCGCACTTGGCACACTCACTCATTCACACATAGCAAACCTACTGTGAAGTATAAAAAGACGGAAACGGATTTCCATGTTGATTGATTGATTTTAATTTCCTGCGACCACACAAGAAATTAAAAAAGACAAAAAAAAAACAAAAACCAAAAAATCAAAGTCAAGCCAAGAAGGCCAACCAATAATTGTATGCGGCTTTAAGTTAAGCGCTGCAGGATACGGAAGTATGCTACCACAAACACACGTGCACACACAAACACACAGACAAATGCACCCACACACTATGGCACAAATCCAGGACATGCTGCTACTGTATAGCGGTAATAAAATGATATAATTGCGTTTGCCTAGATTTGGCATACAGCGATTACAGATTACAGGATATCCGATATCAAGATTTGTTGGCCAACAAGAAGAAATATTTGCACATTCAAACAAACAGCACAACAGCCAAGCTCTATGCTACAAAATGCCTTGAAGTGTAGAATATAAATGATCGATTTGGCATTCGAATGTTTGCATTTGTCATTAAGTCACAGTGGGCGGGGTGGAAATGACAAAAACAAAAAAAAAAAAAACAACAGCAAAAGAAAAAGTATCATATAACCAGAACTTCTGCTGACTTTCATTTCATGTTCTTCAAATCTATAGCAAATCATCTCTTGATGAATTGCAGGAATTCAATGCTTTATCCTGTTCGCTAGCATGAGGGTTGTTGAAGGACACGATGAGCAGCTGTAGCTGTAGCTATGGCTTATTTTGGCTCAGTTTGCTTAAATGTCTTAATCATTACGAATCAATTTTGATGTTTGGTGTAGTTGACAGCGCAGCCACTGGCAGAGCCACACAAACTTGTCAAAACTTGACAACTAAATTTCATCAGTTCAGCGTCGACTGTCAGACACGAACACAGTTAGTCATGTAGTCAGTCAGTCAGCAAAGCCAAGAGAACAGGAGTGGGCAATTGGCAAGATAACGTTTGCCACTGTTCTTGAGGCTTTCCTGCTGTAAATGAGCATGAGTTGCAATATGAACAACAACAACAAACAATGAACAACCAACAACGACTTCATAAACTCCTGAGCAGCTTTGGAATTACTCGTTGGCACTGATTTAGTTTTGTTGTAACAAATTGCTAAGCTTTTGGAGGCGAAGGCAACCGGAAGAACACTCTGGTTTGGCTGAATGTAATATTTTGCCAAAATAAGCGTTGATTTCACAAAAAGTGCAACTCATTGATGTGACAGCTTGTGTCACTGATGAACATGCATGCCAAGCGGTAGCAAACATGCAATGGGCTGTATTCGAAGCGAATTATAGGTCTTGATTGCTTAAAGTTTAAGGCGATAAGACGATGGAGTGGCACAAGCTAAAGTTGCTGCGAGTAACCAAAATACAAATGTATTCGCAAAAGCAAAATGTCAGAGGACATTTTTCAAAGTTGGAAAAGTGCAGTAAGAGCAACCAAGTAGGCAAGTGTAGTCTCTTTTGACTAACTAATATATAGTAACAAATATTAATGATACCAACAGTTGGACATTTGCATTACTTACTATAACAAGAGAACATATTTTTGACTTCAGAGTTATTCGGAGTTAAATTATAAAAATGGTTTTAATGTTCTTCAGAAACAATAAGGTACGGAATTCCGTAAGTGAACCTTATCCCGTAAATTTTTTAATTTAGTTTTTAATGCCAGAAAATAAGATGCCATGGTAAGAATCGAAAAATTTTTTCAAGCCACTGTCTCGAGAAACGTGTCCTTCCCACATTTGCATCACACTCATTTTCGAGATATCGTTAGATCATTCACAGTTTCCGAGTAATTCGACACACTTCGCCGCATGCGCACTTTGTTCTGTTTCTCTAATCAAAATGGTTAAGCCTTAGAGTATGTTTTCTTAAGCTTATAATTTGAAAATTTATAGAAGTTTTATAAACTTACACTCAGAAAAAAGTTTCTCGAAATATGTTAAAAAAACCATCATATTTAGAGAAAAATAGTATAGATTTTGCTTTAGAGAATGCTCTTTTCTAAATGTGATACCAAAAATTCCCTAAAAATGATAAAAAGAGTCCATGAAAAAGAGAAATATATAAATATATATCGTTTTTAGAGAAGAAGACTTTTATTTTTGAGAAAAGATTTATTTTTATTGAAGAAAGTACTTCGCATAATGAATTTTTTATCAAAATATAGGAACAATTTTTCATTTCCAATAAATGTTTCTCTATAAATCAGAAATTTTTTTTGTACGAGGAAAATACTTATCATTATAAGAGACATGAAATATTTCCATTTTCCACAAATGAAGAAGTATTTCTTCGAAAATATAAAAAATTTATTCTAGGCTTCTAGTACTCTCTTCGTTAGTGTGAAATTTCGCTGGCAACATTTTTAATTTTTTTTGTTGCGTGAAAATTTTGACAAATATTTTATTGCGTAGCAATTGAAAAATTTGAGAAAACCATGATTTACTTCTCAATTTATAGAAAAATAAATATATAAAAACAAAAAACTTACGACAACTGTCACTTTCACTTCAAAATAAAAAAAAATAAATAAATAAATAAATATACAGGCAGTTCAATTAAATTGTCGTGAAAAAAATTTTGCAAGAGAAATGTTGCGAGTTTTTTTGACAGCGAAACAGAGTACTACTCTGACGAACATGTTGTTAACGAAAATTTCACACATATTTCACAACTATATTTTTTTTCTATGTAGATTGAGTGAAATTTCACATGAAACTGAACAGAGTACTAGGTTTAATTGAAGAAAATTTTATTTGAAAAAAAAAATTGCTATTATCGAAAATAGAGAAATTTTTTATAGCAGAATGATAGGGTTTTTCTGAATGCAGCATTTATCATAAAAATAATACATTTTTTCGACTTCGAGGCTAGATAGATCGGGGTAAGGGTTTGCGGTGAGCTATAACAGCTCTCATTATACGGCTTCTTTTGATGTGATTTAAGCCAATTTGTTTTAAGCTGTTCAATTGCTTAAGATTTTTCAAAAAACAGAATATTTTCGAGGTTAAGATAAGCAAGATATTTTATATTGACAATTTCGCTATCGAGGTCTTGCTTTCTGACTTCAAAGAGAGCTGGGCATTCAGTGAGAGTATGTCGAGAGGTTTCTTCGTCCATTACTAACACTAGCGAATGAGTTGAAAGATTTTGACGTAGAATTACGTCTAACAGTGCAGTTTGTATGGGATCGTTTCAACAGATTTTTTCAAGGCCATGCAACTTTTTTGACGAATACTTTAGGGTATACCTACAGCCTTTAATACTCATCGTTCAAAGATAATATATATACTAAAATATCGGATACATCCTGCGCTGAATGAATACCTAGTTTTGGATTTTGTCACTATTATATTAAAGTCACAAAATAGTAAAATATAAGACGAAAAATGCATGTGTTTATAAAAACAAATCAATCCTCAGCTGCTCATGCTGTGCCTGCTGCTTTCTTTGTTTTTGTTTCGTTGTTTTTGCTTGTATTTGTTTTTGGTTTATACGAACTGATTCGCAGTCTTCTTTATTGGGTTCTTGTGTGTACTACTTAGAAATGAGTGCTCTATTTTAACACAAGATGTCAATTAAAACCTCTTGTCAACTCAGTCAATGAACTCAAACTGTCAAACTTAACGAAATGGGTCAATGATTCGGTTAGATTTAACTCTTATGAAAAAACTAGTTGGATCATATTTCCTTTTATGCTTTAACCCAATAGATGGCGTCTCATATCATTCTCATTCTTTTCAAAGCTGCAGTGGGCAGTAATCCACTGTGGTGTCAGTTTATTGCTCTGTGCAGCCAGGTCAAAAAGAACATAACAGTCTCTTACAAGATTTTAGACCTTTAAGGGCAGCTTGCCTATCAGAGAAGACAAAAATTATTTTACCTATAACATTATTCAGACTGTTGCAACTGTTTAAGGCAAAATTTCCACATGAAAAATGTTGGTAATCTGACGCATTCTATAGTAGTGGCTCTAATCGAAGTGTTTTATAAAAATTTTCGCTTGCATACCTTCCTCCATTTTACAACCGTCCATATACTTCACAAGTTCATTTATAAAGTTACTTGGTCTTTCTTCGAGGGAGGGTCGAGGGCGATGTTACCTGGATGTAAAAGTCTGTGCAGACTGATCTTGGCCTCCATCTGAATGTTTAAGTGAATTGGGGCAAGCCCTTAGATGACATTGAGGCCCACTGCTGGGGTTGACCTCATACAGCCTGTCATATATATCCCTGCAGTTCTTTGCACTTGTTGTAACTGCTTGATAGTTGATCATTCTAAGGTTTTCAATCACCACATCACAAACACTTATGACAGTGTGGTTTTTATGATCTACGAGTAGAGATTTTAAAACACCTGGGAATTTATTCCCCAGTTGAAACCCCAAATTTCTCCACTGGATCACAAAACACTGTGGATCTGATTCGTCATTTTGAGACTTCATTTTGAGACTCATTAACTGTCTATATTGGGTTTACCGAAATGCCTCCTTTTTAACACCATCTCTGTGCCCTAAAAAGTTCTGTCCATAGGACGTCGTATAAGACACTTTCAAAGCTCTCTCTTATAATTTCTACTTCATCATCGACATATCCAACCACATCTATTCCAATTACTTAAAGCTTATCTAAGATAAACATTTAGGAACCTTTTGGTCCCTCAGATGATGTACAATCTTTACTCGTACATCTTCAGACCCACACTGTCATAAGCATTGTAAGCATTAATATGATGATTGAAAGCCTTAGAATGATCACGTGGTACTTTTAACTGGTGACATATAAAAATTGTTAAGAGCCCTTATGATGATCTTATATGACGTATTATTGAAGGTCCCCATATATCGCTTTCTATATGAAGGAAAGCGACAAATATATTTTCTTTGTTGTCCATAGATTTTTCAATTGTACTTACAAGAGGGTCTGACTGTCTAGAATTACCCATCTGGAAGATGGATTCGGGATTTAAATCAAACATTTGTCATTAAATTTTGAAGAAACGAAATTTTGTCATTGAGCCAACTGTATGGGATAACCTGAGATAAACTCATAACCTCATTCAATGTAATGGGACTTCTAGAACAGGACTACAGGAGTAAAAATTTCCGTTTTGGGGTAGTAAGGGAAGAATTTTGCATAAAAATAAGTAATATTTTATAAGAAAATTAAAATTACTTCTTCTATTGATAATATATATCGGCCGTAGATTATGCTTGGTTGACAGTGCGTTCGCGGAAATATTTAAGACCAGAGCTATTTCCATGTTTACTAAACAAAAGACTTACAATTAGAAGATAAAAACAAATTTTTGGTTTATATATTTAGGAACTCGATAGTCAAGTGGTAAGCGTGCTAGACTGTCAGCCCAAAGGTGCCGGGTTCGAATTCTGGCCAGGCCAGAATCATTAAGATTAACCACGCTCTACTGGTTTTATATTTTGAAGTAGCACCTAATGATTCGAGCACTACTTCCAAAACTGCAGTCCTCCTCATTGCATCATTCGGGTTAATTCGTTTTGTGTATTCAGTGCTTCATTTAAGGTTTTAAAGGAGCTCATGAAGTCATCAACGAAAAATCCTTTAGAGCTACAGTGTAGCAAGTGGAAAAGTTGTACCTTCGTCTTCTGCTAATTACTTGAGGCATCTGGTTGCTAAATATGCGAAGCTCTTGGTGTAATTTGTAACAGTTTTGCGCAGATAAAACTTACATGGATGACCTTCGGACTCTCTTCAAATAATTATTTGTAGTTGAGAGTCATTTTTGAGAACAGTTCATCTTGTCCCCAGCCGCGGCGAAAAGTTTTTTCAATAAAAATTTTTCTGATCGGTCACCACCTCTCTGCAGACAATGGCAAACCTCAGAGAGTAAATAATGACATGTAAAGCTTCTTGAGAACATGAACTTTAGCCGTTCGGAGTCGGCATAAAACATGTAGGTCCAGTTCTCGGTCAATTGTGTGCAAACATTTAATAACACACACAACACAATTGATCATAAGAAGCTCGGTCAAAGTCCTTTCAAGGGCTGAAATGGCCAATTTGTTTTTGTTTTTTGTTTTTTCATCTTGTCCAGCAGGCCCTCCATTTAGAATATCATTGAGTGAGATATTATTTGATGTTTTTGCTGATCCATTAAGTTTTGACCTCTTTAATCCTTGATTCGAGGCTAAGACAATAGGACTTCTTACGAATTTTTTTAAATTTTTCTAATAATAATTGTTGATACTGTTCAAAGCTTTGAACTCTTACTCTACTTTGACACGCTTTGTTGTCTTTTAATTTTTTTTTTTTTTTTTTTTTTTTGTCTTAATTTTACACTATTTTTGCATTTTTTTTTTATTAAATTTCTCATATGTTGTGTTTTTTTGTGAAAAAAATACTCTCTACAAATTAACTCTTTAACTTCTTGTCGTTACTATTTGTTCCTTTTTCACTTGCTTTTTTCATAACGTATTCCTGCTAATTTCCTTCTTAAAATTTTAGCATTTTCTTCCCACAAAAACTACTTCCTTCCTTCACCCAAAACTCAGTTTAAACTCAGTTTAAATACAAAAATAACTTTGTTCTTCAATGCCTTGCGGCCGTTTTTCTCTCTACAGCGCTGCAAACAAAAGCACTCTTTCACTTCTTCTGACACTTCCTCGTATATATTATTTTTATCCTTGCTGCTGCCGGTTTTTAGTGCTGCGTCGCTTTTATTTGTTTGGAAAACTTTTTAAACGTTTTGTTGCACTTTTCCAACGGAACGCCGGTCGAGCATTTATTGTCGCCAGGCACTATGTGAGTGCTAGCAGCAGCTCGAGGCATTTCCGGAAGCTTGATTTGGCATTCAAGACTGGACCACCGCAGTGAATTTTGTTGATTTCCAAGACGACGTTGTTCGGGCGCCAATTAAAACGTATGTTTGTGCTGGCGGAAAAAAAGGGGTCACATTTTTTTTTTTTTTTAGAAAATCCAACGCTTAAATATTTGCAATAATTAGAGGTTTCCTGCTTTGCACACAGTTGATGTGAAATTTTGTTTTTTTTTACGCCGCACCAAAACAAATCCGTGTCTATCAAAGGATATCATCATGTCACAGAGCAGCGCGGGGTGCAAAGCCACAAAAATGATTATTAGTATTGGTGTTGATAACACTGGAATTGTTGATGTCGTTGTTGCCAACAAAAGGGTTGGTTTTTTCGTCGACGTTATGCTGTTGTTGTTGTTGTTGTTGTTGTTTGCCATTGTGACGAATGGTTTTTTGATTGCTCGGGGATTATTTTTACAAATAGCAACAAATGACAAAAGGGTCGCTTACAACAACAACAATAACAACAACAACAGCAAATAAAGAAAGAGTTTTGGCAGCTAACAACGACAACTTAAGTGTTTTTAGAGGCTTTTGTTTTGTTTGTGTTGATAAAGCTTGATATTTTCTTTTGTTATTGTTTATGAGTTGCCAGATTGTTTTGAGCAGATATTGTGTGAAAACGGCTTTAATGTTAATTGCCATGATTTGAGAAACTAAATAAAACTTTTACGAAAATCCAACTAATTCGACATAATTGCGGTTTGGCAGAAAACGACAACCTGTCAACCGCTAAGCTTTTAATTCTTTTGCTTGTATATTTTACTTGGAATTTTTAATTCAAGCCTCTTGACTACTTTTCAACTCATTTTCAACATTTTATATTTAACACCCGCCCCCGTTCCCTCCATTACTTTAACTCTCACCACAAATCTGGATATTCTAATGAGCCATTTTCCATTCTCAAATTGTTGTTACAGGCAAGCGCTCATGTCGAATCGCGGGTCCGATTCGGATAAGCTTAATCCGACTCATGTCAGCAGCTCACGCGCGCCGCTGCATCTCGGTCATACAGGACGTCCGCCGCATCATCACCTGCATCATCATTCGGCACTGCACGACAATCAGGCGCAGGACGATGACGACAAGCTATTGGATGTCGTTGGACCGCCGCAGAGCCCCTTGTTGCCTTTAAGCCATTCGCTGCAGCAGATGCATGCGCATCAACACTCGGGTAGGTTTAAAATAATTAATCGTTATTTAGTCTAGTCTTAAGCTTACAACCTTGCCAACATATTACAACAAAATTTTAACCAATATAAAGCCCTTGCAGCTTGGTTCAACCACCTGGCCGGTGCCGGCGAACATGCAAACGAGGAGGCGCTACGACGACGTCTGCAATCGGATGAGGTGGAACGCGATGGCAGCGATTCTAGCTGCTCGGAAAGCGTTGGCGGCAGCACGGGCGGCGCTTTTCATCCCACCTCATCGGGCAGCCCCAAGGAAGGCGCTGCTGGTCTGACTGCTGCTGGTGCTGGTTATCCCGCGCCTAATATATCTGTTGGCCCACCGATACATCCCTCACCGCATCTGTTGCCTTACCTCTACCCGCATGGACTCTATCCGCCACCACATCTTGGACTGCTGCACAATCCGGCCATGAACCATGGCGGCATCAATCCAGGTCTGCTGTTTAATGCACAGCTAGCGCTGGCTGCTCAACATCCAGCGCTTTTCGGACACTATTCGGGCGGACATACACCTGTTTCTCCGCTACAGGGTCTCAAGGGTCATCGTTTCTCTCCCTACAACCTGCCCGGCAGTCTAGGCTCCGCCTTCGATGCCGTTACTCCCGGCTCAAACAGCCAGCGTGGCGCACCCGACGGCACTGGACCTGGCAGTGCAACCGCCGAGCAGCATCATGCGCCACGCAGCCTAAGCTCGAGTCCACGACCACGTGCCTCTTCTAATTCACCGCCAACGCGACCCATATCTATGTCGCCGACAACACCTCCATCGCTGCTAAAGCGTGCGGCGAACTCACCGTCGGAGCTGAAGAGCATTGAGAAAATGGTCAACGGACTGGAGGTACAGCACAACGGTGGCGGTGGCCTAGGACTCGATGAGGTAACTGTAGCAGCGGCAATGTTGCAGCATCATCATCATCAGCAGCAACAGCAACAACAACATCGTGGCAAGTCTCCGCCATCTGCAGCATCGGCGCTGGCAGAACAGTGACATTTGTATGAGCGGGACGACGAACTGGAACGTCCCTCGTCCGTCATCGATCTCGACGATGTGTGACCGCTGTGCCGCCTGACTGTGTCCTTGCGTTGCAACAAGAACAACAACAACAACAACAACAACCATTAGAAAATAATAACAACAACATTTAACCCCCACCTGGTACGACGTTTGTTTAATTTTTTCTAAGCCTGTGTTTAAAGCTATATTTTATTGTATTTCTTTTTGTATATAATTCAGTGTAAATATTTTAGTTGACTCGCACACATATAACACACAAACACAGACAGACACACACACTCAAGAACACACAAACACAGTTTCCTATGTAGTCTTAGTCCTGGCAGCGCATTTCTGGCATTAAAATGCGTTCAAAAATTTAACAAAAAAATTAAGAAAAAAAATATATTAAAAAAAAAAAGTTAAAAAAAAAAACTATTTCTTGAATAATACAATCTGGAGAGTGAGCAATGTGCAAATTTCAAGATGGCAACCCAAGCGTCAACTCTTAAAAACGAATTCAATTCGAACAAAAAAATAATAAAAAAAAAACTTATAACAAAAATATACAAAAAATTCAAGCAAATGTTTCCTTAGGTTTCGCCACCAAGTTAAGTCTGGCTGCCACTAGCGGCACCAGCTACTTGGCACTAGTTATGCATAACTACTCAGCAGTGACTAATTTTTAAGTAAGTTTCTAAAACCAAAGAGTGTTTAAATACTTAGTTTATCGACGCTGTTATACTTTTCTCACTATTAATTTATAAGTATTCAGTTTGTAATAGAAACGTTTGTGTTTTTTTTTTTTTTTTTTTTTGTTTTCATTTGCTTTAGTTCACAGTTAGTATTAATACATTTAAGTTAACAGCAAATTATTTAAAAATACAAAAAAAAAACATAAATAAAAAATATAAATAAAAATAATAATGTTAGTGTAAAAATTTTATTAAAAATAAAAATTAATTCAAATAAAATGGTTTGTTTATATTTTTTTGAAGGCGTTTTAAAAGAAATTATTTCTGTGAGAAAGCTTTAAAGTAAGTTTAAGTCAGATTTTGTACGGAGGCACGAATTTATAATTTTGTATATCTTTAAAATAAATCCATGTGGATTTTGAGTTAAAGGCAAAAGTTTGAAATCATTATTTCAGAAGAAGAACATATATACTTTCAAAAACTTACAAGGTTTTTGAACGGTTTTTAAAATTTTTAATAGAGTTGCTTGAAAATTTAATTCCAAAAGTTCCGTGTTGTGGTACTTGTTCTTAATTACGGCATAGCACGGAATTACACTTTGACGCTATTTTTATGAAGTATTGTATTTAACTTAACTTTTACTTCAAATTTGGTACGAAAATTAAAGGATTTGAAATTTATGTCCAGAAACCATGGGTTTTCTGAGATTTTATGTTAATTTTAATGTCCATTCTTTAGGAAGTGCGTCTTAAATGTAATTTATGCAGTGACTTCTCCAAGTTTTGTGGTTATTTGTTATAACGGCATAGTTTCGAATCATTATCATGCCTCGATTTAAAAAAAAAGTGAAGTGCATTTTCATAAAATATGTGAAGAATTTTAATAGATTTCTGCCAAATATTAAACAATATTTAAAATTTGTTCGCATATTTCTTAGTTTTCTATAGATTTCATAGCATTTTTATACACAATTCTTTCGAAAGTATGTCAGAATTAAATTTGAAGTTCCAATCAAGTCAGTTTATTTATTTCCCTTCGAGTTTTGTACTTGTTTATAATTGCGGCATAGTCCGGATTCATAAGCTGGCCCAAATTTCAAGAAAAAAATATTTTTAGTTCAGTTTTTCTAACTTTGGCAAGAATTTCAAGTTGTAATGAACTCCGTCAATGCTGTTTCCGGCAAGTTTTTTGCTTGTTTTTAATAACGACATAGTCCGGATTTATAAACAGATCCAAATGTCGAGAAAAAAAAATTTATTTCTTTCAGTTTTTTTGAATTTAGAAAAACTTTCAAGTCGAAGTTAAGCTCAGTTAATGTTATTTCTGGACAGTTTGTTACTTGTTTGTAATTACGGCATAGTCCGGATTTATAAACTGACTCAAATTTCAAAAAAAAAAATATATTTAATTCAGTTTTTGTAACTCTGGGAAGAATTTCAAGTTTAAATAAACTCAGTTTATGTTGTTTCCAACACTTTTTGCAACTTTTTTGTAATTACGGCATAGTCCGGATTTATAAACTGAGTCAAATTTCAAGAAAAAATATATTTTATTCAGTTTTTGTACTTGTGGGAAGAATTTCAAGTTCTAATAAACTCAGTAAATGTTATTTCCGGCAATTTTTGCAACTTGTTTGTAATTACGGCATAGTCCGGATTTTTAAACTGACACAAATTTGAAGATAAAAATGTGTTTTGTTTAATTTTTTAAATATAGAAAGCATTTCAAGTTCTCATGAAGTCATTCCATTTTGTTTCCGGCCAGTTTGTTATTTGTTTGTAATTACGGCATAGTCCGAATTTATAAACTGACTCACATTGCAAGAACAAAATATGTTTTGTTGAATTTTTTACATTTGGGGAGTATTTTAAGTTTTGATGAACTCATTCCATTTTGTTTCCGGCCAGTTTGTTACTTGTTTGTAATTACGGCATAGTCCGAATTTATAAACTGACTCAAATTTCAAGAAAAAAAATATATTTCTTTCAGTTTTTTTGAATTTGGAAAGACTTTCAATTCGAAGTTGAGCTCAGTCAATGTTGTTTCCAGAACTTTTTGTTACTTGTTTGTAATTACGGCATAGCCCGAATTTATAAACTGACTCAAATTTCAAGAAAAAAATAAATTTAATTCAGTTTATGTACTTGCGGGAAGAATTTCAAGTTCTAATAAACTCAGTTAATGTTGTTTCCGGCAATTTTTACAACTTTTTTGTAATTACGGCATAGTCCGGATTTTTAAACTGACTCAAATTTGAAAAACAAAATGTGTTTTGTTCAATTTTTTAAATTTAGAAAGCATTTCAAGTTCTGATGAAGTCATTCCATTTTGTTTCCGGCCAGTTTGTTACATGTTTGTAGTTACGGCATAGTCCGGATTAATAAACTGACTCAAATTTCAAGAAAAAAATGTATTTCTTTTAGTTTTTTTTTTAATTTGGAAAGACTTTCAATTCGAAGTTGAGCTCAGTCAATGCTGTTTCCAGAACTTTTTGTTACTTGTTTGAAATTACGGCATAGCCCGGATTTATAAACTGACTCAAATTTAAAAAAAAAAAATATATTTAATTCAGTTTTTGTAACTCTGGGAAGAGTTTCAAGTTTAAATAAACTCAGTTAATGTTGTTTCCAACACTTTTTGCAACTTGTTTGTAATTACGGCATAGTCCGGATTTATAAACTGACTCAAATTGGAAGATCAAGATGTGTTTTGCTTAATTTTTTAAATTAAGAAAGCATTTCAAGTTCTGATGAACTCATTTCATTTTGTTTCCAGCCAGTTTGTTACTTGTTTGTAATTACGGCATATTCCGGATTTATAAACTGACTCATATTTCAAGAACAAAATATGTTTTGTTTAATTTTTTACATTTGGAGAGTATTTCAAGTTTTGATGAACTCATTCCATTTTTTTTCCGGCCAGTTTGTTACCTGTTTCTAATTACGGCATATTCCGGATTTATAAACTGACTCAAATTTTAAGAACAAAATATGTTTTGTTTAATTTTTTAAATTTGTAAAGCATTTCAAGTTCTGATGAACTCATTCCATTTTGTTTCCGGCCAGTTTGTTACTTGTTTCTAATTACGGCATAGTCCGGATTTATAAACTGACTCAAATTTCAAGAAAAAAATTGCATTTAGTTCAGTTTCTTAAATTCGGAAAGAATTTCAAGTTCCAATTACCTCGGCCTATGTTGTCTCCGCCCAGTTTTGTTATATGTTTTTAATTACGGCATAGTCCGGATTCATAAGCAGTCTCGAATTTCAAGAAAATATGGCATTAAGCTCAGCTTTTTTTAAATTTGGACAGCATTTCAAGTTCTTATGACCTCAGTCAATGTTGTTTTTCCCAGTTTTGTGACTTGTTTGTAATTACGGCATAGTCCGGATTTATAAACAAGCTCGTTTTTGAAAAGAAAATGTTTTGAATACAGCTTTTGCTAAATTATTGTAGAGGTAACACAAGAAAAGTGCGAAAAATCAAACAATATATAAAATTTGTAACGAAATATTAATCATAATTCTGTCCATAAAAAATTTTATTAAATTTTCATTAAATGGGTTAATGCTGTAAAAGTCATCAAATGGGTTAATGCTGAGAAAGTCCGAAAAGCTGTAGGAGCTGAACTGTATTGTTATTGCAATACTTTTTGTGGTATATTAAAAAAAAATACATTAAAACTAAAAATTCAATTGTGACCAATTATTTGTGTTGATTGTTGATGTATCGTTAGGCTTTTTTGATCAATTGGTTAATTTGAAAAATTTAATTTATTAAAACATAATTTTTCTAACTAAAAAAATTAAATTTTAAATAAAATAAAATTTTTTTCAAATTACAAAAGTTTAGTTTTGATAAATTTCATTTTTCAAAAAACAACCAATTGACCAAAAAAGCCTAACGATACATCAACAAAAATTCAATTTCAATATCGTAAAAATTATGTAGTGATCTTCAAGATTGAAAAAAATATTAAATCAACCGCAATGCAAGTATCATTATCACTTCATTTATTAAAAATTTATTTTTCACTTTTTCAGAATTTTACATTTTTTCAAAAGAAACTTGATTTTTTAGCCTAAAACGTGGAATAGGAATTTTAGTTTTTCAGTTACAAATTATTTTTTAAAATTTTTTTCTTATGATTTTAATTGTGGCATAGAACGTAACAAAGATTTTGCACATTATCAAAACTAAATTCTCGTAAAATGTTTATTTCAATTAAAAAAAATAAGTTATTGAGGAAAAAAATAATTTCATATTTTTTTGGCGCTCCAGTTTTTATCGATTTTCAACTCTATTTGCTTGAAAACATGATCCAAATCGTCTATAAAAGTGTACTAGAGCAGAATTCGTCTTAGATATTTTTTTATTTTTTTTGACAAAATAAAAATAGTTGGATTAAATATGAATTCTTACCTTTGCTTTAACAAAAGAATCTTTGTCAGAACATGATTCTGTGTCAAATTTTTTCAAATTATTATCCAATAGAAAACTTATTTAAGACTTAACATTGTTTAAATTTAATGTTTTAACTCACATTTAAGCACATACATCAAATTCAATACAATTTTTGTTTATCTGCGTCAAAACTAAAAACAATCGCTTTCCAAAACTAAAAGCTTTCTACAAAAAGATAAAAAAAATATGCACATCATTAAGAGAAAATAAGAAGCAGAACAAATTCAAACAAAATTATTGAAAAAGCAATATTAATTATAGTTATTTAGCATCCAGTTAAAAAAAAGGCAGCAACTATTTAATTTCATATGAAGCCAAAAAAAAAAAATAAAAAAAATTCGAAAATTATTATAAAAATAATTGAGTAAATTGTATTGTAAACAGCTAACAAGTGAAAAAAAATAAATAAAAGACAACAAAAATAACAACAGTAGCAAGGCTTTACCAACACACACAACAATTGTATTAACATACCTCCAAACAAACTGAGCTACTGCTGTAAACGTATGTTTATTTTTTTGCTCTATATATATGGCTACATACAAATATATATATACTCATAAGTAGTAGCATGTATTTAAAATAAAAAAAAGAACAAAATCATATGTATATAAATGAAATTTATTGTAATAATAATGTAATTAAATTATATGATATAAGCAAGAAAAAAAAAATTAAATAATTATTGTTGCATGTTAAACGCCACACGCGACGTGTAAATATAAACAAAAAAAAAATACGTTAATATACAAAAACAACAACTACAAAAAAAAAACTGTTTATATTAATTTTATGATAAATTTTTAAGAGAAGGTCAAATAAATTTCTGCAATTAAAAGTTTAAATTTAAGCAAATTAGAATTCGGTAAAACATAACTTCTAATATTATTCAAATTATTAACTCAAGTTAAATAAAAAAACAAACAAAAAAACACACTATAAAAATCATGTAGAAAATATAATAATTTATATAAATTAAAAAAATATATAATTATTATTATTATTAATATTATGATTACTATTAAAACTAAAAACTAAAGCAAAATAAAAAAACACTTGTAAATTTGTTATTTTAAATAAAACTTGCAAAAATTATTAAAATATAAATATTAAAAAACACACACAAAAAACAAAACAAAATATATTCGAAAAAAATACAACAAAACAATATATGAAAACTTAAAAAAAAAAAACCACCAATGAATTTTTCAATTCAAAATATAAAGGTTTGTCTAGAAAAGTAAGTAATTAACTTTGAAGTACACGTTGAAGAATTGAGGAAAAATTTCAGATTTCGTTTTACTTAAATGAGATTTCGATGGTTAAGCGCACAAAAGTGATAAGTGAAAAATTTTAAATGTTCAGAAACTTCAATTTTGTTTTTAAATTTCAATACATTTCAGTACAAAACACTTATTTCAACTGTATACTGAGCAGCATCCCATCGATTTATTTTGAAAAGTTTCTAAAAGTGCGAGCAAAAAGCGCGCATTATGAACAGCAACAGCAAGAAAAAGCGTCATGATCTCGCTTGAAAAAGCTTTACCAGCTTCAGCTTCCACTATGAATGAGGCCTAACTGTGACTGTTTTACCGATGGCGCCCTAAAAAAAATACGGCCCACTCCACTGATGGAACAAAATAACTCAAAACTGAGATTTATTTCTCAAAACTTTACCATACAAATATTTCTCGTAAAAATAATACTGGCTTGGTTTTCTAAGGCCGAGCTCATAGTGGAAGCTGAAGCTGGTTAAGCTTTTTCAAGCGAGATCATGGCGCTTTTTCTTGCTGTTGCTGTTCATAGTGCGTGCTTTTTGCTCGCACTTTTAGACACTTTTTTGCGCTATTGCTGTTCATCGTGTGCGCTTCTGCTTGCGTTTTTAGACGCTTTTTTGAGCTATGTGAGAGGCTAAAAGAGCCAAATTGTGCAAAAAAATGAAAAATAAGAAAAAAATCGTTAAAAAGTATGAAACAGCAAAGCATAGATACGACATTAAACAAATAATCAACACTGTGTGCCCAAGCGAGATAGAAGTAAAAAGCATCAAAGTGCCTCATAAGTGGCGTGACCTTGAATTTAAGCATGCTCTATGAACACTGCGCTTTTTCCATATGATTATACATAAATCGTTATTCAACAGCTGTTAAAAGTTTCAGTTTCAGCGTCCACTATGAACGCGGCCTTACTGGCGAACGCTACAGGGCCATGATTAACGACTTCTTACAGCCAGAATGGGATGAGCGGGGCTTGGCCAAGCACATGTTTACCGGTAAATATGAGGGAATGGATTTGGCATGACCAGCAAGATCAACTTATATAACTATCCCAGATTTCTTTCTTTGGGGCTACTTTATCTCGCCGACTTATGCCGATAAGCTTCAGACAATCGCAAACCTTAAGCAGAATATTCGACTGTCATGCGAACAATTATCAACGGAAATTCTTCGGAAGCCATGGAAAATGTGATAAAATGGACACAAATGTGCATCAACACTTGCGGTAGCCACTTGACGGACATCACCTTTTCCACAAAACACAAAAAGTTGTAGTGATTCCAATAAAGATTTTCATCACACAAAAACACATTCTTTTTAATTTAGCAAAAAAGTTATTCAAAAACAAAATTGGTTCATTAATTTTGGCTAAGGACTGAGGACTCAACAATGGTATGTAAGGGGAAACTTTTTCAGAAACACTTTTTGAACTAGTTTCTCGATTAAGGTATTACAGTAAAGAACCTTCAATAATTTTTTATTATTTCTTCTCTTGCTTTTAAAAATGTTATTTTACACATATTTTTTTTAATAATAACAAAATAATGACACCCTGGGTGGACTGCACCAACCGCCCACTCCCCCACGGTACGCGGCTAGTAGAGAGTAACAGAGCTGAGTGATATCGTTGAAACTAATATCTTGGATTATAATCCTGACTAAGTCATGGTTTTAAAATTTAATTTCAATATTTTAAGAAGACTTCCGATCCTTACAAAACTAAGACAAAAATGAAACAGTTTTGATAGTATCGTAAGTGTAGACGTAGAATTCCGTTTACCTCTTCTACTTTGTCTCTTTGGTCCAATTGTTCTGTCACTTTTGTACGTATTTTGTATTGATCTTCTAAAAATTAACAAAAAAATGAATAACACTCAATTATGGACCTCTTATCGAGACCAAAACAAAGAAAAAGTTAAAAATAAGCATGATAATATGAGCAAGCAAAAAGAAACAAGCAAAATGTCAAATTTTCTTTTATCATTTCGTTAAGTTTGAAAGTTCATTGACTGATTTCAAAACCGATTGTGATTGAAATTTTGTGTTAAAAAAATCACTCATTTCTAAGTAGTACATACAAGAATCCAATAAAGAAGTAGTACATACCAGAACCCAATGAAGAAGCCTGCGAATCAGTTCATATAAAACAAAAACAAAAACAATACAAGCAAAAGCAACGAAACAAAAACAAAGAAAGCAGCAGGTACAGCATAAGCAGCCAATGATTGATTTTCTTATATAAACACATGCATTTCTCTTCTTATATTTTGCTATTTTGTGACTTTAATATAATAGTGACAAAATCCAAAATTATATATTCTTTCAGAGCAGGATATATCTGATATTTTAGTATATATATTATCTTTGAACGATGAGTATTAAAGGCTATAGGTATGCCCTAAAGTATTCGTCAAAAAAGTTTCATGAACTTGAAAAAATCTGTTAAAACGACCCCATACAAACCGCGCTGTAAGACGTAATTCTGATTATTCTAAAATTTTATTGTGCGATTCAAAAGCAAATTCTCTCTGTAATGCATCAAGGTTAAATTATAGGGATGAGCCAGGTGTGCCGCTTGATTTGACCTGGGAAATACTCGAGCTGGTAGAGTCAGATTGTATACCTTCCGTAAACACTTCCCATGGTAGTACCTGTATAAAAAGCTTAAGCAACCAACATGGCGTCGATGCCCAAGAGAATTGAGGGAGGATGAAACATGTGCATCTCCTATCCTTAAATTCGATCCAGAAGCTAAAGATAATATCTTGAAGCTCCTACCCAAATATGCGAATTGTACACCATTTTCGGCCTAATATATAAGGTATAGATAGTGCGAAGATCAGCTGAAGTAAAGTATTTTTGCACCGTTTGAGAAAACCTAGGCACTTGGCTGCTTCTTTCGAAACATCGAAAATATGTTCATTTCAACGAAGATCAGATTGAATCGATATGCCCAGAACGTCAAGAGCAGCTGATTCCACAAGATCTACACCTCTCATTAAGGGAAACTAAGAAGCAACCCATTCTTTGTTGGCTTAAGATGGGACATAACATTCGCGGCAGAGAAAACAGACCTTTTTTTAAATATTCATAACTCAGTAAAAAACAAACATTTTTCCAAATTTTTTTATTATTGTAGAGAATTGAACAAATTACAAAAAAAAAATAAAAAAAAAATTTTTCACTTCAACATGGTTTTATAGAGCTCCAAACTGGTGGCAGAGAAAAAAACGGGGCCTCCGTGTTGCAGCGCTGGGAGTCGCAAAAATTGTCCGATCTGGAAAAAAAATGACGTTTTTAAATCTTAACAAAATTGGTTATCTTATGACAGGAGCTTTTTTTAAATTTTGGTGATGTTCCAAATTTTTTCAAAAAAATATTGACTTGAAAATTCATACAAAATCGGAAAAAAATTTTAAAAACAAGCTTATGACACGAAAGCCAATCAAGTTTAAAAAAATACAAAAAAAAAACAATTTCGTCAAAAAATGAGTCCGCTAGTGCCACAACCAGTAAGTAAAACATGGTTTCGAGATAAACGTCTTCAAAGTTTGTGAACAAAGAAAAAAAGGGTTGAAAAAGAAAAATGCGGTCTCAATAATACGGCTGTTACTTTTGAACACGTAGGAATTTTTGCATGAAATAAGAATCTTAAGAATATATACTAAAATACAAAATTATAAAAAAAGTCAATTTCAAAAAACGGCCAATGTCATGTTCTCCCTTAACAAACAACACTGAGTTTTGCTTGCATTAAACTCTACTCTACTAGCAAGACTCCACTCGGAGATTTTTTTCAACTCATTAAGGAGAGTGTCGTTCATATTTTGCCTCTTTCTCTCAAACTCCAAAGAGCTCATTTCACTGAAGTGTCAACAATATACACTCAGAAAAAAGTTACTTGGAATATCATAATAAAGGCATAATATTTGGAGATAAATGGTATAGAATTTGACCACTTTTCCAATCGGCAATTTTTCTTGCTGGCAAGTCGAGTTTGTTGGCATCGGGACGTGACGAAAGGGGATAAGTACAGACTTGCTCGTACCGGCAATTTTTCTTTTGTCCTGCTCTTTCTTTGAAGTTTCACTTTAGTTTTATTCAGAATTGCTCAAAAAAACTTGCTGAGTGGAAACGCAAATGGCAAGTTCAAAAGAGAATTGAAAACTTGCTGGCAATAAAACGTGGAAAATGGGGCTTTGCTGCAGAGAATGCTCTTCTCTTAATTTGATTCTAAAATTTCACTAAAAATGAGAGAAATACCAATGAAAAAGAGAAATACATAAAAATATATCGTTTTTAGAGAAAAATAATTTTTATTTTTGAGAAAATATTTGTTTTTATGCATAGTACAATAAACAAGGTAGCTGCAGGGCTATCAATCCTCTCTCTCTCTCTCAGAGTCGGAATTGTCAAATTCAATACAAATTATTTGATGTCTCGTTTTGTTGCTCTATTTCGTTCAGTATTTTTTGACAGTTCTGACTTTCGGCTCTCAGCCCTGCAGCTACCTTATTTGTTGTACTATGTTTTTATGGAAGAAAATAATTTCTCATAGTGAATTTTTTATTAAAATATAGGAACATATTTTCATTTTCAATAAATTTTTCTCTATAAAGGTCTCTTTCCAGCTCTTAAGTAATTACTCAAGAAAAAGTTTCATATTTCATATTTTTGACAAAAAAAAAATACTTTTTGATTACTTTTCAGTTTTTTGTATGAAAATATGCTTTACTTGGGAGCTGGAAACAGGCCTTAAATGAGAATTTTTTAGTGCGAGAAAAATACTTATCATTATTGAAGACATTGAAATATTTCCATTTTCCACAAGTAAAGGAATATTTCTTCGAAAATGTGTAAATTTATTCTAATTAAAGAAAATTTAATTTGAAAAAGAGAAAATTGCTATTATCGAAAATAG
This sequence comes from Tetanocera ferruginea, assembly GCA_958299015.1. Lineage (NCBI taxonomy): Eukaryota > Metazoa > Arthropoda > Insecta > Diptera > Sciomyzidae > Tetanocera > Tetanocera ferruginea. The sequence goes on from OY282643.1 coordinate 133,885,901, forward strand.
AGAAAATTTTATAACGCAGAAAGATATGTGTTTTTTCTGAGTGCATTGAACTTTCTTATTGCAGAATAGTTTCTTGTCTGGCAAAACATTAACTCTTTGTCATACTAACTGCTCTATTTGTCACGTACTAACAAACTCTGACAGCACTTCTAGGTTCATATCCCAGCTTGGTCGTTGTACTAAGTATTATGACAACAGTACAGCATATCCAACCACTTCTTCAGTTCAACTAAATTCTTGTCTCTTTCATCTTGGCAAATTTAGCTCTATATAATTGTTTTTACTATCAAATAAAACGCTTGCGACATTCGTGCTTATTTCAACTGTCAGCTGAAAATTGTCGCCATATTTTTCTTCATTTGTTTTTTTTTCAAGCCATGCTTCTCTCCCCACATCAACAACCACAACAACAATCAATTGACCAATTTCAAAGTTATTGAAACGTTCCTTTGTCTTTAGCCAACTCATTCGCCTCAGCGTCAAGCAATGTTATTTAAAAAGTGTCAAGCAAATCAAGAACGGAATTTCGCACAATCGCATTGTTTGTACCATTGGATTTGCCGCCGCCGCAGCGTTGCCACTTATCAAGCTGACACCTAACAACGTCAGAGAATTCCAGCACATAAAAATTGCTCTATCTACGCATGACATTCAGATTAATGATCGGCTGCAGTAAGCAAACGTGCGACTGGCAAATCGAAGTTATTTTCTTGCGACTATCTGGCTGGCTGGCTGGCTGATTAATGCAGCCGTTAAGGCGGTGATTTGAATGCCGCATCGCACAGGTTCATAAATAAAACGACTGTCAGACGCAACAAGCTATTGTTTTGCAGACTTTCAAGTTCCAAATTGGGTCTTAAATACTCACTCAATACTCAGTACAGTGCTGTGTTGAGGGCAGCAATTTTCTGTAATATTTCTTTTTTTTTTATGGGCCACAACTTGCATTAAGGCTTGTTCAGGGTGTTGTTATAAATTATAAAAAGTCAAACAACTGACGTTACCACAGAACCACCATCGGCGTCAACATCAGCTAGTTGTAGCAAGAGATGCAACGGAAATCATTGAGCTAAAACCATTCGGAAGCATTAAATAGACGCTTCAAATTAAATGCAGCAACAATTCACAAACAGTTCAAAAGTTGCTCTAATGAGCAGTAGAGCAGCTACACATTAATTTGCAGTCCACAACCACAAGCAAGACAGTGATCGAGCCTAGGTTTTGATCGAGTATTGAGCGTTGTATGCAGCCAGTTACTGGGCTCACAGGTAGCTTCTCTGTACCTTGTGAAAAAGCATTTGAGGCATTCTACGTTTAGCCTGCGGCAAACGAAACGAACTAATCGAACTAATTGATCGGTTCCATATGGTCGATCGCATGTATCGAACGATCATGGAATATGCGATCGTATCACGCGATAAACGAAATTGTGTGACCTGACGATTATTCTCACAGAGTTGCGCTCCTCGACACAATCAAGCATGAAAATGAACATAAATGGGGGTAAAGCAGAGTGGTTAAAGAAGTAAAAGAAGAAGGTGCGGATAGAGCAGATTGAGGCAACAAATTTGCATATATTTTATTTTACTCGCATAGCTATTGTAATGCCCATGTAAGCAGTTAAGTAATGCCAAACAAAACAGCAGCTGTTGGAATGAAAACTATTAAGGGTTTCAGCAGATACGGTTTAAAATAGAAACCAACTCAAAAATTTTAACACTAACAATAATTTGAGTTATTGAAGAACTCGAACAAGTGCTGAGTTTAATCCGTATTAAGTATTACGGTCTTTATAAAAAGTTGAAAGTCGAAATCTATTTGTATCTTTGTAACTGTCGTAAACAGTTACCAGGTTCTCAAATTATAGGCAGAAACAAAAATGCAGACAGAACGGTCATGGCTTTTTGGAGGTTGTCAACTATAACTTTAGAACTGTTTAACTGAGGAGTTTAGATTCAAAACCAGATAAATTACACAGATCAAATTGTTCGGAAATTGAACAAATTTTGTCAGACATTTTTTATAAACACACCAGTTATACAAAATTATGCTCCACAGGAATAGATATATATGCGGAACAAAAAATAGTCTCACAGTGCAAAAAAACATTAGTATTTTTAATTTCACATTTGGACTTGTCTGGTTTTGAAAGTTAGAAATGAATCAAAACTTAGACTCCGCCGTTCGGGGTCTCAAAAATTAGAGGAACTCATTCAAATGAATGTTAAATTAATTACTTATACCAACATTTTGACACAAAAAAATTTTTAAAATTTGAATGGAAACTATACAAATGAAAATTTGCTTGGAGTTATCTCAAGGTTTTGACTGAAAATTAATAGTGGACATGTCTGCTTTTGATTGAAAAGGAGATTTTTTTAATGTATTTTTCTCTAGGATTTTTAACATTTTTAACAAAGTGATTTTGAGATTGATCGATATATTGTAACATTAGCTTTACAATGGCATTTCTAACAACATTTTTTTTTCCTGTGACTGTTTACATCTGGATTTGAATGTAAGCTCCTCAACAACATATAGAAAAAACTAGAGACAATAAAGTTAGAGATTTATAAAAATACCTCTTGGTCTAATAGAGACATCTGTTTTATCTGCCGCTCACAAAAACTCTAAACTCAACGCAAAAGGACTAAATTCCTAGTATCCCAGTATCTGTCAATATGAATATAACTCCTTGTGGATTTCCACAGAACAAGGAGTGACGAGGAACTCTCATTGAAACTTATTCGAAAGCTAAGGGGATACGAATTAAACTTCTTTTGTCGTTCGACAATTACAAAGAAGTTGCCTTTGCGACCTCAAATTGCTCGTATCTCTTGACTTATCTTAAATTAATACTGGCAAAAATAAAGACCGTTGGTCCAGCAGTGTTGTCGGTTTGCTTACAATATTTATATAAACTAAGCGCGTCTTGCTGGTAGAGAGTTTTAGAGAAGAAGAGTAACATAGGAATCGTCACGTAACGAAATGCGGTATGCAGTGTTTATATCCAGTAAATTTTTCGTACGAGCTTGATTTTCATATGATTCTAGAGATTATATTTTAAGTTATTCTTAAATAACTTCGTAATAATCAAGTTATTAACAAACGGAAAAATATTCTCCATCCAACATCGAATTCTGATAGAGAGAACAAAAAAGACATATCGACTTTTTGATAGTTTAGGTCTGAATTCTATTCTGTTGTAGTTTTAGTTTCCCACTTTTTGCAACTTCTTATGGTGAATCGCAATAGGAAACCATAGGACCCTTACATAGTAGGTAGGACCCTCATTAATGAAGGATTTCACTGCAGAACTCTTCGCAAAAAGCCCTCATAAGCTACAAAAACCGTAATATTCGTTTGGAGTTCCCGGAAAAACATAAAAAACAACGGAATTGACTTCTTAGATGGTTTTCTATGGACAATGGTTCTAACAGGACAATGATACTAAGCATACGTCACAGGTAGTGAAGGACTGGCTGCTGTATTAAGCTCCACGACAGCTGCATTCACCTCCACAAAGCCTGGAATTGAACATAATAGAACAAGTATAGAAAATTTTGGAGTGAAAGATCCCAAAGCACCCTAATAGTGGTTCTCCGACTCTAAAAGAAAAGCTGCAAGAGGAATGGCAGAAAATAATGCCGGCAGAGCTTGAAAATTTAGTAGCTTAACTGCAAAGACGTTTTCAAGCGGACATCGATACTGGTGGTGGCTCAACAAAATATTGAACTTTATTAATTATTATTCTTTTTTCATATTATTTCTCATTTCTTAAATTCGTACTTACACTTTTGTCAGTGCCTTTTTTGAATTTTTTTTTTTTTTTGTGAATAACTGTAAAAGTTAATATTAGCGATGTAATAATTTTATATTTTTTATACAAGTATAAAATTTAAAACAAACCTGCATCATTACTTATTTTTTTCAAATACATTAAGACATGGTAAATTTAAGAAAAAGGGGTCGTACGTAGAGTTTTGGAAGCCACTGTAAGTTAATCTCTCAATCACATCTTATAGCTAAAATGTAAGTGACACATGGTTTTCTATGACGATGCACCCAAAGAATTTGCAAAGCGGGGGTTTAGTTTCTATGAACATAAAAGCGTCCCGGCCGACTTAATCCTCTGAACCCTGAGCATAAGAAACCCTGTTGCTCAAAAATAAGTTTTCACTTGAAGACAGTTTGTATTCTTATCGAAAAGAGACGATAGGCAATCAGGAAACCTTTTAGTGACAAAAAAATTTAAAATTTACTTACCGGTGCTCACCAGCGGTGCTTTCGTAAGTCCCCCGATTAATTTGTGCAAACGTTTGTAACGCATAGAATGAAGCGAGTCCGGTATAGAAAAGTATACCGTCACCGTAAAAGTATCAGCGTCACCTCGTGAGTCGAGCTATTCATGTCCGTCTGTCCATCCGTCAGTCCGTCCGTCTGTCCGTCTGTGTGTTGTCCGTATACACAGGATAAGAAGAAGGAGTTGAGATAATTGGATGAAACTTGGTACACATGGTCAAATACACCCAAGGATCTGCATTATTGAATATTTTTGGAATCCGCCCACGGACACGCCTACCTCCCATACAACGCGAAAATTTAAAACTGCATAACTCAGCTCATAATAAGCGTACAACAATAAAATTTTGGTGTGTATGTGTTTTATACCAACAAAAAGGTGCCTACGAAAAATGGACGTCATCCGCTCACGGACACGTCCACCTCACGTACAACCCAAAAATTGAAGACACAATAAATAAGCCTGTGTTTAACCTACAGAGCTTAAATTTGGTATATAAGTTTTTTATAACAAAACAAAGAGAGTTTTATAAAATGGACATCATCCGCCCACGGACACGCCTACCTGCCATACAACGCGAAAAGTAAAAACTCCAAAACTCAGCTCATAGTTAACCTACAACAATAAAATTTTATATGAATGTGTTTCATACCAACACAAAGATGTCTTTGAAAAATGGACGTCATCCGCTCACGGACACGCCCACCTCCCATACAACCCAAAAAGTTTAAAACTCAATAAATAAGGTTATGTTTGTCATAGAGAAATTAAATTTGGAATGTATGTATTTTATACCAAAACTAAGGTGTGTTCAAAAATTGGGAGTAATCCGTCCATGAACTCGCTCACCTCCCATAGCGAAAGCACAGTAAAGGGGCATTAACTGTGAGCTACAGGAATAAAATTTGGTATGTGTAAATTTTTCATCAACATTTAAATGCATATAAAATTTAGGCTTCATCCGCCCACGGACACGCCCATTTTCAATATTATTTTTTTTTTTTGGAAAAGTAGGTTTAGGGTATTTCATAATCGGCCTAGACCGACTTTAGGCTTTCTTTACTTGTTTTTTAAATAAAAAATTATATATAGATTTTTTTTTTAAAGATTTCAAGCAAACTTTTTTTGAATGTTTTTTTTGATTAAGCAATTAATGCAACGGCAATTTGATTAAGCAATTAAAATTGTTGATACTTACACAGCCAGGATACGAACCCACATCCACCGCATGACAGTCTAGCGCACTTCCACTAAGCTATTGGTAACGAAAAGATTAATATTGCAATATACAATTCAAAACTTTTGGCCCCGTTCTGAGTTATATCGAACCTGTCCTCGGATAGGTTAAATAAGAACTGTCGCAGGGCCTGTCACTTTGGGGCACTTGACCCTGCTATAGCCGTAGGAAATTTCAAAAGATGAGAAGTATTACTTGTAGCCAAATATTTGGCGGTCTTAAGTCGAATGAAAGTGTTTTATAGACGAGCATAAATTAAGTAATTCCTTGTCTTAGATATGAGGAAATACATTTTCAGATGGTCAATGCCTTATTTTGACGATATTCGTTTTTCCATAATTTAAAGGAAATAAATACAATTTTTTTGTACTCCCGAAATGAATAGTAAAAACTACTGTTTTGGTACAAGCTATCGGTTGGCTTATTTGAATTTTGCTCATGAGACTCAAACGTGAGTAAGAGTGGTTTGAATTTTATAGTCATTGTGGAACGACCATAAAAAGTTTGTAGATAATTTTTTGCTAGTGCTCGAACTTGGACCTCATGCAAAATAGTCATGAACACCAAAACGCATAAAACATTCAACAATGACAATAAACTTTTTGACAAACTGCTCATTGGTTATGAACTATTTCGGGAATTTGAATAGAGTCTTCGAAGATAAGACTGTTACAATGTCTCATTTTACTTTAACATGTTTTATATCTAAATAAAATTTTTATTTGCTTCAAAATATACACTAGAGCAAAAGTGTTATTTCAGTTGGGGCAATGGATTAAAAAAAATAATGGGTTCAATGGTTAAAGTCAACATTTTTCAAGGCTCCTCAAATACCATGCAAACAAAATTCAACTGGTGAAGAATACAAAAAAGATCAACGCAAAAAGCAACTGCCCGAATTTATTCATCGTGAACGCAGCAATAATTTTCACACAAAAGTATTTGTATATCGTGTAAATTGGAGAATTTCGCTTAAGTATCCGCTACTGTCTGCAACAAAATCGAGATATCGTTGTCAGCATTTAAATAAAAATTCCTGCCGCATGCGCGTAAATTTATGTGCGTTGCGACCAAAGCCAGCGACCGCACCACTGATACCACATTAAAAGAAAAATTGGAAAAAAATGAAGTCGCCGTGCACTGCATTGTTTCGTTGCAGATCCTTTTGGGGCCAAAACTGAAACTGAAACTGCAAAATAAAGGCATCAAAGTGACCGCACTTTGGAATCGGGTGTTGGAAAGGAATTTTAAACGCTGCAATTTTTGTGAATGCACGGGTCAATGCAGAGGCAGCAAAAATTGCAACCATTATAGTCGCTATGCAGTGGCGGGGACGGTATGGTAATGTCGCCAAACGACAGACTTGGCCAGGCAAATGTCTTGCATAATTAATCACAGTTAAAGCAATTGAACGTTATGGACAGGCAAATTGCCGCAAGTCAATCACAATGCAACCAATGATTTGTTATACAAAAGTATTTTGGGGTAGCATTTTTGTTGCAAGTCTTCTGTTGACAATTGTTAGTGCTGTAGCTGTGTTGTGCCGATTATTATGTGGTTAACAATAAATTGACATCGCACCCATGTCGCGACACATGTTAGTTGCTGGCAATGTTTGGTTGGGAAGGGGGGAAGGTGGTGCTTTTATGGCTTGCGTCATAGCTGAATAACTCGCAATACGCGTAGGTATTAAACTCACTTCCGGATTGTCTATCAAAATGACAGAAATTAATAAAAAAATGCAAACATAACAAAAGCGCTGCTTAATCGAGCGTTAACTGCGGCTATACAGATCGCAACCCAGACCAAGTCGCAAGTACTGGAATTTGAATTTCTCGCGCGTCTAACGTGCTGACAGTCAACCCTTTGACACCGGCTGCTGGCAAAGAGGCAGTCAGTCGCCGCTGCAATGAAGCGTTGCATTGAATGCATCGTTTGGGCTCGCTGCACCAAGGCTGATTTTTATTAGACCACATAAATAACCAAATGAAATGGTTTGACTTTTTTTCTCGTTACAATTTGTATGGTTTTTATTGTGGGGCACAGTTGCATGCAGGCTGTTGTTGTTTTGGTGCTACTTCGTCTTCTTATATTTTGACTGGTTTTGTAAGCTCTGCCGGAGCCACACCTGTGGGAAAGTTGCTCTCAAGATCAGCGCTAAAGTTGCACAGAACAGGGCTGTTGGCATGGGTTGCCACTTTGCGGCGCTCAATCAAAATAATACCCACCACTTTATGTGCTTTATTAATTAGTAGCAACAACATGCCGTGCGCTTAGCTGCTATGCCCTTCGCCCCGTCTGCCCAACAAATGCCTGACTGTCATGCCACCAGCACTGTTTGGCAAGTGCTTTCGCGCGCTTTAATGCCACGGCGACGGCAATGATGATGACGACAGCTTAAAGTCAATGAGGGCGTTTAATATGCATGAATGAGCAAGTTTCCATGCCATGATCCTGGCAAAAGGGTTAAAAATATGCAGCGTACTATTTTAGTTTTTTTTTTTTATTGCTTTTTGCTTTTATTTTTTTTTTGTGAATTGCGGTAAAGAATTATTTGTCACGCACTTTCCGCATAAATGTTGGCAACCATACCATATTCTAGACTGTGCTAAAGGGTTAGCTTGTCATAAGTTTAAGTTGGGCGGTATTGTTGGCTGCGCAGCGCTACAATTAATAAATTTGTTATTTATTCATGAGCTGCTGACAAAAGTCAAAAAAGTTTTATTGACAACTTTTATGTTGCTGATAACCGGAAGTGCGCCATTTCTAGAGCAAACGCAGCTGTTACGCTTACATAAATGCTGCGTAAGTTGCTGATGCGTTGCGTTTTGTCAATAAAAAATCAATTAACAACAATTTAACAACAGCACAAAATCAATTAACAACAAAAAGTTAATTCACAGTTGTTGGCCGTGCCTGCCTGCGTCAACAACAACACTTCAACTGCTGATGAGCTGCTAATTTGTTAAAAATTTAATTTGAAAAAAAAGGCATTTTCCGCCGCTTGTTACTTCAAATTTAATTGCATGTTTCTATAGCTTATTATTAAAAAAAACCGATTTCAATCAGGTGGCAACACGTAAGCTAGCAATCGCCTGCTTTAATCTGTTAGCCGTTAGCGGCTTAACTTGTGGTTAGCGCGGCTTATCTGCAGCATATAATCCGCCAAAAATTACGCCATCCGGGTGGTGTTTCTAAGCCCTCTGCTCTGGTCTTCTCTGGCCCTCTTCTCTGGCCATACTTAAAGGTAAGAACAAATTTTTATGGCCTTTTTTCAGCTAAACACAAGTTGTTGCTTTCACCAAATCGCGCTAAGGTGCCAAGTTGTTGTTGCGCTGTTCCTGCCACAAGTACTTAATTTTAATTAGCAAGCCGTTCAAACACTTCAGCGAAATACAAACATATTTATTGTTGCACGAAATATCGTAGTTTTCGTCACTTGATGGATAAGGTAGTAAATTAATTACGACGCCACATTTGCAAGTTAATGTGGCCGTAGTTGATGTGTGTGTATGTTTGTATGTAAAATATATGACTGCATCGGCTTTTTTAAAGAACTCTGCTACAAGGATTTGATTGCCAAACAAATGCAGAATTAAAAGGGAACGAAAGGAGTGAGTTGACCAAAAAACATGTATATCAAATAATGGGTCACAGCTGAAATAAAGTGATTTCAAGTTAAGAAATTATCTTCTTAATATATAACAAGTAAAGAAAGTCTAAAGTCGGTCTAGGCCGACTATGAAATACCCTAAACCCACTTTTCAAAAACAAAAAAATTTTTATTGTAAATGGGCGTCTCCAAGGGCGGATGAAGCCTATATTTAATATGCATTTAAATGTTGATGAAAAATTTACACATACCAAGTTTTATTCCTGTAGCTCACAGTTAATGCCTTTATTGTGCTTTCCCTATGGGAGGTGGGCGTGTTCATGGACGGATTACTTCCAATTTTTGAACACACCTTAGTATTGGTATAAAATACATGCATACCAAATTTAATTTCTCTATGACAAACATAACCTTATTTATTGAGTTTAAAACTTTTTGGGTTGTCTGAGAAATAGGCGTGTCCGTAGGCGAATGACGTCCATTTTCCAAAACCATATTTGCCTTGTCATAAAAAACATACGTGCCAAATTTTAGCTCTGTAGGTTAAACAGAGGCTTATTTATTGCGTTTTCAATTTTTGGGTTGTATGGAAGGTGGGCGTGTCTGTAAGCGAATGACGTCCATTTTTCAAAGACATCTTTGTGTTGATATAAAACACATACATACCAAATTTTATTGTTGTAGGCTAATTATGAGCTGAGTTATGCAGTTTTCAATTTTCGCGTTGTATGGGAGGTAGGCGTGTCCGTGGGCGGATTCCAAAAATATTCAATAGTGCAGATCCTTGGGTCCATGTGACCATGTGTACCAAGTTTCATCCAACCAATTATCTCAACTCCTTCTTCTTATCCTGTGTATACGGACAACACACAGACGGACGGACGGACGGACGGACGGACATGGATAGCTCGACTAACGTGGTGACGCTGATCAAGAATATATACACTTTTCTATACCGGACTCGCTTCGTTCTATGCGTTACAAACGTTTGCACAAAGTTAATATACTTAATATAACCTGACCTTTCAGGTTTAAGGTATAAAAAGTGTCACGCTCCGGAGCTAATATCGTTCAAACTGTAATTTTTTATATTACAGTGCTTTTAATACTTTTTTATTTATACCACCTAAACAAATTTTCAGCCTAAAAGTATGCACGGAAAATGTATATGATATAATAAGTGATGTGCATACACTGAATTACTGAATAAATTGTTGCCGTATTTCTTACTCTAAATGGTTCCGACCCATTCAAGGACTTTAACACTAATATTATGTGGCTTTCACGTCTGTGAACTCGTATGGCAAACAAATTGGCGGCTTGTATGTGTTTGGCTTGTACGGAATCTGTTTGGCACACACAGGGTTACATTTGAGTACAGTAGAAATGTACTTTTAGAAAAGTAGCTTTCACTTCGAAAGAAAATTTTTTTTTATTTTTGTGTGCGGAAAATCAAGAAAAAATGCTTCCAAAGTCCTCCACACCTGCATGATTTTCTCGAAATAACTTCTTTACTTTATTCAAACAAAGGTACTAAATAAACTATATGAAACTTTTTAGAGCACTACCAAAAAGAATATAATAAGAATCAAATATTTTTACATCGTACTTAAATCATTAAAATTTGCTCCACGTAGTACTAGACAAGTACTGGACTAGATGGTGACCGTGGCATGCAGGTTAAGTGTGTGGCTTAGCATGCTTGGAGCCCAGGTTCGATCCCCAGCCGCGGCGAAAAGTTTTTTTCAATAAAAAATTTTTCTGATCGGTCACCACCTCTCTGCAGACAACGGCAAACCTCAGAGAGTACATAATGTCATGTAAAGCTTCTTGAGAACATGAACTTAAGCCGTTCGGAGTCGGCATAAAACATGTAGGTCCAGTTCTCGGTCAATTGTGTGCAAACATTTAATAACACACACAACACAATTGATCATAAGAAGCTCGGTCAAAGTCTTTTCAAGGGCTGAAATGGCCAATTTGTTTTTGTTTTTTTTTTTGTTTAGTACTAGACTAATAATTTAATACAACCCTGGTTACGTGAAGACTGTAGAGAATGTTTTTTTTTTGCTTTGTTGCGCAGAGAAAATCAACAATTTTTGCCAACAAGCCAACTGGTGTGCCAAACTGGCGAACTAGCTTCTTAACTATCGAACCTGTGTGGAAATGTCTGCCGTATGGGCACTCTATTCGCAAATTTGAAGCCTGCTTTAGAATAACTTGATTGCTGTCCAATAGGAAACTTTTCATAACTGTTCCATAAGATATATTTTACATCTTAAACTTTCTTAAACATTCATTCTTAAGACTTTCTATAAATTTAAGAAATATTACTGTCCTAGTATTCTATAGTTTTTGGGTAATGCTTAGTTTTAATAGGACCACTCTTCTTTTCTTCGATCTCTAGTTAATTTACTTTCAAACCTATTTTTCGAATATATAAACTATAATTTCAAATGAATTCTTGTGACGTTTTTAGCTGAGACAGCTAGAACTGAAGTATTTAGTTTGAGTCACTGTTTTTGATGTTTCTGTGCTTAATGTTTCTCTTTAAGACTTACTTGGTTAATAAACCTTGCAAAGAATTTTTAGAATGTATCCTAAGATTTTGAAACTACATATTTTTCAGGCTTTCCAACCATCACAACCGTTTTAGAGTACAAATACCTCTGTATTGTCTACTCCGCATAATAAAAACAGCCTGTCCAAAGTCAAGAGAAGAACAAAAGAATGGTTTTAACGAGTTTGCTCTGGTCGGTGACCTAAGACTATTTCTGGTCTAATTTGTTCTAAAAGAATGGTTTATCTAAAGCCTTATGTGTATCATTTTTGTACTCAGAAAAAGTCATCCACATAGTTTCAGGGAAGATAATACCATTGTTACTTAAACAGGACTTGGTACTTAAATTTTGTGTATTTCCTAGGATTATCAAAAGTTGGAACATCTAAACGACTGAGGGTTAATTAACGTGGAATGTTATATACAAATTTATTGTCATTCTTCACAGGAGATAATTTTTTATAGGTCTGGCTCTTTATTGTGTTTCACAAAGTCTTAAGCGAGGTTTTGGATCTATTATCTAAGGTGCTTATAAATATTACTAGTGTGGTTTCCCAAAACTTGATGTGGAGACAAATGCCGCTTCACAGTAGAGCATTCTAAGTTTGCAGATTGCCAAATGCTCGTAACGTAAACTTGCTTTAAAAAAAAATTGAAAAAAAAAAATAAAATCACCTTTTGCCCCCAATGGGGCAATTAGAAACAATATCAAAATAAATATTGACACAGCTCTGTTAAACATCGCCGATCTAGACTACTGTGAGAGCAACTGTGAGAGGGACGGATATTAGCAGAGCTACCCAGTCGGAAGAAAGGCAAATCATCTCTCCCAAATGATTCATCTTTTCCTACTGCCTAAGGTATTAAATAAAGCTCTAATACCTTAGGTGATGTACAGGAAGGCGCAAAGTGATTTATATAAAACAAAATAGGGGCAATAATTTAACTAATCGCTACTTCCCTACTCTAAGAAGTGTTATAGAGATGTATACCCCCTTAGCATGATATCATTACTCCAAGGTAGTATTGACGTTTCTGTTGGAAACGGACTTTTGTCAAAAAATATAACAAGAAAGAGAGCGCCCACAATCCGTCATAGCATACAATTAATTTTCACTGGTCACATTCAGCGTACCCAACAGTTGCCAACTGCTAAGTCAAAACTTGATGCACATACATATGAAGTTCCGCATTAAAATGCATATAAAAATAGAAAATTTTTTATTTGTCGGTAAAATTTCCTACACAAAACTTTTCTGAAACTTCAATACCGATAATAGCGCTCCCCGATGTGTTGCTGTCACAACACAGCACGTTGACACAGCTGAATGTGGCCAACGAATATAACAACGAACAGCTGTTTTTGACAAGAGTTCGTTTACTTGTAGCTGAGAGAATCAACATTTGTCAACACTACCTGGTAAAATTATTCTATCATGCCCCCTTTGTAGCAGTCAGCTGTTTTTATTCTATCTTCAAAAAAAAAAAAGTGAAATCGCAAGTGATTTGGAAAAAATTTCAATTTGTATTAAAGATATTAAAAAAACTAGTAAGGTATATCTTCGACTTGGCCGAAGTTAAAATACCCCCACGACTGATTCTTAAGGGTTAAATAATCTTAAATTAGAGAGCTTTTTGTATGAGATTTTAGAAGATTTTGTTATTTTTATGTGTCTAAAATACAAACATATCAAATTGTTTTTCTGAAGCATAAATATAAGCCTTTTTATAAAATATTAAATGGATGACGCCCATTTTTCTAACACACCTAAGTTTTGACATAGAACACACAAATACCGAGTTTTAGTTTTGTATCTTTAATATTAGTCTCTTTATAGAGTTTTCAATTTTTGGGTTGTATGGGAGGTGGGCGTGTAAGTGGGTGGATAACGCCCATTTTTCTAACACACTTAAGTTTTGATATAGAACACACAAATACTGAGTTTCAGTTTTGTAACTTTGATATTAGCCTCTTTAAAGAGTTTTCATTATTTGTGTTGTATGGGAGGTAGGCGTGGTTTTCAACCGATTTAGCCCATTCTCGAACTTGATCTTAGTTTTTTATAAAAAAGCTTAAATATCGAATTTCAGCACAATATTTTCAAAATTACGGCTGTAATCGTGTCCACAGACAGACAGACAGACAGACGGACAGACAGACGGACAGACAGACAGACGGACATGGCTAAATCAACTCAGATGGTGATGCTGATCAATAATATATATACTTTTCTATACCTACCACGCCTCCTTATGGGCGTTACTGCGTAAGGGGTATATTAATTTTGTCACGACGTGTGTAACGCCCATAAGGAGGCGTGGTAGGTATAGAAAAGTATATATATTCTTGATCAGCATCACCACCTGAGTTGATTTAGCCATGTCCGTCTGTCTGTCTGTCCGTCTGTCTGTCCGTCTGTCTGTCTGTCTGTCTGTGGACACGATTACAGCCGTAATTTTGAAACTATTGTGCTGAAATTCGATATTTAAGCTTTTTTCTAAAAAACTAAGATCAAGTTCGAGAATGGGCTAAATCGGTTGAAAACCACGCCTACCTCCCATACAACACAAATAATGAAAACTCTATAAAGAGGCTAATATTAAAGTTACAAAACTGAAACTCGGTATTTGTGTGTTCTATGTCAAAACTTAAGTGTGTTAGAAAAATGGGCGTTATCCACCCACTTTCACGCCCACCTCCCATACAACCCCAAAATTGAAAACTCTATAAAGAGACTAATATTAACGTTACAAAACTGAAACTCGGTATTTGTGTGTTCTATGTCAAAACATAGGTGTGTTAGAGAAATGGGCGTTATCCACCTACTAAAACTCCCACCTCCCATACAACCCCAATTTTGAAAACTCTATAAAGAGACTAATATTAACGTTACAAAACTGAAACTCGGTATTTGTGTGTTCTATGCCAAAACTTAGGTGTGTTAGAGAAATGGGCGTTATCCACCCACTAACACTCCCACCTCCCATACAACCCCAATTTTGAAAACTCTATAAAGAGACTAATATTAAAGTTACAAAACTGAAACTCGGTATTTGTGTGTTCTATGTCAAAACTTAGGTGTGTTAGAAAAATGGGCATCATCCACCCACTAACACGCCCACCTCCTATACAACCCAAAATTTAATATTTTATAAAAAGGCTTATATTTATGCTTCAGAAAAACAATTTGATATGTTTGTATTTTAGACACATAAAAATAACAAAATCTTCTAAAATCTCATACAAAAAGCTCTCTAATTTAAGATTATTTAACCCTTAAGAATCAGTCGTGGGGGTATTTTAACTTCGGCCAATTCGAAGATATACCTTACTAGTTTTTGTTTCATTTTGTTTTTTAAGTGTTGCTTTGTTGAATTTAAAGTGCACGCGGTAAGTACAAGTGTATGTGGTAAGTACAAGATATATTTTTCAACAAAATATTTTGCATATAGGCTAGGGGCGGATGGACTCCTCTTTGTTCTGGAGGAAGAAAGTACTGAAGGTACAAAAGGTGAAGTTATGCCGCTTTATTTAAGGCACAGGGCATGTAGTAAGAAGAGTATGTAATAGAAGATGACAAAGAGGAAGGTCCGTACAATATTGGCAGTAGTGCTGAAAAAATCGGTTCTGGAATGTTTGAAAGATGATCTGGCGAACTGGTACTAAATTAATATTAGTATTGCATTAGTTTTATAATTGCTTAATTAATAAATTAAATAGTACCTTATAAATCAATAAATAGAATTGGTAAAAAATGCTTATCTTTATTGTCTTAATTATCGTTTATTGTCTTAAAAAGCTAAGATGATTCTTGCCTAATCACTTCTTCTCTCCCACAGGGAAATCAAAATGAGATTAATAACCCTGTAGTAGCAGTTTCATGCAAAAAATTATATGACGTTTGAAAACGAAAGGCCATGAGCTCCGAATTTAAAAGTATGTGCCAAGAAGCTATCTCGGGATGATCGCTTTTCCTTGTGGGAACAAAAAAAAATTCTTTATCTCTCGATGATTGTCAAAAGAGCTACGACGATTCTTGCCTAATCACTTCTTCTCTGCCACAAGGAAGTGAATAAAAGATTAATACCCTGATATTAATATATGACGTTTAAAAACAATGGCTTATGATCTCCGAATCTATAAGTATGTGCCAAGAAGCTATCTTGGTATGATCGCGTTTCCTAGTGGGTATGCCATATTGTTGTTGTTCGTATTTTTTCTCATTTTCGCTCTCCTTGAACACACTGATTCCCACTTCAGTGTTAAAAAAAAAATTAATTATAAACAGACAAACAACAAATTTGTCGCATTTCAACCACAAACGATACTAGTATAGTATAAAAACGCATTGAAATAGCTTTTAGGAATCTGGAACCATACATCCCCGCTCCTGTTTCTTAATTTTCTAGTTTAAACAAATTCATAAGTGTAACCCTGAGTCAGGTATGAACCCATAATTATTCAATATTTGCCTGTTAGGTATATATATTATAGCTTGTAGCACTTCAGCAAATTTATCTTTTGTGGCAATCTTTTTGGGAATTATAAGAGAGGTTAATTTTCGAAAGAGTTTAAAATCTTTATATGTCCTTCAAGATTTTGTGACTTGTAATCGTTAATTTCCTTCAACCTCGTTGCACTTTGACACTCGTTAAAGGAAGCAGCCGAATAATACACCAAAAACTTCGTTCGGTCACGTTTTCATTTCTCCGGTGATTCCAATATATGCCTTTCTTTGTAGTTTAAGAAATGTATTGACCGTTGTTCGTTGTTAGTAATAGTTTGGTACGTCCAATATACCATTTCTGGCTTGAGAGTCCATGTTTTGCCATAAAGATGCTTGCAGGTGAATAAAACACGTACAGCTATGTCTATAGTGTTTGTTAAGTAGTGTTCCAAAGAAGTTGCTTGTCAAAAGATACTCATAAGTACATGACCTCACTTGATAAATCAATTACATTTTTGTAGAGTGTGAGCTTTGTCTGATGTAAAACGCTCTTTTTAGAAAAAGATGCTAGAATGGTTCTTTCAGCATTTTTTGTGAGATAAGCCTTTGTCAAGACGCTATCTATTTTTTATGCGAGCTTTCCAATCATGACAGCCCAGACTTGCGATAACAAAATCATTCGCATGTGTTGGTCAGTTTTTCGACTTGTTCATCAACGACCAATGTTCATAAAAGAGGTGATAGAACCTCTTCCTTGAGGTCATTCTCTGCTGGTACTGATGACGTTGCAAGTTCCACTTAGCTCTAACATGCTGATTCTAAGAATCCATTTTGAAATTTGAGGTGGGACGTTTGTCCTTAGCATCAACTCTTTCATTGCAACGCCTCTTAAACAACAATAAAGGCACATAACGCTGCTAGTTTTACCTCGAAAACCTTTTCGATAATACCGGTTAGGCTGGGGATTGCACTCACTGTGAATTTGCCTGTCTGATAAGCAAACTGAAACCTTCTAACAGGGATGCTTCTCAAACTAATCTGCTTTATAGTAAGTTCTAGAAATTTTTCTATTGTTTTAAGAATTAAAGAATACCGGCTAGTTAATCTATATGATTTAGGTAATTGTTTGGAATTTTTACCCATCTTTGCACTTAACGCATCTCTTACTTTTGTCCATTCGTTTAAAATGTAATTTAGAGCAAGCCTTGAATATTCTAGCGATTGGAAGGCCTTGTTGCATTAGACAAGGTTAGATTCCATCAAAAAAAAAAAAAAAAAAAAAAAAACAAATTGGCCATTGCAGCCCTTGAAAGGACTTTGACCGAGCTTCTTATGATCAATTGTGTTGTGTGTGTTATTAAATGTTTGCACACAATTGACCGAGAACTGGACCTACATGTTTTATGCCGACTCCGAACGGCTAAAGTTCATGTCCTCAAGAAGCTTTACATGGCATTATTTACTCTCTGAGGTTTGCCATTGCCTGCAGAGAGGTGGTGACCGATTAGAAAAATTTTTTATTGAAAAAAACTTTTCGCCGCGGCTGGGGATCGAACCCGGGCTCCCAGCATGCTAAGCCACACACTTAACCTGCATGCCACGGTCACCACTCCATCAAGACCTGGTGATTTAAATAGACTGACTTAGGATATAGCTCATATACTTTTTTGAAAATAAAAAGTGTGCCAGGAAGACCTTTGTTGGCACCAGGTGTTAAGTGGTTAGTGTCTGCAACTGGTGGACAGTTTCTTGCAAACACACTCGGATAAGTGCGTTTTTAATAAAAGTCCATTAGTTACATCTGAAGTTTTTCAGGTTTGAATATTGTACATATACCATTTGAGTGGTCTTTTGATAGTATCTTTTGTAGAGGGTTTGTTGCAGAGAGGATCTCTTTTTATGGTCCTCCTCTTAGATCTTCTCAGTTTAGTGTTATATTTAGTTAAAGCTTGTTCATGTAGAATCCACTCTCCTGTTTACTAAGCTTTGTGCAAAATATGTCTAGCATTTCTTTTGAGAATACAAGTAGTATTAACATTATTCATATTGGATAATCATCATCGTAAGGCTCTACTTACTAGTTATTGTTCAGGTGCATAGCTTGTTATACTTCAATATATCCTCATTTACATTAAATTTCCTCTCATTTACAACATTAGATGCTAAAACCTCCTCGACTGTGGATCAGTTCTTTTTCACGGTCACTCTGTGACAAAATATAAGATGCTTCCATTTGGTCAGCTGTCTGAGCATTCCGTAAATTTGCCTAAGAATTTTGAAAACCAGAATATACTAACTATTCAGTCATGTCCTGCTACTGAGAAACTGGAACGGACAAATTTAAAATATTCTATTTTTTATTATATATTTCATGATCAACATTTGCCTTAAATTTTTGAAAACCATAATAAACTGACTTTCCAGAATGTCCTACTACTGAGAAACTGGAACGGTAATTTTTAAAATATTTTATTTTTTAATTATATATTTCATGAGCCACATTTAGTTTAGTGTATAACTGAAAATTCCATTTACATTACATTTAATTATTTTGTCATTTCATCTTATTAAGCGTTAATGTTGTAGTCATCCATAACCAGCAAAATTTGTAAATTGCTAGGATCCAAAAACTATTGGCATGCTTTCCCTTGACAGTTAGTTATCAAATTCTGCTTCAAAGTAGGAATTTCAATAAAAACACCCACTCAATCCCTAACTAACACCGAGATGCTTTTAACCATATAGCAGACGAGAAGAAGAAGAAGAAGAAGAAGAAGAAGAAGACAACGCACAAATGAATGCTTATAATTTATTTAGGTTTGATTTTGATGACTCCGGCACGTACGCAGCTACAACTGACAAATGCAATGCGTCCGTACATACGTTGGCCATTATGTTGAGTGGGTGGGTGGATGGGTGAGTGAGGATGTGGCTTGGTTGTTTGTGTCACGTTAATGACGAGTGACCACGAGATGTCACGCTGCTTGTGCACCGAAAGGACCAACTCGTTGATTTGCTCAAAATGCAAAACGTATTCAAAGCCCTAAACTATGACATTTTGAATGTTTTCGAAAGTTGCAGCTCAGTAGAGTGTGTGTGTGTGTGGGAGTACTGTTGGATTTGTGGAGTATAGTTGATGCTGCTTCGCATGTTGTTGTTGTTGCTGTAGCAGTTGCTGTTGTCGCCGCGCAACAAAGGGTGATGGTCATTCATGCGTACTAAACGCTTCACTTGGTTTTTGCAATCGTCATGAAGGCGCAGCAAGAAACTCGGCAACTCTGGGCATACAATTTGCACATGTGTGTATGTGTGTGTGTATAGCTTGGAGTTACAGCAAGTATGTATGTATGTATGTGTGTTTGTGTGAAAGTGCTGTGTGCGTTAGTTTATTCTTGGGCTTAAATTCAGCACTTCATTTGGGGACTTTGTTGGATTATGCTGGATGGTTACGTGCAAGTTCAACATGACTTTCAGCCTCTAACTCACACACTCTTACTCCAACAACTCAAGCGTACAGCGCTGGTGATGCATCATGCAATTGCTTTGTCCATCTAGGTTTGTGTTCAAATATATCTGACTGTGACTCGGTCAGTACGTCGCTGCGTCAGTCGCTTGCTTTCCCTCTATGACAATCCTCGAGGGTCACCAAAATGCCGAACAAGTCATGCAAATGTACCAGCCAACGAACAATCGAACGAACGACAGTATTGGAGCTACACAACTGGACGCCATTGCGGAAGAATGGTTGGCCGGAACGGAACTACAAACGGATTTAGTTGCTTTCTGTGGGGACAAAGCAAGAAAATATCTATCTATTTATCTATCTATGAAAATAGTTGACCATGCCATGCTGTGCTATGTTGTGCTCTGCTGTGCCATCGGTGCTTGAATATTGACGACTCTGCTGTGCTGATGACTTTCAAATAACCGAACGGGTTATGGTGATTGGCAGCCACAATGGATGAACAATCAAAATCGCATCATAAATTAATTGCTGCCCACAAGTTGCACAGAAGCGGCCCCCAAAACATAGTCCACACACGGTGTAGATGTTGCAACCGCACAACAACAAACAAAAGCATTCACCAAATTGTCAATAACCAGCAAGAATTCATTAATATCTATACTTCTAATGATAAACTAGCTGACTGTATGACTGACTGACTGACAGACAGACAGAAGTTCTGTGTGACTGAAGACATCAATAAAAATAAAAACTTCAACAAAAATACTAACAAGCAGCGTTCCAAGAAGCAGCGTGAAACAACAAACAAAGGCGACGCTTCATCAAACATTTAACACTCAATTTAATTTCAAATTTATGGCAACTCTAACAATTGTTCAAACGGCACACTTGATTGGCTCCGATGCTAATTCATGGGTACGCGCGGACATCTCAGCACTTGGCGGCACAGCGTTAAATGAAAAAAATGAGAGAAAAAGAACCAAATTCTGTGGAATAACAGCAGACATAATGCTAGCCCATGTCCAGTCGTTGGCCAAAAATTGCTGGCCCCTCGTTTAATGCCCAAAACTGGCAATTGACACTTTATGGTGACAAATTGGTGCGTGGTATGAGTAGCCTTCGTATAGCCATATGCGTCTCTGCCCCGATGAGTAGCGATGAGAGGGTGACTAACCAAGATGCAGTCAACTAACGGATGATGCGTGTGAATGACCAAGCCACCCCAATCAAGCAGCACTCACACACACTATGTTGTTGCAAGTTGTCTATTCCGAAAATTACAACAATTTATTGCAGTTGAGATGAAAATGCCAGCAACTGACGCGATGGCTAATAAAGATATCGATTACAATTGCAATTTAATCGCAAATATGTTGCTGGGGTGAGCCGCTCACAACCGCTGATAAAAATCGGCAAGATAGCGACAATTACAGTTGTGACTAAGAAAAAACTGCATTAAGTACTTTGCGTTAATTGTATGCGTAGTGCCGGCAACAACAACAATAGAAGCGTTCAACATAGGCGTTCATGTGCTGTGAAAGATTTATGGCGAAAATACTGTTCAAAGCACAATGAATATCGAATAGTTTTTCGGAATATTGCAATCTATAAGTTGTGATAATGTTGCATTTAATTTAGGCCCTTGCCCAACCAGCAATTACTAGATATATTTATTTTATCCCAAAGACTTCTTGAAGATAAATTATTAAGAATCATACACTTACGATTAACTCTAAACGATATGTGTAAGATACTTGTAAAACTCTTCTAAGCGCATTTTGGCACTTCATAAGTGCGAGTTGTTACTTTTAGAATGCCCTTATAACGTCCTCTTGACCCATGAAACAAGATTAACTCTCTTAGAAACATTGTCTTAGACAAGACTTACAGATCACTTGCAGATATATACTCTTAAGAGAATTAAAACATACCCTGCAAACATTTGGAAGACGATTGGAAGATTAGATCATTTGGCGACGCACTATCGATTCGCCTAAGGGCTCTTTGGAAGATGGATCGCTTTTCGATCGCCGCAGCGATGAATGCGCGATTCTCAAAACATTTAAAAATCTTCCTTCGCTCATTCCAGCGATCGTTGGAAGATGGCTTTTTTAAAAGCTTTCAAAATCTATCATTGTAATATGAAGCAGGCTCTGAAAAATTGTTTAAATTAATCAAAATCAAAAAATTTAACTTTTAAAAACTTCATAAAACTGGGATAAAACAACGTCTGAAGAGCCCACTAGTTCAAACTTGCAACAACTTGTAACGTTCAACAACGATGCTCTGCAACAAATCGCTAAGGACCTCTAAAGCGATTTCTTTGCCACTCTTGTGGGCGAATCGCTTTAAACTCCTTCTACCGATTCGTGTGTGACTCTTCCGTGTGTGACTCTTCGCTTAAGACACTTCTCGGCGATTCGTTGGCAAATCTTCCCGGCGAGTCTCTTAAGACTTCTCTCAGCGAATCGTTCGCGACTCTTCCTGGCGAATCGCCTAAGACTCTTCTCGGCGATTCGTTGGCGAATCACTTAAGACTCCTCTCGGCTAATCGTTCGCGAATCTTCCAGTTGAATCGCTTAAGACTCCTATTGGCGATTCGTCGGCGAATCTTCCCGATTCGCTGGAGATTCTCAGGCGATTAAAAATGTTTGCAGGGTAAATACGTTAACATAAATACAATCAAATATATATCTTCTAATATATAAAATCAAAAATTTTGTCCCTCTGTCTGTCTGTCTGTATGTTCCGTATAGACTCGCGCATCGTTTATCCGATTGAGCTGAAATTTGGACACCGAGTACGTTTGATAGAGAGAAATAACATAGGGGGTGTAAAAAAGTGGGCGAAAGTATGTGGGCGTGGCATTTTATAATAACTTCTAAACGCCTGGACCGATTTCCATGAAATTTGGTATGAAGATTCAACTGCTCCCAAAAGCATACGCTATAAAATATTCCAAAGGCTTTTTCAAGAGGGCGCTTTAAGTAGTGCTTTTTAAAGACATAAAACTCCTAAGCACCTGTACCGATTTTAATAAATTTGTTATGAACGTTCAACTCCAACCAGATAAAACATAAAATATAAAAAATTTTAAAGACTTCCGCAAAAGGTCGCTTTAAGTAGTTCATTTTTAAGACTCAATAACTCCTAAACGCCTGGACTGATTTCAATGAAATTTTATATGAAGGTTCAACTGTACCCAAGATAAAACATAAAATATAAAAATTCCAAAGACTTCGGCAAGAGGGCGCTAAAAGCAGTGTATTGCTAAGACTCATTAACTCCTGAATGACTTAACCGATTTTACTAAAATTTGGTACGTGAAATAACTGAAATAACCCTGCAACAAAATTGAGGCTATTTAAATTTCAGAAAACTTCCGTGAGAAGGTTTTTTTTTCAATTAACTATGTTTGACTCATTCACATCAAAACGGATGAACCAATTTTGAATAAACTTGGTAAGCATTTGTATCTGTTATTGAAATAGATCCTATGTTTTTAAAAGTTCTTTCGACAAAAATCAAGGAAAGGGCGAAGGCAAACGAAGTCAAGAACTAAAGACTAACGAATAAAAAGAAGTCAAACGAATACGAGCAGAAGCTACATAAAGATGAAAAAAAATTAACCGAACAGTATCGACCAAAACCGAAGTTGAATGAAGACAATTCACAAATAGAATCGATGCTTATAGGATTTTTTAAAATTGAAATTTTTTTGAGATAAAATTGCATATTAAATGCATGCTAAGAAAAACTTTAAACGCATTTTTCTCGAAATGATTTTTTTTCAAACTGTATGACCATTTTCCTCGAAAACCAGACGTCAGCTCGAGACGTTGAAGATGTAATTTTTGAATCATCTCTGGCAGGTACAGTTTTACGGAAATTTGACTTGACACTTTCGACGGAAGCAGGGGGAAAAACCCAAAAAAACTATAATTTTAAAACTTTAACAATTTAATTCATAATTTAAAAAATGTTAAAATGAGAGCAGTTTTGAAAATCGTCCTTTATGTATGCTCGAGGCACAACCCCGAATAACACCGGATTACATCCGCTAGTATTTTATAAAAAATGTGCGCATAAGGAACCATCTTGTCTGTAACCTCGCTTCTTATTGAATGGAGGAGAGAATGAATGATCTTCTCCGTTACTAGAATAAAAAATTCGCTACATAAGGAATCACTTTGCCTGAAATCTGGCTTTTTATTAAATAGAGGGGAGAATGAATGATTTTCTTTTTTTTTGTATTTTTTCTTTTTTGGATTATAATTTGAAAATCCAAAAAAAAAAACAATTTGAAAATTTACATCAATGAAAGCGTTTTGCTCGGAATTACTTTTTCTATACGTCTGACTTGATTTCTCAAACTTCAATGAACCGATTAACTTGAAATTAGGTGTGGATCTTCTTTATATGTTCCTCTATTGTTGAAATTATAATTATGTTTAATATTTTGTTTTTGCCTGTTTTTAAAAAAATCAAAACTCTGAAAAACAGTACAAAAAATCACTTCTGTTCGTAAAAAAGCCGCCATTTTGTACAAAATTTTTTTAATTTTCGTAGTTCAGACAATCTCACTTATTAAGAACCTTTTTGACGTAGATTTACGTCTTTTTCAAGGCCATGAAACTTTTTTAACGAATACTTTAGGGTATACCTACAGCCTTTAATACTCATTGTTCGAAGATAATATATATACTAAAATATCAGATATATCCTGCGCTGAATTAATATCTAATTTTGGATTTTGTCACTATTATATTAAAGTCACAAAAAAGTAAAATATAAGCAGAAAAATGCATGTGTTTATATAAGAAAATCAATGATCATCTTCTAAAGCTATGCCTGCTGCTTTCTTTGTTTTTGTTTTGTTGTTTGCGCTTGTATTGTTTTTGGTTTGTACGAACTGATTCGCAGCATTGGTGCTCTACTCCACCTTAAGAGGGTTATTAGATTTAACACCGATTAGATTTAAGTCTTATGAAATTATCAGAAAAAAAAACTGCTTTTCATGTTTTTGCCCATAACTCAAAAATTCGAACTGATGGAGAAAATCGGAGTTCATATTTAAAATCAGGAAACCCAATTTGTTTATAATCCGCTGAAAACCCTCCGGCACCAGAACATCCAAAAATATTCAATAGCATTTTTTAAAGAAATTTTAAAAAACACCAAAAACAAGTTCTCGAACTGTTTACACATATTTCCATAAGTATACATAACCTTTTTAAACGTATAGAGATCTATTTCGAACCTTGAATATAGAATACTAAGTTTCTGGCAGTTTTTTTGACACGAAATAGCTGTGTCTTAAAATAACATGTGATTTCAAAAGAAGCAGTCGATGTATTCAAATCGTATCCAAAATATCTTGAGTTCAAATCGCAGTTGGTGACAAGTACTTCCAAGTTTTTTTTCAAACTCAAGTACATCTCAATTTATGGTCATAAAAATAAGAGATCAGCAAAGTATCGTCACTTCCGTTAGTTCAATTTATTCCACATTCTTCACACAGAAATAGATTTTACTGTTGATT
The DNA here is from genome assembly GCA_958299015.1 of Tetanocera ferruginea. Taxonomy (NCBI): domain Eukaryota; kingdom Metazoa; phylum Arthropoda; class Insecta; order Diptera; family Sciomyzidae; genus Tetanocera; species Tetanocera ferruginea. The sequence goes on from OY282643.1 coordinate 133,911,070, forward strand.
TCAACTTATCTGAAGGAAAACAGTTAAGAACCATTTTCTCACGTGTTTCTCAACCGATTTTGTTAATTTTTTTTTAAATGAATCAGAGTGCGGAGAAAAAGTGCACTGACTATCTTTAAAACATTTTTTTCTTTCCAAATTTTTATGAAGACATTTTTTTCACATTAATTTTGTATCAAATCAACAGAGAATGTATGTGAAAAGGTCTAATTTCGGCCACTGTCAAATTCTAAGTCAAATTCTAAGTCAAATTCTAAGTCAAAATCTAGTCAAATTCTAGGATAAATGAATTAATGGCGAATTAAGAATTTCAAAAATTTTCTTTCCATTGCCTTAAAAATGACTCAACGTCATATCATGAGTATTTCTCGATACTATGAAACATAATAGGTCTGTTTTTACCAGTTTTAGTCCGAGAAGAGTTCCCGTACTCTATAAAATGGTAAAAGAGAGTGCAATTGAGAGAGTAAAACATTTCCCCTCCTTGTCAAAAGTTGCAAGTTTCAGTCCGAGAAATTTCTTCGGGTAAAAATGGTAAAAGTGTCAAAGAGCTTAAAATCAGCTGTTTAAAAGTTAACAAAGAAATTGCGATACATCAAAACTTCTTTGAAACTATTAAAATGGAAACCAGAAACATGGAAAAATGCGTAAAAACTAATATAAATGCTAAACATCAGAATCAATTTCTATATTATTAAAACTCAAGCATTTCGTTTGCACTGCCGATGTTCCATATCAAGCCAACGCTGGACAAACATTCTTATTTGACAGTTTTTACAATTTCAGTCCGAAAAGCGTTCCCGTACTTTTTTGTGTTTTTCTCTATTTTCGAGAGATTTTTTCTTACTCTCAGACTTTTAACAGTTTTAACATTTTTAGTCCAAAAAGTACGGGAACAGACCTATTATTTACATCAGGATAAATATTACATGAGCCTCTCAAATAACTAATTTATTCCTAGTGGAATGGAGTTTAGTTGCAGTGGACGACCCTTTTAAAGACTGTTAGAATCGAAATTAATATAATATTCGAAATTCTCGAACTAGTGAACTAATTTGCGTTCTACCCAACTATTTGTAGGGTATTTTATAAAAATAGACCGCTTTGAGAGTTATTTACAAATAGTTGAGAATACTATTGTAGGGTCGATTTAATATGAGTTAAACGATAACATTTTCTTATTTTCAACCCGCCAAGCTTCTGTACAAACAAATACATTTCATTTTAATGACTTTTTGCACATTTAACCCAAATGAATTCCGATTTTATTGGCAAAAAATAACACCAAATCAACACACAAACATAAAAACTCATGTCAGCCAAATAACTCAAACTGTTACTGTAGAGATGTGGCGTCATAAAAATAAAGGTACCGTCATTTTTTACGTTTGTAAATAAGCTTGTTAATGCGTTGAAACACTAACATTTTATTAAATAAATAAACAGACAAAGAGTTGAAAGAATAAAGCATGATTAACTGGTGCTGCGACAATTTACTGTCAGTGTTGTTGATATCACCCACTGCGTTTGTAGCCTAGTGTAGAGGTAGAGCACACCTAACAGTTGGTATTTTATTTAATTTGGGATGCAAGAAAAATTAACATAAAGTTATTAAAAGTTTGCTAAAGAAGCTTCTTCATTGCACGGTGGCGATGTCACCGATTCCAGTGGTGCTGGTGGTGGCGGTGGTGGTGGTACACACATAACTCGCATTATAAGCAGGCGCTGTTAACAACTGCCAGCCGTAAAAGCGATGGCGTTATGTTTAAGCAAATCATAGACAACAATAAAAACTCCAACAACAACAACAACAACAGACACAGAAACAAAGTCATGTACCGTAACATGCAAAACGCAGTCGTTGGCAGTGCATTAATTTTATTTAATTCCTTAGCAATTACCAGAGCCCAAAAAAGAGTTGTGCCATCGATCATAATAAAATTAGAGTTTCTTAAGTTAGACCCCATTTAAGCCTAGGCCCCCCCCAATGCAGTTGCTGAAGCACTCACTCTTGGCTTGGCGTGGCGTGTTGCGGCGCGTCGCTTTTTGTGCCATGTTGTCACATGGCTTTTTACCCACCAATTGGAAGATCCTTTCATATCCTGTGAATGGCATGTTTGCGCTTTTCAAGTTGCAGCCCAGACTTTTTTTCTTTCCATTTTGTTTTTGTTGTTTTTTTTTCTTATTATTTCGTTTGCTTTGTAGCTGGTGGATAACCCTTTGCAAGCAGCTAATTTGGCAGCACTGTTAAGTAGGCGTTTTGTCAATTTTGTGTTCTCTTGACATGAAAGCCACGGCCATCATCTACAACGTTATTGCAATCTCTTAGGCGGCTCAATCGTTAAATTCTAGCCTAGACTGCCTACAGCATTTAACTAGCTAGTTCTATAGACAAGTGGCTGAGCTGGGTGGGCTTTTTGTGTAGTAGTGGTAGTGGTAATGGTAGTGGTAGTAGCTTGAAGGCTGCTCGTTAATTGGGTCGTTTAACGAGTTACAAAATAATTTCAACTTTCCGACAAAGTTTGTTTCATCAGCGTCATTGCATTGTTTTTATTTAGTGTGTTACAGTTGTTGTTGTTGTTGTTGTTGTTGTTGTTTGGCCATATGGTAATTGGGCCTAGTACATTAAAAAAGTAATGGCATAAAAGTTTTCTTAAACTTCCTTGTGAGCTATAACGCAATGTTTTAGTAGTTCACGGTAGTAAAATGAAGAATCTGTGGCGTGTCTTGACTGTTTGAAAAAACACTGATTTTTTTCAAAAATTTTTTTTTTTTAAATTAATGTCACCCAGAAAGTAGATTTAAGATAAAGTGCTACAGATTATTTTTATTTAAAAAATATATAAGCGTAGCTGAATTTTTTGATTAGAATAGTGGAATCTCTCTCTAGGATAGTTAAAAAAAAAACATTTAATTAAATTGAACTTACAAAATTCAAATTTTCAAAGCAAATTCCATTTAGGAATAATATTCCCTAAAGATGTTAATAAAATGTTTATAAATTACTCAGGCGAACAAATGAATAAAGCAGCTCTCACTGAAAAGTTTTGTTAAGCATTAGGATCTTCAACATCACGAGTATGAAAATAAATTTTAGGATTTCTTTATTTCAAAATTTAGTCTAGAGCTCCTCTAGTGGTGGCCATGGCCGTGAGTACTAAGGGTGTGGCGTACGAACCAACTAACCGAGGTAGTTCGAGTTCAATCCTCATATCTGGCAGAAAATTTTTTCAATAGAAATAAATTCGGTCGGCTGTCAACTCTCTGCAGACCGTAGCAATTCTCAGAGAGTAAACATTGTCATTTAGGCTTCTTTAAGAACATGAATACTAGCCGTTTGGAGTCGGCATAAAACATATAAGTTCAGTTCTCAATTTTGTGCAAACATTTAACAACACAATTTATCATAAGAAGCTCGTTTGAAATTCTTTTAAGGGCCAAAATGGCCAATTTGTTTTAGTTGAGCCTTCTTTGAAACAAAAATTTTAAAATAGAAGCTATGCACAGAACCATAATCAACGTTTAGTCGAGAGTTGAGGGTCAAAGTCGATAGTTCTGTCGAGAGCTAAATTCAAAGTTTATTCAAAGTTGGGCTGAGAGTTCTGCGAACGTTATCGCGTTGATAGTTTTTGTTAAATACATTTTTAAGGTTGGAGTTTCCTTGTGCGGGACTCTCTGAGTGGCTCGAACTCTCTTACTTGATCCAAAATGCAGTCTTGGAATTCCATAAATAGTCATGCTATTCTTAACGTTGTGATTTCAGGGATAATAATGACAAATAACTCGCGCGTCCACTACATCGAATTGAAATCTAATCCGAAGTAAAATAAAAATCTGAACTATATTTTTAATTCCAGACTGGAAGCATGAATACAGAGCAGATCCATCATATTAAGCCCAAAAATTCAAGGAGAAAATTGCCTCTATTTTAATTACTTTCTTGGCAAAATTCTATCATAACAATAAGTAATAAGTTAATTCCTCTTGAAAAGAAGCTTGTCTCATTTTACTCAGTATAGATAAGTGATAACAGATCACGGAATAATACAGATTATATGAAGATTCTGAACTTTTTAGAAAATGACCTGTTCCAAAAATCCCGCACAGGATCCTACCAAAGTCAAAATGTTCGAGGTGCTGTAGGAGAAATATAATGATAGATTCTTCTCTATACATTATTTTGATAAGGTAATTTTTGTTGGAGTCGTGATAGGCCAAACACTGACATAGAATAGCATCGCTTATTGCATATAATAGCAAAGTTTCAAGAACCTCTTTATAACACTATCAATACTTTATAATTATAAAACAATAGTAATTATAATAATTTAATCTATATAATATTTTTGTTTGTTTGTTTGTTTGTATGTATGTTCCGAATAGACTCTTAAACTAATCGACAGTTTTAAATAAAACATATATCAAACTATTCCTTAAATTACTTCGCTGAACATAGGCTATATAAATTTTGCAACTCCCCCTTTTACCGCCCACAAATAAATAAAAATACTATATTTCTGACGGTTTTGGCCGTATTAGGCTAGAATTTTGTAATTAAGTTTGCATGCTAAATGTCGGCAACTGTACCAAAAGTGGATTGGCATACCCCCTTTTGCAGCCCACAAATCAATAAAAATGCTATATTTCAAACAGTTTCAGTCGTATTTGACTAAAATTTGTAATATAGTTTGTATGGTTACTCTCGGCAACTTTACCAAAAATTGCTTGCCACGCCCTATTGTACAGCCCACAAAAAAATAAAAATTATGGTTTTGGTCCATAGGACCAAATATAGGACTAAATAGGACTAAAAAATTTTTTCCGTATGCTGACTGTCAACAAATATCATTCAAATGGTTGTAGCTGTAGTAAGCCTTTTCATAAATAACTAATTTCATACTTACAAAAATTTTAAAATCTTATAAAACGGACAAAATTTGTATGTGATTGTAAGTTACTCAAAAATTTAAGCACGAAAGTGACGACAACAATAAAAGACATAAACAAAAATGAGCAAAACATGCATTTCATTTATTATAATATTTCATTATAACATATGAGCCAAAAATTATTTTTATAACTCTTGATTTTTAAAAATTGAAATGAAAATTAAAAAACAAAAAAAAATAAATTTACTTTTTATTTCGATAAAAAAATTATGGTAAAATTAATATGTTAAGCAGACTCTCCAAAAGACTTAAATAAGACTTAAGAGACTTAAAAGACTTAAAGACTTAAAATAAGATCAGACTTTTAATACCGAAGATATGATGAAAATTAAAAAAGGGAGCCCTACGTTCGGCAAAAAAATTTTCAAAAATTTTTTAAAAATAGTTCTGCTAGAAATTTTGGTATACTTCCTGGGCAAAAGATTAATGATATTTTAAGAGGTTTATTTTTTTGATATAAGGATGGCACATTAGGATGGTAGAAACTGAGATCTGGATGGTAAGTACTAGAACGGTACACCTGAGGTCAATGACTTCTAAAGAGATCATATTGATCTTCTTGAGACAAAAACATTGTTGTACCAAACTTTAAAATCCGACTGAAAACACCAGAGATATGAAGAAATATGTCAATGCGCGACCCCTACGTTCGGTCAAAAAAACAAAAAAAAAAATTTTCGTAATTGTCTTGCACAAATGCGTCATATTCGGTGGTTTACGGAGCACTTTTTTTTATTTGCATGGGAGGTGGTACGGTCTAGTGTACATAGGCATTAATAAATTACTTTTTTAAGCAAAAATAATATAAATTAATCCTTATTTGCTATTAAATAATATTAATGATGATAAAGATAAAGAAAATGATAATGAAAATAATAATGTTAATAATAATATTATTAATGCAGTACCTCAGTTGACAGCCCCATTACCTAAAGTGTTAGTTATTTCTGCACCTAGTGATAGTGTTGTGTCTGAAATTTCAGAACATTCTATCGCTAATACCTTGGTTGGTACGCCATCCGTTCAATCTTCAACTGAGCTAACCACTCTAAGAGCAGTTTCGAGGACAAAGAACATTTTTATTTCAAGGTTACAACCCGACACATCAACTAATAATATTCTGACGTTTGTCGAACAATGTAGTTTGATATCCCAAAATGCTTTCCGCTCATGTAAGAAAATTGGCAATTAGCCCACCCACGTCTCATTTATTCTCACAGTTGCAGCCGAAGATTTTTCAACTGTTCTCAATTCTAATATGTGGGCCGTTAATATCCTCGTTTCAGAATTTATACCTAAAAACAAGTCAAGGAGCTCAAATAATAAAGCTCGTCGCAACCAAAAAAACTAAATAGGCTATCCCTTTACTATCAAAATGTAAGGGGATTGCGCTTCAAAACGCTAGACTTATTTCTTTCTACTCAGAATTGTTCTGAGGACATTATCGCGTTTACTGAAACGAGTTTGAATGAAAGCATTACTGACTTGGAATTGTTTGACAATAGTTTCCAAGCATTTAGAAAGGACAGATACTCCAGCAATATTTCTTCTGTTAGTGGTGGTGTTCTTATTCCTGTGAGGAACTGCTTTGTCATTTCCTTTGTTGATATACCCTGCGCTTCTAATATTGAACTAATATGCGTTAAGGTTATACATTGTAGCTCAAATGTATACAAAATTAATGCATATGTTCCGCCAAATAGTAGTGCAGAGTTATATACAAGTCTGGCAGATTGTCTAGACTATATTTTTAATATTCTTGATGTTAATGACGATATTTTATTGTTGGGCAATTTTAATTTGCCCAACTTAAAATGGCATTCTTCTGACGATGATACATTTTTTTTATGCATCTAATGCGAAGACTCTTGGGGAGCATATATTCGTTGACAGTATATGTTCTGACTTACAACAAGTGAGTTGTATTTATAATAGTCTGGAAAGACTTCTTGACCTGGTCTTAACTACGGACAGTAACAATGTTATTGTTAAGAGGGCCTTCCATGCTCTAACTACTATTGATGTATATCATCCACCATTGAGTATTTGGTATAAATCGGATAGAGAGAATATAGTTAATTCTAGTTCAATGGATATTATTTATGAATTCAATTTCAAAAAAGCTGACTTTTTGAGGTTGAATCATTTACTTAACAATAAACTTAACGTAATTTTAGAATATATTAATGAACATAATCTTGATGTTTCCATTAATTTTTTTTTATTTAGAACTCTTTGCTGTAATTTCTCAGTCCGTACCTTATAGCCTCAAATTTGCGAAAAAATCTGCATACCCTTGGTACACAAAGGAGTTGAAAACACTTCGCAATAACAGGAATAGGGCTTGAAAGAGATACGTCTGTAGTTTGGACTCAAATGACCTAGAAATCTACAAAAGTTTGTTTCTGGAATTTCAAAACCTTTCAGCTCTTTTGTATAATGAATATTTAGCAGACATGCACAACGAAATCAACAAAATTTTTTCGTTTCGTTGAAACCGAAAAATAAATTATCAAAATTATTTCGTTTTTTAAATAACGTTAAAAATTTATCAAAGCAAATTTCGTTTCGTTGAAAAACGAAAAATTTTCTATAATTTTCTCCTATGCTAAAAAAAATTTCTTCTGATACAAAAAAAAAACGAAATTTTTTTGTTGAAATTAACGTTATTTTCAACGGTTGATTGGGAAAAAAACGAAAAAATTTTATATCGTTTTCTCCGAAACGAAATAAATATTTTTCGTTTTTTGAATTAACGTTATTTTTTTATTTCGTTTCAACGAAACAAAAAAAATATTTCGGTTACCGTTAAAATTAACGTTAACGTGCATGCCTGATATTTAGACAATATTAAGTTGAGAATATTGGCAGATCCAAAGAAATTTTGGGGGTTCATAAATACTAAGAAAAAATCTGATGGATTTCCTTCATCCTTCAAAACTCTTGACTGATTTACGGATGATCCTTCTATAATTTGTGACCTTTTTGCCAATCTTTTCAAGGAATCTTTTTGTTCAGATTCGTTTTATCCTGATGAAGGTTACTTTGACTACATGAACTCTTCACCCAGGGTCTCTTTGGAGTCTATATCCTTTACCTCCGAGGATATTTTAATTTAATGTATATTGGGACAATTGATGAGGACTTTGGCGCTGAACCCGATGGAATTCCTGCCGCAGTGTTAACTCAATGCGGTTCCGTTTTGTGTCAACCACTTGCTTTATTATTTAATAAATCAATTACAGAAAGTTATTTTCCAGTTTTTTGGAAAAAATCATTTATACGTCCTATATATAAAAAAGGTTGCAGGAATGATGTCAATAATTATAGGCCCATCGCTAAGCTTTCGTCGATTCCCAAACTTTTTGAGCGAATTGTGTACGATCGTGTTAAAATTCATTGTGGAGAAGAAATTCATAACAACACGTCAGCATGGTTTTGTTAATGGAAGATCCACAGTGTCTAATCTTCTTGATTTTACAACATTCTGCTTAAATTCAATGGAATCTGGTAACCAGGTCGACTGTATTTATACTGACTTTAGTAAAGCATTTGATTTCAAAGCTGTTTGCGAAAACTGACAGAATGTGAGAAATCGACTTTAGAAATCTGATAAAATGAAGCATTTCTTATTCATACAAACAATAAATTTAATTTGTTCACTGCGTTATCGTCCAGTTTTCGATAATTTTTTTTTTTTAATCACATAGCTTTGATGAAAACGATGCACATAACGAAAGAAGAACTTAATACCTTTCCAACAATAACAATTCCACGTAAATCTCATAAAAAATGTGTTTTTTACAGCGGTTTTAAAAAAATGACTTTTTAAAAATAGCAAAAAATTCAATTTTTGATGGTCAATAAGAGTTATAATGAAACAAAATTTTTACAATTTTTTTATGTCAAAATGTTAGTATGAGTAAGAAATTTAACATTTAAGAAGATTTGGGTATGCGTTCTGTGCAAAATAAAAAGTTATAAGCAAAAAACATGTTTTTTTTTACTAAAAAGGACCTTCAGGAGAATCAAAATTGCTTCGGCGGTTTTTCTCCGATTTGAAAAAAAAGTATGCAGAAATCATTTTAATGAGTTCCTCTAACTTTTGAGACCCCGACCGGTTGAAATTTTTTGTATCCATATAAGAATGATCCGGTCTAATATGCATGGATCCTAAGTTATCGTTCAACATTCATATTGATAATATTTCTAAAAAAGCGTCTTCAATGCTTGGATTTATAAAACAATATAACATTATTATAAAACAATATAACAATAGTATGCAATAGTGCGTCTTCACTTGGAGTACGCAAATCAAGTCTGGTCCCCACGTTATAATATGCATGTTGAACGAATAGAGAGGATCCAAAAACGTTTTGTTCGGTTTGCTCTGGGGGGGCTTAAGTGGAACTGACATTTTAAACCTTCCTTCTTATGAGAATCGTTTAAAACTATTAATTTTGATAATATTTCTAAAAAAGCGTCTTCAATGCTTGGATTTATAAAACAATATAACATTATTATAAAACAATATAACAATAGTATGCAATAGTGCGTCCTCACTTGGAGTACGCAAGTCAAGTCTGGTCCCCAAGTTATAATATGCATGTTGAACGAATAGAGAGGATCCAAAAACGTTTTGTTCGGTTTGCTCTGGGGGGGCTTAAGTGGAACTGACATTTTAAACCTTCCTTCTTATGAGAATCGTTTAAAACTATTAAGATTGCAATCACTAAGTGAGCGAAGGAGGTCTGCAGATATCGTTTATTTACAACAACTTATAACCGGTGTATTTGATTCTCCAGAACTCCTTTCTCTTATTAATTTTAACACTAACCGTAGAAGCAGCAGAAACGCAAACAACTTAAGTTATGTACCTTTTAGCAGAACGAACTATATGGTAACTGCTTCTTTAAACCGCATGAGTACCTTTGTTAACAACTGTAGCGTTTTTGATGTTAACTTGTCAAAAGGTCAACTCAAAAGTAGACTAAAAGAGATTATGTAATTATAGATCTTTGTATGCATGGTTAGTAGTTATGTCCTGTGTTGTCCCTGAGCCCAATCCAAACTTTTGATGGTAAATTTTTTCCACATTAACTTGTTTTCAGCCACTGGAATCCTTAACATAAAATTTCTTTTATGCTATGCGTCGTGGTTTTCTATGGGTTAATGCTGAGAAAGTGCGAAAAAGCTGTAGTAGCTAAACTCTATTGTTATTGCATGTAAAAAAAAAAAAAAAAAAAAAAAAATAATAATAAATCAATTAAACTCAAATAAGCTGTACAAGGTCGGGTACTCTGCTAGTTTTTTGACGTAGAATTACGTCTTACAGCGCGGTTTGTATGGGGTCGTTGTAACAGATTTTTTCAAGGTCATTAGGCAACGTTTTTGGCGAATACTTTAAGGTATACCTACAGCCTTTAATACTCTTCGTTCAAAGATAATATATATACTAAAATATCAGATGTATCCTGCGCTGAATGAATATCTAACTTTGGATTTTGTCACTATTATATTAAAGTCACAAAATAGTAAAATATAAGAAGAAAAATTCATGTTTTTATATAAGAAAATCAATCATCAGCTGCTTTCTTTGTTTTTTTTTCGTTGTTTATGCTTGTATGCTTTGGTCTTGCACGAACTGATTGTTTCGCTTTGGCAGCATTGTAAGCATTGGTTCGCATTGGGTTTATGTATGCACTACTCTTCTAGTATACTATTTCGAAACAAGAGTTCATGAACCCCTTTTCAACTCAGTCAATGACCTCAATCTGTCAAATTTAACGAAATGGGTCTGTGATCCGGTTTGATTTAACTCTTATGAAAAATACGAGTTGGATCATATTTCTTTTTATTCTTTTACCCAATAGATGGCGTACAATTTTAATTTTTGTTTTTAATGCAAATTAATTTGGATTCCACTTCCCACTAGCACTAGCGAGTGTAGTTTGCAAACTATACATCGAACAGAAAGTGTAGCTAGCAAACTAAATACCAGACAGAGACGAGAGGAAAGGACATGTGCTCAGCGTGAAATATAGTAACCATACGATTTTTTAAAAATTGGGGTCTTAATTTTAATTTGAAATTAGTAGTTAAACTGACTGTAGCTCGCATACTATATATCGGGCAGAGACGAAAGTGGTACCAATGAAAAGTGCATTTGCTTCGCCTTCTTTTCAACTAAGTCAATGAACTCAACCTGTCAAACTTAACAAAATGGTCGAAAAAATTTGAAATTTGCTTGTTTCTTTTTGCTTGCTCATTTAATCATACTTACTATTTAACTTTTTCTTTGTTTTGGCATCGATAAGATCAATAAAAATACGTGCAAAATGAACAAAACAATCGGACCAAAGAGATAAAGTAGAAGAGGTTACAACTTAAACGGAATTCTACGTCTACACTTACGATACTATCGAAACTGTTTCTTTTTTTATATGTTTGGATTGTGTAAAAACATTGTCGTAACTAAAAATCTTAAGTCGAAAAAAATCTTCTCCTTTGAAATTTTAGTTTTGATGTTGACATCTTTTTCGCGGTTATGGCTCGATATTTTTAATATTTTTTGAAATTTTCATATTTTTAAAAAAAAAACACTTCATAACTATAAAAATAATTCCATAAAAATGAAAAAAATGCTATGATGCTGTTAGAAATATGATAAAATATTATGCAAGTTGAAACAAAGTAAATCTTGATTTTACTCTTTCCGTTTCAAATTTAAAGTTGTAAGCTTTGTGACCGTTCGTTGAGTCGTTAAATCTTTGGTTGGATTATCGATAACACAATTACTAAAAATTAAATATATGGGCATTTTCATTGTCGCGAACGTGAATTTTTAAAGAATTTTTTAAAAAATTCTTTCGAAATTTCATACATTATTCCTATAAATTACGTTTAAATTTTATAAGAATGCAAGAATGTACCCCATTTCCTTCACCCACTTATTCACCGCAATAATGCCACCCACCCATAGCGTTAATTTTGCTAACAATACCAAAGAATAGAAAAAAAATGATTTTTGCAATAAAACAAATTTCAATTGCATTAAAATAGCATTTGACACCATGGGCGGTCGTTTGACGTGATGGGTGGGTTGGGTGCGATGATTTTGTCTGGAAATTTGTTGGCTTGCGGTTGCAAATAATAATTGCTCTCCTGGCTAAGGCGACATAATACCATAATCAACTGTTTTTGTCTGTGGAACGCAATGCATCTTACGGTTAAGTGGACAGCACCGCGCACAATCCGCCAATGCCCATCGACCGATTGCAAGAGCAACGTTATGGTAGTGGGGCAGCCAACGTAAAGAAAGCGCACAACAAATACGCACGAATTGTTGCAGTCTTTGAGGCGCATTAACTTCATTACAACAACAAAGCAGGGCGTGTGAGATTCAAAGACAGTCGCGACGCGTTTTCTTTTGTCGCGTCAGCCACACTTGGAGAACCCTGCGGTTTCTGTCTTCTTCTTTTGCTACTGCTGCTGCTGCTGCTGCTGCTGCTGCTAACCACAAAATTACAATAAATTGTTGTTCCACAAGGCGACAGAGGCAGGATGTGTATGAAGTTGAACGTGAATGCATGAAAGTACGGTGAGGTGCTAGTTGAACAAGTCAGACAGTGTGGTGTGGAGCTGTGATAATTTAAGCGTTCGCAGCATAGCGCAAAGAAAAGTGAACCGCTTGCAAAGCACAAGAACAAATTTTATTTTTTAGCTGTTTCCGCGCTGCAGGAACAGGCAATAATATATCCGAATCTTGTTGTTGTTGACAGTATCGTTTGCGAAAACAAATTCGAAATATAAAAGCAGCAAAATTTGGAGGGTAGATCAGAGCACACATTTACACGCACACACTCACTCACACAGCCTCGCACGGGGGATAGTGGTGGTATAAGCAAAAATTATTATGCTGAGTCAATAACTTCAATTGCGGCTCATAAAGTCGCTGCGGGATGCTGTCGACTGTGCTGCAACAAAAACTGAAGTGAAACCAAAATTATTACAATTATTATTGTTGTCGTCGCTGTTGTTGCTGTTGTTATTGCTGCTAAGAGGTTTGTTTATTTTTTTACTTTTAACAACGGATTTTTTTGGCAACGCAATTGATACAAAACCACTTAAGTTGAGTTACACGCTGAATAACATTGATGGGTTGAGGAAGAAACACTTTAAATGCTACGTTGTCTGAAACTTTGAGAACTTACAAGTTTTTTGGTTTGTCAAAAAATTCTTTAACTTGAAATATTAAATTTTTTTTCAACAGCAAATTAAAATAACTGTCAAGGAATTTCACTGTTTTCAAAGGAAATTTAAATAAAATCTGAAACAAAAATATGTGTACCGTAAGGAAAAGAAAAGTTTTAAGGAATTCAAAAACTAAGCTTAAATTGAGATGCTCATGACAAAAATGGCAACAATTTTTCAATAAATTGCAAAATAATATATATAGATATATATGAAACCTAGTGGCCATTGTTCCAAAACCATAAGAAGAAACAAATTTAATTAAGACTTATGCTGAAGAAATAATTTTCAATGAAACAAGTAGAAGTTAAAGTAAGAAATTTTAAGTTTAATGTATGTATGTTGAAAAAGAAGAGTGACAAAACTATGAAAGAATATGAAGTTATGATCAGGTCAGATGTTCTCTGCATTTTTTCTAAAAAAATAGCCAACTGCATAGTTTTCTCAAGCTTTATTTACAAATAAAAGCTATCTGCGCGAAGTTGCTTAGAGAATAATATCTGAAAGGCTCAGGAGGATTAGTGAAGCCAGGCAGGTTTGCGAAGTTAAAACTCCTAATAGTTACCAATATATAGGTATAAAAAAAAAAATTAAAATTTATTTTCTTCTTATGAATTCTCTTCATATAAATAAACAAAAATATGAGAAGATATTGTCAAAAAAATGTTCAAGTGTTTTAAAAGAAACGTTAAATCCAGTTGCACAAATCATACTTAAGAAGGTAATGAAGATACCTTTATAATTTCAGAGAAAAGCAAAATATTTTTATTAAATATTTTTTATATATTTTAAATTTTTAACATGTTAAAAATACACTGTTAAAAGAAAAAAAGCGAAATATTGACTATTTACGGAGTTGTCGTTAAGAACGTTCGAGTCCGTAACGGTCCCTTTTGAGGTGATCGGAGCGCTTGGGACAGAGCTATGCTTCTTTCACAATAGATTGTAAATTCTTTTGGTCCGTTATTCTGGGCAGGCTTATTATTATATACATGTATATTAGATGGGTTATTTTCCAAAAGTATTTCTGAACCTACCTGCAAGGGTTCATAAAGTGGCGAACAAAATTGTATCATTTCATTTTTAGAAAGTTGCATCAATATTGGCGCAGGTATAGATTCTAATTCAAAACCGAATTTCTGGCTGAAAATTGCTGCTGGTATGCTACTGATTCTGAAGATAATGAACGAGCTGGGCGTATTATGGGCACCTCTTGCAAAGGTTTCGCTGAAAACATCGATGAGCCACGAGTATCGTAGCAGAACCGAAAGTCTCATTTCAAGACAAAAGCAGCTAGTATAGCTTAAAAACAGCATCAGCTTCGAGATAATCAGCTTTTCAAGCAGGCCGAAGGACTATTGCATGGACCCGGAATAGCAGCTTGACCCATGAGTCACTTAAACTTATAGTTCTAACCTATCAAAACTTTAAACGTGATTATCTCAAGATTACTTTTTCAAGAAATCCTGAAAAAAATTTAACTCAAAAAGTTGTTGACCGTTCAGACTGAAATTTGAAAAGATTTATCTATAGTAGTACCGGAAGAATGTACATACACGCAGAGAAAAAAACGTTTATCGCCAGTTTGCCGCAAACGAACTTCGTTTGTCGTGTTTCAAATCATTTTTTGTAAACGTTTGAACAGTTGGCATAATAATGGTTAGTTGCGGGAAACACGTTATTTAGTTGCAAGAAATTAATTATTTTTGTCATAAGCGGCAGTGATTTTTAAATTGCAGCAACCGAAAAATTTGTTTTTTCCAACTGAAAATTTCGTTTGCAGGAAAAAAATTAATTTTCTACAAGCGAATAGTTCTCAACTGACAAAAAAAAGTTGTTTGATTTCGTTGATGAAAAGTGTTTAATATTTGCCATCAACGAAAAGGAAGTATTTTAAGATTGTGAATAAACAGACACACAACTGTGAAGCACATGCGCAGTCACACAACTGCTACACAGCTCGCTTTCGTTGATGACAAATGTTAAATATTTGCCATAAACGAAAAAAACAAGAATGTGTTACAGCTTAAGTAAATAAAAAATTCATTCTAGACAATATCTCACAATAGCTCAATGGAAGCATGCTAGACTGGCACGCGGGAGACGTGGGTTCGATTCTTGGCTGTGTAAGTATCAAAAATTTTAATTTAATTATTGAAATTCTAATTCTTTTTCATTAACTGCTTGGTCAAAAGGAACCGTCAAAATAAGTTTTACTTAAAAAAACATTGATTAAAAAAAAAAAATATTTGGTGTTCCTGTTGGGGATTGAACCCAGATCCATCGAGTTCCTAGACTCGATGCCAGCACACTCGGCTAAACTTGAGCTTCTAAAACAATGATAAAATTTCATTAAGTTCGATGTTTTTCGAAGAATACTTTTAAGTTGATGACAACTGAATATTCGTTTGCGGCAAATAAAGTTCGCAAACGAAGTATAGTTGGTGAATTTTTCAGTTACGGTAAACGAAAAATTTCTTTGCGTGTACCTACAAGTTTAAAGATATCTTTTTTATTATATTATTTTACAGATTTATCGTTCCCTCTTTCATATCAGTAATGGAAAAAACCCCGAGGAGATACTCTGCAGGACCGCCATTTTTAGAAAAAAATATAAAAAAATATTTTTTACAATTCAAAGGTGTACTAAAAGATTAGAAAATAAAAAATTATCCAATTATGTTATCAACTTCAAAAACATGCTTTAACCATGACTAATTTCACTAATTTTTTCCTGTCTAAAGTTATTTCCTTTCTTAAGAAATACTTCAGATAAAATTCAGTAAATTTATTAGTTATACCTCTTCTGTTCAAAATTGAACCGTGGCCATATCTGGCGAAAATGTTACTTGTTGAACAATATAAAAGTGAAGACACCAATTTTTAAAAAATCTGGTGATGGCTATATCCCAAGCTGAGCGAATGGCCTTTCCATGGTGCCACTTTCGTCTCTGTCCGATCTATAGTTTGGGAAATAGACTCAAATGAATAAAGTTTTCTACTAATTTCAAAAAAAAGTGAAGACCCCTAAAAATATGTCAATTTTTCATATATAACTACTAAAAAGAAAACTTTAATTTTTTTATTATGCAGAGATTTTTTATTATGACTCTCTCTGTTAGTCAAATTTGCCTTTGTTTGTATGAGTGTTGAGCAGGAACAAAAACCATGACTTGTCCTTCCATAATTCTGGCCACTTTGGGCGAATATTCTCGAGCAAACGCTTTAAAACAGTCAAATAATATTAAGCGTTAACCGATTGACCCGAACAGTCGACATCACCTACATTTTTTAACGACTTTGTGGTGATTTTTTGGGTTTGAACTTATCTTGATAGCGACAGTCTGCAGATTATTGAACATACATGCAAGTCATCCACTAGGCAAGTCATATCATCCACTAGAAGTATTTCTTTTTTTGAAGAAAATTCAGCAATTCAGTAAAGAAAAATATATATTTATCATTACCTCTCATAACATGAAAATACAGATGTATAGGATATTGTTCTCATAACATCTCAACTTTAGAAAAATCTATTTTGATTAAATTTTATAATTTTACGTAAAGTTTGTCGAATTAAAGTATGTCATATTGGATCCATCATCTTACATTTCTTACATCTGAGTATAAATTTTAAAAAAATTTTAAAACTTTATAGCTGCCCAAAAACTTCTGCCATTAAATGGTTTAAAATAAAATTTTAAAATTATGTTTTTCCTTTTTCTAGATTCTATATTTTGTTTTAAATATATGTTGATTTTTAAAATATCTTTCTAAGTTTTGGGTACACTTTTAACTGTGATAATGTCAATATATTTACATAATACTTATATCGATGGAAAGGTATTTTTAAGTAGAAGAGCAGAATATTATATATTCGAATATTTTTATTCGAATTGGAAGTCATTACGATAGGTAAATTGAAGGAAACCTAAAAATACCTTTTTCCCAATGGGTTTCTTCTGAAAAAACATAAAAATAAATGCCGACTTAGCTCTGTTAAACATCGCTGTTGTAGCCAACAGAGGTTGTAGATTGCTGTCAAAGAGAATAACAGAACTTTGTCGTATTTTTTCTGCACATAATTATTAGGCAAACAAAAACTTGGTCGAATTTCGACCAAAGGCAACCGGGAATTTTTTTTTGGGGGGGGGGGGTTTTATCAAATGTAGAACTTATGTATAAAAACAATTTTACGTAATTACATCGGCTGAGTTGTAGCGGTTAGTGCGTTCAATTTTTGCACTAATGGCCAGCACCATATTTTTTTTTTTTATACCCTAAACCTGAAAGGTCAGGACAACGCAAAAATTTAAAACTGCATAACTCAGCTCATAATAAGTCTACAACAATAAAATTTGGTACGTAAGTGTTTTATATCAACACAAAGATGTTTTCGGAAAATGGACGTCATCCGCTTACGGACATGCCCACCTCCCATACAACCCAAAAATTTAAAACGCAATAAATAAGCCTCTGTTCAACCTACAGAGTCAAAATTTGGCACATATGTTTTTTATGACAAGACAAAGATGGTTTTGAAAAATGGACGTCATCCCCATACGGACACGCCTACCTCCCATACAACCCAAAAAGTTTAAAACTCAATAAATAAGATTATGTTTGTCATAGCGAAATTAAATTTACACCAAAAACTAAGGTGTGTTCAAAAATTGTGAGTAATCCGTCCATGAACACGCCCACCTCCCATAGCGAAAGCACAATAAAGTCATTGACTGTCAGCTACAATAAAAATTTTTTTGTTTTTGAAAAGTGGGTTTAGGGTATTTCATAGTCGGCCTAAACCCACTTTTTAATAAAACAAAAAAAAAAAAAAAAAAAAAAATAAGAAGGTGAACAGCAGTGGTAGCGGTCGTTTTAAAATAAACTGGCTTGTTTAGGATCTGTTCGGCTAAAATATTTTGCAAGCACCAGTTGTAGGCCGTTTAATTGATTTTTTCTTGTTTGGCAGTTTTACGAAGGTTATAAGGCTTGAGCTAAAATATTTTCATTTTTACTCGGGTCCCAATAAGGTCAGCAAAAATTCAATATTTTTCTCCCCACACATTCAGAAAAAAATACCTACCTTTCTCCGATAAAAAATTTCTCTATTTTCGATAATTCAATTAGAATAAATTTTCAAATAAATATTTCTTCACTTGTGGGAAATGGAAATATATCAATTTTTACTAAATTTTGATAAAAAATTCATTGTGCGAAGTATTTTCTTCAATTAAATGAAATCTTTTTTCAAAAATAAAAATGTCTTATTCTCTAAAAACGATATATTTTTATATATTTCCCTTGTTCATGGAAGTTTTTTATCATTTTAAGGGATTTTTTAGTACCACATTTAGAGAAAAGCATTCTCTGGAGCAAACTCTATAACATATTTGAGTGCAGTGAAAATTTTTCATCCCTACATCACTTCGTTGTAAAAATACCCAATTGGCTGGCGCTTTAAAATTCGTCCTTTAGTGAGCACTAATTATGCTCAATTCCGAAAGTAAAAACCGCTAAATTTCTGACACCTTGGGATGAAAAACAAAGAGTCTGAATTTGAAAAAATCGTTTGGTATTACTTGTCCAATGCGCAAATACTGACGAAATCGAAATAATATATTTTTAACGGTAATCCTTGCCTACACTTTTCCAAAATCGGTTAATATTTGCGCAATTTTGAGGGATTTTCATGAAACTGATTTTGAAAATCCAATGGAAGATTATGAATAACTTTATTATGTCACTGGATGGGCGAACAGAAGAAAAATTAAACCAACATATTTTTACCTAAGAAGCCATAATTCCTTAATATCGGATAATATTTAAAAATTTAGAGAAATTTTATGAAACGGATTTTGGAAACAACGATGGAAAATTAGAAATTGTAAATTTTTTTCTCCACTTTCGGAAGTCAATTGGAATTATTATTATAATGAATCACATGACTTCACTATAAACTTAATTCTGTAGAGTTTGTGTTATCCATGTTTAAAAAATGACTTTAAAAAAGGATGAAAAATAACAATTTGACGGGAAATTTGTTTGATTTTTTCAGTGGCGAGTGATTCAACCGATTTTCCTCAAATTTAAGCTTTTTTACTATGTCTTACTTTTGAATTAATTTGTTTCCAAATATTTAAATTTTCCTCAATGCTAGAAGTTGAAAAGATAACTCAAATCGAAGTATTGCCAATAACCCTTCAAGTGGTCAGTGGAAAATTATTGAGCTCTTCTTTCCATTGATATATCGTATGGTGCGGTTTAACCAAAACTAAGTGCCACAATTACATAAAATGTGAGAAACCGATATTCAAAAGCTTCCTTCAGCTCAATTATTATTTAATTGCCATAATTACGGTTTGATTTTGGCAAATTTTGGTGGGTATATATATATTAGTGGGTACATATGAGTTTTTAGGTTCGCAAAATCGATTTCCGTTAACCAGTTTTTAGTGAAATGTGCGCCAGATAGCACTCCAGTACAAAATTAATGATTTTCAAATATTTATTTTTTTTAACACTTATAAAAAACGCATTTTTCATAGTACTCAGTTTTGATTAAACAACACCATACGATACACCAAAAGAAAGAAGAGCTCAGTACTTTTCCAATAATCTTTTTCAATAATCCAATTTCATTTGAATTTCAAGAAAAATAAATTTTTTATGGGTGTTTAAAAAAAATATTTTCTAGTTTTTGAGAGTACTTCTTACTTTTGAGTCGGTGTCCGCTCACTTTTTTTTCTCCATACAAAATCGATCCGGCTTAATGTGCAGTCTGAAGAAATAAAATATGACTAATTTAGCAAATTATGCATCAACCAGAATCGATTTGAAATATACATTTGGGGTTTTCACTCATTTCATAAAACGTGATTGCTTTTCCTGTGACTCACTTTGATTGAATACTATTTTGCTTGGTACTACAATAATTTTTGGGGGGGCTTAAACCCCGAAACTCCCCCTTTGGTTGCGCTTATGCAAAGGCGATACTAGTCTTAATTAACATAACTATCATGAAATTCAAATTTAATTCTTCCATTTTCATGTTATTTTTTTATCCGGGCCAATTTTTATGGGTGAAAAAAAACTTGAAAATCGTAGGCGCGGAAAATATTTTACGGAATTTTCTGAACAGGTTTGCCCAAGAAACCCTTGGTTTAAAATTGATTGCGAGCCTCCGGTGTAGGGAGAAAGTTTGAATTTGTGTTTAACTTCAGTATTTGAAAAAATTGTATACAAACATTCAAAAAACATGTATTAGGGTAAACATTTCCTGGTTTTCGGTAAAAAATCTTAATTTAATGTCCTCATTTAAGAAAAATTTTATCATATTTTCATATTTGATCAAAATTTCGAAGGGTATATTATATTATAATTCTGTGAAAAACCGAAGTCAAATAAAAAAAACAAATTTCTATAATTCAAATTCAAATTAAAAGCGATTAAATACAAAAATGTAAGAAATTAATAAATTCATCAAAAAAAAAACACAATAGTAAAATAAACAAAACAAAATAAAGTAAAAGTAACAAAAACTTTTATAGAAAAATAACAAAAAGAATTTAGCTAAAATCAATATAAAATTGAAAAGATTGTCCTGTTTGTTCGTTTCTTCCTGTTTCTTCGACTATCTGCTGTAACAACTATAACTGCTGACTTTTTTTAGCAACTCGTCGATTACTGACCAAAAAGTTAACCATTACTCTAAGTTCTCAAATATGGATGGATGGATATGTAGATCAAGCTTACTTATTTTGTTATTTATATACTAACTTTCATCAAAACAAAATATTTTCTAACAAGTGGAATTATAAAATAGATTTCAAGAAATTCAAAATTAATTAATGAAACTATAATAGCAAATCTAGCTTTCAAATGTTGTTCTTCTATTTTAAATAAATTTTTAAAATATTTTTTTAACGTTATAATGATATCTGAATATTTTTTATTTTTTGTTGACACGTGAGAAAACACGTGAAATTTATAAATAAATTAATATTTTTGAAATTTATGTACGAAACCACTAAAATTTGTATCTTAGTACAGTAATTTGTTGATTCTTTGTTTCAATTTCTTGACATTTTGTAGCAAAACACTAATTCAAACTTTCTTTCGAAAATCGGAGACTTGAAATCGATTTTAAGCTTACAGCCCAATAATGAAACATTTTCTCCCGGGAGCTGTAAATGGGAGTTTACGTTTTTAAGATAAAGTTAAAATAATTTTTGGAAAATTTTAATGCAATTTTGTTCATCAACTGCCAATATTCATGAGTGTAATATAAAAAAAATGAGATATCTTTATCAGCTATCTTAAGACCGGAAACTCCCATTTACAACTGCCGTAAGAAAATGTTTCATGATTGGGCTGTTAGTGTTTTTTGGGAAGATTTTTGAAAACAAAAATTGACCCGGCCTTATAAACAAGGCTTGAGGCTACAAAGACTCAAAACATATGCAATTAACCCATTGGAAAACCCTTTTTGGATAGAAAAATACCCATGAAAATAATTTTTTTCAAAAAATCACTTAAAAGTTTGGATACGAAATATCGCAATACTTTTGATGAGGATGGTAAGGTAATAAATCAAAATTTCTTAGACTACTGGATGTATCCTTGGAATTCTGCCATTTGACTAGATGGCCATTTGACGGTGGTGGAAATGGCGGTAGTGGAAAGCAGAAAATATGGAAAATAAATCAAAGCACAACAGAAATATTTAGTTTCTTATCTTGCCTTTTCATTGACACCACTTTGGCTAGATCGCATTATTAATAAGAAAGTAATAAGTTATTAATTGATTTGAGTATTTTTCTTCCAAATCAGCCGATCAGGTGTTAATTTTGCCCTCTACCGCTAACAGTAATCCGCGCAGATTTCAATTAGCAGTTTTGTTGTTAAATACGCATTGCAATTATTTTAAAAAAATTCGGAGAAAAGCTATCACGCTGGCCTAATGGGTTGAAAAATACCCAATAAATCCCAGCAACGCATTGAGGTATGGAGCTGAGTGTTTGTTTTTGAGATTTTTTAATCAATTGATCATAAAATCGTGTATGAAATTTTATCAAAATCGTATAAGCGGATCTGGTTCCAGGCGGTAATGGGTTAATAAAACTGGGCAGACTGGGGCTCTAGGGGTCTTGAAAATAATATTGAGAACATTTCAAGTGCAATGGTCCAAATAAAAGAAAATAAAGTTTAATGAATAACAAATTTAAATATGTTAGAAAATAAAAATATAACATCCCGCCAAAACTTTATCCTGTGTGCGCGCCTGCAATGTTCTAAAGGAGTTATAATTCAATAAATAGCTATTCATAACATTTTATATGAAAAGAAAACTTAAATGAAAAACAGTGCTTTTAAATGCGCATTTATAAAAGTTCTATGTATGACATGGCAATTATTTTATAACTTGTTTTTAAGCACCTCCACACATATTGTTTTATCAAAACCCCCAAAGTAATATCCTGGCTAAACCCTTCAAATAGTTTATATTTTAATAACAGGTTTCAAACTTTGTTTGTCTGTTTGTTATATCAAAACTAAAATCTAAACACAATATGACCTTCATCAGCCCTTGGACACATCCACTGTCCATGCTTTTATTATATATTGAAAAATAAGGTTGAGGGTATTTCATAGTCGAGCTAGACCGACTTTAAGCTTGCCTTACTTGTTTTTTTTTAAGCTGATCTTAATTTTATGAACTCTGCTAAAATACGGCATTTTTAGTTATGCTGATGTACCAAAGCCTTCATGGCCATCAATTTAAAAAAAAAAAATTACAACCGCATTAACTGCAGGCATGATTTTTAAAAAAAGGAGCCAAAAGTGAATAAAAAGGTTTGTTGTATATAACTTTTATAAGTTTTAGGCTATGAATTGTTGTGATGCGGTGACGCTTAACCCTACAGCTGAACTTAATAATTTTTGTCGCATGTTGTGCTTAAAAAAACGCACAAACTTTTCGCCTCACGTTGTGTTGCGTAACAGCAACAAAGTAGCACAAAAACAACAACAACAACAACAACAATGAGCACAGAAAAACAACTAAAGACACAGGAGGTCGCTGTCTGCTTTTACAGCACTGGCAGCCAGTTGTTTGATTGTTTGACAGGTGGGCTGTTTGGGGGCGGGCCCATAAATACCGCTTTTGTTGTCGCTTGCTTTTGAGCGTAATTAACGTGAGGTTTCAACAATGAAAAATTATCATAATTTCCGTTTCATTTACATCGAATGACATCGCACCGTGGCACCGACCACAACACCATTACAACAACTGTCAACTACACAAAAACAAAACTGAAAATGAAAAAAAAAAAATTAAAAACAATAGAACGGTAAACTAAATCCGTTTTAAAAATGTTGCCACTTCATTGCGTTTTACTCGTGACACATACATATATAGTACATATAATATACATGCATGCGTGCATACAGCAGAACATGCTGTTGTCGATTGGCAACGCGGGCAGCAGTTTTCAATTAAAATAATTTTACCACCAAACTCAGCAATAATAAGCAACAACAACAATAACAACAAATACTGTTAAGACCGCCGCCCACTAATAGACAGAAACGCTCACCAACATTGTGCGCTGCGTTGCCACTAAATTTCAATTAATTAAAAAAAATTCAGCCAAACATGAGCAACACATACAAGCTCATTGTAAGAGACACCAAATTTGTTGGCTGACCCGCCAACGCCGTGTTCCCACAAGATTTACGAGTATTCGTCTAGTTGTGCCCAACCGTTTCCAGCTCCTCACCCCCCACAACACGATGCTGCTGACAGTTGTAGGCGGTTGCTTGCTATCGCCGTTACTGCTATGGGCAGCTTCCGTCTGTCACTTGGCTTTACTTATGGCCAACGTCTGCAAAAGTTTGCTCCAATGGCTTGGAGTGAGTCAGATTTGCATAGAAAGTGTAGAGAACTGTGCTAGTTAGTTTTTTTGTCTGTTATTTTGTTTTTGCTTTCTTAAATTTAGCGGCTAACCACTGGCAACGAGCATGCAATTGCTTACACATGGATGTATTTCCGTTTCCGGCACATAGAATATAGTGCAGATTTAATTAATACGGTCTGCAGGAAAACGCTATTAGAAGCAACTAAGTTTTATGCGGAAACATTTTGTATAAAGTTCGTCCAGTGCATTGCAAAATGGTTAGAAACTAAAGTAGTGGGAACTAAGGATACACAAGCAAACACACACACACACACACAATTCTTTGTGACTTATGTTAGCAAAATGCAACTGACCTTTTGTCAGAAAAGTTATGAAGAAAAAACAAGCATTTCCACGCAGCTGATGTGAATGATAAGAATTTGATGTTTGGGAATAAAATAAAAATTTTGATGAATATATTTTCGGTTGAAGCAATTATATAACATTCAACGGAAAATGCTATGTTTGTTGAAGGATTAACCATTGTTGCTAGTCTAAAGGTTAACTTTGTTTATTAGGTTCGTTAATCTCTATATTTGTTTTTCTAGTGCTTTTTCAAATTTTTGCGTATATTTTTTTTGCAGTGTTTTTAAACGTGTTACTCCAGTGCTCTTAAAAGTTAAAGTTTTAAGTCACATTTTCAGAGTCATACTGGAACTGCCAAAAAGGTAGAAAGAGCAAACAACGAGTACTATTGAGTAATTGTAGTTAAGACAAAAGAATATATTTTTCCGTAAAAAGATTTCAGGTATGATTTCAGATTCATAGGGAATTATTTTAAAAAGCATAACTAATTAGCCTAAAAATTGGTCCAGAAAATGCTGAGATAAACTTGTAAGTGCAGAGCAAGTAACTGTATAAAAACTTCCTTTTCTAGTTGTGAGTAATTCTGCCTGTTCTTTCTTCACGAGTGTCATGTTAAAGAGAGGCTGTTTGCTTGAAGTTTGGCAACTATTTATTTTTCTCCTACCACCGAGTCTTTTATGAAAACAAAAAAAATAAAATTTTGTAATCTTATAAATATTTTTGCCACTTTTGTGATGCCTCAATTATTGTCACTTGATGTCCTTTTGGAAGCTGCAACAGCAAGCGCGGCGCGTTACAGCAGCATTTCTACGAAAACTTATCAAGTGAGAATTACTTAGGAATTTTTCAGCTATAAGTACGTGCTTTGTTGTTGTTGTTATTGTTGTTGCTGTTATGGTTACTATGATTGGCAGCAGTTTACAATAATATGGCAACACAGCGCCAAGTGCTCGAGTACGCTCTAAGCTAAGTTATTTTCAAGAGTTTTCGGGTTAAAAAGAAGGCTGCTGACTGACGTTGAACTAGTTAGTAGCGGCTTCTGCTGCTGCGTTTACCTGATGAAATTTTCACCAGCAACTTTTTAACAACAATCAACGATGTGTCTGTTCCACTTATCAGCCAGTGACAGTGCAGCCAATCGATGCCAATTGATATCAACTGCTTGGAATGTCAAGCAATTTACACGCTTTGCTGCGTTACAGCAGCACTATAAGAACAACAACAACACACACAGAAACCAAAAAAAAAAAAAAAAAAACAGCGTTAAATCCATATGTTTATATGTACTTTTTGCCCAAACTTGGCAGCACATCTCAATTTAGTTGTCGACCATCAATCAAGCCTCATGCCTCAGCGTAGTCTTTGATCATGATGATGATGTGCAGATGATGATGATGTTGCTGCTAGTGCTGGTGATGATGAGATTGATGCTGTTGTTGTTTATATGTTGATGATGTTGTCGTTGTTGTTTTTGTTGTTGTTGCTATAACAATCCGTCAGTCCAGTTAAACGCATGACCGAGTGCTTGCTCGTACAACGAACAAGTGGCCCAGAGACGTTGTCAATATTGTTTCATGTTGCGCTGGAGGACTTGTTAATGCAAACCTACCGTGGAGCAAATACAAAAAATTTCAAAAAAAAAATACTTCTCTCACAATGAATGCTTTGAAGAGGGAATTAATGATTTGAAATTCAAATGAGATTTTAGGGAAATGTTATTCAGGGCAAATTCTATAGAATATGTATGCAAGGTAAGGTAAGGTAAGGTAAGGTAAGGTAAGGTAAGGTAAGGTAAGGTAAGGTAAGGTAAGGTAAGGTAAGGTAAGGTAAGGTAAGGTAAGGTAAGGTAAGGTAAGGTAAGGTAAGGTAAGGTAAGGTAAGGTAAGGTAAGGTAAGGTAAGGTAAGGTAAGGTAAGGTAAGGTAAGGTAAGGTAAGGTAAGGTAAGGTAAGGTAAGGTAAGGTAAGGTAAGGTAAGGTAAGGTAGGGTAGGGTAAGGTAAGGGATGGTAAGGTAAGGTAAGGTAAGGCAAGGTAAGCTAAGGTAAGCTAAGGTAAGGTAAGTCAAGGTAAGGTAAGGTAGGGTAAGGTAAGTAAAGTTAGGTAAGGTAAGGCAAGGTAAGGTAAGGTAAGGTAAGTCAAGGTAAGGTTAGTTAAGGTAAGGAAAGGTAAGGCAAGGTAATATAAGGCAAGGTTAGATAAGGTAAGGTAAGGAAAGGCAAGGCAAGGTAAGGAAAGGCAAGGCAAGGCAAGGTAATGCAAGGTTATATAAGGCAAGCTGAGGTAAGGTAAGGTAAGGGAATGCAAGTTAAGGTAAGGTATGGTTAGGTAAGGTAAGGTAAGGTTAGGTAAGGCAAGGAAGAATAAAGTTAGGTAAGGCAAAGCAAGACAAGGTTAATTTAAGCAAGGTAAAGTAAAGTATGGTAAGGTAAGGTAAGGAAAGGTAAGGTAAGGCAAGGAAGAATAAAGTAAGGTAAGGCAAAGCAAGACAAGGTTTAGTTAAGCAAGGTAAAGTAAAGTATGGTAAGGTAAGGTAAGGAAAAGTAAGATAAGGCAAGGAAGAATAAAGTATGGTAAGGCAAAGCAAGGCAAGGTTAAGTTAAGCAAGATAAAGTAAAGAAAGGTAAATTAAGGTAAGGTAAGGTGGTGACCGTAGCATGCGTGTTAAGTGTGTGTCTTGCATCCCCGGAGCGCCAGATCGAATCCCACTGGCGGCAAAGTTTTTTTCAATAAAAACTTTTCTGATTGGTCACCACCTCTCTGCAGAAAATTACAAACATTAGAGAGTAAATAATGCCATGTAAAGCTTCTTGAGAACATTAACTTTAGCTGCTCGGAGTCAGCATAAAACATATAGGTTCAGCTATCGGTCACTGGTATACAAACGTTTAATAACATGAGCTAAAAAATCAAGGGCTGAAATGACCAATTTTTTTTTTAAGGTAAGGAAATTTAAGGTAATGTAAAATAATATAAATTAATGCAATTTAATTTTAAGCTAGGTAAGATAGGATAAGAATAATAATGGCTGGGCAATATTAGATAAGATAGGTCAAGTACAGAAAGAAAAGATAACACAGTGCGACAGTTTAAAATACCTGGAAGATAATGTTATTGTGCTGGTAGCTCTTGTCTTGTCTTTTCTGGTAGAGTAAAAGAATGTTCTTTACTTGAAATTTGCCAGAAACCCCCAAAATCTGGACCTACGGTCAAAAAACAGATTTTTTTTTACCTATATCCACTTTTTGGCCTATAACTTAGCAAAAACAGTGTTATCCGAAAGAAGGTAAAGTGGAAGGGAAAGACATGAGTTACATAGCCGCACCCCTTCTACATTCATACCCCGAAAGCATTCTTTTAACATATACATGTCATTGAAAGAAATTTTTTCCTTAGTCTTCTCTAAAAGTGCGTCTAGAATTTTTCAATGGCAAATTTCTTTGAGGCCTTCAATGAAAGGATTTTAGCAGATATTTTCCAGGAAAACTATAAGAAGACATTCCATGAGTCAGAAGACGTAAGACAAAATGTTTCTTAATATAAATTTAACACAAATACTTGCTCAAGCCATGCCATGAAAGCTGTTCGGGTGGTGAACGTTGGTTGAAAATGGCGAAAACACAAGAAATAACAATTACAAATATTTATATTTTGTCACTGGGTGTTTTTATTGTTCAGCATTTTTCTTATTGTTTTGATTGTACAATGTTTGAATTTGTATTTTTATTGTTGATTGTTTGTCTTTGTTAAGTTGATGTCCTCTTTTTTGATCGGGTGAAAGATGGGTTGTTGTCGGTTAAAAGATGTCTTCTTCTATTTCTTCTATTTCAAGTTTTTCAATTTCGACTTCAGCTAAAAATTAGATTCTTTTTCAGGGACCTTTGTACATCACGAAGGTGCCGAGCGAGCCGACCTCCGTGATGACTGCTGCGCCCTGTTTGCCACAACGGTCTGTAGACGGTTGGGTGCGGCTATGTTCAGTGATCACAGGGTTACGTGGTCACGTAAACAGAAGCATTCTTTTAAGCTATTCAAATAACCTTTAAGAAGTTTATGAGAATGCCTACTGAAAGATTTTTTTGATAAGGCTGAGCTGAGATCTAAAACTGCATGTCAAGTTTGAACCAATATTTTGATGGGAACTTACCTGATTATCAACCGATTTTAAAAATTTAACCGGATCCTAAATGAAGAAACTGTTCCGAAGATATATATATATATGTATTAAAGCGCCTCACGGAAAATAGTTGTTCGGAACAGTTGCTCAAAATAATCTTTGGTTTATGTTATGGTGGTTTCCCAAATATTTTGACTCTAACGGAAGCCATCTGTGAGCTGGAATGGTTTGAAATAACCTCTAAAAATAATTTTTTTAGCAAAATTTTTTAGCTGGTGTGGTAGTTTAAAATAAAATAACGGTTTAAAAATTACTTTAAGTAATTTCGTATTTCAGTATTTTTCTTTTGTTTTTTTACAAAATTGCTTCTGTGCAAAAAAATACTCAAAGTCAGTCGTTGTCAATTTTTATACAGAATTGTCTAGTGGTTAGCGTGGTAGACTTCCAACCCAGAGGTTCCGGGTTTGAATCCCGGTCTAGCCATGGTCCTACGCTCTTACCTTTATTTAATTCTTTCCTCATTTCTAATCAACTGATATTCACAATTCATCAATATATACCTTGGAAGTTGTAGTTGGTGGTAGAGATGTTTGTGGAATTAGATTGCTTGATAACTCGAATTGACTGAGGTAAAGGCATAACACTTGCCTCAGATTCAAATTGATATAGCCGCACATACAACATTCTACACTTGTTTCTCTTGATTTCACTTTCTCTCCTACCTATATATCTCCCTATTTTCGAACCAAGGCAGACTTGACTGAATAGGTTTGATACCTGAAATCCTTGGTTCAAAGCTAAAAAAAAAAAAAATAAAAAAAAAAGCACTCGTTTCTATTCATAGTTTTTAGGAGAGTATTTTTATCACATGTTATAGAAAATTTTTATCGGAAATGTTTGAAAAAATGTTGAGAAAAATTTATTTTTCTCCAATTCAGAAAGTAAAGATCACCTTAACCTAATTTTGGCGGCTTCCAGTTCCAGTTGAGCTAGAAATTTGAAATTTTAGATTTTATGTGTTTGTGGGCTAATTAGAAGAAATTCAAAAGAATATATTCCGAAAAGATTCTAGCTTTCCGGAAAATTGACGTTGCATTTTTGCACCGTTCACCAAAATGGGCATAAACACGGATATTGTCGTGCAATTAAAAGACGCAAAAAGCATAAAATGCTTCTATTTTTCAAATGTATAACTTTTTCTGGTAGGAAGAAACAGTATTTTGTAAAAACTATCATTTTAAAATTTATTATTATGAGAATAAAAACGCTTCTCTAAAATTTTTAAAATTGTGGATTTTCAAGGCTCTTAAAAATTAATACAACACTTTTTTTAGGGCAAAATAAAAAAGGTGGTTAGATAGGTGGTTTCATTGGCTTTGAGAATCAATGCTTTAGCAAATTAAATATTTTCATCAGGAAAGCTTCAGGTGTCAAATGGTTAAACGATGCGTTTTCACAACATTCGCAAAAAATGGGTTAAGAAAGCTTTTGCCAAAATAAGTGCATTTTATTTGATATTATCAAAAAAAAAACTCGTTTGAATCATTTGATGAATCATTAATCAAGTGATGAATCATTTGATTCTATTTGAAATATCGTAAACGAGCTCGTATTCTCAAAATTATTCAAGCGTGTAGCAGTTGTTGTTAACGATGTATGTAATTATTCAGATAAGGATATCGATATGTAAACTACACTTTCTTTATAAAAGCTTGCAAAACAGTTGAGCACACTAAAAGCTCTGCTTTTTACTAACTTGTCCCACTGTGCAGCGCTAAGTGACAATGACAATTCTTCAATTGCTGAAACTTGCTTAGCTCAGTTGATGATGATGTTGTTGTTTTTGTTTTTTTTTCGTTTCTGTTCTTACATGTCCATCTGTCAGTCGCTTGGTGCCGTTTGCCTTGTTGTTGTCGTTGCTGTTGTAAATGTTGTTCATGTTGCCTTCAATGCTGTGATAAATTGTTGTATTAAACTGCAAAGACAGTCAGTCGAACGTACGTAGGCACAACATTTCTTTAATCCTGCGTAACAGCGATAATTTTCACTTGCGTCACACACTTACAGCAACAACAACAACAACAAATACGCTGGTAATCCGCACGCTAATCGCTTGTCAAGGCATCAACAAGCACTATTGCTGTACAGGTCAGTAGCAATCAGAACAAAAATAACAAAATGTTTTGCGACACTTCGCAAAAAAAAAAAAAACAACCAACAGAAAATTACAGCGTGTAATTTTATTGAATTTGGAAAATTGCAGCAATAAAATTTTTACATTCCAAGACACGGCATTAAATGAACAAGGCGAATTGAGCACATGGAACAGCCAAGTGCTGAAGGTGCGACGACTAGCAGCCATTAAAATGATATTCCAAGAAGCTGGCAGCAGCAACACATTGAAAAAAAAAAGGTACAAATGTTCGACGAGGTGTTAATGTTGCGCATGATACGCATTTAAATGATGCGCGTTGATGACCTTTTTGTGGAACAATGAAAATGACAGCAAACATGGTAATACTTGGCGCATGCTTCGAACAAAGAGCAAACCTTAAAATCAAAGCAATCAAAACATTGGCCAAGTGTTGGTAATTGACACGATTTTCCAAGGCAATTATTTCTAAGAATGAGTTCGAAATATGACGCACATTGATGCAAGTTGGCTTGGTGCTTGGTTTGTAGCACGTTTACTCAACTTTGCGCCGCGCATGCGCACACGCACTAACGTAGAGCAGACATAGTTTGTCAACCCAGCAAGCAAGCAAACAAAAACAACAAGTCACCAACAGCACAATTACACGTTTTTAGTGTTTGGTTTGTAGAAATTTAAGAATGAATGAGTTTGTTTGCTTGAGTCAACTCAAGTGATGTACTCAGATTAAAATCTCAAGCAGTAGAAAAAAAACCAAAAACAAAATATGATAGTTATAATAAAAGAGATTTTTACAGCGAACGGAAGTAATAATTGTTGCTTGAAGGCGTGCTCAAAATATTGATGTTAACAGACAAAAATATATTGAAGCATACAAACAGCTCTTTGTATGAATCAAGCAGCTGCTTTAAGTTCTTGACTCATTCATTCTTCCGTTTATCAGACATAAAACTAGACAAAATATGAGCACATACATATGTAAGACCAAGTTTGCAATCTACATATGTACATGGACTGTCGATGCACATCACCATATCACACCACAAAGTAATTACCAGCTACTACAAATGAAAAACCGCAAAACTTCAGAAGATGCACTACTTCACATGCAGAGAGAGAGCCTTTTTGTTGAATGCGGTTACAACTCGTCATTAAATACTTCGTACTTTGTCTGCTGCACACAAGCGGCACAACATATGCTTAGTTCACAGTGCAGCAAGTCCTTGCAGGTCCTTAGAGTGTGTTGCTGTTTTTGTTGTTGCTTTGGCGGCTTCTTCAAACTGCTTTTTGGCGCGAAAGAAGTGCGCTCAGGATACCCAAAGCAACATGATTATCGCTAGAACGGCCAGAGCAAGTGAGTGAGTGATTCAGTGAGTAAGATTGTATGTAAAATAGCAACAACAACGACATAAACAATTTGCCAACATCAAAGGAATTTCTTGCTCAGCCTCTGCTAGTGTTGCATACGAGTGAGAACATCTTCAAGTTTCAACACTTTCCAACACTTAGTGCGCTGAAGTGTTTCTTCTTGTGCGGCTTCTTAGCTTCTTTTACTTGTTTTGGTACAAGTGGAGCGGCGGCTTTCTTTGAAAAGTACTCTTTCGCAAAGTGTAGATGAAAAATAGCAGCAGCTTCTAATTTGCGATTAGCTGCTACTGAGTATTCTTCAAGGTGTTGAAGAAAAGCTCAAAAGGCTAGACTGCTCCATATGTTGCATCAACTCAGCATAAAGAAAGGACACTTTGGCGGATTCAAGAGAATGATAAAGAAGCACTTTGCAGCTACTTATGTTGTTATATGTTTTTTCACACGAAAATTTAAAATGTAGAAAAAAAGCAACACGATTAAAAAAGTGGAAGTCATCAACAGAACATATGCTTTAGTGCTTGAGCATCCCAAAAAATTGCGACAAAATATTTAAAATATATATATTAAAAATTTAAGCATAGGTCATCATAGCTATAATATCGTGTGTTTGTTTATTTCTCAATTCAATTAGAATTCACTTGAATTTTTTCTTTTCAAAAAAAAACACTCTGTTTTATTCAATTTTCCTGTCAAGTCATACATTATTTTTTACTCCTGCTTAATGTGATTCTTAATTGTAAAATTCGTTTAACTGCATTTTTTGTACAATGTCCTGTGATTGTTCCTTATCCACTGCTGGGATGGATGTATCGTTTTTGGCATTCAGGAAACTGTAGCGCCTTTCGCAGGCTAATATATGCTTCACTCCCATTTCATGACTTCTCAGCTGTACAACAATTATGTTTGTTGGTATGTATTTTAGTGCTTGCACATTAACACGCACACACTAACAGCTGCTGGTGTGTGTAGGTGTGGGTGTATGTTTGTCTTGGCGTTTATGTGTCGTACCAGCAGCATTTTGATTTCAGTCAGCAGAAAACAGAACTTGAACAGGACAAGCCATACAGGACTAGCCTTCGAGTGTTGCCAACAGTTATGGATTCAGCCAGCTTCGGCCAATTTAATTTTCTCGCCCGACCCGCTTTTACAGATGATTTAACCGTTGCCTAGCTGGACAGCATAACCAGGCGATATTTTTACGCTTGCTACTGCCAAATGTATGGTATGTGAGTGTAGCAGTATTTATGATTGTTTATACATGTGCTGTGTTGGTGTGTGTGTGTGTGCCTGGCTGACGGACAATATTGCTCCATTAGTTTTTGGGCAAAATTTGCATGATTCTGTTGCTGTTTTGTTGTTGCTGTTGTGGGTTATTGATGTAAGTCAGCATTTTTGCTACTGCTGCTGCCTTGGACGGGACAATTTCCAGTCCATTAAATTTTACTTGCTTTACTGGAATCAAATTTTCATAAAAATAAAAATAATAATAATAATAAAAATAATAATAGTCTTGAGTGTAGCATAAAAATTAAGTTTAATCCGGAGTGCAGAGTTAAAAGCCGTTGAAGCGCAAGCATGTTAACCACAAAATATTAAAAGACAGCACGCTAAAAGACATTTTATGAAAAATTTAAGGATGTGAACAAAAAAAAAAAATAGGAAAATATATCGCTAGTCTCATGCTCAAATCCAACTAAGATTTATGCATAAGTTAAAGAACTGCGTTACACCTAACGTAAAACACGTAACGCCTGCATGGTTTATAAACATTAGAGAAGGTTTAGGGTATCCCATTATCAGGCTAGACTGACTTAAGAGTGTCCTGACTTGTTTTTCTTATACAATACAATATGTTTCTGGTCAAAGGACTGGAGCAATTGTGATGAAATTTAATATTAAGTTTCAGTAATAGAACATAGGCAGTCCAAAGTTTTCAAAAGTTTCAATAGAGGGCGCTTAAGGCACTAAAATATTTATGACTCTACCAGTGGCGTAGATATGGGGGTATCCACGGGTCCGGACAAAAACAAATCGCTATCTGAGATTGAATTTTCTGTGTAGAGCAGATCAAGTTTACTTTTGCAGATCTTATTTTCAGCACCCATGCTCTAGGAAAGTTTGCGGGGAGTGAAAAAAAATTTCACTTTTGAAAATTCCATACACTTAATGGGTACTCTAACCAGTTGTCTTTACTTAACTTAGCGTATGACAGGTCATTACATTTTTCCGGACCCCTCCCAGAACCAAAAGTTATCTACGCCACTGGACTCTACAAAGCTTAAGCTATTAGACCGATTGCGAAAAAATTTGGTATTAAAAACAAACTTGAACTGAAGACTATTGAACGAAATCAAAGCTGAACGAAGTCATTCAAAGACAAACGCAGCCAAAAGAACATGAACCGAAGGGTAAAGTTAAAAAATTAGAACAAACTTCATCAAATTCGCTGTAACTTTTTTGCCTACGAATGAAATTCTTTTTCACAAAAGTTTAATGATTTTTTATGAAATTTTATTTTATTTAAGTTTTGGGGCTACAGAGGAAAAATATGATGAACAATTAAAATATCTAGTCAAAGATGGTATCGGAGGTAAAAAACATTAGAACTTAGAAATTAGGAATTAAAAATGGACATAATAAGAAATTAGAACGAATTGATTCTTTTTGAGATCCATCCAGAGATCCATCCAATGAGATCAATGAGATCATCCAACGAGCTACTTTTTTTACGATCGATTGAAAACGAATGAAGTTTTACAAAAAAGGGCATTTTGGGCAGATTTTGGTCCACCTAAAAAAAAAAACTTTTTATGGCACCAAAATCCTCACAAATTAAGCTTTCAAATGAGGGCAGATTCGGCGAACTTTGTTTTTTGCATTGGGGGTGGCCCAACTTAGTCTGTATAGCCGTCACGTAATGCCAAAGTGAAACTTATACCATATAAAGTAAAGATCTTGATGTGGTTAAATATTTTAAGCTACAAAGATAGTCTTGCGATTAAACAATCGATATATTTTATAATAGTTGAAATCAATTCCAAAAGTAGGATTTCCAAACAAAACAGAAAAGGGATTTTTAATTGTATTGAATATTGAACAAGCCAGTCCCTTATGCGAGATATTTTTCTCCTCATACACCATACCATACCATAGAAACATACTTAGGTAAAACCAACAAAAATCGACAGTTTGGTGCCTGCTCAGTTCTTGGATAGCCGAACAAAGTTTTATTATTAGTTAATCTATCGAATTTTATGTAAGTCATGGCTGTATGTTTCGTATAAAAAAATTTGTTAAGTATTAAAACTTTTTAATTTTACATTTTTAACATTTTCTTTTTGTATAAATTATTGAAGTTTTCACTTTTACATCATGTGCACAGAGAAAACTGTGAACAGATTTCGTAACAAGAAAAACATGAAAAGTGCTACTTTTGAAAACGTTTAGCCAAGATTTTGCTCCTCTAACGTTTATTTTCATTTTAGACAAGCTTCCTGCTCCATGCTCTATATAGCTAAAACTGTTTATGGTTGTTGTTTTTGCTATGCTTTTGTAAACATGTACAGCCGGAACCAGAACCTGTTTCACTCATACAGCCAAATATCGCCGAAACTATTAACTGTCAACCTAAAAGTATGCACACAAATTTTATTTGATATTTGTCAGTAAGGACACATTTACGACCACTTGAAAAAAACAACATTTGAGCTGAATGTAAAAATATTGTCATATCGTCTGCTACTTAATTATTTTGAATACGACCCGAAGTTTCAGTTTTCATAAAATGAAAAGTTAGAAGAATTATAAAAAAAAAAAACATAATGATATATAATTAATATTATGTTAAATGTTATGTAAATGTAAATGTATTATATATAATTAATGTTATGTTAAATTTAAATATGAATTAAAAATAAAAAAAAAAGTACAAGAATTCAAAATTTTGTGAAGAAAAAATTATAAAATTTATAATTTTTCACAAGCCGCACAGGTCCGCTCCTATAATATAAAATAAAAGTCAAAATAGCAGGTAGGGGCACTTACTTTTTTTTGTTTCTAGAAACCAAAATCATAAAGATTCGGAAAAAATATGTTTTAAGACTTGCAAATACCTGCAAATTTTTTTTTCACCATTAAAATATATCCATTTTTACGAAAAAAAATATTCTTCTCAGGCTATATCAGCATATCAGGCTATATCAGCATAGTCGCAAATGTATCATTATTCCATAATATCTGAGACTTACTTTTTTTTGCATTTTATTGCAAGTGAACTTAATATACAAGTTTTTATCATTTTCGGTAAAATAATTGCAAGCAGTTCAGCCTTCTTAATCAAAAGTTGCCATTTTGCAATCTAAGTCCTGACATTTTCATACACCGTTTACACAATTTGAAGTAAGTGTTCGTATCATGATATGTTTAGTTAATATAGATTTATGTTTATGATTTCGATGTGAAAACATGCATTGAAATGTAAAAAAAGAGTAAAAATTCAAATTTTTCACAGAAATCTTTATTTTCTTTCGGTTATATTTTTTCAGAAATCTGAGACAGATTTTGAAGGGTAAAAAAATGTACATCAGATATGTGGCATATTTTTGTTTTATCTCAGAGTAAATCGTTCCAGATTTCATTCCATGTAATTGAATAAAATTATCAAATAATGCAATTTAACTAAATGGGGTTATTTTAAAATAATTTCGAATACACAAAAAAAAAAAAAGAAACATATATCTTTCTTCGATAAAAAAATTCTCTATTTTCGATAATAGAAATTTTCTCTTTTTCAAATAAAATGTTCTTCAATTAGAATAAAATTTCACATTTTCGAAGAAATATTTCTTCACTTGTGGGAAATGAATATATTTCAATGTCAAATTTCAAAAATATGATAAGTATTTTAATTTATTAAAAATGAGAAATTTTACCTATAGGTAATAAATTTGATAAATAATTCACTATGGAACGTATTTTTTTTAATAAAAACAAATCTTTTCTCAAAAATAAAAAGATTTTTTCTCTAAAAACGATATATTTTATACATATTTTTAGGATCACATAAGATAGAGAAAAGCATTCTCTGGAGGAAAGTCTATACCATTTTTCTTTAAGTATGATGCTTTTTTGTCATATTCCGAGAAACTTTTTTCTGAGTGTAGGCAAAACACTTTTTCTGCTCAATAATCTCATGCTCTCAAGAAGCCTCTCTTGGCAGTTTTTACTCTTTGAAGTTTATTTACCATTGTCTGCAGAGAAGTCACACACGATCAAACAAATGTTGCCAGATGTGAGAATTGAACTTGGCCTATCGTTCCGTTGGCTCGCAGGCCTCACATTCGGCACACACGGCCACGGCCGCCACAAAATTCAGCTTAAAGTGAACAAAAAATAGGCAAAGTTTGACAACTTTTTTGAGACAATGAATGGATATAAATACGAAGGATAAGATCCTAGATTATTTATAGTGTATATTGAACTTTATTTTCCAATTTTTTTGTTGTTTTTCATGCATATTCGTACAAGTTGGTCCTTTGCTAGGGAAAAACTTGGTTCCATCGCCCCTTAAAATGGTCTCAAATCATATATTTACTTCAAAAGCCAAAACTTCATCAACTATTTGGAACCATAAGGCCCCTGAAACACCTGTTTTTTATACCTAGTCAATTTTAAGTGAAATTTGATTTTGATCTTAAGGAAAGTGTTATCTTTTAGAGATATTTTTTAACTTTTACGAATTTGAAATTTTTTTGAACTAGTATGTTTTGGGGATCGAACTCGGGCTCCAAGCATGCTAAGCCACACACACTGAGAAAAAACACATACCTTGCTCCGGTAAAAAATTTCTCTATTTTTGATAATAGCAATTTTCTCTTTTTCAAATAAAATTTTCTTCAATTAGAATAAATTTTCACATTTTCGAAGAAATATTTCTTTACTTCTAGGAAATGGAAATATTTCAATGTCTCTAATAATGATAAGTATTTTTCTCGCACTCTAATTTATAGAGAAATTTTATTGAAAATGAAAAACTTTTCTTATATTTTAATAAAAAATTGACTATGAGAAGTATTTTTAAAAACAAATATTTTCTCAAAAAAAAAAGTATTTTTCTCTAAAAACGATATATTTTTCTATTTCATGGAACCTTTTTATTATTTTTAGAGAATTTTAAGTATCGCAATTAGAGAATAGCATTTTCTCTAAATATGATGCCTTTTTTATCATATTCCTAGACACTTTTTTCTGAGTCACTTAACCTGCATGACAAAACTAAGTAGTTGAAAAATCTTCATTCACAAGAAAACTGACACTTAAGACTATAAAATTACCTTTTCAATCAGACCACTCATCCATTTTTTTAAGCGCTCTTTTCCTTTTCAAAGTTTTAAGCATTCTAAGATATTTAATTTTAAGGGGACATGACACCATCAAAGAAATATTGTTTTTATTGTTTTAAAATGCGTATAAGTCCAATAAAAAATAGGATATCATTTTGAAAAATTACGCATTTATTTTGGGGTGGAAAAAATTAAAAAAAAAAAAAATTTTAATCACATGTGTGGGTAAAAAATCTTTGTGGGCGTGATAAAATAAACACTACTGGGCCGATCGTACTGAAATATTAATATGTTCTGTTACACTTGATAATGCATGAAATGAACTACGGACGGAAAGATCGGTCAAAATGATATGTATGTTACTTTTTTTCAACTTATACGCAGCTTAAAAAATTAAAAAAATATTTTGAAGGTATGTTTCTTTAATATTTTCGTTTTAAAAAAAATACATACTGTTTTGAAAAAATCGGATTTAAAATTTTAATTACGAAAGTATTTCTTCTAGTAGATGACGCCGAAAGCAAAAAATTTATTTTCCCAGTAATCAGGTTTCAAAAACTTTTATCGGTGGTGCAGTATCTTTAGTCCAA
Organism: Tetanocera ferruginea; assembly: GCA_958299015.1. Classification (NCBI taxonomy): domain Eukaryota; kingdom Metazoa; phylum Arthropoda; class Insecta; order Diptera; family Sciomyzidae; genus Tetanocera; species Tetanocera ferruginea. Next base: position 133,950,101 of record OY282643.1, read on the forward strand.
AATTTCAGAAGTTTTCAAAAACTTAAACGTTTTAGCAATTTTGTTAAGAATTAACGGCACATGTAACCAATTATGTGTATCGTAAAGTTATGTTTCGAGAAAAATGCATCTAAAATTGAATTTTTCACCAAAAATTCCTCTGTAAACGCAAAACAAAAATTAGTTTTTTTTATTATGAGGACCTCTTCTTAGAGCGGTCCCACAAAAATATTTTGCCGGAGGATTTTAACTAGAAATTTATTCAATATAAAAATAATTAAACTAATTCTACACTTTCTTCTATAGCAAACGTTCCGTACAACAGACCCCTACAATAATTTGTGCAGAAATCAACAAACCAACCCTTGAGAAAAAAAATATTTTTTTCTTAGTGCTGCCATCTGCTGCTTGTTTTGAGAACTAATACCAAAAAAATGCTCATAACATTTGTGCAGTGCTGCCATCTGCAGAGAAATATACGTACTTCTTCCAAAATCTTAACACACTGTTAAGTTGTCAAAAGAAATACTCATTTCTGCAAACACACACACACACACACACCAGAATTAACAGAGAGCGAGACAAGCATGTGTTTGTTGTTATTTCTGGTTTTGCTGTCTATTAAGAGCGCCAACAGGGGTTGTCGTCTCTGTAGCCAACACTGTTTACTTCTTTGAAGAAATAAGACAAGCGGGTGCTGCAAAATATATTTATGTCTTAAGGGCAGATCATAGAAATTTATTTTATGAAAAGAATTTTTGAATTTATAGGTTTCAAATTAATTTATTTCATTAAATTGTTTTTTTAGAGTGCTGTTATAGCGAATAAAATAAATTCCTGTTACAGCGAAAATAAGACAAAATATTTTTTGTTCACGATTGTTTTATATTATAATGCGCAGACATTTCTGTAATTAAATTCAATATTTAGAATTTAAGAATATAATAATTTTTAGATGTCTGTATGTTACTTCAATTTAAAAAAATCTGCTATATCGAACTTAATATATTTCAAAATTTTAAAGAAATTTTAAATTTGCACAAAAAAAATTACGTTATATATTTTTTTGTATTAAATATTTCAATTTTGTTACTTACGGGCGCGCATCTTCGCTGTTCGGACTGAAGCACAGAAAAATAATTACAGCAAAAATGTCAACTGCACAAAGCCGAAAGAACGACAACAGCACATATCGTTACATGGCTGTAAGGATGCGCTAGAAGGGATGATTTTGTCAACAGATGAGCTGTGGCAGCAGCAGGAGCAGCGACAAAGGCGGCATGATTGTGGGTGTTATGTACACAAGCGCTGTTGCTACTCCTGCTGCTGGTGGTGACAATTTCGGGGTTGGTTCGAGTGTTGAGTGCTGTTGTTACGGCTGGTCTTGGACATGCTTGTTCGGTGCTGTGACAGCACAAAATGGTGACTTTTACATTGAGCGCCAAATAAAATGGTAGCCCGTGGCTCAACGAAAAAAAAATACCTGAAACACATAGATACACCAAAAATAAAAGTATCTGCAACGGAATACAGAAGATAAAGTCAAAAGTTATGTACAAACAGTGGCGTGAGCTCACGTAAATATTACAGAAATCATATAAATATTGCAGCGCTTAAGTTTTAAAGCCAAAATTCATCAGAGCGCCACTGCATTCTTATTTATATACTTCAGCATATCTTTATTTTACTGTATGTTTATGTGCGTTTGTATCTTTATGTAGGCGTCGCAGCTATATTTATTTCGCACACTTACAAGCGCTAGCTAGATATTAACGCCAAAGGGTGCCAAAGTAAATAAGACACCATTTCGACTCTGTCTAAGAACAAATTTTTAAGTGACACCTTAACTCAAGCGAAAGTAATTGTCAGGCAGAGTAAAACTTTTTTAAGAAAAAACTTTATTTTTTTTTTTTAACTCAACTTTCAAGTCTTAAGTTTTTTTTTATATTTTTGACTACTCGACTCACACTTTAAAACAGCAATTAAGAACTTAAATGTTTTTAATTCTTACCTCAGGTTAGATGCTATACAACTATTTAAGGCGTTATTCTAGTCTAGGCGAACAAATATTAGATGGTTTTTTGAAATTCGTTAAAAAAACACTAAGAATTTTGTAAGCAGCCATTTTTTAAGTAGATATGACTGATATTTGTACATTAAAAAAAAACAAAATAACAAAAAATTCAAAATAAATTTTTGAAAATGTAAACCTTTAAACGCGTTTTTCGAGAAACTACTTTTTCTAATAGGTCAGACGTGAGTTTTCAAGTTCTAATGAACCGCTTAACTTGAATTTTGGTGTAGACCTATAGTTAATAAAGTTACTTGTTTACTTGTTTTAAAAAATTCAAAACTTTTGAAAGAAAAGGGCAAAAATCACTTTGTTTTCAAACAGTTGATAGTTTGTAAAGATATAAAAAAACTGGCCAATAAAAATATTCCTAGTGTTTAAAAAATTTTAAAAAACAATCAATATTTGTATCCTTGAACTAGAATACTTTCTTAATGAAAAAAATTCAATATTTTATGATTGACCGATATGACGATTGACCGAGAACTGGACCTACATGTTTTATACCAACTCCGAACGGCTAAAGTTCATGTTCTCAAGAAGCTTTACATGGCATTGTTTACTCTCTGAGGTTTGCCATTGTCTGCAGAGAGGTGGTGACCGATCAGAAAAATTTTTTACTGAAAAAACTTTTCGCCACGGCTGGGGATCGAACCCGGGCTTCGAGCATGCTAAGCCACACACTTAACCTGCATGCTACGGTCACCACAAAAAAAAAAACAAGAGGACAATTATTTCTGGGACAGTCTTTATTTGTGATTTAAGACAAACCAAAAAAATTTTTTTGTGTAATTTTTTTGCCTTAAAAAATATGTGTTATTTTTCAAAATTAAGTTTTATTTTTTATTCAACTAAAACGTATTTTAAAACATTGAACAACAAATATTTTTGAAGCTGCCACGTTCCCTTAAAGAAAGTAAAGAAATAGGAAAAAATCGCTTTTTTTTAACTCTTATTCTTACTTTTTTGCAAATATTTGCAAAATTTCTTAGTCGTTATTTTTTTTTCCAACAAAGAATTGGTCGATTTCAATATGAAATATTAAGTGAAAATAAAAACAAACAATAACAACAACAACAACAACAACAATATATAATAATTGAACACACAAAATCGAGGTATTGAACCGGCAACAACAATAAAACGATAAAACCAAAAAATAACATTTTCATATTTCATGATGTTGCCGGATTGTTTATCGCTAAATTGCCTGGAAGCATTTTAATCGTGCAGAAATTTTTAATTTTTCTTTTTGTTGTTATTTATTGCACTCGCATTTTATACAGTGAATGTGAAAAGTTGAACAATTAAAAAAAAAATAACACATAATAAAAAAAATGTATTAAAAAAACTTACTAAAATCATAGCGAAGTAAAAATTTGTACACGCAGTATTTCTGTTAAAACTTAACATCATAGAAAAAAATAAATTCCAACACATGACATTAAAAATTGACGCTGCTGCCTGCCGACTACCAAACAGGCCACACACAATGCCACCCACACCAAGTGCAATTCTTGCAAGGTGGCAACACCTGGTGGTCAATGCTGGACGCTTGGATTATTCAGTAAAAAGCACAGAACGCGGCTGCTGCACTCAAAAATTTGTTAAACTTGTTTAAAAATATGCTGTTGTTGACTTTGTTTTCGTGGCTCGTCGATTGGGCTTCGATGAGTGGACTAAAAAAATAGGTGCTCGAGTGCTGCTGCTGCTGCTGCAATCCGCTCCAAGTGGCTGACTTCCTTTGTTCTAGTGACCAGCAAAGCGTTGAGGCGCGCTATTTTAATTTCCAAACGCGTTGGCTATTTTTTATAAATATACTAGATATGTACAAATATGCATATGTTGTTGTGTACATAACTTGGCCACAATAGCAACAGAAATAACAATAAGAACCGAGCAACAAAACAACAATAACAACAAGTATATCATGCACAACACATGCTCGTGCTTGCGATAGCATACTTGATTAATGTGATCCTGGAGGCGCGAAACCTGCCATGAATAGCTTCCATCGCTGATGAATGCAACATTTTATTACAAGCCATCTTTTTTTTTCAATTGATAAATTTTACAAAATATTGTATTGCTGTTGCTGTTGTATGCTGTTGTGCGTGTTATTGGTATATGTTGCTGATTTCCTCCGCAGGACATGTTGCTGCATGTGTATGAAGTGGCTTCGGTAGGAAATGCGCAATAAATGGTTGCTTTTTTTGCTCCACATGCTTGCTGTGCAGCAGCCGCAATTGTTAGCCTGGCACAATTTTTTTCCTTATATCCTGCTATTGTTGCAGATCCTTGAAAATTTTGAAAATGGTCGATTTATTGTGTTTGTTGATGGAATTTATTTCAAAATTCAATGAGTTTCGCGTGGTTAGTGCTCAAAACTGTTGCCCACACACAGTGTTGGGCAAAAAGTTGAACATGTTAAAGTTCAAAGGTTGTCATAAAATATATGTAAAGGTTTGTATGCAAAATTCAACATATGTATGTTTGATTCAATCAATTGTTAAGAAGAAACAGTAAACTTTTTGGCGATTTGAAATGTTTTCTTAATGTTTCTTTATGAAAGGATATGCAGATAAAAAACTCTGCACAAGGTTTGGATTTTAATTTAATGAACTATTGCTTAACACAAAATAAACAAAATTTTGTGTCTTGAAATATAATTAAAAAAAAATAATAACTTGCGCCAAGTTCGACAAACGTTTAATAAATTCTTTCTCTACGAAGGAACGGCCAACTTGAGACGGTGTAGAGGCTTAGGTTGCAACGAAACCATGGGCTACGATGACTCGAACGGAAGTTCGAGGCAGGTCCACCCATATCATATAGGCCATTGTGGGGCAATGAACAAAGATGTGTCTTCCCTTTAACCCAGGGTTTCATGTCGTACCGTGCTTATTGGATGGTTTGCAGCCAGGGGGTAATATTGGCTGTATTGGAAATGGCGACCTCACTAATACATGATCGCCTCAGTAAGTAAATGTGGTATGCAGAGCTCTGATGTAGTGGACGACCCCTTCCCGGGCTTCTCGTGGGTCCAAAAATGAACCAAACACAAAACAAGTAAACTTAAAGACCAACAACAACAACAACAGTAACATCAACAACAGCAACAACAACAACAAAAACAAAAACTGCCAAAAACGAATACTTCGACCTCAACAACAACACCAACTAAGACAAAAATACAAAAAAAAAACAAATTGACCATTTCAGCCCTTGAAAGGGCTTTGACCGAACAATTGACCGAGAACTGGACCTACATGTTTTATGCCGACTCCGAACGGCTAAAGTTCATGTTCTCAAGAAGCTTTACATGGCATTATTTACTCTCTGAGGTTTGTCATTGTCTGCAGAGAGGTGGTGACCGCTCAGAAAAATTTTTTTATTGAAAAAACTTTTCGTCGCGGCTGGGAATCGAACTCGGGCTACGAGCATACTAAGCCACACACTTAACCTGCATGCCACGGTCACCACTAAAAAAGACAAAAATACACCCAAAGAAATAATCTGGTTAATGTAACCAAATTTCAGCAAAAAATTTTCCAACATGAATCGTCAGGTTAAGATAACCACGTGGTTTTCATGTCAATTTTACCTATCTTTTGTGGTTTAATCAAACTGAGAAATGTGGTAAATATAGCCAAATATTTACCTTTTTCTTTTAGTTAAATAAACCACTTGTAAAAAATTATTAGTCTTCAAAACTGTACATTTCAGGAATCGAACCTGGACTTCCGCAGCTATTGCATGAGAGTTCAACAACTAACCATCAAGCCATGCTGTTGCATGTTTAAACGTGAGCAAAATGTAGACATAAATCAAACCAATAAATATGGTAAATGGGTAATTTTATCAGCTCACACATGCTACAAACACACAAGGCAAATATTTATATAGAAAAATGTTACATTTATAGAAAAACGTCGTTTTTTTGCAAAAATAAAAACAACGCATTTGAATAGAATAGATACGTAAATATTAAAAAATATTAAAAAATATTAAAAAAAATAAAAAATTATTAGTCTTCAAAAGCCGTCTAATGCAAGAATCGAACCTGATCTTACTGCCAGAGAGTCCAACGACTAACCATCAAGCCACCCTATTGCATGAGCAAACGTGAGCAAAATATAAACAAAACTCATGTGTTATTTTTCTCTTCTTCCGGCTTCTGTTTACCAGACCAGGCAGTGTATAGAAGCGTGGATCAGATACATAAAATGTGGTTGGCTCTCCTAACCAAATTGGCCAGTTAAAAATAACGTGGATCAGGTAAGAGCATTTTTCCCTGAGTGTAGGGACAGACATCTTAACACCGACGAGGGCGGGAACCCAGACTGGACGATTCTTAGTATTCTGGACAAGCTGAGCATAGAAAGTGGCACGGAGGAACCTAGTATTTCAAAAAACCAATCTGGTGCTCCCGGTCCGGAAACCGAAGACGAGCTACTAAACTTAGTATCTGACATAACAGTCATCAGTGGATCGAGTGGATCTACTTACTCGAAAGAATATAAACAATGTAGATTCTAAAGGAAACAATTTAAAAGAGTGACCCGACTACTTTTAATTCCAGGAACAAGGCTCTCATCAGGAAGACCGTGGCAAACTTAGAGCGACGTGTTATGCTCGCAAGACATCGACGGTTGGGGTTGCAGCTGCTCCGCTTGCTTCCACTGATGAGGGTCTGAGCAAGGCAGGTCCTTCGCACTCCAATATCGCAAAAAAAAAGACAAACGTATGTGTAAAATGAGGGCAAAAAAGAGGAAAGGTAGCCGAGAAAGGTCGGTAGGGCTGGACTATCCCAATCCAATGTTACCAAAAGTGACAAACGATAGTGTTAAACAGGTGCCAGCAAATACGAAAAAAGACAGGCGGTGCAGTACCTTCCCATTTCAATGTCGTCAAAAGCGCACAACAGGAGTGTGGAAAGGGGGAGGCAGCGAACCCAAGGAAAAAGTAGAGCGACGCAAGATCAATTCAAGAATGCCTCAAACAGGGACCTACCATCCATATTAGGTTGCGGTTATAGTGAACGCCGAGTCAGACAGGCAGGCAGACAGGCAATGTGAACAGGCGAGATAAATAGCTATTTGCATCACGTTTTTTCACATAGATTTCAGCCTGCCTGCCTGCCTGCCTGCCTGCCTGCCTGCCTGCCTGTCTGAACGCGTTCACTATAACCGCAACCTTAGACTTAATCCTCGAGCATTTACGGGTATGGTCAAGTCGATTTTTTCTAAACTCCTTGTGCCTTGCTTTCAATGCCTCTTCAGACAATATTCCGATTGGTTAGAAAAAAACATTTTTTTTTTCGCAATTGCCTTTTGAACTTTGCTAAATTTTGCCATACAAAATTGACTCACTTTTTTAAACTTTTATAACTTTCTTATTTATGAAAAAGGGCAGATAATATTTTGGAAGTCAAAGGTTAATACTTCAAATACAATTACAAAAAAGTTTCATCAAAATCAAAGAATACTTTTTTTCGTAATTTCCTTTTGAAATTTGCTAAATTTTGAATATTTTTCCATACAAAATTTACTATTTTTCGCAAAAAGTCACTTTTTTAAACTTCTTTAACTTAGTTATTTATGAAAAAGGGCAGATAATATTTTGGAAGTCAAAGCTTAATACTTCAAATACAATTACAAAACAATTTTGCTAAAATCCAAGAATCCTTTCTTTTTGTTATAGTGTATCAAAACTTGCAAATTTTTGAGCTTTTAGGTGTTTTTTTTTAAGTAAAGAAATTATTTTTTACAAAAACCTACATGCTCAAAAAAAATACTTTCAGTATCAAAATACATTTTAAAATAATCGTCTTAAATGATTTTTCAGAAAAAAAAGCTTAATTCTTAAAAATATTAACTCAATTTTAAATTACTACATTTTCTTCAAATAAAGATGTGCAGTATAAATGGATAGCATTTGCTTAATATTAAATATATTTTAAAAAATCTTTTTAATTTTATATAACGTAATAATATGGTTTAATATTGAATATTAAAAAAAAAAAAAAAATTTTTGTATTTTCGTACCATTTCGATGCTTGTGAAACGGTTCGAACCCGAACGGCTCGATGACAGGGAAGGCATGGTTACTTTTAGAAAAAAAGATACTCAAAGAGCCATGATGCCCGTTGTCGAACACGGTGATCCCGAGGATGATAAACAGTCCGCGAGTAGGCAATCCATGCTGACACGAGCAAGACATTTCCGGTAAGTGGTTCCGACGCTAACGCTCATCACTTACTATGACATCAATATAAATCTATTTTCGGATTTATATTTACCACAGATCTTATCTAAGGAATTGGGGCAGTAGGAAAACTTTTCAGAATAGAATAAGAAAAAAATAATTGAACTAATTTAACTGAGCAATAGGGAACAGATCATAATTTAGAGTTGGCAGGTGTCAAAAAGAGTAGTTTTCCGACTACTTAAAAATTTTCTTTACTACACTCAGAAAAAAACACATATCTTTCTCCGATAAAAAATTTCTCCATTTTCGTTAAAAGCAATTTTCTCTTTTTCCAATAAAATTTTCTACAATTAAATTAGATTTTCACATTTTCGAAATATTTTTTCTGAAGAAATATTTCCTCACTTGTGGAAAATGGAAATATTTCATGTCTCTAATACTGATAAGTATTTTTCTCGCACAAAAAAAATTCTCATTTATAGAAAAAAATTTCTTAAAATTGAGAAATTGTTCCTATATTTTGATAAAAAATTCACTATGTGAAGTATTTTCTTCAATAAAAACAAATCTTTTCTCAAAAAAAAAAAGTTTTTTTCTTTAAAAACGATATATTTTTATATATATTTCTTTTTCATGGAATCTTTTTATCATTTCAAATGTCTGTGTTCTCTGAGCAATAGTCTTAAAATGTGTTTTGCTATATTTATCTAATCGTTATCCATATCTCAGTGGAAGTGTGCTAGACTGTCAGGCGGAGGATGTGGGTTCGTATCCTAGCTGTGTAAGTATAAAAATTGTAATTTAATAATTGAAATTTCAATGCTATTTCATTAACTATTTGGTCAAAAATAGACTTCAAAATAAGTTTGCTCACAATCTTGAAAAAAATAAATAAAATAAATATTTTAATAAAAAAAAATTTTTTGTTGGTCTTGCTAGTATAAGAACCTAGGACAGTCGAGTACTAGTTTGGTACTAGACGCATCAAATTTCAATAAGTACGTTTTTATATGGGTTTCGTGTTCTATAGACCAACATTCAACCGACTGTTGATTTGAAAATTTTATCTGGTGGATGGTATTTAACAGTGAAATCTGTTATTTCAACCCATGATTTGTTTAATTAACATAATTATTTCCCTGAGTGTAGGCAGGCAGCACTTTGCTTCATTGCTTAATACAGTCCCGAATACCAACTTCTTCTGCTTTTTAACCATTTTTTGACGTCTGAGAGTAAGAGCGTTCTGCGGATGCTTCATGGTTCTTTAGCACCGGTTATGTAGAGGTTACAATTTTCTTTTGAAAATATCCTTTTATTTTTTTAAACCTAATGAGCCTGTTCTCACTCGCCTTACGTGAGTCGGCGCATCGGATTAATTTTGACGTCTACAGGCAAAGAGGGTTGTGGGAAGGTGGCATGTTACGTGAGGCAGAGTTTTTAAAAATTTTAAAACTTTTTGGATTCATTTTGACGTTCACTGTTTTGAAGTTTGATTGTTTGTCATATTTTTGTATATTTCTCTTGTTTTATGGCGCAAATAAATTTTGTTTTGCATTGGCAGTGTTTTTATTTTATTATAGTTTTTTTTTTCTAACATAAAAACTGAAGAATTTCACGAAATCCGACAACAGAATCGATTGATTGCGCTCTGACGTCAAAATAAGTCGGCCTTAAATAAGTCGGTAGTAAGAACACCTGACAGATGCCTTTTGTCAAAATAACGCCATTAGTCTGCCTTTTTTGAGGCGAGTGAGAACAGGCTCAATGAAATATTTTTTTGAAATTATAGTTTGTACGAAAATCTTTTACACTATTTAAATTAAAAATAAAAATGTCAAATCATGACAAGCAAAACTATTCAACATAAAAACTAATTTTTTTGTTTGCGTAAATTTTACATCGTTATCCTTTATACGAGTTGGCAAACAAGCGAAGCGTTTATATATTTTAATAAAATAAAAATCAATTTCAAATGCAAACGAATTCAGCCAAAGGTGTTCAACTAGAATTTGATTTGAGTTATAGAAAAAAACAAAACCAGAAACAGAAACATGAGCAGTTTTTTTAATCCAAACACCGCAGGATATTTTAAAATGTCGCCATATTCAAAACGAACACATAGAACGAACAGAGCGCATAAAAAATATATATAATTCTAGCATGATTTGATATGTAATAAAAAACAAAAAATACGTACTATTTATATATGTTCAACTCGTAAATTCAATTTTTGAGCATTTTTTACATTGTTTTAACAAACATTTTTTGAGCAAAAAAAACAAAAACAATTTTTAATATTTGCTGAATATATATACACTTGTGTGAGCATATTTTTCAATATTTTTTATGTGGAAAAAAAAAGTAAAGAAAAATATCTAAAAATTAAAAATGAAAGTTTTACGCAAAATCCTCTAAAAATCCAACCAATTCAAATTCAATACAATTGATTGCTTGTTTAGTGTATAAAAAACAATTTTTATGCTCAAATTTAATTTTAAGACATATTTTTATTATATTTAAATTTGAAAAAATTTAATTTTAACAATTTTTAAATTCTCAACTTTAATTTAGACGCGTTATTGTTGTATACAATTTAAATAACAAATAAATTCCTTTTTCATTTCAATGTTTGGGTTAATTTGAATGCATTTAAATTAAGTTCTTCTAATAAGCACCTTTTTATATGCAAACAAAAAGTGTCAAAGCAACGATTTGCTCTCACCCGGCAACTGAAAAAATTCCCCTCTCCACACTGGCCAGCAAAAATTGCTTGTCTCCTCTGTTGGCAGCCATAAGTTTTTTTTTTCTGCCATTTAGTGCACTCAACCATTGCTTCCATAAAATATATAACTTTGTTTTTTTTTCTTTTCTTTCATTTTGCACTCTCTCGCTCTTCTGTCATATCCTTTTAATGACATTTTAATAATTTTAATGATTTATTTGCTTATTTGTCGCAAGCAGCAACCAAAAAAAAAAACAACTTTTTTTTTCAATATAAAGTTCAACATTTAGATTTTTTTACCATTCTCCACTACCAACTACCACTGGCAGCAACCCTGGCAACATTCAGCATAACTCTGCTATTTGGCATTTTAATTTTTAAGTGGTCTTGATTTCCATTTAACAGCAACAACAAATAAACAAAAAATAAAAATAATTACAAAAAAAAAAAAAAGAAAACATACAAAAAATAAAATACCACCAAACAAAAAAATGTCAACAGCTCCAATTAATTTAAGTATCGGCACAAAAGAATCCACCCCACAGCAACTCACCTCAAGTTAAGGTACGCTAGTTAGAGAAGCACCCTAGCTATTGAATGCTTTCAAGCTTTTCAAATCGAAGCTTTTCCCACTTTCCAACATTAATTGGACATTTCAAGTTTGAAGTACATATTTTATTTTAAAAATTTTACGTATTTCTATATATTTTGTCGTATTCATTCAATGGTCGTTCGGTCGTTCGTTATATTAATGAATGGAGAATGGAGAAAGGAGCGCGCTTTTATTACTGTCCCGTCATACATATTAGTTAAGTTTGACGCAAAGTGCTGTAGTTCAAGTGCTTTTTAGACCTTTTAGAAGAAGTACCATTTTTTTCTAGAAAAACATTTGATAAACCAAAAGTAAAATCATGCTAATTTTTTTTGAGTATGGAGGTATTTCATATTTATAGGTGCAGAAACTTAAGACCATTTTGCAATCATTTTAAGTACCTATGATTATGCTAAACAGTTTATGCTTGTAAGCAAATGCTTAAAGATATTTCTGATTTTAAATTTTAATGCCTTTGAGGTTTTTTTTTAAATTTAAATCTTGGATTTTTATGCAAAGAGACACAAAAAAAAAACAATGTCATTATATTAGTACATTTATTAATGCTAGTTTTACCTGTGGTCGAAACTGGACCAATTTTTTGCTTGTCGATTTAAAATTACTAGTATCGCCTGAGGTCAAAATTTAATCAATTTCTTGCTTGCCTAGTTATGTATAATATATGCAGAATAAGCAAGATGGTTTAAATTAGTTCGAGGCTATAATTTTTAATTGATTGGAGATAAAAAACTTTTTCCGTCAAAAACATTATTTGTGAATTTTACTCATTTTTTTAAGAAAAAGAAAAACAACATTTAAAAAAATGTAATTTTGTCAAAAAAATCATAAGTAACCTTGATTTTTTGATTTAATGTCAAGACAAAATAAATTCACCTTTAATGCGCGACACTTTTTGGAAAAAAATAAAAAACGCAAATTTGAGTTTTTCTCTCTTTACAACAAAAATTATTTTACTTCCATATTTTGAGAAAGCTCAAATTTTGTGGTCTCTTTTTTAAAAGGAATAATTTATAAAGAAACATAAAAGAAAAAGTAAAATTTTCTTAAGTTAACTGATAAGACCTAAATACAAAAAAAAATAAATTCAAAAATCTATTCAAATTTCTCAGAGATATTGGCTTCACAATTCAGTAAATTTAATTTTGAGACATATTTTTTCTCTCTCTTAGCATTTGGTTGAAATATACGCTAAATAACAAAAGACAATATTAAGAAAATAATTGCAAAATTCGAAAACTATTAAAATTCGACCAAAATATTGGCATGAAAAGTCGAACTTTTGAATTCAAAACACCTTTTTTTTACACTATTTCACAATTGATGAATACATAAGACTGAATTCTATGAAAACATATTTACTTTTGAAAGAAAAATCAAACTCGACCGATATAGATCAAAGAGCAGGTTTTTCCAAAAATTTTAGTTCTCTTTATAAGGTTGGGAACCCACTCCAGCTGTTATATCATTTATAAAAACATTCTGCGAATCAGTGTAACAGAGCCTTTCGAATGATTAAGTCTCATTCGTCTTGAGTTTTAATTAAAATAAAACAAGTAAAGAAAGTCTAAAGTCGGTCTAGGCCGACTATGAAATAGCCTAAACCTACTTTAAAAAAAAAATAATATTATTGAAAATGGATGTGTCCGTGGGCGGATGAAGCCTTTATTTTATATGCATTTAAATGTTGATGAAAAATTTACACATACCAAATTGTATTCCTGTAGCTCACAGTATGTATATGTTTTTATTGTGCTTTCGCCATGGAAGGTGGGCGTGTTCATGGACGGATAACTCCCAATTTTTGAACACACCTTAGTTTTGGAATAAAAAATATACATACCAAATTTGATCTCTCTATGACAAACATAACCTTAATTATTGAGTTTTAAACTTTTTGGGTTGTATGGGAGGTAGGCGTGTCTGTAGACGGATGATGTTCACTTTTCAAAACCATCTTTGTTTTGTCATATAAAACATACGTGCCAAATTTTACCTCTGTAGGTGAAACAGAGGCTTATTTATTGCGTTTTTAATTTTTGGGTTGTATGGGAGTAAGGCGTGGCCGTGATCGGATGACACCCATTTTTCGAAGACATTTTTTTGTTAATACAAAACATATACACACCAAATGTTTTATTGTTGTGTGTTAATTATGAGCTGAGTTATGCAGTTTTCAATTTTTGCGTTATGTTGTAGGTAGGCGTGTCCGTGGGCGGATGATGTCCATTTTTCCAAACCATCTTTGTTTTGTTATAAAAAACACACGTGCCTAATTTTATATCTGTAGGTTGAACAGAAGTTTATTTATTCCGTTTTCAATTTTTGGGTTGCATGGGAGGTGGGCATGTTCGTGGGCGGATCCAAAAAATATTCAATAGTGCAGATTCTGGGGTCCATGTGACCATGTGTACAACGTTTAATCCAATTATCTCAACTCCTTCTTCTTATCCTGTGTATACGAACAACACACAGACGGATAGACGGACGGACGGACGGACGGACGGACATAGATAGCTCGACTCACGTGGTGACGCTGATCAAGAATATATATACTTGTCTTTACCGGACTCGCTTCGTTCTATGCGTTACAAACGTTTGCACAAAGTTAATATATCCTAACCTTTCAGGTTTAGGGCATAAAAACGCGTTCGACAAAGTTCATTGTTCACGTCAGTGGCGTAGCTAGGGTTGGTGGTACCCGGGGCGGAAACTAAATTGTGCACCCCTTTAGAAGATTTTTTTTTTATAAAATAAGTCGATGAATCTTACTATATATTTTCGAATCAACCTGTACAAAATTGACATATTTTAGAAGAGATTCAAACAATAAACAAAACTATGCTATCCATGAATATTTCATAAGAGATGTTAGAATCTAAAATTTTCACAAACTTAAAGAATTTTCACTGAATTGTTCCAATATTTTTGTCTACCGGGCTTATAAGTTGTGAGAGAAAAATTTACCATCAGTAAACCAAACAATATCACACACACACACACAAAATTGGCCATTTCAGCCCTTGAAAGGACTTCCACCGATCTTATTATGATCAATTGTGGTGTGTGTGTGTTATTAAATGTTTGCACACAATTGACCGAAAACTGGACCTACATGTTTTTTTGCCGACTCTGAACGGCTAAAGTGCATGTTCTTAAGAAGCTTTACATGGCATTATGTACTCTCTGATGTTTGCCATTGTCTGCAGAGAGGTGGTGACCGATCAGAAAAAATTTTTTTATTTATTTTTTTAAAAAAACTTTTCGCCGCGACTGGGGATCGAACTCGGGAATAATTGAAGAAAAAACAGGACCTGGAAGCAAAAGGTTGACAAATTTTCCCTAGTAACCCTGAATAAGTATTAATATAAATATTTTTTCGAAATCAACCCCCATTTTCTACATAAAATTTAAATGAAAAGCTAAAATAATATATTAAATTTAACTAGTATCGCCTAGGGTCGAAATTCGACCAATTTATTGATTGCCTATTTATAATTAGGCAAGATGATTAAAATAAGTTTGAGGCTATAACTCTTAATTGATTGGAGATATAAAGCTATTTTCTTCAAAAAAAATATTTTTTTATTTAATTATTTTTTCAAAAACAAAAAAATATATTAAGAAATTTAATTTTTTCAAAGAAATCATGGAATGCCTTGATTTTTTGATGGTACGGACAGTTTATTAATTTAGTGTCAAGACAAAATAAATTCACCTAAAATCCAGTTTTGACTTTGAAAGACAATCAAAAATGCAATTTTGAGTTTTTGTTTATTTTACAATAAAAATCATTTTTACCCCATATTGTAAGAATAAATCAAATTTTGTGGTCTTTTTTTTAAAGGAATAATTTAAATATAAACAAAAAAAAAACGGTATTATTTTCAAAAGTTTTTTTAATTTAACTGATAAGACTGAAATACAAAAAAGAAATAAATGAAATCTATTCACAGATGGCGGAGATATTGGCTGCCCAATTTAGAACATTCAATTTGAGACAGTTTTTTTCTCTCTCTTGGCATTTGGTTGAAACACACGCTAAATAACTAACGACAATAATCAGAAAATTCATTAAAAATACTTTTGGTTAGAACTTTGCTGTAATTTATATCACATTTGAAAGAAAATTTAACAAACTTTTAGAAAAAATTAGAAAAATTGGAAAACCGTTAAAATTCAACCAAGATATTCACATGGAAAGTCAAATTTTTGAATTCCAAGCACATTTTTTTACAAATTTTACAATTGACGAATGCATAAAACTAATTTTTTTTAAGAAATTGTTACTTTTAAAAAAAATTCAAATTCGAGCGACTTAAAAACTCTCTTCCAACTAAATTTCATATCAATCAAAGAGCAGATTTTTTCTCAAAAATTTAATTTCTCTCTTAGAAGGTTGGGGACCTCTATCAGATATATCATTTATATATACATTCTGCACATCTGGGCAACAAAACCTTTCGAATGATATAAGTTTCATTAATTTTGAGTTTTAATTAATACCAAAAAAGCGTACGACAAACTTTAATGTTCACATATTAATATATAAGATTTATAAACATTTTTCATAATTTTTATAAATTTATTTAAATTATCTTAATATATAATAAAATAATAAATATAAAAAATACTACAAAAATTACAATATCTTTATTAATCTGCGCTTGGACTTTTATGGACAAGATTGAGGTCTGTAACATTTGACTGCTTTATAAATATCACCATAAATACCAACATAAATATCTCAGTATCACAATATTACAGTGATACCAAATTGATTTAAGAAATTTCTTTCATTCTCATTATCTACATAATTCCCAAAGCAAACTTGCCCAGGTTGGACAAGGTCATGAATCGCTCAAAAAGATCTGGCAATTCTAAGAAATCTGTTGATTCTTCAATTTCGGTGATTGAGAACAAAATTTAATTTCAATAGTTGGAATAATTTTTAAGGGACTATACATCTTATCTTCTCTTAAAAACTGTATTTTTGATAGTGTTTGTTGGTTGATTTGAACATAATAATAATTATTTTAGTATAACAAAGGAGTCAGAAAACCATCTTAGAGTTTTTAAAAGACATCTTCAAAATAAAATAAAAAAAAACTCAGAACGCCATAAATTGTCTAGAACGCCATTTATTTAATTTAAATAAAAAATGAAATGAATTTAAATCAATTTAATTTTTTTAGAAATTTTTTAAGCAAGGAAAAATTTTATTAATGATTTTTAAACTAGTAGTTTTATGTAACAGTAAACCCAAAAAATTTTAACAGCTGTAAATGAGGTTTGTTTCATGATATATCGATAAGTGATAAGTGAAAAATTTCAAATGTTCAGAAACGTCGATTTTGTTTTTAAATTTTAATACATCTCAATACAAAACACTAATTTTAACTGTTCACTGACACGCATTCACTGGCTATGCATTTTCAATAAATTTACACAAGGTAGATATTATATTGATGGATTGCAAAATGCAGTAAAGCTATTTTCGTCAAAAGGTCACTTATCAATTTAGTGTGCTTAACCATCGAACTTGGTTATCACAAAATCTTAAAGTATATTTTATTTTTGACATTTATGACATGAATATGTTTTTCTGAAAAGTTCTGGAGAAATGGTGTGCTTACAAAACAACTGATGCCTCCATTCATCATACTCTTAAAATCATGCAGGTTTTCGAAACTCAATAGTTTTAGAAATGTCTACTTCACTGAGAAAAAAAACATACTTTAAAATTAAACAAAAAATTTTGAAATAGAAATTTAACGCCTTTGCGTTTCTACAAAACAAAAATTAAAATAAGTGTGTTTCATTTTCAACTACCAATAAATTACTTTCTTTTTTTTATTTTCTCTCATTATTTCTTTGAAAAAACAAACAAAAATTTGAATACAAGAAAATTTTTGAATTTTTTGAATTGGTTTGAAAAATATCGAACATACGATAAAATAAAAACTAATTAATTAAATATTAAAATATATCAAATGCAAAATTCTTCGAATGGAGTTAACATTCGAAGGTCCCGAGGGTAGCTGTCTGTGCATCTGATGCTAAAAACTCGGTAAAGCTAAAGAAATGGCATCGAAATATGCTTTAAAATATTTGTTTTAAATTTTAAAATTTTTGTTTCAAATTTGTTTTTCGTAACAAAAACACTGTTTTAAAAACAAAAACTTTTGTTTTGAATTTAAACTTAAATACTGTTGTGTTTAATTTTAATGAATTTGTTTCAAGCTCTATTTCAAAAACAAATTCGTTAGATATGAACACAATTTCATTTATTTTTAACACATTTTTCCCTCAGTGTATGCTAGCAAGTTTTAACAAGTTTTTTTTTATAAACCTAATGGTATATAAAAAAAAAATGTTTTTATATTTTTCCTATTGTACTCCATCTTAATATCATGAAAATTTTAATATAATTTGTTTGGAAATTGCACCCCTAACCAATGAAAAATTACATATGGCATTGACTTGGGTTTTAGTGTGAGCGTTAGTTAATATTGAAAAAAATTGAATATAAAATAAAAGTTTGTTTCAATAAAAACGAAGTCCTCGTGATGGTAAAAAATATTTTCATTCACTTTTGCACCCTCTTGATATTCAAATATAAAACCGAAGTCATTGAGATGTGTTCTTTTTATTAAAAAAATTAAAAATTATTTGGTAAAAAGTTCTTTTGCCAAATTTTGCACCGCATTTTGGCGTGCACCGGGGGCGGACCACCCCCTACCCCCCTTGCTACGCTACTGGTTCACGTATTAATATATAAGATGTAAGAGAGAGAGAGAGAGAGAGAGAGAGAAGACAGTCAGAGAGAATAATTTACCATAGTTATGAGAAAATTTGTAAGTATCAATAAGGGTTGCCAACTGAGTTTTTGGTTTTCCCCAAAGTAGTTCTCGAAATTCTCCAATTTTCTATCAAATACCCCAACAAAAAATTAAATAATTTATTTATACACTTTTTTTAATTGAACACATACGTACACCGACAAAAATACTTGGGTAAAGTTACGCTTTGCATGTAAATGAAAAGTTCTCAACATATAATTTAATTCCCACAAGTACTTGTAAAATTTTTTTTATACAAATTTCAAAATATAAATTTTATGCAAATTTTTAAGGCAGTTGCTTATTTTACTTAACTTTGGTTGCTTTAAATAAAACGACGTAGTCTATAAGTAGTTTATATACAAAACATTTGCTAAATAATTTAGTTTTTTGATTTTATAATTCAAATATTTTTTTATAGAAAGTATCGAAAATCATGTCAAGCTCCCACAAAAACTGATGTGACAATACATAAGTTCTTCAGCTTAAAACATTTTATTTCAGAAAGGCAACTTTTTTAATTTTGATACTGTTTTTCTTTTGATGTCAAAACGTAAAAATTATTAATAAAGAATCCTATAATTTATGCATATATTTTTACATTTTAAGAAAAAAAACATTTAATTAAAAATTAATACGTTGAAGCTACAACATGTCAATGGACCGATTCTAAAGTGTGCTAAGCCGATTAAGTACATTTATGGAATGTAAATTGTTTATCAAATATTGGTTTTTTAAGGTTCAAATGGAAAAGTTATTGATATTCAATAAAAAAGCTTTGTTAACAAATTTTAAAAAAATAATCGGAAAAACTTGGTTTTTCGACTTAGCATTGGTAAGTATGACGCCGTCAATTATGTGTTGGAAACAAAGAAGCATTTATTTATATTCTAATCAGTTTATATAAATCAATATAGAAAAATCATGTAAAAAATTTCATGTAAAATTTAATTCATGTTAAATATGAGTTAAAATTTTAAATTCCCCGCAAATAATCACAAGATATTAGATAAATTAAAAAATTTCCCGAAATTATGAGCCCATTCCCCAACCAACTTGAAATTCTCCGCAAATAAGGGAATTCCCAACCAGTTGGCATCCCTGAAATCAATCATATCTATATCTATATTCGATATCATCACGAGAAATTATTATGGATTTATTTGGACGTCGGATGGTACACTAGAGTTGGTCGGCCTTCATACAACAACAAAATTTGATAAGTTTTTAGACTCCGAAAAACCACCAAAATTTAATTTTTTCCATAACTAATACGTTTTTACCCGATCTTAGAAAATTATGAACCGTTAAAAATCCAAAACTAGTACTACATTTTAGTAATCTTAGGCAAGAAGTTAAGTAACTTTTTCAAAAGTTTATATGAGTAAAACAAACAAAGTTTTGTGGGGAGTGGGGGGATAAATCAAGAAAATAGAATCAGATATGACTTCATATTCTTAGTCAAAATTATCTATTCTTCAGGTTACTAAGAAAACTTTTTATGATATGTATGAAGTTTATACCATGATGTATGGTTTGAAAAGTTCTAATAACCATTATTTATACAAATACTAAAATCTAAAAAAATGTCAAAAATGTAGTTTTGCTTCGTCTATCTTAGCCGGTAATAAATTTTATTTTGCCAAATTTTGTCTAATGTCTTGTTAGAACTTGGCCGACGATATGCCATTTTTGCAAGCCACAAAACGTATTTTGAGTATATATCGAAAATTATTCATAAGAAAAAATGCAATTTTTTTGAAGTTTCCATTTTTGAAATCTCTCTCTACTCTCGAACATTATTCATAAGAAAATATGCAATTTTTTTGAAATTTCCATTTTTTAAATCTTAATCCCAAACTAAATTTTTTTCTCTTTATGAGAACAGTGTTGATTTAGTAGTAAATACATGTCTTTTCTGGCGTACTGAAACATAGAAAATTTTTTTTTGTTATATACGTAAACTTTTTCTTAAAAGGAAAGAAATGAAAAAAACGGACCAGCGGACCAAATTAAATTTGGCAACTGTGATTGTAACCTGATTTTCTTATCACTATTAAATCCATTGCTTATTTTAGTGGAATGTTCACAAATCAATAATATATTTCTTCCTGCAAAATTGTTTTAAGACTGGCAAAATCTGCATCATGAAATCATGCCTTACTGTATCATACCCAAGTGTCAAACTTGTTTTCGCCTAAAAGTATGTTAATTTTCAAAACTTATGCATATTAAATGCGGAACGATATCCTCTAAGCCGCCAACCCTCCCCAACCAACAAACAAACGTTAGTTGCATCGTATTCGGTAGCGCCCTCATCAAAAGTGCGACTTATTTACGTGATCCTTTTAAGGACGCTTTGCGAAATTGATTTTTTAACGTTTTTAATGAATTCCTGACATGTGCAGCTCAACAACATGGCGGCGTTTATGGCTTGCTTTTTTCCACTCATTTAATGCCAACGGTTCGGGTGTGATTATTAAGATTCCTAACTCTCCGGAGTGTTGGCGAGCTGTGCTGGGGTGCCATGACGTTGGCATGGTTGTTAACAGTTACTGCTGACGCAGTTGCGGCTGCCACATCAAATCACATCAACAACAACAACAACAACAACAACGAAGCTACTGAGCCAAGTGGAAAAATAATGAAAACATTCGTTAAGCTATACTTGCAGGATATTGAAACTGAACCCAATGCCAAAAAAATATTGAAAAATCTATACAACAATGTTGACGGTACAGAGAGAAAAAAAAACAAAAAAAAAAGAAGAAAAGTTATATGGAAAAAATAAAGAAACCCAAAACTAAAGCCATCGCAAACAGTTGGCCAGGGGGCGCTAAGCCCAACCCTCATACCACGTGTATAACAAAAACAACAACAACAACAACAACAACAGCAATAACGAGAACTAAATATATTGCCAACGGCAGCCAGGGACAACACTGTGTAGGACGTGCCAAAGGAGTCGAGGAGGCAGAGCAGCAACTGTACGGACGCACGGATGCGAATGCTTGTCAGCACAAAGAAGAAATCAGCAACGGAAAATGTTTTGTCGTTTCTAATCTATTAACACACATACAAAAAAAAAGCGATACGATCCCTTGTGAGCTCAATACATTGACAACAACAACAACAACAACAACAATAACAACAGTGCATATCACAGCGGCACTCAACGACACTCATCAGTCATCAAAATCACAACAACGACTTCATCATTTTCAAAATACATACTTATAACTTGATGGCTGAGTACTCAACCATACGACCATCTAACCGACCGTCGACCAACCAAAGCACCAAGCAACCCTCTTCAAAGGGATTCCCATTCAGTCATCACACAGCTTCTCGGTTATGTATTCGATATAGTGCCATTAGATGGGTGTGAGCATATGTACGTGTATGTCTGAGTGTGTGTCTGTTAATAAATAGAGACCCACTCGCCCTTACATATATACAAACAAACATATATACAGCTTAGCATATAGCCAACGTGTTTGGTAAATAACACGTAATTTTGTCGCGCAAAAATGGGGTTGAATGAAAAAAACGCACTCAGCCGCCTCTAAACATAAATGCGCACCGCCGCCATTACAATATCCTGCCGTTGATGTTAAGGAAAAAAATTGACTAAATTGTTTAAAATCATCTAGAAATTCAGCACACTTGGTTCACTGACAAACAGCAGTTTTAGAATTTAATAAAATGTAAACATATTAAAAAATTAATTGAGAACAAAAATTAGCGAAAGGATGTCTGTCATTCACCCTTTCAATGGGTGGATTTATTTTAATTGGTTTTTCCTTTTAAGCACATACATATAATAGTGAAGAATGTATTCCGTAGTGATGCTGGCAAAGAATTTTTAAAAGTTTGGACGGGATTTGGACTTTTAGATGGAAAATTCTAGAAATTAATTTTGCATATTTCCAAACGTTGTTCCAAATGTTGTTCAGACGTTGGATATTAGATTGAAATTCTTTCATTTTCTCCAATGAAATTTATTTAATTTAAAGTGTAACTCTTAGTCTTAGTCTCAGTCTCAGTCTTAGTCTCAGTCTCAGTCTCAGTCTCAGTCTTAGTCTCAGTCTCAGTCTCAGTCTCAGTCTCAGTCTCAGTCTCAGTCTCAGTCTCAGTCTCAGTCTCAGTCTCAGTCTCAGTCTCAGTCTCAGTCTCAGTCTCAGTCTCAGTCTCAGTCTCAGTCTCAATCAGGGTACACTGAATAAGGTAGCCGCAACACGGAGAGCGCGACTGCCGCAAATGTCAAAGCGAACTGATTCAGTTGTTGTTGTTGTTGTTATTTTTTTCGACAGCCAGTTGATTTTTGACACTTTCGGATAAGCGAAAGAGAGCAGAGTCAGTTTTGAGGCAACCTTGTTATTCAACCATGGTCTCAATCTCAGTTTCAGTTCCAGCCTCAGTTTCAGTCTCTTGCTCTTGCGTTTGCTCTTGCTCTTGCGTTTGCTCTTGCTCTTGCTCTTGCTCTTGCTCTTGCTCTTGCTCTTGCTCTTGCTCTTGCTCTTGCTCTTGCTCTTGCTCTTGCTCTTGCTCTTGCTCTTGCTCTTGCTCTTGCTCTTGCTCTTGGTCTTGGTCTTGGTCTTGGTCTTGGTCTTGGTCTTGGTCTTGGTCTTGGTCTTGGTCTTTTTCTTGGTCTTGGTCTTGGTCTTGGTCTTGGTCTTGGTCTTGGTCTTGGTCTTGGTCTTGGTCTTGGTCTTGGTCTTGGTCTTGGTCTTGGTCTTGGTCTTGGTCTTGGTCTTGGTCTTGGTCTTGGTCTTGGTCTTGGTCTTGGTCTTGGTCTTGGTCTTGGTCTTGGTCTTGGTCTTGGTCTTGGTCTTGGTCTTGGTCTTGGTCTTGGTCTTGGTCTTGGTCTTGGTCTTGGTCTTGGTCTTGGTCTTGGTCTTGGTCTTGGTCTTGGTCTTGGTCTTGGTCTTGGTCTTGGTCTTGGTCTTGGTCTTGGTCTTGGTCTTGGTCTTGGTCTTGGTCTTGGTCTTGGTCTTGGTCTTGGTCTTGGTCTTGGTCTTGGTCTTGGTCTTGGTCTTGGTCTTGGTCTTGGTCTTGGTCTTGGTCTTGGTCTTGGTCTTGGTCTTGGTCTTGGTCTTGGTCTTGGTCTTGGTCTTGGTCTTGGTCTTGGTCTTGGTCTTGGTCTTGGTCTTGGTCTTGGTCTTGGTCTTGGTCTTGGTCTTGGTCTTGGTCTTGGTCTTGGTCTTGGTCTTGGTCTTGGTCTTGGTCTTGGTCTTGGTCTTGGTCTTGGTCTTGGTCTTGGTCTTGGTCTTGGTCTTGGTCTTGGTCTTGGTCTTGGTCTTGGTCTTGGTCTTGGTCTTTTTCTTGGTCTTGGTCTTGGTCTTGGTCTTGGTCTTGGTCTTGGTCTTGGTCTTGGTCTTGGTCTTGGTCTTGGTCTTGGTCTTGGTCTTGGTCTTGGTCTTGGTCTTGGTCTTGGTCTTGGTCTTGGTCTTGGTCTTGGTCTTGGTCTTGGTCTTGGTCTTGGTCTTGGTCTTGGTCTTGGTCTTGGTCTTGGTCTTGGTCTTGGTCTTGGTCTTGGTCTTGGTCTTGGTCTTGGTCTTGGTCTTGGTCTTGGTCTTGGTCTTGGTCTTGGTCTTGGTCTTGGTCTTGGTCTTGGTCTTGGTCTTGGTCTTGGTCTTGGTCTTGGTCTTGGTCTTGGTCTTGGTCTTGGTCTTGGTCTTGGTCTTGGTCTTGGTCTTGGTCTTGGTCTTGGTCTTGGTCTTGGTCTTGGTCTTGGTCTTGGTCTTGGTCTTGGTCTTGGTCTTGGTCTTGGTCTTGGTCTTGGTCTTGGTCTTGGTCTTGGTCTTGGTCTTGGTCTTGGTCTTGGTCTTGGTCTTGGTCTTGGTCTTGGTCTTGGTCTTGGTCTTGGTCTTGGTCTTGGTCTTGGTCTTGGTCTTGGTCTTGGTCTTGGTCTTGGTCTTGGTCTTGGTCTTGGTCTTGGTCTTGGTCTTGGTCTTGGTCTTGGTCTTGGTCTTGGTCTTGGTCTTGGTCTTGGTCTTGGTCTTGGTCTTGGTCTTGGTCTTGGTCTTGGTCTTGGTCTTGGTCTTGGTCTTGGTCTTGGTCTTGGTCTTGGTCTTGGTCTTGGTCTTGGTCTTGGTCTTGGTCTTGGTCTTGGTCTTGGTCTTGGTCTTGGTCTTGGTCTTGGTCTTGGTCTTGGTCTTGGTCTTGGTCTTGGTCTTGGTCTTGGTCTTGGTCTTGGTCTTGGTCTTGGTCTTGGTCTTGGTCTTGGTCTTGGTCTTGGTCTTGGTCTTGGTCTTGGTCTTGGTCTTGGTCTTGGTCTTGGTCTTGGTCTTGGTCTTGGTCTTGGTCTTGGTCTTGGTCTTGGTCTTGGTCTTGGTCTTGGTCTTGGTCTTGGTCTTGGTCTTGGTCTTGGTCTTGGTCTTGGTCTTGGTCTTGGTCTTGGTCTTGGTCTTGGTCTTGGTCTTGGTCTTGGTCTTGGTCTTGGTCTTGGTCTTGGTCTTGGTCTTGGTCTTGGTCTTGGTCTTGGTTTTGGTCTTGGTCATGGTCTTGGTCTTGGTCTTGGTCTTGGTCGAGTGTAATACGAGACCATATTTGAAATTTTTTATACCAATCCAAAATTTCATTTTACCGTTAGAAAACCGTTTTTAAGGTACTTGATGCACCAAACAATCAACAACTCGGCAATTTTTCAACCTATTTTTGCTTTAAAAATGGTTTTGAAAAAATAAAAAGTCTTTTAAAATATGTCGATATCGTCAGTTCTTTAATAAGCATTTTTGGAGTTATATTCGACCAAACTTTAAGGATCAGATTGAAAAACGTAACGCAGTGTTAAGTACAATTTTTTTTTACATGAGCAGTACGTGTGAGTGGTTATCGAAATCTTCGTACCGTTGCGTTACGCTACGTTATGTTTGCATAACTGGGCCTCTTCAAAGATTTACACACGTCAACAACTTGCAATGGCAGTGCATTAGTATATTAAACAACAGCAACAACAACAACAGAAATTGCAATTTTATGCAGCCAGTGATGACAACAACAATATATGAGATGGATTTCAATAATCTTTTAGATAAAGAAGATGATGACAAGAGTCACGAAATCATTAGAATATTTTTCCAAAGAATGTTTTTTGCTTCGTTTTAATTTTTTTCTTTTAACTTTTATGTTTTTTTTTTTTGTATTTTTTATGCTGTTGTGTTGTGTATTGTAATAAAAGCAAAATCCAAGCGTAAACAAATACTAAGTACACAACAACAACAACAATAACAACAACAACAATACTCGAAAAGAATAAAGGATTCTGCAGTGGAATCACTGGAGCAGCGAACAAACGAAACAAAAACCAAACGAATGAAGAACGCAATACATGAAGGCAGCGTGGAGTGGGTGTTGGAGGTTGAGCTACACTTCAATTGCAGCAGGATTGGTACAGGCCAAGTGACATTCAGCTACCAGCTACTAGACACAAGGCGCATCCACATACATGCCACATCATAATGAGAAAAATGACAAAATCCGCAAAAGATGCTAAGCTGGAAACACACGATGCAGCAATTAGTAGATGATGAAGATGCAGAGAAGCCTGGTTGGCTGACTGCCTAGCTGGCAATCCAAAGCTTGCCAGAGTGTGTACTTGAGTCACTGGCACATCTCTGTGTGTGCAAAGTGGTGCATGTGATGAAGCAGCAACAGCAGCACATCAACACATGCTGAACACAAACAGAGACGACACACTCATGGCTGCTACTGCCTCTTCTGTTGCACTGCTTGCTTGGAGGATCCTTAGGAGCACTAATCTCCAGTAGTTACTAATGACAGTAGCACGATTTAAATCAGGGTTTGCATGTGAAATGCCACGTAATTAGTAGGCAAACCGTTTTTTTTCCTCTTTCCGCATTCTAATGCGTTACACTGAAAGAAACACTGATGATGTAAAGAGAATAAAAATAAGTATAAATATCCAAACGTATGTCTCGTCAAATAAAATGTAGTGTAGTAGTAATTTTCAAGTAGTTATTCAAGTTTTGACGTAGAACAACGGCTTACAGCGTGGTTTGTATGATGTCGTTTTAATAAATTTTTTCAAGGCCATGAAACGTTTTTTACCAATACTTTAGGGTATACCTACAATCTTTAATACACATCGTCCAAAGATAATATATATACTAAAATATCAGATATATTCTACGCTGAATGAATATCTTGTTTTTTAGATTTTGTCACTATTATATTAGAGTCACAAAATAGCAAAATGTAAGAAGAAAAATTCATGTGTTACTATAAGAAAATCAATCATCAGCTGCTTATGTTGTGCCTGCTGCTTTCTTTGTTTTTGTTTTGTTGTTTTTGCTTGTATTGTTTTGTCTTTTATAAGAACTGATTCACAGCATTGGTTCTCTACTCCATGTTATGAGGGCTCATTTGAGTTCTTGTATGTACTACTTCTTTAGTGTATTGAGTGTTTTATTGTAACACAAGTGGTCAAACACAACCTCTTTTCAACTCAGTCAATGAACTCAGACTGTCAAACTTAACAAAATGGCCCTGTGATCCGGTTCGATTTAACTCTTATGAAAAAAACGACTTGGATCATATTTCGTTTTATGCTTTTACCCAATAGATGGGCGCCGGCAATTCGTCTGACACGATTTATTCATCCAACCGAGCAAGCTTTGGTTTGTGCGTCTAGTAGAAAGTAGCAGAACTAAATATGTGAAATGAACAATCTATTTTATATTCAAGAATGTTACACGTTTCGTTCTGGATAAATTGTTGTTTTTGTTTTCAAAGAGACAAAGGTAGGAAAGGTTGCTACTTAGACGGAATTTAACGTCTACATTTACGAAACTGTGATACTATCGAAACTGTTTATTTTTTTAATTTATTGTGAATTCTAATCAAGAATTTTTCATCGTAAAAACTTTCATTTTCAATTTTTTCAATTACATCATCATCTTAAGGAGTTATTCTAGTCTAGGGGTACATTAAAATTCGATAAAAACAAAACTAAGAATATTTTGTCCAGCCATTTTTTATAAGATATCTATTGATAGTTTAACAATGCAAACAAATATGTATGAAATTTTTCACGAAACTATTTTTTAAAAATTTTTTCCAACTGTTACCATCAAAAAAAAAAATATTTTAATTTCCGTAAATCACACAATAACGATTAATAATCTTTTTTTTTCTTCTTCACATCATTCTTGATTATGTATATGGATATGGAAATGGATATGGATATGGATATGGATATGGATATGGATATGGATATGGATATGGATATGGATATGGATATGGATATGGATATGGATATGGATATGGATATGGATATGGATATGGATATGCATATGGATATGGATATGGATATGGATATGGATATGGATATGGATATGGATATGGATATGGATATGGATATGGATATGGATATGGATATGGTTATGGATATGGATATGGATATGGATATGCATATGGATATGGATATGGATATGGATATGGATATATATATGCATATGCATATGGATATGGATATGGATATGGTTATGGATATGGATATGGATATGGATATGGATATGGATATGGATATGGATATGGATATGGATATGGATATGGATATGGATATGGATATGGATATGGATATGCATATGGATATGGATATGGATGTGGATATGGATATGGATATGGATATGGATATGGATATGGATATGGATATGGATATGGATATGGATATGCATATGCATATGGATATGGATATGGATATGCATATGCATATGGATACGGATATGGATATGGATATGGATATGGATATGGATATGGATATGGATATGGATATAGATATGGATATGGATATGCATATGGATATGGATATGGATATGGATATGGATATGCATATGGATATGGATATGGATATGGATATGCATATGGATATGGATATGGATATGGATATGCATATGCATATGGATATGGATATGGATATGGATATGGATATGGATATGGATATAGATATGGATATGGATATGCATATGGATATGGATATGGATATGGATATGGTTATGGATATGGATATGGATATGGATATGGATATGGATATGGATATGGATATGGATATGGATATGGATATGCATATGCATATGGATATGGATATGGATATGCATATGCATATGGATACGGATATGGATATGGATATGGATATGGATATGGATATGGATATGGATATAGATATGGATATGGATATGGATATGGATATGGATATGGATATGGATATGGATATGCATATGGATATGGATATGGATATGGATATGCATATGGATATGGATATGGATATGGATATGGATATGGATATGGATATGGATATGGATATGGATATGGATATGGATATGGATATGGATATGGATATGGATATGGATATGGATATGCATATGGATATGGATATGGATATGGATATGGATATGGATATGAATGTGGATATGGATATGGATATGGATATGGATATGGATATGGATATGGATATGCATATGGATATGGATATGGATATGGATATCGATATGGATATAGATATGGATATGGATATGGATATGCATATGCAGATGGATATGGATATGGATATGGATATGGATATGGATATGGATATGGATATGGATATGGATATGGATATGGATATGGATATGGATATGGATATGGATATGGATATGGATATGGATATGGATATGGATATGGATATGGATATGGATATGGATATGGATATGGATATGGATATGGATATGGATATGGATATGGATATGGATATGGATATGGATATGGATATGCATATGGATATGGATATGGATATGGATATGGATATGGATATGGATATGGATATGGATATGGATATGGATATGGATATGGATATGGATATGGTTATGGATATGGATATGGATATGGATATAGATATGGATATGGTTATGGATATGGATATGGATATGGATATGGATATGGATATGGATATGGATATGGATATGGATATGGATATGGATATGGATATGGATATGGATATGGATATGCATATGGATATGGATATGGATGTGGATATGGATATGGATATGGATATGGATATGGATATGGATATGGATATGGATATGGATATGGATATGCATATGCATATGGATATGGATATGGATATGCATATGCATATGGATACGGATATGGATATGGATATGGATATGGATATGGATATGGATATGGATATGGATATAGATATGGATATGGATATGCATATGGATATGGATATGGATATGGATATGGATATGCATATGGATATGGATATGGATATGGATATGCATATGGATATGGATATGGATATGGATATGCATATGCATATGGATATGGATATGGATATGGATATGGATATGGATATGGATATAGATATGGATATGGATATGCATATGGATATGGATATGGATATGGATATGGTTATGGATATGGATATGGATATGGATATGGATATGGATATGGATATGGATATGGATATGGATATGGATATGCATATGCATATGGATATGGATATGGATATGCATATGCATATGGATACGGATATGGATATGGATATGGATATGCATATGGATATGGATATGGATATGGATATGGATATGGATATGGATATGGATATGGATATGGATATGGATATGGATATGGATATGGATATGGATATGGATATGGATATGGATATGGATATGGATATGGATACTGATATGGATATTGTCTCTTGAGCTTAGTTTGGTTTTTTGGGTTATAATCCTTTTCATAGTTATAAAGGCTGATCCAATAGGAGGACCTTTTTTCAACTGTTTTGTTATGACAGCTGAACAATGTTGAACAATGTAAATTAATTGAGGAAACTTTTTACCAAAATCAGTCATCAGTTAGAGAATGTTATGAAATTTAAGAAAATAATATGAAAAAGTAAGAAATGCTCCTGTTAATTGCCCACCAAGATCATGTGATTTGGCACCATAGGATTACCTTCTAATTTTTGTATTTTGGCGGGGTGTTTAACCCATTCAGGAAAATTTCGTTCTTAGTATTTCGATAAATCTTTACTGAGCAAACCTTCTTACCATCAATATGTTAAAAATGTCACACAATTACTCATATTTATAGGCAGATATCAGAAATTTAAAAGCCCTGCATTTGCTTTATTTTCTCGTAGTGTTGTCTATCATTATTTTTGTTGTTTTTGCATCACCAGTCAACAAGCGTTCCCAATCCTAAGGATTTCAATTGTCATAATCTGACTCTCATCAACAACATCATCAAAATGGCAAAAATAGAAAAAATAAATAGCAAACAACATGGCAGCGCAGCAACTCAAAAGAAGCCCTTGACAAGCACTTGACAAATTGAAGTGCTCCATCCACATGCTGCATGTCTTCTATGATGCGCATGCAGTGCATTCGCAACTTCTTCACATCCTTTTGGTGCATCCTTTTGGACTGCATTTGCATGCGCCTCGAGAGTTGCTGGCAATGCAACAACCAATGCACAGATGCAGTGTTGATGTGATGTCGTGTTGATGACTGCACTTTGTATGCGATTCGCCAGAACCTAGTAAAGGCACCTAAAAGCACGCAATAACAATGGTAATAAAAACAGCAAAAAGAAAAAAAGAAGGCAAAACAAATAAAACACTGCTTTAGCCAACATAAACTAACAACAAATGAAATGCTTGCTGCTTTCACTCTGCATAGAAAATATTTCAAGTGTGCATTTGTCTATGGTTGTGTGTGAATATAGAAGTTGTTTGGTGTGAATGTGTGTGTGAGGAATGCATGTGGTAGTCCTTAAAAACTTGATGATGCTCGCACATGATTCAAACAAAGCTAGAAGTCAATTCAGTGACATCCACTTTACTTCACCGAGTCGGAGGCAGTCTTCAAAGCTTTACTGTCAAAAGGGTACAAAAATGTGCTCCAATAACAGATTATGCTGTAGAGATATGCAATGTTTATAGCATACTTTACGGCTATTTTGGGAATAAAAGAAAATGCTTCAAATTAATTGCCTTTTCTTTGCATTTTGTTGCTTAACTGATTACTTAATAAAGTTCTTTATGAGTCAAAGTGGTCAATGATATATTTTTCTTATTTTAGGGGGGGGAGGTGTGCAAAATTAATATTTCTTTATATCACTTGTGTTTTGTTTCTGTTTTATGCCTTATAAAAGCTGTTTCTATGGTAAAGTGCTAGCTTGGACACATGTCATGGGCTTGTTAACAATTCTTCTTGCATTGCTTTTATCTTGTGACTATAAAACCACGATCTACCTGCGCTATCTGGAGTTACAGCACCTCCATTGATCCTTTCTTAATCCTTTTATGCTTTATGCTGCTGTCAGTTGTACTTCAATTAGTTATACCATAAGAATAGTCCAACAGGTTACTTTCAACCTGCTTAATTAAGTCCTTCAGCTGTACCTGCGGTGAATGCGTTCATTTCTTTTTTATATGCGACAATTTTAATATTTTGGAATTTCCATTTTATTTTAAATAGCTGTGCTTTTATTGCATGCACATTTGTTGACATGCCAAGGAGTCAAGAGCTCATTAGCACAGGTTTATTTTCAAATATTCTAGAATGTTGCAAGATTAATGTTGTTTACTATTGTATTGCCATTTTTTTTATTTTGTGAAACAAGTGTAGAATTTTCAGTCAAAAACAGGGCGGAACAGTTCCAAAATAATTTTTTGTTATGCTTTAAGAATCTTAGAAAATATGTGTACAATTTTATAAAAATGACTTTTCTTTCCTTTTTTCATTAAAAAATCCTTTGAAAAAAATTTGAGTTTCAGGGAAGTTCTGTTTAGTTAAACGTTTGTTTAATAAAATAATGTCATAAAAAATATTTAAAAAAATTTATTGCTTTTTATTAAAAAAAAAGGAAATTTCGAAAACGAGATTTAAAAAACCAGACTTTGAAATTTCAATTATAAATCTCAAGCGACCCCAACCCTGCACATTTTTTGATACAATCATTTTGAATTTGATAAAAATTTAAGAGTTTGAAATCCAACAACAATGCTTGTGCGTATTTGTTTTCCTTTGAATCATGTATCCCGAAAATCTATATTAAAAATCAGCCATGTATCCAAAAGCTTCAAAATGGCTGCCGCTGCTAATATTTTCAAAATTAAAAACGTTAAACAAAGAGTTCTAGTATTTGCACACGTGACCACTTAAACGCCCTTCCTATACTTTTTGACACTACCCTCACCTACTCCTTCCATCCTTCCCTCGTACACCTATAAATATGCTTACGCATCACCCCAACACTTAGACCGGAAAATACTCAGGAATATAGCGAATTAGTTATAAAAATCAGAATTACTTAAAAGCGGAAATGTCGCCATTGTTTGTGGCAATTGACTTGCTTAGCGCAGGATTTTTATGCTTGAGTGGCTGAGCGAACAAAAGCAACAATAAGAATTATAGCTAAAAAACAAACAAACAAAAAATATGTTTTATTTGCATAAACGTGCTGCAGAGGGCGCTCTAATTAATGATGGAGACGAACGAACAAAACAACACACAAATAAATAGCAAAAAAAAAACACAGTCACTCAACGCAAATCTTCAATTTATTAAATCACATCCGCGACGACATCCGGCTGCGCAGGGTGCGCAGGACTCAAGAACATTTCTTCAAATTGCATTGATTCGATAAGTAGATCCACGAAGTGGTTGGAAGAGGGGACCAGTGGCAGTGTTGTTGTCGGAATGTCAAGAGGCTCGCAGGGTGCATGCAAATCCTTTATTTATTATTGCTAGCTATGCGCAGCGAAGGCGTTGGCGGCGGAAGGCGTCTGTCATGGCGTCGAAATATTTTATTTACATTTCCGCTGCTCACTCAAGGACCTGTGTATAGCGGGAATCTATTGAAGGGCTGCTGCATAAAATGAATAAACGAATGAATAAATGAAAAACGACAAATGTAAAAATAATACAAAAACAACAACAACAAAAAAAAAATAAAAGCTGAATGATGAGTGCAGAGAGTGAAAGAAATAGACGACGTCAGGGCCACTTGGGAGCCCACTTAGGAATTGCGCTGATTTCAAAAACGGATTGGTACGTCGTCAATGTATTTGTAGTAGTTGTTGTTGCTGTTGTAGATGCCAATTGTATATTACCAGGAGTTGTTGTTGTCGTTGTTGTTGTTGTTGCTGCTGTTGCTGCTGTTGTGTTTATAATTCGCCGTTGTATGTCGATGCCAGCCCAAGCCAGGCATCTCAAGACTTGAGCCTAAAAGTGCTGACAATGACAGCTTTCTTTATTGGCAAATCAAATTGTGAGCGCCGGCAAGTGCGAGAGCGCCCCCCCACAACCGCACAGTGGTGCAAACGCACTCGCATACTGCATAAAAATAGCTGTAGTTAATATACTAGGGCTGAATAAAATATTTTGGAATCAAAAG
Source organism: Tetanocera ferruginea (assembly GCA_958299015.1). Taxonomy (NCBI): domain Eukaryota; kingdom Metazoa; phylum Arthropoda; class Insecta; order Diptera; family Sciomyzidae; genus Tetanocera; species Tetanocera ferruginea. The sequence goes on from OY282643.1 coordinate 133,983,946, forward strand.
CTTCAGGAACTTAATGATAATGAGATCGATGAACTATCGATAATGCGATGGATAAATGATCGATAATGCTACAAAAAATTATCGATGGTTTAATATTCATGTATTCGAATAAAAATCTATAAATTAAAACTTGATGAATTTTCATAAAAATATTCATAAAATATTCATATTCAGAAACTGTTCATAAAAACTAACTTTTAGAACAAAACATTTCTTAACAATCGAAAATAATCGATAAATTTTTTACAAAAACACAATTTTCAAAATCAAAAATCTCTTTAAGCTAATTCAAGGTACGACAGGAAATTTATTTAAAATTTTTTACTTCAAATTCAACCCTACACATTTCAAATGCATCATTTTACAAATAAATTTCAATATTTTTAACTCAAAATGTGACTTTTTGCAGTTGAAGGTAACATCAAAAAATAATTAGTACTTTTTAATAACATGTAGAATTAAAAATAAGTACCTTAAAGACTTTTAGTCGCCTCAGGTTGTTTACTATGTTGCATTTCAAACGAAAAATGTTTAGTTTAAATTTATAATTCTTAAAAAGCATATATTTCAAGAATTATATTTTGAGCTTCATGCCAAATAAATCATGAAACCACAGGTTGCTACAACAAAATATGTTACAAATATGTTAGATGTGAAAGGCCAACAAAAAAAATTGCATTGCAATGGTCAGACTCAGGCATGTTAAACTATTCTCACCCGATGAATTCAAATTTAAAATAAAAAATTAGAAACTTACTTCTTCAAATAGAGGTTAAAATCGTTCCAATATTTTAGAAATGCTACATTAGCCCATTACTACCTAATGAGCAATTAAATATTCAAGAAAGTGTTGACATTTAAAAAAACACCAGCGCGGGCTAGATGAAAGATATTGCTGTAATTGTCTTAAGTAAAGAGGATGGATATGCCTAAACAAAAACCTTCTTATTTTTAGCGGCTTACCTTTAACTTTTTTACAAGTGAAACTAGGCTTTATTTCTTATCGGAAAATACTTAGAAAAATTCCTGCTAAAACGAGAAAAACTAGGTGGGAAAAAATGAAAAAGTTTACCCTTCTCAAAAAGCTTCAGGTGTCCTCTAATGTGTCCTCTTAGCAATTAAGAAAAAACAACAGCAATACCTCAAAACACCTGGCAGTCATAGCTGGTCTAATAAAAAGGAGGTTTCAACTCCCGACAGTACCATTTTTTTTGCTGTACTCAGAAAAAAGATTCTCGGAATATGATAAAAAATGCATCATATTTAGAGACAAATGGTATAAACTTTGCTACAGAGAAAGCTATTCTCTATTTGCGATACTAAAAATTCTCTAAAAATAATAAAAAGCTTCCATGAAAAAGAAAAATTTATAAAAATATATCGTTTTTAGAGAAAAATACTTTTTATTTTTGAGAAAATATCTGTTTTTATTGAAGAAAATACTTTTCATAGTGAATTTTTTATCAAAATATAAGAAAAATTTTTCATTTGCAATAAATTTTTCTCTATAAGTGCGAATTTTTTGTGCGAGAAAAATACTTATCATTATTAGAGACAATGAAATATTTCCATTTCCTAGAAGTAAAGAAATATTTCTTCGAAAATGTGAAAATTTATTCTAATTGAAGAAAATTTAATTTGAAAAAGAGAAAATTGCTGTTATCGAAAATAGAGAAATTTTTTACCGGACCAAGGTATGTGTTTTTTTCTGAGTGTGTATGGAGACATTTCGTTTGTTATGAACAAAAAGTAATAATAAATAATAAAAAATAAATTAATATAAAAACTAATTTTTACCTACCAACTTCTATGGTGCCCCGGGCCCACATTTCAAAATTTCATCAAAATCATATGATCCTATCCATTATCAGGATTCAATGGATTAAAATAATATATGTTCAGATTTATTATTCAGATTCAGCTGGTCGAAATTCAAAAAATATAATGGTTCTACCATGACTTGTACCTTTTTTGTGTCTTTGTAGTCCACTAACAGATAATAAATAAAACTGTGATAGTCTCCAAAAGGTCATGCTCGTAGAGAAGGGTTTCATCCTGTTTTGGGTAAGGGGCTTCGTACGGCATCATAAGTTTTTAAAATTTTTTTATGCCTCCAAAGAAGTCTTTTTCAGGTTGAATCCCGAATTTATGGCTTGTAACTTTTATCTGTTTGGTTTTTCAGTAAGTTTTCTTCGACAAAGAATATCTCAGATTTTACATTTATGAACATACATATAAAAATAGGTCTTTGGCACTTTTGAGTTAAAATTCCAATATATTTTGTCTAATTCTTACTTTTTCACCGTTTTCACAAACCTGCACCATTGAGTTAAAATACAAAAGCACAAAAAAAATATCTTGGGTTCCATTAGGTTCAAATACTATAAATAGTAAATATAAATAATAATACTTGTATTTTTATAAAATACAAAGAAATTTCATTGGTCCTTTTTTCTGGATGTATCCACAAGAAGTTTTCACCACAAGACGTCAAAACTTGCTTTATCACGTCTAATTTTTAAAAAAAGATATTGTTTTGGCTATTTTTAGCAAATTCTGTGAACATACCGAACAATGGAAACGAGATATCAGATTTTTCAAGTTCAAAATATAGCAAAAATTTTATTTTTTTGCATTTAAACATGATTTTTCTATCATACATCTTCAAAACATGCATTTATATATTTAATTTTCACACACATTCTTTTTTTATGATATGCTAAGAAATTTTTGCAAATATTCTGGTTGCCAAAAATTAAGGTACTTGGATATTTTTAGTCGATATTTTGAAATAAAAACCATGCAACACTTACCAAAAGAACATTTTTCGTATTTCTGTTACTCTTAGATAATTAAACTAACTAAGTTTTAATTATTAAATTACATCATTTTCGATAATTAAACTCCAACATAAATCAGTGAGCAATAAATTAAAGGTTTTTAACAAAATAGTAATGTTCTAAAGGAGCGACAACCTAGTAAAATCTTTCTTAATATTCGTCGAAATTTAATGACTTGTAGTCCAAAATTTTTAAATTTCAAAATAAAATAAAATTTTTTGGAATTTTGACCTAAGATCTATGTTTTGGTATTTAGTATGTTCACACAGGATAGAGAGTGAGACATTCTGAACAACTTTTCCAAAGAAATTTTGCCGTAAAAACCAACCAAATAGAAGTTACAAACCCTAAACTATGATGAAAAATATGAAAAATTTCTTTCCTTGGAAGTAAAATTTTATAGCCCGTTTCAAAAGAGAAGAACAATTTCGCGCATGTTTGAGAATAAGAAAATAATTTTGAGAATGTTCTTCATTCGGATTGGTCGACATTAAAAAAAAAAATTGAATATTCTCTGAGCAGAAAAATAAATGAAAAAAAATTAATGTATGTTCCTGAATTTCGTTGTTCATCGCAACTGCGCTGCGGTAGTACTAAATTTTATTTTTCGAAATCACCCAATCAAAATTGAAAAAAAGGGGGGCGTAAAAAAAAAATTTGTTAGGCGAAATTTCACTTCGCAATTTTTTCTTGAGAAAATAATTTATTTTTTATGTAATTTGTATTTGATTTCTCTCTCAAGATGCAGGTTGCTGCAGGCCGTCGGTGCAACACCGTACTTGTGCGATCATTTGTTCTGAATGTTTGCGCATTTAAATATATAGAAAAATAGTAAAAAACACTCAAAAAAAGCATAAAGTTCAGCGAACAGTACAAAAAGAGCAAGAAATTACGCTCTAAAAAATGTTCTAGCTTTAAAAATAATTTCTCCCTGCGCATCGAAAAATGAAACTAAAAAATGTTCTTCTCTTTTGAACCGGGCTATAAAATGAAAATTTTATATAAAGGCGTGCCAAAAATTGAAAAAACTACTGATACAGTTCGAATTGTCATGTCTTAGAAAAACTATTACAGTTCAATCATTATCGATAAATCATCGTCATTTTTAATATCATCAACGATGTAATAATTTTTAGGTTGAAATAGTCAGTTTTTTATTATTTTTTTAAGCTCTAAATAAGCCTTAATTTATTTACAAATTTTAAATTTTATTACAAATCAAAAATTTTATTAGTTTTTACCATCGTAAATTGAAAAAATTTTATTAATTATAGCTTTAAACTTTGTTTTTTGATTATATATAAAACTATTTTTTAAATAGAATTATAAAGCAAATGTTGAACTTTGCTCCACTGTGCAACTGACTCACTCACATAACGATGGCACGTCATCGTCATCATCATCATCCATTGAGCAAACATTATTTTTCGCAACGCATTCGCAACTGAAAAATGCGCACTGGGCAAAAATAAAGAAAATTGAAATCCAGGCGAACTTCTAATTGAGGCTTCAAGTGCAGAGCCAGACCAGCAGAAGCCATGCCAAGTAGTATGCCAGCATTTGAGCGCCTGCCACTTGGTTGCCTTCAATAGACTGCGTTGCTATTCCATACGCAGTCGAAGAAGAAATCCAATGAAGTCGTCGGCGAATAATGAATGGTTGGCAGTAGAAGCTGCATGAATAGCTGAATGTTAGAATGTTTGCTTGTGTGGGTGGTTGTCTAACTGACTGACTGACTGACTGGCTGGCTGGCTGTATGGTTTGATGACTTGTTGGCTATTTGGTTTGCTCGGTTCGGTCCTTGGCTGTCATGTCTACACGACGCGCTTTTAATTCCTTGCCGCAAATAACAAGCAGATTAATTTGCCACTCGCGCGCGCGTTTTTCACCAACATGCGGCTGGCTGCTGCATCCACTTGGAACATGATTCTGAGTTCCTTTCATTTCAGTAATTAAAATCTGAAATGCATACCCTAGTAAATTATGAGCAAACCAGCAGTCGCTAGAAGATCCTTGTCATAAGTACGAGTTCTGAAATAGGCAAGAATTTTGCGTTGAGTTGCGTTGCGTTGCGTTGCGTTATAAAAAAAAACATTGTGTTTGATGAATGTTGCTTGGATGGGCGTCAGCAGAGGGCGGTAAGGATGCTAAGCAGGATGCCATTTGCAATAACGCAATATTGCCAACAAATGTGGGGGTGTTTTTTTTTATTTTGTACACGTTTTCTTCGCCATTTTGAAAGAGGTCGTCGTCGACAAATGCACAGTTTAGAAAATAAGTTGATATAAATGGTTTGTGAAAAATGTTAATGGATTAAATTTCATTATAATTATTTTCAAATGATTTGCAATAAGTTATCGATTTCACACAATTAAAGATTCGAAGTTATGTTGTTGATTTTAAGAGCATGTCTACAGCATTTCCAATAGTTATTCATCTGATTCAGAGAAAATCAATTAAAATGCAGCAAAGAAAAAATTTATTTTAAAAATTTCATTTGAAATTCAGCCTGAATAAAAGCAAGGTTTTTCTATAGTACAGCATGTCGAGATAACTTTATTTTTTTACGTTTATATTTTCTAAAATAAATATTTATAACTTCCATCAGCCACGTTGGTGGTTATTCCTGGAAGTTATTTCGCGGAAATATTCATAAAATTCGAAAACAATTTGATCTGCCTGTTTTAAAAATATTTTCCATAGCATCTTCTTTCCTCTAAGCCCTCCTTACAAATACATACTTAATATTTATTGCAAACTTCTACTGTTGTTGTTGTTGTTTCGAGTCACAGCATCTACTTCTGGCTAGTTTAATTTTTATGATTTATGACGCACATTTACATGGCGCCTTAATGGCGAGGATAGTGCGAGAACAGTTACCTGTGAACATTAATAATTAGTTACAACCACTAGTCGTTAGCTAAACTCAGCAGGTAGCTCGCGCAGCAATACTAGAACTACTTAAAAAGCGCAACAACAGCATCAACAGCAACAGTCAACAAGTGTGAACGTCCAAGTCAGCATAGAGAGATCTGCACTTAAGAGCTAATACAAGACATAACAGACATTATTAAATATCATAAAACTAAGTTCCGAAGCAATGGCAAGAAATCGTGCTGAAAACTCTGCTAGACAAATGCAAAACGACATCTCTGTCACCTACACTTTGTTTCTATATCAAGAGGAGCTACGCAGACGCGATGCACGTCATTTGAGACTCTCCAGAACCAAGATACATCTAACCGATAAACTCATCTCTACGACAGTGCGTAACATCACCGAGTGCACCAACGAGGATCTACGCGCACTAAGTCGCGGTTTGGATTTAAAGAAACAACTTAAGCATCAGGTACAACGCATTAAAAAACTACAACAGCTGGGCATAAAAAATCCAAATCCTAACACTCTGTCCACCACTTTATAAGACAAGCGAAGTCAACGAAGATCATCTTGCTGTTGCGCTAGAATTGAGATAATAGCTAGCATTCAAAAGGATGCAAAATATGTAGAGAAAAACCAGTTTTAGCTTAAATTAAGTTAGAGTTAAGTCAGCATAATTTTACAATACTATATGAGTACCCAAAATTATATATTGGTTGCTAATCGAAATACTTTTTGTTATGTCAAACATTAACAAAATTTTAAAAAAATTACAAAATAAAATATAAATGAAATTTTTAGTTATAATGAAAGCTATCTTTAATAAAATTCTATAAAAATAACTTACAAAAATATTTACAAAATTATTTTAAAACAAAAAGTAACTGACAAAAATGTGTTGGCCTTTTCTAAATGAATTAAATTTTCAGAAAAAAATTTGATGACTTTTTCCAGAATAGTAAAAAGGACTCTTTTTTTGATTATTGAGTTAATTCAGTCGAACCTACGTCATAAAACATAAGATTGATCATTCGTGGTCGAAGTTTAATTTAACTCATGAAAAAATCAATATGTGCGGTTCAGTTCAGTTCAGTTTTTATCTAGAACTTCGATATATTCTTTGTCTTTTGAAGGATCTCAAATTATCAAGCACTTGAATTTTTCATAACTATCTTTCATACACAAATAATCTTTCAAAACTGATAGGTAGAACTTAAGATCTAAACGGCACTTATGGTGTTTTATTTAAATAAGAAGTCTTCGAGAGTATCCAAATGAATCTATCTATCTACGGTTAAAAATTTTGGACTAGTTTTTAATCCAAACTTTGGTTTAAAGAAATTTTTAATCCTAAAAGTACTATTTTTTATTCCATATTTTAGTTTAATTTTTTTTAATCCGAAAAAGTTTAAGTTTAAGACTATTTTTGGACTACAAATTTGCATTAAGGTAGTGTTTTCAGGAAAAAGTATTTATATTATTTAATAGCTGAATTACAATGCAGCAGTGGCAGTGGCAGCAGCTGTGTTAGTGGCAACGGCAGCGATCAGCTGTTTCGTATTTTACTGACTGCAAATTACAATCTAGAAGTGGCAGCGTCAGCATCAAAAGCAGTGAATTTGGAATTTTTCTTAGTAGTTTAATTATTTGCATGTTGGCAGTACTGATTACTGCCACTCAGTAGCGTAGCAAGGGGGGGGCGGGGGGGGCGGTCCGCCCCGGGTGCACTCCAAAATGGGGTGCAAAATTTGACAAAAGAACTGTTTACCACATAATTTTTGATTTTTTTAACAAAAAGAACACACCTCAATGACTTCGGTTTTCTATTTGAATATCAAGAGGGTGCAAAAGTGAATGAAAATATTTTTTACCATCACCAGGACTTCGTTTTTATTGAAAAAAACTTTAACTTTATGTTAAATTTTGTTCAATATTAACACTCACACTAAAACCCAAGTCAATTCCATGTTAGGGGTGCAATTTCCAATCAAATTATATTAAAATTTTCATGATATTAAGATGGAGTTCAAAAGTAAAAATGTATTCAGGTTAAGAAGTGTTCAAACTTGCTAGCATAGTAGACATTCCTAAATCCATTAAGTATCGAAAACCTGCATGATTTTCAGAGTATGATGAATGGAGGCGTCAGTTGTTTTGTAAGCAATATATTTCTCCAGAACTTTTCAGAAAAACATGTTCATGCCATAAATGTCAAAAATAAAAATATACAGTATATTTTGGGTATACTTTTACATAAAACTATTAGTTTAACAATCATTAATAAACTTTTTACTTGCTTAAAAAATTTCTAAAAAATTAAATTGATTTCAATTCATTCCATTTTTTATATAAAAAAAAATAAATGGCTTTCTATGACAATTTATAGCGCTCTGACTTTTTTTATTTTATTTTGAAGATGTCTAATAAAACCTTAAGATGGTTTTCTGAATCCTTTATTTTGCTAAAATAATCATTATTATGTTCAAATCACCCAACAAAAACTATCAAAAATACGAGATTTAAGAGAAGATAAGATGCACAGTTCCTTAAAAATTATTCTAATTATTAAAATTAAATTTTGATCTCAATCACCGAATGTGAAGAATCAACAGATTTCTTGGAATTGCCAGCTCTTTATGAGCCATTCATTACTCTTGACCTTGTCTAACCTGGCCAAATTTGCTTTGGGAATTACGTAGATAAAGAGAATGAAACAAATTTCTGATATCAATTTGGTATCCCTGATAATATTGTGATACTGAGATATTTAGGTTGTATTTATAAAGTAGTCAAATGTCTACTCAATCTTGTCTATAAAAAACCAAGCGGAGATTAATATAGATACACTGAGAAGAAAAACATACTTTAAAATTAAACAAAAACTATTAAAATAGAAATTTAACGCCTTTGCGTTTCTACAAAATAATATTTAAAACAAGTGTGTTTAATTTGCACCTACCTATAAACTCCTTTCTTTTTTTATTTTTCTCTTATTATTTCTTTGAAAAAACAAACAAAAATTTGAATTCAATGACAATTTTAAAATCTTTTGAATTGGTTTGACAAATATCGAAAATATGATAAAATAAAAACTAATTTATTAAATATTTCATATGCAAACTTCATCGAATTGAGTTAACATTTGGTATTCAGAAGGTCCCGGGGGTAGCTGGTTGTGAATCTAGTGCAAAAACTCGGAAAACTTAAAAAAATGGCATCGAAAAAAATATGCTTTAAAACATGTGTTTTGAATTCTAAATTTTTTTTTTTAAATTTGGTTTTAAGAGCAAAAACATTGTTTTAAAAACAAAAGCTTTTGTATTAAATTTAACTTTAAAACAGCTCTGTTGAATTTTATTTTTGTTGAATTTCTTTTTTGTGTAAAGAAATTGATAAAAATGATGAAAAATGTTTATAAATGAATTTTAATATTTTATATTAATTTTTCATTTTAATTTTATGTAGAAAATGGGGTTGATTTCGAAAAAATATTTATATTATTAGTTATTCAGGGTCACTAGGGAAAATTTGTCAACGTTTTACTTTCAGGTCCTATTTTTTCTTCAATTAAGCAAAATTTTTCGTACATTTTTCAAAGTTTTCTATATTAAACTAACTTAAGTTTTTATATTAAAACTGATATTGTGTGGTTTACTGATAGTAAATATTTCTCTCACAACTTATAAGCCCAGTAGACAAAAATATTGGAACAATTCAGAGAAAATTCTTTAAGTTTATGAAAATTTTGGATTTTTACTTCTTTTATCAAATATTCATGGATAGCATAGTTTTGTTTATTTTTTTAATCTCTTCTAAAATATGTCATTTTTGTAGAGGCTGATTCGAAAATATGTAGTAAGATTCATCGACTTATTTTTTAAAAACAAAAAATCTTCTAAAGGGGTGTACAATTTTATTTCCGCCCCGGGTGCGACCAACCCTAGCTACGCCACTGCTGCCACTGCTACTATGTAAGTTTCATCATTGAACAACAGTATTTCTGAAATTACAGCTGATCAATGCCACTGCCACTACGAAATTTAAGCTGAATATAATTCTAAATGTTGTTAAAGCATCCGAAATTTATTTTTAATTAAATGAAAAAAATTGTTTATTAAAATCTGAACTAAAATATTATATACATTATAACAGTAAACAGTGCTTAAACCTTTGTGGATTAAATAGTAATCCTATTTGGATTACAATATTTTAAACTTTGTTGGACTAAAATCTAATCCTTTTTGGATTAAAGTATTTTAAGCTTTCTGTGGATTAACAATTATTCCTTTTTGGATTAAGAAATTTTAAACTTTTTGCGTATTAAAAATAAATCCTTTTTGGATTAAAAAATGTAAAACCTTTCATTGGATTAAAAAATAATCTTTTTTTGGTCGTGTGCTATATGTAAACCAAAAAAGTTTAAAATTTAGTCCAAGATTTTTAACCGTGTACACGAATGTGTACAGTAGAGTGGGTCGGACTCCATACAAAAAAAGAAGTTTGAAGAAACCACTCCCTATTTAAAGTTGACCTCGATAGGATTCCGAAAACCAAAAACATTTTTTTTTGGACCACCGGAAAAACAGCCAAAATGGTATTTTTTGCATAACTTAAGCATTGCATGTCAGATCTTAAAAAATTATTTTTGGTTGAAAAGGGCTTAATGAGCACTATATTGTTTTATTAGAACATTTTGACTTTTGAGGTCATATTCAACTAGTAAGACTCGTTAGCCCGATTTACTCCTTCTTAAATTTATTTTTTTTTCCATAATATTAAATCTTTCAAATTTGTTTAATTTGTGTTAAAAAAATTATTTATTAATTTTAAAAACAAAGAAGTAGAATTAAATTTAAAGTTTTTAAATTTGATATAATCTTTTTTTTATAAAAAATTGGCTGTTTTTTCGCTGGTCCAAAAAAAACTTTTTGTTTTCAGAATCCTTCTCTTTAAAAAAGGGGGGAAAAATTTTTCAAATTTTTTTTTCGACCCACTCTAGTACAGTAATTCTAAGGACCCAAGAGTTCTACAGTACTTAATGTTTAGAAAGACAAATTTGTTTCATAAAAATAAGAACGAAGAGTAAATATTTACATAAAACATAAAATATGGAAATTTTCTACCCAAAACTCCCAACTAACAGCTGTTCATTCCATAGAAGGTACTAGAAGGTAACTTATTAACGAAGACATATTTGACATAACAACTGCTCTGAGGTATTTTAAAAGCTATGTAGAAGTTATATGGAGGCTTAGCTCAAAATTTCTAATAAGTTTAAACAAGTTTGCTAATTGAAGTTTGGGAAATTTATACTTCAAAAGAGCTTCGGTAAAAAGAACATCATTATTGCCTCTTGGTCTGGCAAAGATTTCTATAAATCTTTATTGGAACTATTATAGAAACTATCTTAAATTTTTTTTTAATCGCAGCTGTAGAAATAAGTTTATTTTAGCTTCGTCTAAAGAGCTAAATTTATTGAACATACAACTTTTACTAAATATGTTAAAATCATGGGGGGAAAAATACATGAGCACTTAATTACAGTTAAGTCACAAATTTTTATTAGAACCTCATTTCAGATTTGAGCAAGTGTTCTTGCACTACTAACGTAATAGAACCTGTGACCAAGCTGAAAATGAAGCCTCTCACATGCTTAATAGAAGCTGAAGCCTCGCATTTATACGTTATAGAAGCAATAATCTTCCATTCAAATTCCAGTTGAAGCCTCTCATATGGTCCGAATAAAAACCTTAACGTCACACTAAATACATGATTTTTTTAATCATCTATTCAAGCTTCAGCCGAAGTTGAAACCAGTTTTATGTAAAAAATAGAAGCCATTGTCCCAGACTTTCATCGTAACAGAAGCTGTAAGCTGCTATTTGTAGAATTAATTAGTAGAAGTTACTTTACTTTCATAATAAGTTATTGTGAAGCTTCTCGCAGTTCTTATAGAAGTTTTATAAAAGCTTATGCTTAGTTGAGAAAACCACTTTTACAATTTTTTGAATATTTAAGATCTAAATTTTAGGGCCCTCGAACTCAAGCAAAAGCTTACTAGAAAAGCTTAAAAGCTCTTCCAAAAAAAGAAGTAACAGTTTCATACCGTTACTTATAAAGTTATTTTAAACCAGTCTTACCCAGTTCATTTAATTAACCCAATTTTATGGTTTGTGTGTTACATAAAATACACATTATTATAGTTTTGTGATATCTCTTTTAACTTACTTATGTACAATTTATCAAGTTTTTGGAATATGAAACTTTTATTTTGTTTAAAAATAACTCTTAAGAAGCTATAAAAGAAAAAAATCTGGGCAAAATCTAAGGTCAACTGAGGTGAAACTTATCCCAGTGTGCCGAGTTAATTACGTTACAACAGAGTTTTATGCCATATAAGGGTTATAAATATTTTATAAAACGTCAATTATTATGTATTATTTTTATTATATTAAATATTTGAATTATAAGTTGTTTTAAAATTTTGAATTATTTTAAGAGTCTTTAAATGTTAAAATTGGCCAATTTGTAAGTCTGCTCAAATAGCCAAGTTGAGGGTCTTTCTGTAACCATTGAGTAAATTAGTGCGTCGAAATACGCATATTTTTTTTAGTTGCAAAGATAATATTTTCATAATAAACATGCTTATTGAAGCAAAATTGTCTTTAAAACTAATACCCTGACTGGTTTGGACTAGCAGGAGACCTAGCTGGAGAAGATCCAATATAGAGACTACATCAAAAGATAATCTAATATATAAAAATCTCGTGTTTGTGGTTGAGCTCCTCCAAAACGGCTCGAGTGATTTTAATCAAATTTTTTTGAATATTTGATAGGTATGAGAATAGGTAATTTTGCATTCTCCTACACATAAGGGACGTAGTACTTTTTCAAGAATACAAATTTTCGGATTTACTTGCGACCTATAAATCACATCAATAAAACTCAGTACGAACATACGTGCCCTTCGACTAGAAAATTTGAATGATCATTGAAAAGGGGGCCGTGGTACGGCCCATATAATTAAATTCTTTGATATCGAATTAATTTGGAGTTAAAATGTCGTATGACAATAAAACTCGGTATGAAGTTGTTAGTTGGGCAGATCTTTCATTTATAAAACTGACAAGTGCTTTAGAAAACAAGGCGTGGTTCCGCCCATACTCGTCAAAATCTCAATACAAAATAGCTATGTAAGTAAAAGTCACAGAGCATTTAAACTCAGAATGAAGTTGCTATTTAATGGTGTCTTGCTACTGAAAAACTAGGGCAGGCATTGTGTAAGGGGTGTGGCTTCGCTCATATAAGAGAATTTTTTAAATTGAATAGCTTTGAAATAATAGTCACAGAACAGAGAAACTCGGTTTGGAGTTACTATTTCGGGATATCCTACTTCTCGGAAATACTCGGAATCTAGAACGGGTGTTGGACAAGGGCTATGGTTATGCCCTTAGAAGACAATTTTTTATAATGAATAGCTTTGGAAATAACGGCAAAAAAATAGTGAATCTCAGACTGGAGTAACTATTTTATATCCTGAGAAATTAAGTGTCCTATGTGGCATTTTATCGGTTTTGAGTCAAATTTGTATTCTTATTTTTTTAAGGTTTCTCTTTGATTAGGTGTTGTCAGTCTTTTAATATCTTAAGTTGTCACAAGATGCATGCGTATCTTGCACAAATTTGGAGAAAATCAGTCCACCATAAACAAAACTATTAGCTCTGAAACTGAAACTTAATTTAATCAAAACTATCGAAAGCCACTTACGACACTTTATTTCTCAGGCGTCGATTTGTTAATGGCCTTCTATTGGACCAAAATAATTATTTCTATTGGACAAATCTTCTTCTGTAAAATTTTAGTTTTGATAATAAAACATTTCATCACGGTTTTCATCACAAAATTTTAAATTTTTTTAAAATTTTAAACTAATAACTGGATTAACAAAAGTTCTTAAGATTTTTTAAAATTCTTACGGCTGTAGTCATGACAATTTATGAGTCTCTTATAAGAAAAATATAAAAAACATTTTTCATAAAAGTCCAACAATGACAAAAACCTCTTATAAAGGCTTCTTAAATGAGAAACCTTCAATAAACCCTTAATAAAGCATTTTTAAAATTTTTAGTCTCATCTGAGCAAAAATAAATATTGACAAAAATACTTCAAATTATTTAAAAAAAAATGAATATTTTGTGACAAATTTCAAAATATTGAAAATGTAAATATTAAGTGAACATTTTTTAGAGCAAAACATAAAAAATTAAATTTTTTGGCTGTTTGAATGTCAAAATATTAATAAAATTGTGACAATTAAACAAAAAATTACTGATTTTATCAAATTCGCAAACCATTTTTGGCACTGTTCCCAGTTCAAATTTTAAGTGTTCCCTCTTTAACAAAAAAGCTGGAACAACATTTTTATGAATAACAAAATTTTTAATTCTCAACAGCTTTAAAAGTTTTAATTCTAAAAAGCTTTTTCACTATAGAACATTTTAAAGTTATTTAAAGATTTTTTTATTAATAAGAAAGTAAATTTTTATACCACGTAAGCCCCCGCTCCCACTCCCCGCGCACTTCGTACACGGAGATAAATTTGAGCTGAAAACAATCCTGAGCTAAGCCGCAATGTTCTTGATATCAAGCCCTAAATTGTTTGTTTATCAAAAAAATAATTCGCCCATTTGTGCATAATGTACGTGGTGTTTGAATCATTAGTCAAAAATTAATATGCTCATTTGAGCTTAATTTATGTCATTTTGGTATTGTTTATATAAACATAAACATGCCCATTTATGTCCAACGCATGCCAGTTATGGATTGATAGTACAAGAAAAAGAAAATATGCTCAATCTAAGGAATTTTGGAATTATCAATCAAAATATGTCAAATGTGATTGACAAATATCAAAACAAAAGAAAAAGAAACAAAAATAAAAATGACATGCAAAATAAAATTTATATTTTCATTGTCCAAATTAGATATATGGGCATCTCCTAGTGGCACGGACGCGACATTTGCACCGTTTTAATTATTCAAAAAACAAGAGGTGTTCTAACGCGATGAAAGAGTGCTACATTTTATAAAAATATTGGCAAGATTTAGTACAAATTAGTACAAAGAAATAAGCAATCATACAATGTAACGGACGCGACAAAAAACAGAAGTTTTTTTAAGCTGGTATAGAAATTGAAAATTTAGCTAATTTTAAGAACTTTTTTTTATAAATAATATACATGTTAATGGAGGTCAAAGGATAACTTTTCTTCGTAGACTTATGAAATAAAAAAATGCCTTTTTAAAAATAGCAAAAAGTTCAATTTTTGATGGTCAATAAGAGTTATAATGAAACAAAATTTTAACAATTTTTTTTATGTCAAAATGTTAGTATGAGTAAGAAGTTTAACATTTAAGAAGATTTGGGTATGCGTTCTGTGAAAAATAAAAAGTTACAAGCAAAAAACATGTTTTTTTTACCAAAAAGGACCTTCAGGA
Source organism: Tetanocera ferruginea (assembly GCA_958299015.1). Taxonomy (NCBI): domain Eukaryota; kingdom Metazoa; phylum Arthropoda; class Insecta; order Diptera; family Sciomyzidae; genus Tetanocera; species Tetanocera ferruginea. The sequence goes on from OY282643.1 coordinate 133,999,164, forward strand.
GAATCAAAATTGCTTCGGCGGGTTTTCTCCGATTTGAAAAAAAAAGTATGCAGAAATCATTTTAATGAGTTCTTCTAACTTTTGAGACCCCGACCGGCGGAATCTAAATTTCGATCCGGTCTAATATACATGTTAATGGAGGTCAAAGTATAACTTTTCTTCGTAGACTTATGAAATATGAGAATTATCCATTACCTTCTTTTAAGTAGATATAGCACGAATTCGGACGCGACATCATGGACGCGACAAATTTTTCCGACAGTAGTAAAATACAGTAAAGATGTTCATTAAAAATTTTAATAAAAATAAATTATAATAAGTTAAAGTCAAGTTACCTAGCAGTAGTACTAATCAAAATAAAAAAAAAAATAGAGTTAAAAGCTGTTAGAGTGCTTTATCTTAATGTTTTTCTTCACTTTTGGTGGACCTTTTTCGGGAGATGCCCATATGTCAGCCAATTTGGACCGGAAAATATAAATTATTAATTTGTTCTCTGCAGTTTTATACTAACAGCAACAACAACCAATTGAGAATTACATTGTTCTATTGCTCAATTTTTTTATGTGCATTAACAACAACAACAAAAATTAATTTTTATGATCAAGACCAAGATGGCACTTATTAAGCACAAATTGACATGTTTATCAAAAAAAAAATTTCAAGCCCAATTTCTGGCACAAACTGCGCACATGAATAGCATGTTGGTTTTCAGCTCTATTTAGCGGATTTCAGTTATGAACGCTTTGAGCTTGATTTTGGCTCATTTTATTTTTTCTCCGTGTAAAGAGTATACGGCAAATTTTACAAAACAGATTTATTAACATTTTAAACATATCGCTCTGTGTTCATTAACATCATAATAAATTGATGTAATCTTTGTTTTTTGCGTTATAAAAAAACATTCGTCAGGACATGATTTAAGGAATACGCATTTCTGCTGTGGATATCTTCTTACTTTCTGCGTAAAGCATTAACTTCTGAAATTTGCCAACATATATAATAGATATACCGACATATTTTTCAAAAATTTCTTAGAACAACAAATTATAACAATAAACAGAAATTTATCTCCATTTAAATTCCATGGAGGCAGGTGAAACACATCTCAACATCTTTAATGCATTAACTTTGCTCCGAATAACAGAAAAGGCAGCAAAATTCAATTTCAAACAAATTCTAAGAAATTCTGCAGCTTTACCAAGGATTCCGTATTATCTAGTGACTAGATGTAAGGACTAGATTCTAGTCCATAATAAAAAGAACAACTATACAACCAAACCACTCTGTTCTCTAAGGATATCAACGTTTAATAGACTATTCTAAAGATATGAGAACTAAGTGTTGATAAGTATTTGCTTGAATTAAGTAAGAGTACCAGAAAGTATCTACAATTCCTGAAACTAAACAAAGTTATTCTTATTTAGTTTAAAATAAAAAGAAAAGAAAAGCTTTTAGTTATTTTCAATTTAAGCTCAAGTTCTTTTTAATAATGATTCATTTCAATTTGCCGCCTGCTAATGGAGCACGAACGGACGAACAAGCAGAATATCACAAACACAAAAAAGGATAAAAAGAAAAAATCTATATATATATATATATATATATAAAAAACCCATTTCCATGGTCATGAGGCGCTGGTAAAGTAAAACCTATATCTCTGGCACAGTGATGGGTGACTCAAATGTCGTACACATCAAAGCAATTACGCACTGATGCTCTTGGCTTGGCTTCCTGCTCCGCTGCTGCTATTCCTGCACTGCTGCTATTCCTGCACTGCTGCCCATCTTGTTTGTGTCCTTGCGAGGATTTGTCACCATAGCGCTCGCCGCCTCACTGGATGACAACACCACGGTGGCGGCAAGCACCCTCATAACAGCGCCAACAACAAAAGAACTAAAGAAGGAAAAGCCAAAAAAAACAAATTCTTGCTGTCATATACATGTAGCTGCTTATGTATCCAGAGCTCTATACATTATATAAACATAACGCGAAATTGAGTTGAAGAAAAAAAAAAAACACAAAGTACGCAAAAAGGACGAAATTGTTTATGGCAATATCAAGGCACAAGGGTAGAGACATGTTGTAAAGACAGACAGTGTACAAAAAAAAAATTAATGTACAAGGCAGGAAAAAAGTGCCGTGAGCTACAAGAGCAAATATGGCAGCCAACACCAGACTGCAACACCGAAAGTGGCGCGTTGCTATGACAACGCGGACCCTTGGCAGCCCTATTGAGAACGTGCAACAACATCATCAGCGACATCATCATCATTATCATCATCATCAGCATCAACGTTATCAGCATCAACAGCAGCACACCATAGACAACAGCTAAGTGTGAGTATGTGTGTGTGTTTGTAGTGTGTGTGTGTGTGTATTTGCGTTCAGCGTCACCACTTTGAGCACCAAAGTCAGAGTCGGGCATCGTAGCTGAAGATACCGACTTTTCTGGGATACGTGGCAACATGGATGGCTTCATTATGACGGCAATGGATGGCTGAATAGATGTGGATGTTGATAATGTTGTTGTTGTTGTTGTTGTTGTTGCTGTTATAGCTGTTGTTGCTGGTTATGAAAGCGTCCCAAAAATAACGCTCGAATCTTTGCTATGGCTTTATTCAATTACCTCACGGCTTGGCATAAAAGCCTCGACATAGAACGTCAACAACAAAAACAACAACAACAACAACAACAAAAAAAACACAAAAATTTTATATAAAAAATAAGCAGTCACTCAAACTTGCCTAGCTTTGATAAAACGCTATGAATCCACAAGGATGCTGTTGTTGTAGTTTTGGCGTAGTTGCTGTTGACGTTGTTGTTGTTTTGGCTTGTTATCAAGGCATAAAATGTGCAAAATGTTCAAATATGGCTCTGGCTGGGTGGTTGTTTGTTGTTGTTGTTGAAGGTAGATATGGGCGAGCTTATTAAAGCTTTTACAACTACAACTTAGCAACTGATGCGCAGCGGATAGCGTGGCATAAATAATCATCTATATTAAACAAAAAAAAAAAAATGGTTCTTCTCGACTTTGGCACCAGCACACAAATTTGCAGCAGTGTCAATGTTTTCACTTTTCTAGCCTTTGAAGGATATTTTTCCACAACAGGGTGAGATCAAACAGGATAATGATTAATACTTAAAGTTGCAAATTTATGAGAAATATTGCTAAAAACAAAACAATTTGAGCAAATTTTTATTAACTAGCACTAATTCCATAGAAATTTTATAGTAATATATGATGGTTTTTCCAAGTTATACCGTGTGAACTCAGTTCCCTTAAGAGCAAAAGTGCTAAAATTCATGCCATAATATTAAGAAGACTTAAGCAGCTCCATCAATTAATTTCATTTAAATCGCAAAAGTAGTTTTATGTAAAAATTTTTAAAAACATCATACGAGAAAATTGTTGTTTCTGCCACCTTTGTTTGGTACTGAAACTTACTCATATTCTTATATATACTACCAAAGCAACCATTACAATAACAAAGTTTTTATAAAGCAATCTTATAGTTACAAATAAATTGTAAACCATATAAATTACAAATTCTGCCGAAGTTATGTTTGCAATATATCCTGGATTTTCTAAGTTAAATTTTTCTTAAAGACATTCTTAGAGTCATAAATAAAATTTAGACCACAACACATTAATTTCTCTCAGTGTTCCGTTTAGTGCACTGCGATTTATATCTTTGTATTTTTTTCTCCTGCATATTGTTGTGCGTTTTCAAAAGTTAAACTTTTGTGATATTGATATCAGGGTACCGCGTCCGTTTTGTGGCCTTAGAAATGATCGTTCATGTGATTTGTGCCCGCTTTGAAATATGATCTGGCCATGTTATGCCGCCGACTTAGTCCAGACTATGATTAGCTCTCGCAGCAATCATCTGCAGCAATTAAAAGAACAAGGATAGCAAGGATCAATGTCGTGGTAGTTTTGTTATTGCTGTTTTTTTTATATACAATGCCTTTGCTTATTACGCGCAGTTATTACAGATATATGACAGCCGTCCCCCTTGAGATTACAATGCCAAGCGGCTTCTACAAAGGATTTGCGAATTATGTTTTTGTTTAAAGCTCAGTTTTGGCATATTTTATTAAGAGCGGAAACAGAGGATGAATGAGCATAAGTCAACAACGTGTGTCTAATATTAAAACGAGCTGATTAATGATTTAAAGTCTGAAGAAAAAAAGACTTATGTTACAATAAATAGAATAGAATTTTTATTTATTTATTTATTTATGGATATAATATATTGTACAGATAAGATTTCTTTTGTTTTAATGTCAAATTTCAATATATATCTTTTTATACTTTTTAAACTACAAGAGAGTGCATGATACTGTCTTCACAACCAAGCAGTCGAGATATCATTTAATGACCTTCAACTTTAAAATAGAATAAATATTTTCCAAATGGTTAAAAAAAACGTTCTAAATTCATATGAGCACCTTCCAGTGGCACGGACGCGACATTTGCACGGTTTTATTTACACGAAAAACAAGAAAGAAACAAAAAGAGCCGATATGTATTTTAATTTTTCTAACGCAATGAAAGAGTGCTACATTTTATAAAAATATTGGCAAGATTTAGTACATAGTAATAAGCAATCATACAATGGAGCGGACGCGACAAAAAATATAAATTTTTTAAGCCGTATAGAAATATGCAAAATTAGCTAATTTTGAGAACTTTTTTCTATAAATAATATACATGTTAATGTTAAATACATGTCAAAGTATAACTTTTCTTCGTAGACTTATGAAATATGAGAATTATCTCTTACCTTTTTCTACCCTAAACCTGATAGGTGAGGGTATATTAACTTTGTGCAAACGTTTGTAACGCATAGAACGAAGCGAGTTCGGTATAGAAAAGTATATACATTCTTGATGAGCGTCACCTCTCGTGAGTCGAGCTATTCATGTCAGTCCGTCCGTCCGTCCGTCTGTGTGTTGTCCGTATACACAAGATAAGAAGAAGGAGTAGAGATAATTGGATGAAACTTGGTACACATGATCATATGCACTCAAGGATTTGCACTATTGAATATTTTTGCAATCCGCCCACGGACACGCCTACCTCCCATACAACGCAAAAATTTAAAACTGCATAACTCAGCTCATAATAAGCCTACAACAATAAAATTTGGTATGTATGTGTTTTATATCAACACAAAGATGTTTTTGAAAAATGGACGTCATCTGCTCACGAACACGCCCACCTCTCATACAACCCAAAAATTGAAAACGAAATAAATAAGCTTCTGTTTAACCTACAGAGCTAAAATTTGGCACATAAGTTTTCTATAACAAAATAAAGGTGGTTTTGAAGAATGGACATCATCCGCCTACGGACACGCCTACCTCCCATTCAACACGAAAATTTAAAACTGCATAACTCAGCTCATAATTAGCCCACAACAATAAAATTTGATGTGTATGTGTTTTATACGTCATCCGCTCACGGACACGCCCACCTCCCATACAACCCAAAAATTTAAAACACAATAAATAAGCCCCTGTTTAACCTGCAGAGCTAAAATTTGGCACGTATGTTTTTTATGACAAGACAAAGATGGTTTTGAAAAATGGACATCATCCGCCTACGGACACGCCTACCTCTCATATAACCCAAAAAGTTTAAAACTCAATAAATAAGGTTATGTTTGTCATAGAGAAATTAAATTTGGTATGTATGTATTTTATACCAAAACTAAGGTGTGTTCAAAAATTGGAAGTAATCCGTCCATGAACACGCCCACCTTCCATAGCGAAAGCACAATAAAGGCATTAACTGTGAGCTACAGGAATAAAACTTGGTATGTGTAAATTTTTTATCAACATTTAAATGCATATAAAATATAGGCTTCATCCGCCAACGGACACGCCAATTTACAATAAAAATTTTTTTGTTTTTGAAAAGTGGGTTTAGGGTATTTAAAAGTCGGCCTAGACCGACTTTACACTTTCTTTACTTGTTTTAAATAGATATAGCACGAATACGGACGCGACATCATGGACGTGACAACTTTTTCCAACGATAGTAAAATACAGTAATGATGTTCATTATAAATTTTAATAAAAATAAATCATAATAAGTTAAATTTAAGTTACATAGCAGTAATACTAATCAAAATAAAAAAAATTAAGTTAAAAGCTGTTAGAGTGCTATATTTTAATGTTTTTCTTCACTTTTGGTGGACCTTTTTTGGGATATGCTCATATGGAACTGATTTATATCGCAATTTTCGGGTCACATTTTCGGAATTAATTTATAGTTTTGAGACAAATATACAATTTTTCATTATAATTTTAAAGCTTTTAATATTCGAAGCAACCAAATCAAACACAAGCCGATTTCTGTTCTAAAATAGTAATACACAGTGAAGCAAAAAAACAACTTGTACAGTATACTTACTTTTGTTTATGCTGCATTGTGTCTGAATATGTATGTGAATATGTACACTAACGATGTAAAATAAAATGGCAATATATTCTTAATTTTATTCACTTTCTCGAATAGTTTCATCAAAAATTATGAAAATGTACTGTACCTAAAAAATTAACAAAAAACAAAGAGGGCACTTGTATTCTTTTTTAAAACTCAAATCTATTTTGTTTAATGCACAATCAACTCAATTTTTCATGTTTTTTTTTTTTGTTTCCTTCAGACTGATTCTGACCACTTGAGACGTTGTTGACAATACTTCGATTTGAGTTGTTTTTTCAACTTCTAGTTCCAAACCCACACAAACTACTTGAAATATTTGTATAAAAATTAATTCAAAAGTAATACAAAATAAAAAAGCCTGAATTTGAGGAAGAGCGGTCGAGTTCCTCACTAGCCACCGAAATGTTCAAAGGAATTAAATCGAAAATTGTTATTTTTATTCTTTTTTATAATAATTTTTTAAACACAAATTTACCCAAACTCTGCAGGAATTAAGTTTATAGAGAAGTCATGTGATGAAGTAAAAAAAAAATTCCAATTGACTTCCGAAACTGGAGCAAAAATTTAAAATTTATAATTTTCCATCGTATTTTCTCGAATCTGTTTCATAAAAAATTCTCTAAATTGTCAAATATTATACGATTTTAAGAAATAAGGGCTTATTAGAAAAAAAGATGTTGGTTTGATTTTGCTTCTGTTCAGCCGTTTATCAGAGATATAATAAAGCTATACCAATTTTTTAACGAAATTCTTTACGATACTCTTCCAAAAAGGCATCATTCATTAAAACCGAATAATAGGTTTGTTCAGTAACAAAAAATTGTTACAAATTGTTACCAATTATTGCAAGTTTTTACTAGTAAAGCGTTCACGTACTCGAAAAACTTGCAACGAGAGAGAAAAATGAGAGCGTAAAAAAATGAAAGAGAAAAAAGTAGTTGCAAGTTTCTGCTAGCAAAATTTCTACTTGCAAGAACTTGCAACTACTGAAAAAAAACTGTTTGTCAAAAAAAAAACAAGCTGTCAAAAATTTTTCTGTGGATTTAATGTTAAAATGGATGGAAAAGAAACATTTATGATGCTGAGGGAAATGTAAGTATAAATGTTAATGTTTGTAGGACACAAGAAATGGTTTAAACAATTTATATCCTTAAATTACAGCAGCAGTTTTTGGCGGTTGAAATAAGCTGTCAATTCGTTTGCTCAGCTGTTGTTAACTTGCAAGTTTCTACTAATATTCTGTTCACGTACTTTTTCTGCTAGTTTTCTCTTTGTACATATTTTTTCCTCAATTCCTCTTTTACTCTCTCCCTGCAAGTTTTAACCAGTAAAGTACGTGAACAGACCTAATATTTGTGCAACTTTGAGGGATTTTCATGAAACTGATTTTGAAAATCCAATGGAAGATTATGACTAATAAAATATTTTTCACTAGTTTCGGAAGCTAGTCAAATTTTTTTTTTACTAATACACGTGGCTTTACTCGATACTTGATTCCCGCAAAGAATTTAAAAAAAACTAAAAAAAGTTAGTATGTTGGTGTTAATTATGATAATATAAAAAGTCGATTTTAGATGAAGTTTCATCGGTTATTTTGGTGGCGAATGACTCAAATGATTTTTTTATATTAAGGCTCTTAGTTTTTTATCCCAAGGTGTCAGAAATTTTGTGTTTTATACTTTCGGAAATGAGCTCCATAAAACTCACCAAAGCACGAATTTTAAGGCTAGCCCCAGTTGGTTTTTTTGTACAATGAAGTGAAGTTATGAGGAACAATTTTCATTGTTTGGAGAACAAATTGAATTTTTGCTGCCCCTATTGGGACCCGAGAAAAATTTAAAATATTGTAGCTCAAGTCTTAAAAACTTTGTATTACTGCCTAAAACCTTCGTTTAATCTTCTTAGAACAAGAAAAATCCGTTAACGGCTGTACAACTGGGAATTTGAAAACATTTTGGCCGATTCTTAAGATCCTTAACAAGACTGAAGCAATTTAATTTTAAAACGATCGCTACCACTGCTGTACAGCGCCCGTTGTACATCCTACATATATATGTTCACTTGATTCATACATTGCAATGGGTTTTTGATACAATTAACCTTTGACCCTAAAACCCATATCGAATCATGAATTTTAGAATTTATTTTATTGATTTTGAACTTTGAACCGTAACTTTGACGAGATTCTACAACTTCTGTAAAAAATAAGGGCACACGATTGTGAACCGTTTTGTGTTTATTATTCAAAAAAAATATTTATTAATATTTTGGCATTACTTTACAAGAAGTACATTTTTGTGTGAAATTGTATAGACAAAAAATTGTGCTTTTCAATGAATTTTTGTTTTTAAATCCTTTATTTGCATTTTTTTTTTTTTATATATCCTCTTTTGATAAGAATAAATACCAGAATAATTCTTTTAATTAAAAATAATATATCTGTTGGAGGGAATTCCCAACCTTCTAAGAGAGAAATAGAACTTTTGAGAAAAAACCTAATCTTTGATCAATATGAAACTTAGTTGGGAGAGAGCTTTTAAGTTGGTCGAATTTGAGTTTTCTTCAAAAGTTTAAATTTTCTCAAAAAATTTAAGTTTAAGCTTTCAAAAAATTTGTTTTAAATTCAAAAGTTCGACTTTCCATGTCAATATCCATGACAATATCATGTCAAATTTTAACAATCTTCCAATTTCTCTAATCTTCTTATTTATAAAATCAAATGTTTGTCTGTCTGTTCCGTATAGGCTCACGCACCGTTTATCCGATTGCGCTGAAATTTGGACACCGAGTACTTTTCATAGTGAGAAAGAACATAGGGGTGTAAAAAAGTGGGCGTAAGTATGTTGGCGTGGCACTCTATAATGACTTCTAAACGCCTGGACCGATTTCAATGAAATTTGGTATGAAGGTTCAACTGCTTCCAAAATATAACATAAGCCATAAAAAATGCCAAAGACTTACGCAAGAGGGCGTTTTAAGTAGTACATTTTTAAGACTCAATAGCTCCTAAACGCCTGGACCTATTTCAATGAAATTTGGTATGAAGGTTCAACTGCACCAAAAATAAAAAAAGGTTAAAAAATTGGGCGGAATTATGTGGGCGTGGCACTCTATAATAACTCCTAAGCACCTGGACCGATTTCAATTAAATTTATAATGAAGGTTCGACTGCGCCCAAGATAACATAGGCTATAAAAATTCGAAAGACTTACGTAAGGGGGCGCTTTACGTAGTGCCTTTGAAAAACTTTGAGTTTTTAAGACTCAATAACTCCTAAGCGCTTAAACCGATTTCAATGAAATTTGGTATGAACGTTCAACTGCACCCAAGATAAAACATAATATATAAAAAATTCCAAAGACTTCCGAAAGAGGAAGCTTTAAGTAGTGCATTGTTAAGACTCAATAACTCCTAAATGACTTGATTGATTTTACTAGAATTTGGTACATGAAATAACTTAACTCTGCAACAGAATTGAGGCTATTGTAATTTCAGAAAACTTTCATTAGAGGGCGCTTTATTCAATCAACTTTGTTCGGCTCATTCACGTCAAAACGAATGAACCGATTTTGATAAAACTTGGCAAGCATTTTTATCTGGTACTGAAATAGATCCTATGCTTTTAAAAGTTCTTTCGACAAAAAACAAGGAATGAGCCGAAGGCAAACGAAGTCAAGAACCAAACACAAACGAAAAAAAATAAGTTTAACGAATACCAGCAGAAGCTATATAAAGATGAAAAAAAATTAACCGAACAGTATCGACCAAAACCGAAGTTGAACGAAAACAATCCAAAAACCGAATGGTATTTATTTGAGATAAAATTGCATATTAAATGCATGCTTAGAAAAACTTTAAACGCATTTTTCTCGAAATGACTTTTCAAACTGCACTCAGAAAATAGTTTCTCGGAATATGATAAAAAAGGCATCATATTTAGAGAAAATTGGTATTGACCTTGCTCCAGAGAATGCTTTTCGCTAAATGCGATCCTAAAATTCTCTAAAAATGATAAAAACCTTCTATGAAAAAGAGATATATATAAAAATAATTCGATTTTAGAGAAAAAGACTCTTTAGTTTTGAGAAAACATTTGTTTTTATTGAAGAAAAAACTTCTCATAGTGAATTTTTTATCAAAATATATGAAAAAATATTCATTTTCAAAAAATTTTTCTGTATAAATGAGAAGTTTTTTGTGCGAGAAAAATATTTGTCATGATAAGAGACATTGAAATATTTCCATTTCCTAGAAGTGAAGAAATATTTCTTCGAAAATGTGAAAATTTATTCTAATTGAAGAAAATTTTATTTGAAAAGAGAAAATTGCTTTTAACGAAAATAGAGAAATTTTTCACTGGAGGAAGATATGTGTTTTTTTTCTGAGTGCGGGTGTCCATTTTCCTCAGAAACCAGACGTCAGATCGAGACGTTGAAGTTGTCATTTTTTGTTTTAATCATGTCTGGCAGGTAACGTTTTACGGAAATTTGACTAAACACTTTCGACGGAACGAGGGGGGGGGGGGGGGGCAAAACCGCAAAAAACGATATTTTAGAAAATTTTATTTTCGAGGCACAACCCCGAGTAACACCGGGTTACATCCGCTAGTAATTTCTAAAATTTTGTTAAATTTTCGTTCAAATGTGTAAACAATCACTGTGAAGCTCTAACTTATAGTATTTTTAATGAATTTTTTTAATATAGTCGTTAGTTATTTTGCGTGTATCTCAACCAAATGCCAAGAGAGAGATTAAAACTGTCTCAAATGGAATGTTCTGAAATAGAAAAACAATATCTCTGCCATCTTTGAATCAGTGTTACCAGGTTAGGGGAATTTCCCCTGGATTTAGGGTTTTTTAAATGTTTTGAGGGATTTTAGGGGTTTACTCTTTAGAGGTTTTTTAGGGGTATTTAATGTTTTTAGGGGGTTTTTAGAGGAATTTTGTTTAGAGGAAAATACTTTTTCTCCAAATTTTGCATTAGAGAAAAAAAGATATTTAGCTTTTTGGGTATTTCAGCAACACTTACAAAAAAGCTGATTTGTCAGCACTTTCAATAATTTACAAATCATTTCCCACTTCTCTTCAAACTCTCTTAATATATTAATGTATTAATATATATATTAATATAATATGATAAATTAAAATATTTTATGCAATGTAGAAAATTTATGCAAAATATTTTTTAGCACATATTCGATTTTAAATTGTGCAAATAACAATATTTAGTTGCAAATATTTATAAAACAACTTAAAGTAAAAACGGAAATCAAAGTAGATACGACGAAATGAGTTTCAAAATTTTTTGTAAAACTCAAAATTTCTGAATGAAAAGAAAAAAATATAAAAAGTTTTTGAAGTGTCAATAAATCAAACACGAAAAAAACACCTAAAAATATTCTATGAAATTTTTCAAAACAATCAAGCGTTCCACACTCACATTTTACGGCATTATGTTATAGCAAAATTTTATTTTTTACTATTTTTAAAAAATTCAAAAATTTGAAAAAAATGTTTTTATATCATGGTTCAAATAATTGCGATTTAATTATTAAAAATCCTTTTTTTTTTTTCTTCAGATCACCAGAAGGGTTGAATCATGTCAAGAAGGACACACCCTTATTTTTTGCCACCATACTTTACCAAATGAAATTTTTTCAATTTTTATAAACATTTTTTATTTTGTATTGTTGAAACATCAGTAAATATTAGTGTCCGACCGATTATTCGGCTTCGGCTTCGGTAATCGGCATAATCGGCCGATATTTGGACCTTCGGCATCGGCTTCGGCCGAGATAGCCGATAATTTTTGCCGAATGTTTTTGCTTTGCTAAACAGTTTTTTTTATAAGTTTTTAGAATTTTTTTTAATTATTCAGTGAACTCCGTTCATAATTCCACATTTGGAACATTTTTAATTGTTTGTTCTGTTTTTCTCTCCTTTTCTGTTCTTTCATAAGTTGGTGTTCACTCGTTGAAAATTTTATTCAATTGATAAATCATTTCTTATGAATTGGTTCGTTTTTCATACCAAATTTCTTTACATTCGGTCTAGCCGTTCAGGCGTTATTGAGCCATATATATTTTATTACTTTAAGCGCCCTCTATCGAAAGTTTTTATAACGGAAAGCGAACTTCACTAAAATTTTGATTCGCTGTAACTTTTTTCCTACGAATGAAATTAAATAGTTTCTTCACAAATGTTTAATGATTTTTTATGAAATTTTGTTATATTAAAAAAATTTAAAGTTTTTGGGGTGCTTGTGTACTAATTGAGACCTATAAAGGTCCAAAGATATACTTATTTTCACGATCGGGTTAAAACTGGAAAAGTTATACAAAAAAGACCATTTGGGGCAGATTTCGGGTTCACAAAAAAAATTTTTATTGTTCTGAAATCCTCTCAACATAAGCTTTCATATTAGGGGCGGTAAATGCAAACTCTTTTTTTCCCATATGGGGTGACCCACCTTAATACAATGAAATGAACGAATTTTAAAATGCTATATCTTTTTAATGAACCATAAAAATCACTTTAATTTTTATATCATCAGAATCCTCTTATTACGTAGTCTATTTAACATTAATTTCAAATTTTTTCACACGTGCCCATTGGAGATATTTGACCCCAAAGTTGGGACAAACTTGAGATTTCTTATTTTTCAAAGCGATGTAACCCAAAAAGTTTATGATCTAGTCACTTTTAAAAATTTATATCTTAAGTTCTTACTTAGACGTACCTAATACCAAAAAAATAGGTCTGCCACTAATTTCTTTATATTAAAATTTTTTTTAAAGTTACCAGATATTACGATTATTTTCGGAAACTTTAACTTTTTTTTAAATTAAGTAACATCCCAATTAATTTTTCTGATATGCAAGGTAATAGCCTAAGGTATAATTAATATTATTATACAGGAGCTGAGATATAATCATTACCGCAAACTCTATAAATACGAAAATCGCTCGTGGTTGCATGAAAAACATGGTCGCCATTTTGTAAATACAACAAAAAAATTTTTTAAAGCAGTTCTAAGGTGCCGAAACATTACAAAATTAATGGTTAAAAAAAAAACATTTTTAAAATGGTTGACCGACCGAATTTGCTTTTTTGTGATCAATCTCGGCGGAATGACCCAGTTAGCATCAGTTAGTAGCTTTTCTCGACTGGGTCAAAAATTGATAACATTTTTTTTCTACGTTATCCTGACGTCAATAAATCAATTAGAGAAACATCCGAATTTTGTAGAAAAACTCTTACATTTAATTCGAATTTAATGATTTCATTAGGTTTTTTTGTACTTGTAAATGAATATATAACAAAAGCAAAGAATAAATTTTTATAATTTTTTTGACTTTAAAACATTTGTTTATTATTCGGCTTCGGTTTCGGCCTTCGGCCGATTATTTACATTTTGCCGAATAATCGGCTTCGGCTTCGGCAAAATTCACCTTCGGTCGGACACTAGTAAATATCTTATAAAAAATGGCTGGCAAAAATATTTTTATATTTTTTTTTATAGAATTTTAAGAAACATCCAAAAAATGTACCCGTAGGCTAGAATTCCTCTTTTTTTAAAAAAATAAAAACTTTTCACAACACTTAACTCAAGTTATTTTCATTTAAGGAAACCTTGTTTTAAAAATTCATAACTCAGTCAAAAATAAACATTTTTGCAAAATTATTTTTTATTATTGTAGAGAATTAAACAAATTACAAGAAAAAAAAATTCAAAAAAATATATTTTTCACTCCAACATGGTTTTATAGAGCTCCAGAACTGGCGGCAGTGAAAAAAACGGGGCCTCGTAGTTGCAGCGCTGGGAGTCGCTAAAATTGTACGATCTGGAAGAAAAATTAATTTTTTAAATCTTAACAAAATAGGCTCAATTTTTCAAACCAAAAAAATTTTTTCAATTTTTGGTGATGTTCCAAATTTGAAAGTGTGTTTTTTCGAAAAAAATATTGACTTTAAAAATTCATAAAAAATCGAAAAAAAATTTTAAAAAAAAGCTCGCTAGTGTCGCAATCAGTACGAAAAACATGGTTTCGAGATAAATGCGTTCAAAGTTTGTCAACAAAGAAAAAAAAAGGCGAAAATTAAAAATCCACTCTCACAAATCCAGCTGTAACTTTTGAACCCATAAGAATTTTTCCATGAAATTTTTTTGCTTAGAATCTTAAGAATATTTACTAAAATCAATCAAATCAATAAAAAAAAAGTCAATTTCAAAAAACGGCCAATGTCATGTCCCTCCTTAAGGTGAATTAAGCTGTTGAAAGTACTTTGATCGAGAACTGGATCATCATGTTTTAAGCTGACTCCGAACGAGTAATGCTCATGTTCTCAACAAGCTTTATATGGCATTGTTTACTCTCTAAGTTGAGAGGTGACGGCCGTTTTGAAACTTTTTTGTATTGAAAAACTTTCTGCCATATGTAAGGATTGAACTCAGACTAACGCGTTAGCACTCTCGGCCTAAGAGCTCAATAAAATTGGACGTAGCATTGGAAATAATTGCATTTTCTGTTGAATTAAATTTTGTCAATTTGTCTAAGAAACGATTAAATCAGTAGAAAAAGAAAGA
Source organism: Tetanocera ferruginea (assembly GCA_958299015.1). Taxonomy (NCBI): domain Eukaryota; kingdom Metazoa; phylum Arthropoda; class Insecta; order Diptera; family Sciomyzidae; genus Tetanocera; species Tetanocera ferruginea. The sequence continues at coordinate 134,014,204 of OY282643.1, forward strand.
CTTGTCACATAGCCACTTTAATGAGGTAAAAGCAAAGCTTTTTAAGTTTCGGTCTATTTTAATGAAATTAACTCAAATACACGTTGATTCATTTTGCACGAAAATTGCAACCTAATAGAATTTTATATACTCATTCCTACATTCAACCATACAACACAGTCATATAGTTATTTGGCGCTACGGTTAACAAATTCCCCGTGTTGCTAACGTATTTTTTTTTTTTTTTTTTTTGCACCGAACCAAACTGAAGTTAACAATGTTGGTAGCCCATGTAAGGGAGTCATCGTCAAAAGCATAAATAATACAAATACGAAACGACGAGTATACAAACGGCTATAAATACATACACATTATATACATCAACAAGCTTACTTACATACATACAACATTACTAATGCACGTGGCTGTTTTATATAAAAGGAACACTTTGCTTGGTGGTGGAAACCTACAAGCATGAAAACAAAGCAGCAAACAAAGTAAAGTAAAGTAAAGTAAAATGGCAGCCCGATGTTGAGTGGCTGCGCCAGCCACCACCCTGTTTAAGTGATTGACATTGCGACTGGCTTTGGGGTGACAAGCTTTTCACTTTCGTCCTTTTAATTTGCGTTTATCTCCCTCGGGGCTTATTTTATCAACTATTCAGCATGGTTGTCTTTCAGCGTACAGCGGGTTGTGCTTCTGCACGAAATGAAGACGTAGAGGAAGCAGCAGCAGCAGAGCATCAGCAGCTTTAGAAAGCACAACAAAGGGACACAAGATAATGGATGAGTCTCGTCGACAAAAAAGAAGATAAGAAATAAATTGATGATGATGATGATGATGATGATGATGATGATGATGATGATGATGATGAACATTGCTGCTGTTTTTTGTTTTTTTTTTTTTAAATTGCTGAAATTGTGAAATATGGAATTTAAGAAGTGTTTGAAAATTTGTCAAATTAATAGCTACAACCATGCGACTTTAACTTTTAGCTACAGTGCAGCCTTTAGTTGGGCCAAATCATTGCGCACAATTTGCTTAAATCCTTAAGCAGCAGTTTAAGATAGCAAACTAGATATAATCAGCAGCTTGTTTTTTGGCAACCTATACAACAAACTCTCAGGATTTATACCTGTGGGTGACTCTGTGCCAATCTTTGACTATCAGTTGTTTGCCAGACTAATGCGCTCCAAGCATCAAAGTATTAAATTGTGCCGTTTCGAACAAAGGTAAAGTGCGCCTGCGCAACTGCTTAGCAATTTCTTTTATTTTCTCAATTTTATTTTTTTCTCTGCGCTACTGCTTAAGATGCTATCTAGATTGTTGATCGGTGCATCTGTAGGCTATTATTTTCAACTATGCTATTCAATGCTACACTGCTAAGACTTTGAGATTCAAATGCGCCGCCGCGTACACCCGTTGCCGTCGGTTACTTGGTTAGGATCGTTGTGTTTGCTTTTTTGTTAGTGCCTGATCCTTGCGCATCCTGACGCAATGCCTACAATGCCTGATGCACCCTTCGCTATATTTTTTACAACGCTACAAACAGATGAATCGCAATAATATCTACAACATGTAATGAAAATAGAACAAAGAAATAGAATGGCTGGATAACAAAACAAAACAAAACAAATGGAAACAGTTGAGTTGAACGTTTATTATTTCATTTGCGCAATTACAATTATTTGTTTTTTCTAATTTTTTTCTTTTTTTTTTTTTTTGTTGGTGTCTTGTACGTAGCATGTTTGGGAAATTAGGTTAAGCCTGGATGAGTTTGAATGATTTTGATTTGTGTTTAGAATGATTTAACGCAGATGTTGTTATTGTTTTCTTTTGTTTTGCATTTTTAACGATGAAAGCCATATTTTAGCGAAGTCCTAGAAAATGTTAAAGAAACACGAAGGTTGTAGCTATGCATGTACTGTTGGAAAAATATTGGAGTAATGATAGCATTCAAACTTACAAAAAACAAAGATGAGCATTTTTTCTTCACCCAATTTTGTATCAAATATAAAAATTAATCGATATATTTTTTTATGAAAAGAAAACCCATCATTTATTTTGTCGATTGATTTATATATTTGATCAAAATAAATAACAAACTTCGAGCAATATATCTGCATTCAAAAAACTCAAACATTGAACGAAAACATATCAAATAAAAATTCAGAATCAAATAACGGGGAAATTTTTTAAAAATTTTGTCAAAATTTGTAAATACAGTGCTGCAAATTCAGTGTCACTCACGTTTCAGTCATAGCAGTAAACATAAATTTTTCTCCATTAAGGTGGGACATAACATTCGCGGCAGAGAGAACAGACCTTTTTTAAAAATTCATAACTCAGTCAAAAACAAACATTTTTTCCAAAATTATTTTTAATTATTGTAGAGAATTGAACAAATTACAAGAAAAAAAATTAAAAAAAAAATATATATTTTTCACTTCAACATGATTGTATAGAGCTCCAAACTAGCGGCAGAGAAAAAAACGGGGCCGATATGGATTTCCGATTTTCCGATCTGGGAAAAAATGTTTTTTTTAAATCTAAACAAAATTTGTTATCGTTTGACAGAAGCTTTTTTAAATTTTTGGTGATGTTCCAAATTTGAAAGTGTGTTTTTTGCAAAAATACTGACTTTAAAATTTCATAAAATATCGCAAAAAAATTTAAAAAACCCCGTGTTATACGATAGCGAATCAAATTTAAAAAAAAAAAAACAACAAAAAAAACAATTTCTTCAAAAAATGAACCTGCTAGTGCCGCAACCAGTACGAAAAACATGGTTTCGAGATAAACGTGTTCAAAGTTTGTGAACAAAGAAAACAAAGTCGAAAATTAAAAATGCGCTCTTACTAATCCGGCTATTACTAAGAAACCGTAGAAATTTTTGAAATTTTTTTCTTAGAATCTTAAGAATATTTACTAAAATACAAAATTATAAAAAAGTCCATTTAAAAAAACGGCCAATGTCATGTCCCTCCTTCATATAAAGAATAAAGCAATTTTCCGTAACGAAATTGAGTATAAATTTTAACTGCAGAAAAAAAATTTAGTTTTTTTCAGTATTTTAAGATTTTTTTCATGTAATGATTTTGTCACTCACGTTTCACGTCGGTGTCACTCACGCTTCAAGACAGTTTTAATTGTCTTTTTTTTTTGCATACTGCTTAATCTGGTGAACTTTATTAAGCATATTTTGTAAAAAAAAATTTTTTCTTAATGTTAAGGAAATTTTAATACAAAAAAAAAAAGTTTATGGAAAGGATTTCTATAAAGCCTAATAAAGTTAAACAAATAATTCATAATATATAAACAACACCAAAACTATTTCAGATATATATAATTTTAACAAAATTATATTCCAGTCCTGCATCCGAATCTGTATGTAAACCCTGAACTGTACGAAACGCTTATTCGTTGATCCTTACGCTCATTAAAAACCAAAGACCGCGCCAAATTTAACTATACGACTGACCTTTTAGCAATACCGTCGAGGCCAACGGCTTAAAACAATGATTTAACTTGATATTTTTAATCTTTGCAAAGTTGTTTTTTATATGAAATCCGATTTATCCATAATTTTTCTCTTTACTTTTTTTCACACGTTCTTATTCACTTTTTCTGGATGTTTTCGTTATCTTCTTTCATTTCTAATACAAAGACAAATAACAAAAAAATAATATGTCACTCACGTTTCACTCTTTCAAATGACATTTTAATGAAAAATAATTGTGTCTGATTGATTTAAAAAAATGCAAGTAACTAATCTTATACAGAAAGCAAATGCGAGACATAAATTGTGCCAATCATTTATTTTCCAAGATAATTCAACTTATCAATAAAACTTGTCACTCACGTTTCACGCTTGAAACACTTTTTAAATTATATTTTTCGATAGAAAACGATTTTTTTAAAAATTTTTAATATTCTCTATTCAGTAGAAAATTTTTCAATTATAAATATTATATAACTGCGCTTTGATATTTAAATAACGAAATACAAAATTACAAAATATAAAAAACTTCAATTTTTTTTAACTTTCTACAGACTAAAAATACATTATTTTTGCAATACTTTTGCCGTAAGAAAACACAAGTAATAACCTTAACGTTCCATGTATTTTTATTGTACTTGAAGCATTTTTATTTTTCCAGGTTTAGGTTTACTTTTTCTGGATTTACCAAGTGTGCAATTTTAAAATAAATTATAAAACTGAATAATAGTAAAATAAATGTTCTCTTTTATGTGGTCAATCATAAATATAAATATTGTACCGGACATCACTTTAAATTTATTTATTGTGCAGGAGAGGCTTGTACAATGGTTACTAAGTTTATCTTAGATCAGATTATCGATTTTTATTTTAATCGATATTATTTCAGGCCTTGATTTGTCTTTCAGTCTTATCGAAAAAATATCCAATCAATCCAATATATCAGTCAAAGACTGAAATTCAAAAGCTTTTAGTTGAACTAAAAATTTCCAATTCTATTTTTCATTTTAATCAAAAAAATATCGATTATTAATTTCAATTTTGGTCAACATGATGATGTTTAATAATTGATTTTTAAATCTGATTGTAAAAATTTCGATAAATTCTTAAATTTTGTTAAAATAGTGTAGATGTATATATGCTTATGATTAATTTTTATTTTTGTTCTGAAAGGACACAGATTAATTAATTTCCCGAAGAAGATAAGTTAATGATTTTTTGAAAATTAAAAAATTTAATGATGCAATTAGAAATACTGGTATCGCCTGGGGTCGAAAATCGACCAATTTATTGATTGCCTATTTATAATTATATGCGAGATGGTCAAAATAAGTTGGAGGCTATAACTCTTAATTGATTGGAGATATAAAGCTATTTTCTTCAAAATTCAAAATTATTTTTTTATTTAATTATTTTTTCAAAAACAGAAAAATATTTTAAAAAATTTAATTTTTTCAAAGAAATCATAGGGAATGCCTTGATTTTTTGATGGTACGGACAGTTTATTAATTTAGTGTCAAGACAAAATAAATTCACCTAAAATCCGGTTTTGACTTTGAAAGACAATCAAAAATGCAATTTTGAGTTTTTGTTTTTTTTACAACAAAAATCATTTTACCCCATATTGTAAGAATAAATCAAATTTTGTGGTCTTTTTGTTAAAGGAATAATTTAAATATAAACAAAAAAAATCGGTATTATTTTCAAAAGTTTTTTTAAGTTAACTGATAAGACTTAAATACAAAAAAGAAATAAATGAAATCTATTCACAGATGGCGGAGATATTGGCTGCCCAATTTAGAACATTCAATTTTTTCTCTCCTTGGCATTTGGTTGCAACACACGCTAAATAACTAACGACAATATTAAAAAAATTCATTTAAAACACTTTTAGTTAGAACTTTGCTGTAATTTCTATGACATTTGAAAGAAAATTTAACAAATTTACAGAAAAAATTAGAAAAATTGAAAAAATTGTTATAATTCGACCAAGATATTGACATGGAAACTCAAATTTTTGAATTCATAACACATTTTTTTACAAATTGTACAATTGACGAATGCATACTAATAAATTTTTTTAAGAAATTGTTATTTTTAAAAAAAAAAACTCAAATTCGACCAACTCAAGGACTCTTCCCCAACCAAATTTCATATTAATCAAAGAGCAGATTTTTTCTCAAAAATTAAATTTCTCTCTTAGAAGGTTGGGAGCGCCCCCTCTATCAGATATATCATTTATACATACATTCTGCACATCGAATGGGCAACATAAACTTTCGAATGATATAAGTTTCATTTATTTTGAGTTTCAATTAATACCAAAAAAGCGTAAGACAAACTTTAATGTTCATGTATTAATATATAAGTTTAAATTATAAAAATTTAATTTTATGCAATTTTAAAAAAGAAATCTTGACTTTAAAAATTCTTTGATTTACTTTGATTCAAGATCATTATGATAATATTAGATGGAGACGAACAATAACAATTTATTACAATGCATTTCTTAAATCAACACTTCTTATAATCTTAATATATCTTAATATATAAAAGAAAAGCGTCCTACTCCGTGCTTTATATCGCTCAAACTGTTCATAGTTTTTATTGCTATGCTTCTTAAAACATGTTTAGCCTAACCGAGAACCAGTTTCGCTCCTACAATCTGACTGTTACAGTGCTTTTTAATATGGAAAAATTGTCAACCTAAAAGTATGCACACAAAATTTTTTTTGATATTTTGATATTAAGGAAACATTGACGACGACTGGAAATGAATAATTGAAATGAATTGAAATGAAATTGTCAGCCTAAAAGTATGCACACAAAATTTTTTTGATATTAAGAACACATTGCCGACGACTGGAACGAAACAACATTTGAGGTGAATGTAAAAATTTTGTCATATCGTCTACTATTTAATTGTTTTGAATACGAGCCGTCGTATGACGGGCTTCTAAACTAGTTTATAATAAAGAAACTGAAAAAAGAGTCTTGTTATAAGCTATTTATCAAAACTACAAAAAAAAAAATTTATACAAACTATAATATTGCAAAAAATTATAACGTTTTTTATTTTGATATGTACTTAAAATTGCGGAAAGTATTTGTCAAAAAAATTAAAATTTTAACATTAACCATGTGCTGATGTTAAAATTGCAAACGCAAACGGGTTAAGTTGTCATCCAGAATTTATGGTGTATGTAAATACTAAGTTATCTTAGCGCCATCTGCTGTGAAAATAGCAGACACACAAGAATGTAGCAGAGACTCTAACTAAGCTCTGGTGTTTTGCTGAGCTAAGCGTGCAGCTGGCTTGTGTCTAAGCTAAACATAGCTAACAATTACGCCGTTTATTTCACAACTACACACAAAGAGAATTTTTGGGATATAGCTTAAAGCTGTAATTAAAGCACCCTGGCAAAACAGGACATCAGCTGTGGCGAAATATATTTTATTTTTCCAGAATATTGACAGCTCGCTTCGATTGTCAACGCAAAATTCTAACATGCGCCTTTGTTGGCCCACTCAAAAGGACGACAGCTAGCACAAAATAACGCAGCCAGGCAGGACGAGAGCAGCCAGCTAACGATAAAAGCACTGAAATTGCTGAGAAATAATTTTTTGCAAAATTAATTTAGTGCAAAATAAAATGAAATTTTTATAATTATAACTAGACTAAAGGGAAATAAGCCAAAACACAATGGCTGCTTAGCTATTTTCGTGTGTGTATGTGTGTGTGCGTTTGTGATATATATATATATATATGTATAAATTAGTTACTTGATTATATAAAAAAGAAAAAAAAAACGCAAAAAATTAAAATTATTGATTCACGAATTGCACAACAGCAAATAACAGTCAAGCAGCATTTAAATAAAATACATTTTATAGCAAAAGAAAAGTGATTTGAAGCAAGTGCTAAAAAGGATTAAAGGTAAAAACTTTGTGCAAAATCGAAAAAGAAAAAAAAAAAACAATCAAAGCGCAGCGAAGTTTTATGTGTCGCAGAAAAATTATGCTGCATCACTTTCCACGTCATACATGCAGCAGCACAACAAAAAAGTGCGTATCCCATCAATAACAGCCCGCAAGGATCATTACTTATACAAACAGGGTGTTGTTTTTTTATTTTTTTTTTTTTTTTTTGTCCTATTATTATGTTATTATTCTTTATTGAGGTTGTGTTAATATAAACTTAAGATGAAGATTTTAATATTTTATTATGTAATCAAAGCTGCTGGTGTCCTTCAAAGGACATGACACGACTGGGCTACTTTGTTATTTGTAAATAATTTATTACTCAATATTATTGTTAAATGGTCGAAACTGTCAAAGGATGTGTGCAAATAAGTAGAGTGCTTGAAATGCTGCTCGAAGATGGGCTTTCGTGGCATAGAAGTTGGTAGATGTTTCAAAACAATGGCAATACGCGTCTTTCGTGCAGCGTCGATGTCGTCATTTTAAAGTAAAAACGATAGAGATGGATGTGGGCAGTCTGTAACGCAAGCTGCCGCTGCACAGTGGGACGGATGAGGTTAATGCCCGGGAAAGAGTTGTTTTTTATAAAATTTTTATAAATTGTATTAAAATAAAATTGCTGGTGGACTCAGCGTCGCATCAGCATGAATGTAAAAAATCTATAAAAAATTGTGTGAAAAGTGCCACGTCCCATTTTTCCACAAAATTTTTTTGATAATTGCCAGCCTATTCGAATTGTCATAATTTTCAAAATTATGTTCTAATATTCAAAGTGATGTGGGAGTTTCACACCCCGTTGAACAATTATACTCTTATTTTTTTTTTGAGAATTTGTTTTGATAATACCCAGTGGTAAATGACACATGACGCAAACGGCTCTTTTTTTTTAATGCCATGTAGCTGTGAGCCCTCCTTTAAAAATACTCTTGTTCACTTGTGGTGTTACTTATGTTCAAATATGGTCACTCAAAAACTGATGATATCTACCTGACACAGTAAGTGGCAATTGAAGGGAGCGCATGAAATTAAAGAAAATGATCAGAAAATGTTCTACCCGTTCACTCTGCTTGTAATTCTGTATTACAATAGGATCACCTACAAATTTTTACTAGTAGGTAGTGATCATATTTTTTTCCAATTTCAAGACTAGCTTTTGAGAATAAGAAGAATCGTACATATTTTTGTTTTTGGTGCTAAAGTAGTTTTTGGTGGAGCAACGCGCCATTAAAATATGTCTTACCAATATTTTTTTGCGGTAACAAAGTTTGATAAAAGTCACTCATGCTCTCAATTTAAACTCATGCTCAAACTCTTTGATTGATAAGTTAATATATCATTTAATTTATCGTTAATATCTATATCGAATTTCCAAAATTTCGATGCTGAGAGCCCCATAGGCCAATCATTTCTGATATTTCTTAGATTACTGATAACAAACGAACGCTTAGTTCATTATCATACTTATGTGTCAAAAACCAAATTTTAAATGAAAAGGTTTTTCTACTTTTCTGTACCTTAGCTTACAATATCAATATTTTGAATTTTTAATTTAATTTTTGACGAGTCTATAAGAATTGCAGATACAATTTTGTACCAGGGTTCCATCAAAATATCAATATCGAAAAAATGGCTTAGACGATTATTTCGGTTAAAAGGATCAGTATATCAACAGAAATTGATTCTTACATAATAAAGAAACTTTTATGGGATTCACGGGATTTTTATTCCGGGTATTCCCAGTATTCAAATACTCGAAAAATGTATGGCATTGTTCTTAATATATACAGTAGGATCTAACAAAAGAAAAATTTTTCGAATTTCATAAAAGCGTAGTCTTTGTTTGATAGCTTATGGGGGGTCAAGGTAATTTTGAGATTTTTTTCAAATTTTTTGAAAAAAGTTAAGATGTCACGCTAAACGAATTTTTACTAAAAACCAGGTTTTTCGGAGAGTTTTTAAATTTCAAGCTTAAGTTGGTCAATAACAGACGTTTTGTTGGTCTCTGAGTAATTTTCTCGAAAAACAAATCTGCAATTTACTTAAATGTACTTAAGTCAGAAGTTTTGGCAATATTTTTGGTCATTTGCGTGACATATTTTTAATTTTTTCGTGAAATTTTTAAAACTTTTTCAGAACTTTTAAAGAATTTCCATAAAAATTAAAAAATATAGTGCTGTAGTTAGAATATGGAAAAGTTCTATGCAATTTAAAAAAAAAAAATCTTAACTTACTACAGGTAAAAAAATTTTCAAAGTTTTAACAATTTTGTAATGAATACACCAACCAACGATTTAACGATTCAACCAACGGTTACAAAGCTTTAAACTCCATTAACTTTGGAAAGGCAAGAGTAAAATCAAGATTTATTTTTTTCAAATTGCTTAGAATTTTATCATATTTCTAACTTCATCATTATATTTTTACATTTTAATGGAATTTTTTAAAGTTTTGAAGCGGTTTTTTAAAAATTTATGAAAACTTAAAAAAAACTTAAAAGTGTGTCACCCAAATGAACCAAAAATATTGTCAAAACCTCTGATATATGCATATTTAAGCAAAGTTTAAATATTTTTTTTCGAAAAAACTACTAAAAGGCTAAGAAAAATGCCTATATCTTCTGTTTGAAATTTGAAAAATCTCTGGAAAACCTGATATTAAGTAAAAATCCGATTAGCGCGACCTACAAAAAATTGACAAAAAATGTCAAAAATACTTTACCTCATAAACTTTCGAAAAAAGCTTATGCAAAAAAAAATTAAATTTCATCTTTGAGAACCGCTAATATACAGCTTGAACTAAAGTATAAAAACTTCATTGAATTTTTTGGTTTATTCCGTCTTTACAACCCCGATACATTCTGGGGATACCGGTATTCCGATTTTCAACTCTGATAATTTTAGAATTGTGGAACCTTTCGGTTTTGAACTCCCGATACAGGACATTGTTAGAGGAACCATTGCTTTGGTCAGGTAAATTATTTATATCAAAAATTTTCAAAAACTGAAGGGTTGGTCTTTGACAGGAACCCACTTCATCTCTCCATATTGTTGTTTTGCTAATAGTTATATTAACATTTTTTAAACCTTTTTGAAATTTTTTTGATCACTTCCTGTCTTATTTCTGTCTTGAAATTTTATGCAAAGGCTTAAGTGTCAAAAAGTAATTTTCAAACGTCTATTGAATGATTTTCAATAGTTTAAAGGAGAATTTAAGATTTTCTGGATTAACAATTCATTTGAAAAAATTTTTTAAACATTTTTCTTTTTTGTTGTTGCTTTGAGCGGGAAAATGCCAGAAGCACCGATATTCATTGAAAAACTTGTTAGTGAAAAATTTGTTCGATGCTAGTGAAAAATTTCATCGAACTATACTTTTTGTTATTGTAAAATTGTAGCAAACTAAGAAATAGAAAGTGCTCCCAGATGGTCGAACTAATTGTTGTAAAAAAGAAAAATTTCAGGAAGATCGGTGTTCACAGAAAAAACACTACACTCAGAAAAAATTTTCTCGGAATATGACAAAAAAGGCATCATATTTAGAGAAAAATGGTATAGACTTTGCTCCAGAGAATGCATTTCTCTTAATGTGCTCCTGTGAAAGAGAGAAATATATAAAAATATATCGTTTTTAGAGATAAAGACCTTTTATTTTTGAGAAAAGATTTGTTTTTATTGAAGAAAATACTTTTTATTGAAGAAAATACTTGTGGTGACCGTGGCATGCAGGTTAAGTGTGTGGCTTCGCATGCTCGAGAGCCCGGGTTCGATCCCTAGCCGTGGCGAAAAGTTTTTTCAATAAAAAATTTTTTCTGATCGGTCACCACCTCTCTGCAGACAATGGCAAACCTCAGAGAATAAATAATGCCATGTAAAGCTTCTTGAGAACATGAACTTTAGCCGTTCGGAGTCGGCATAAAACATGTAGGTCCAGTTCTCGGTCAATTGTGTGCAAAAATTTAATAATACACACAACACAATTGATCATAAGAAGCTCTGTCAAAATCCTTTCAAGGGCTGAAATGGCCAATTTGTTTTTTTTTTGTTTTTAATACTACTCATAGTGAATTTTTTATCAAAATATAGGAAAAAATTTTTCATTTTCAATAAATTTTTCTCTATAAATGAGAATCTTTTTGTGCGAGAAAAATACTTATCATACACTGAAATATTTCCATTTCCCACAAGTGAAGAAATATTTCTTCGAAAATGTGAAAATTTATTCTTTTTGAAGAAAACTTTATTTGAAAAATAAAAAATTGCTATGTTCTCCCGGGAGTTGTAAATGGGAGTTTGCATTTTTAAGATAAAGTTAAAATACTTTTTAGAAATTTTTAATGCAATTTCGTTCATCAATCGCCAATGTTCATGAGTGTAAAATAAAAAAAAAATGGGATAACTTTATCTGCTATCTTAAAACTGGAAACTCCCATTTAAAACTCCCGGGAGAAAATGTTTCATGATTGGACTGAATAACTTTGCCAGTTTTCCTCCGATCGACTTGTAGTTTTGAGAGAGCTCTTTTGAAATGTTCCACTTTTTAAAAGCGAAAATCTAAAATCCTTACTTAAGTTAGTGAAACTGGTAAATTTGTATGGACTTGAACACACAATAAGTAATAACAAGGATAACACGATCTAACAGTCAAAATTAACTTGGCATACGATTTAGTAGGCGTTCAAGATATGGTATAACTGATAATATTTAGTTAGATTATTATTTAATTAATTATTATAGTAATTAATTTTTTTAATCAAATAATCAATAAAAACAACAATTTTAATTTTTTTTTTTTTTTTTTGTTCTAAATGCCTTTTTGGCTGACAATACATAACTTGTTCTTTTTAAAAAACCTTATTTGTTAACTTCAAAAACTGATTTAAAAATATTATTTTAAAGTAACTCTTGTATTTGATTCATCTCGATACAGAATACAAAATTTTGGTCAAGGCAAATAGAAATATATGTACGCTTGATCTTCTGGGAGTTTTGCAAAATTTAATATTTGCCTTGATCGTTATATTGATCATCTATTGAGCGCAACTGCTCGAAGTCCTTTTAAGGACTGAAATGGCCACTTCATTTTTTTTTTTTTTTGCTTAAGGAATAAGCGTAGGACCTGAATTTCTTGATTTCATTCCCAATTAAATAATATTTCAAAAATTCCTTGTGTAAAAAATATACTTTTTTATAAAAATTTAAGTGATTTATAATTCGTGCTCCTTGAAGTTATGTTGTCTGAGGTTTTAGAGAAAAACTGTTGAACGGATTGAAATAATTATCTTACTTTAGAGTTAATATTAAAAGCACGGTACAACATTCATTAAATTATCATCCACATTTGAGTTAATTTTATCCATTACATTTCACATTTTTTGCCCACTGTGCATTTAAGACAGTTTTGAATAAAACTTTTGCCAACGTCTGAAAATAGTCGATAACACATTCGTATTCCATAATGGCGTTGATGTTGTCGTCAGCGACGGAAATTATTGTGGTGAAGGAAGGAAGTGTTGCATAGGGTAGAGCCGAGCGCAACGCTACAAGGAAGTAGCGTTGTGGCAGAAACAGGAAGCAGCTTTTGCACCGCACAGACACAATATTGACATTACGTTTAACTACGTATTTACTTGTACGTATATACGTTACATATATACACGAACATATGTATATGTGCGTGTGTATGTTCGTGTTTGTACATATGTTTGTATGTTTTGCATGATTTGCATAAGCCAGCAAGTACGTAAGGACGAACGCAAGTACGTAAAGCATCTGCCGCAATTGCACTTCGTATGCGCTTAGATACTCGTGCATATTGACAACAAAAACAACAACAACAACAACTACACTTGATGTAACAACAATAAAAAAAAATAACAACAACAACAACAACAACAATTAGTATAGACGCCAGCAAATTTTCTCTGAAACAGAGAAAACTACACAAGCAGTTGAGCAAATATTTAGTCTTCTCCGCAACACACACACACACACACCTGCCTTGCCACCCACATATTTTGTTTACACAGCTTTACGTTTTATTCTCTTTGAACGAATTTATTTATGTTTGTTTATTAAGTATGCAGTCGTTCGACTAGTAATTGACATTGACTTCATTGTTGTTATTGTTGTTGAAGTATTTTTTATTAACTACTACTAACAGGCCGTCATCTACACACACACACAAAAGCAAACTCTGACATATTTATGTATATAAATAAATACACCCACTCTCTTGTATTTATTTCAAAGCTTTTTTATTTAAAATTAAATTTTGTTTTTTTTTTCTATTGAGTTTCAGGCTTATGTTATCACATTCTTCCTTTGCAAAAATGTCAATATCCTGCGAAGGATGTGCCTTTGAGCTACCTCAAGTGTGTGTGTGTTTTTTTTGTGTGTGTGAGTGGAATGAATCAGAGCGGAGAAAGAGTAAATTAGATGCACGCCATACGGTATACTCATGTTTGCAATATTTTCAGAAAACTACACTGAAAAAATTTTAATATGACATTATTTTTATTTTTTTTTACATTAATTTTTTGTTGATAGCAACGAAACGGCCGTGTCTAGTCAAGCTTTGTCATTGCTCTATAAAAAATTTTTATTGATGTTAGTTGTAGTCTTCACTAAAGCACTTAATCGAGCTCATAACACTTTTAATTTTTTAAAGCAAAGCTTTTTGCGCATCCTGCTGGGATTTGCATGAGTGAAATCTCAAAAACCAATTCTATTTTTTGCGACACCTTTTTCTTGGAGTAAATGATGCTTTGTGCTAGCGTCTATTACAACAAGAAACTGTTTTTTTATTAAATATATTTTTTTGTCTACCGTGGATATCGAACTCATACCCCATCAACTGAGAATTAAATACTCTACCCACCAATCCAAACAACTTTGTTAAATTTTCAATTTTTTTCCAATTTTTCAAAACATTCTGCAAAGTCCTGTTCTAGTATAACTTTGAACGCCTTCTTCGCTTCGGTTTCTATCTCTTCTATCAGTTCAAAACGGTGTCCACGGAGCGGTTTCTTGAGTTAAGCGAATAGCCAGAAGTCACATGGTGTGGTTTCTTGAGCAGGTTCTTGAGTTAAGCGAAGTAGCATGATGCAATTCAGGGGTATACGATGGTTGCGGAACGATTTGAACCGAGTTTTTGACGAAATTATCACAAATTACGAGCGAGTAATTGCGCGTTTTTGGCACCAAACGAGATTTCACTTTTCTGAGGCTCAAAAAGTCACTCAAAATGGTTTTCTATAGAGAGCTATAGAGATGAGAGTATTATAACATCGTTGACTCTGAGTGGTTGTTGCTTCAAGACGTTTACTATCTCCTCTATTGTTGGTTATTCTGGAGAGTAACATATCGGCTAGAGAGGAATCAAATAAGGTGTGTGGACTATCTGCTTGATTGGACGCACTTAGCAACATGGAGTCAAAATCATTGAAGATCATATTGTCATATTTTTTTTATTTTTGATATTTTTAGTTATCTTCATGTACATTCTTCTAATGTAGAGTTTAATTGCAGAACATTTTTACACTCAGAAAAAAACACATATCTTTCTCCGATAAAAAATTTCTCAATTTTCGATAGTAGCAATTTTCTCTTTTTCAAATAAAATTTTCTTCAATAAGAATAAATTTTCACATTCTTCACTTGTTGGAAATGGAAATATTTCAATGTCTAATAATGATAAGTATTTTTCTCGGGCAAAAAAATTCTCATTTAAAAAGGAAAATTTATTGAAAATGAGAAATTTTTCCTATATTTTGATAAAAAATTCACTATGAGAAGTATTTTCTTCTATAAAAACCAATCTTTTCTCAAAAATATAAAGTCTTTTTCTCTAAAAACTCTATATTTTTATGTATTTCTCTTTTTTATAGGTGCTTTTTATCATTTTTAGAGAATTTTTAGGATCACATATAGAGAAAAGCATTCTCTGGAGCAAAGTCTATACTATTTTTCTCAAAATATTATGCCTTTTTTAACATATTCCGAGAAACTTTTTTCTGAGTGTACTCTTTGTTCGCCGTATCTCTTAACGAATTAAGATTTTCCGACATCAACTTATGCTTCGATTTAGAGGATATTTTATCTAGGGCTGAATCTAGGGCTTCAATGATGTCTTCGCCTATCTGAATGCCACCATCGGGCCTTGTGAGAATCGCTAATCGACTTATGGCATATAAGCAATCTTCAGAACTTCTTTTTACTTGAATTATAAAGCTCCAAGGCTCATGTCATCAAATGATGTTGAAACCAAAATCATAGAAAATCAAGTTCAAATCAAATCCTATCTGAATGCCACCATCGGGCCTTGTGAGAATCGCTAATCGACTTATGGCATATAAGCAATCTTCAGAACTTCTTTTTACTTGAATTATTAAGCTCCAAGGCTCATGTCATCAAATGATGTTGAAACCAAAATCATAGAAAATCAAGTTCAAATCAAATTCAGGAAGACCCATGAGTAATGTTTTCATTTTCTTTTAAATTCTGACCATTAGACCTAAAAACATGATTCAAAAAATTTCTTGAATCCCAATATCTAGCCCTCATTTTAATAGTCAAATTTTTATTTCATATCTATATTCGATTTTTAAAAAATACTGTTTTTAGAAAAAGTCATAATCTTTGTAAATTCTGTAACATACTTTTTGTTACGTCTTTCTTAACCCATTTAAAAGTTTGTAAAGAAAACAACTCTTTTAGCTTTGTACCGTTTCGTCTTCTATAATTTCGTGTACGTTCTAATAAGGACATTATTTCTTCAGATGAATTTCCGTCATCCAAAAAAAGTTTGGACTCAATCTAATTTTAACTGATGGCAGTCATCTCTTTTGAAGACTCTTTTCCCGTTCTATGTCACAATTGATTAAATGGCTTACAAAATATGGACTTGTGCTTAAATTTATTTCCTTTGATTGTCTTTACTGCGTTTTTTTACCGTAGAAGCTTTCTCTTTTCATCGTGGAATATATCACGCTCTAATTTATTTTTGAAATGAAACTTCCTTAGCCGCGTATACAACATACTAAGTAACCCGATGTAACACTTTAATGAAACACAGCGAATTCATTTGTTATTTAATAACTCACCATAAGCCATGGTGAAATGATTTGAGTCTAAACTAACAAAACTAAGTAAACAGACCTAACGAAGCACTCAACCAACTAATCAACAAAGTTTGAGTCCGTAATTTTTTGTTGTGAAAAAAGCTTTAGCCACGTTTAGAGAAATATGACGAATTGAAACGGGTAGTAAAATCGAACTAAAAGGTTTAAAACATCAGTTTTTTGCCACGTATACTTACACTTTAGAATTTTTGGATAAAGGTTTTTATAAGAAATAAAAGTTAATGGTATGGTATGATGGATATTATATGATAAGTTGAAAGTACAAGTACATCTTTCTTTAGAATTACTTTTCGAAATTGGATTAAAACAGATTTAATCTACTCTTGCTATTTTATAAAATATGACTTTAGTAGTAAGACTATATCAATTAGTTAATCAATTAACCACTTAAAACTCTCTACTTTTTTTGGGTCAAAGTTACACTTATACCGTGCGTGGTGGCCACACTCATATTTTTGTTTATTTATTTATTTCTACTCTTTCTTGAGACTTACTTTGAATGAAACTTTTCATCAATTTATTCTTTTTCGTCAGGTTTCTTTGATATTTTTTGGTTTAAATAATTCTTTAAATTGTTGCTCAATTTAAATTTTCCAAGTCTTAATTCTCCATACTTCACATTCCACTCGTTTTGGATATTCATCTTACTTCGCTACTTTCAGTCGAGGTCAAGTTGAAAAATGCCCAGCTCAATTCGCTTTATTTACACTTGGCCTATTTTCAGTGTAGCGCACACAACGCAACACTGACAAGAAACAGTCGTGACTGTTTTTACTGCACTCCCACTCGACGTCGACGTTGACGCCGTTGTCGTTGTCGACTCGCGCCAACACCAACATCATGTCGAGTGGTTTCGACTTAATGCCCAACCCTAAAAAACGTCAAACACATTTTGTAGCATTAATCATACATATAAATTTTATAGTTAGTCACAGATTGTTACTTAGAGGACTACACCAGTTTTAGCAGAACTGAACGCATTACTAGGGCTGCAACTTTCTAGCGCAGTTCATTCGTATCCTTTGCTGCATGCCAAGTGACGCTAGACAAAAGCTACGCGTTCTCATTTCTTTAACTTTGTGCGGCATGGTTTGTGCAAAATAAATAAATACTAGCTTCAACTGGCCACGCATCGCTGATTTCGATTAACCCCAACCCCGTGCGGTGAGTGAACGAAACCAACATAGCTGCAATTAAATGGCTTTGACCGACCCAAGCGGTCTTCGGCATCGTCGTCATCATCATCATCGTGGTCGTGGTCGTTGCCGTTGTCGTGGTCGTCGTCTTTGTCATGGGTTTTTCGCCGCTTATTTTTATTTTATTCTTTGTCTTGTTAGTCTTGTAGTTGTTGTCGTCAGTTAGTTACTTGGTTGTCACTAACAACGCCATAGTCGAAGCCAAAAAGTGCCTTTAAGCGGAGAAGACAAAAGAAAACTTAAGCATTTGAAAAAATTCAAAAGATACTTTATGTCATTGTGAAAGAGTCTTTAAGATTTAACGGCAACATAGCCAAAACACCGAAAAGTAGGCAACAGAAAAAGCAGCATTTTATTTCTGGTACGGTATTAAATATATTTAGAGATGAACGAACGAACGAACGAATTCATTCATTAACGCTTCGTTGAGCAACAACATTACCGTTAGATACCGAAAAAAAATTTCGTCAATAACGTAAACGTGTTAAGGATGTGTTGATAGTTGGGGAAAGATTTGTGCAAAGAGCCGGAATGATGGATGTATAGAAGGCAGGAAGGAAGCATGAGGCTTTAAGTAGCGTGGAGATGGGATGAAAAAAAAATTGTTGGGAAACTTTAGTGACTATAGTGAAGTCATTGGTGACAGACTGTCGGTTGTCTCGTTCGGATTTTGCTTTTTCGTCAAAGTAAAATAAAGTTAGACAACGTTCTATACAGTTCTATAAAGTGCAGTTAGCCAACAGCTGGAACTGTGCGTCAAACTCTTTGCTAGACTAACTCTATTCAAACGTTTTCATCCAGCTTGTATCGTTCTTAAGTTCTTCTTTTTCATTTACAGTAAAATGGCTCAAGACACTAAAATTCTACGACGTAGCAGCATCATGTGGAGCGGTTTGTTTTTGAGCATGCTTTTGCTAACGGCAGCGGAGGCCAATACAACGCTTGAATCCACTGTAGTCACCGTTGCAAGTGATGTAAGTGTTGCCAATAATATCACATTAACTAGCACGGAACCAAGCGTAACTCCCACGTCTGCAAGCTTATTGCCCGTTGCTGGTACCAATGGTGCGTTAGCAGTAACCTCTACCGCTACTACACAGTCTCAAGAGGTTGTTGAGACCACACCGGAGAGCACCGCCACTGTAGCTGAACATGAGCTGATCGGTTCTGCTGGCCCAGACAAGAAGGAGCAAGAAGCTATACTCAAAGCCTTGGACTGGTTGAAGGAAAAACGTGCTCCGGACTATGGCTGGGGCAACGATACTCATGTCGTTATACTTGCCAAAGAGCTATCGGGCGCACGAGATCCTACCGACACCGATGGTCATGTGCAGGTTATACAGGAGCTAGAAGATACACTCTCGGTCAAAGAGATGGAAATCGAAATACTAGCTATGCTGGATCGTCATCATACGCTGCCCAAACCATTGAATCTGGATAAGCTAGCGCGTTATGTGCTCGCCCTAGGCTCGCTGTGCAAGGATCCGAAGCATTTTCATGGACACGATCTGGTCGCTACGCTGCAGCATCATGAGCCAGCGCAAGATATTGAATTTGCGCTAACCACGCTTTCGGCCTGTAGTTCAGCGGCGCATGTGCGCAAGCGCCAAATACGACGCCTGCTGGACATTGCCAGTGGCGTGACCGATCAGAGTGTGGAAACAATTGCCATGGTAATACTTGCTCTACGCTGCATTGTCACCGATCATCGGCATCGACACTTGCAACACTTTGTGCGTAGACCAGCACGTGGCCTGGCCACACTGCAAGATCCCCGAGGCGGTTTTGGCTCGCTGCGCAGTACAGCTTTGGCTATGCAGGCACTGCAGGATCTGGAACGCGATCCAGCGGGCTCTTGGAATCGTTCGGCTGCTTCGCGTTGGCTTCTAAGCAGACAGCGTTCAGACGGTGGTTGGACAGAGGAGCCGCTACAAGATGGTCAGGATCCCAGCATTGGCGTGGGTCTTACAGCAGACATCATTCTGGCACTAGGCTGGAAAGGCTTGGGCGCTGTTCGCGCTCTGCAATGCGACCATGTCATACGTGAGAACAGCGATCCAACCTCAGGTAAGCACTTCTTAGATTTACTCTATACCATTCCGAATAGTTCCGATTGACCAATTGCGATTGATTGCAGAAAATGGCGAACCCAAATTAGCTGTTCCTTTTGGTTTGACCACTTCGGCTGAGGAGTCGGATACAAGAAATGTCTCGTACACCTACACACTTTGGGTGGGCTCAAACGTAACTGAGGCATTTTCACTTTCGCTAGTCTCGCCCAAGAACACGAGCTTTTTCAAAGCTATGACGCAGGCGGCTGAAATCGATCCAAGGTAAGTGCAGCCAGACAAGCAGCTGTGGATTAGTGGAGCATAACTATCTAATTTAATTTTATTTCTATAAGATTTTCCTTCGAGGCGCGTGAGTGGCCTAATGGACATTATGTGCATACGCTGGCGGGTAAAAAGGAAGAGCCTAGAGGGTATGCAGTTTATCTCAAGTTTATCAGAACACCCATATTTTAATATTTTCCTCATTATAGCTATAACTACTGGTTGCTCTATAGGCTGCCCGAAAAACCGGATCCCAATAATGCGCCTGGAAATCAGCTGATTGCGCCTGTTGGTAAGTAATGAAAACTGTCAAAAGTCAATGTGTGCCAGTATACTACGAAGAGAAAATGGGTAGGGTCTTCGGAAACTATTGAACTGGGAGCAAAAACCAATATATTCAATAAAAGAAAACCCAACTTGACCATTTCAGTCCTTAAAACAATGTTGACCGAACGTCAAATGAGTCATTATCTGTTCCGTATTTTCAAAGTTTTGCACACAAATGATATAGACCAGGAGCTACAACATCAAATAATCGATTAATAATAATTTTCAAAAGAAGTTTTATACGGCATTATTTACTCTCCGAGCTTTTGTATTACCTTCAGAGAATTTAAGGTAAAAGAAAACCACTATCCAGGTGGTCGTTCAGAACTTTTCCTATCGATCTACAAATATTTTGTATTTGCTGGGCTTTGAACCTAGGTTCTTCCAGTCCATAAATTGGCATAAAACGCTTTCGGTCACGACTGCCGCAGACAAATAAAAACAATAGTTCTCATCAAAAATAGCTTTATTGTATTTCGAAATGTGATCTTGAAGATAGAAACAAATTTCCAGGCACTTAAATCAACTGAGGAACTCATTTTCACTCCAACTGAGCTATCTTCAATATACTTTTTCTGACATAGGAAACGTGACTATCTATACATATAAATTTGAAACGAGTACCATAAATGTAGCCATTGTTTGCAAAATCCGGCTGTACGGAGTTTCATAAAATAGATCTTTCGAATGCTCAACAAGGCACTTCTTTGAATCGATAATAATAGAAGATAATAATGATAACTCTGGGATCTGAGTCCCAGAGTTTCCCAGATGAAAGAGAAGTCATCATCGGTGGCTGATTTTCCTTAATTCTTCGAACACTTCGGCTAATTTTGATCGGTTTAGCATTCATAACAGCGATTGTGCTGAGTGCCTTGAAACTGGTCGATGGATTTAATTATATTCCTACAAATGAATTTGAGAAAGTAACTCCTAATAGACTAATATCGGCCCAATCGAATTCAACACTGTCGATTGCCTAGAAGGTATGAAAAATCTGTATGATTTTTTCATGGCACTGTATCCTGAGAACGCGTCTGTTGGGAGTTGGTTTACGAAAAAACCGTAACTCCTCGCCATGGGGCAACTAGATATAAACCTTCTAGTCTTAACATTTTTGGATTGGTATGGTGGCGACTGTTGGTAAGCTGGTAATAGCTTGCTAGAGGTCTGACGAAGGACTTGAAAACTGGTACCACGACAAGCCAGTTACCCCTGCCTTATGACATGCTAACTTGTTGGACTAAACTTTCGGGGAGCTTCGTGGTGGTTGTAGTTTATTTTCCATACCACGGCCAGAGCAATCCAGCTTGGTATGAAAGTTTCATTCTCATTTTGGGTGCCGAAATGCGCAGTACGGAAGATAGGCTTAGATAGGCTTCCACCCAGAGCAAGGATTGCGATACGTCATCATAATTTGAAGCTAAGTTGTTACCTTTGTATCCTCAAAGAAGCATTGGCCGATGCAATGTTCAGGCCCATGCTATTGAGCACCGTAAGCCTACACGGCAGTGTCTACGTAAAGGACTTTCGATTTAGTGGTACGGTGGCGACTGTTGATCATTAGTTCCAAGTGGCGATGAGCTCAACTGACAGTAGCTTGCTACGAGGTCTGACCCAGGACTTGAAAACTGGTAATGCGGGAAGTCAGTATCCACTGGCTGACTAGACTGACTTGTTGGGATTGCCCTTTGAGGAGCTTCGTGGTGGTTGTGATTTACAACCCATATCGCAGGCAGAGCTACCTAGCTCGAGTGTGAGTTACATTCTCAACTCGGGTGCCATATGAAAGTAATTCGGTACCGTTAAAGTTACCTTAAAGTGCCTCCTTGAAGGAACACTGGTCGATTAAATGTTTCAGTACCATGACACCTATGACACACCGTAGAATTAAGCCTTACGAATTTACGATACGGTGATGACATGTGCCTTTCTCCGGAATATTGGAATGGGAAAAAAGTATTCTTCGGTTTTTTAGTAAAAATAAATTCCGGGCTTTTGTCGTTGAAAAACTGCAGCAGGTAGTTTTTGTAATAATCTTTTGAGGTGCCATCACTCTTTTAACAAGAAAGTGTTGAAGAGATCGGAACAATGGATAATCTGACGGTGCAATGTCAGAACTGTCCCAGCCAAATTCATTAATTTTTTGCCGGATCAATAAAGATGCGTGTGGTCTTGCGTTGTCATGGCAGTAGAGATCGCAAAACTAATCGCATAAATTGCTGATAGTAGAGATTCGAATCGATCGTTTGGCCAGGCGGTAGAATCTCATAATGGATGATCCCTTATAGTCCCACCAAACGCACAGCATCATCTTCCTTGTCGTCAATCCCAGCTTTGACACCGTTCTTTGAACTTCACCTTTAATCGACCAAGACCGTTTTCGAACATTAGTCAGGTATTTATAGTATACGCCTACCTTTTGGTTTAATTCACCTTGCCCCATGGCAAGGAGTCATGGTTTTTCGAAATCAACTCTCAACAGACGCATTCTCAGGACTCAGTGCCATGATAAAATCATACTGACATCCATCAAACCGCCGGCAGTGCAGGATCATTGGGCTGACATGTCTACCGTTTTCGAACAATATTATCGTACTCGTATGTGATCCACTCTATTCGTCACCTGTTTTCATACGTTTCAAAAATAGCTCGATTAGCTTTATTTTCGTTTCAGTAGCGAATCGCAGATATAAATTCGGTACATTACATTGTTTGCACCAAGTTCATGAAGCACCTAAGCATCAAGCTTCTTTTTAAAACCAACTTTATTCACATGGTGAAAACTGTTACATTTTGTGCTCAATCTTCAGTTCCTAAGCGATGACATTCCATTGATTTTGGTTCATTTTGAAGAACCTATATAGTTCACTGTTATTAAGTTACAATCAACATTTTTTTGAAGGGGTCTTTTAAAGCATTTCGTTCGCCTTTTTTCCAAACCAATCGATACAAGCCTTTTTGAAAAATTATGCGATATCCAACGCAAAGAAGTATTTTTGTAAATCGAATGTACATGCAATGTTGAATACATGCGTGTGGAAAAATGCCAAAGCATATCTCAGTCTCAGAATAAGTCAAATCAGTGATGAAATCAAATGATGATCTTGAAAACCATCAAAAAACGGTGACCCGAAACAGTTCTCAGCATCAAAAATTTGTTGTGACTCAATTCAAATTGAAATTCAACACGAGAACGATTAAGTACAAATAGCACTCTTAAGATAAGATACTGGAATTTCCATTAAAAATGTCAAACCTTACGATGCTTTGGTCAGAAAACCATGACTGAACTGCAATCCATGAGTGACTGCTTGAACAGCAATGATATTTGGCCCCTATCAGAACAAATTTTTTTTTATAGATGGTACCAAAACAGAGGAAATTCTCTTTCTCGCTACAATTCTTATTGGCTGATTTGAGATTTGAGCCTGGAGAGTTTTTGTGTCTCTGAACGCAGCTATGCTCAAATTTTGTATTTTTTTTTTATAAGAAATTTCTCTAGTTAAAGAGCACGAACATATTCTCAGCCTTCGCAGTAGATTTTCCAACTGTTTTGGTACAAACTATTGGGTACTTCTTCATAAGTTCTGATAAAAGTATTTAGCTCAATATTGAAGATTTCTTTGTTTTTTTCTAACAGGTGTGGATGAACTTTTAGTGGAGGATGGCGAACACTATTTGTACTGGTATAAAAAGCTTTAAGCTGCTCGATCGGCAGGCATGCGAAAAGCTTTAACAACGCAGCTTCAAAAAACAATGCGAAAACAGAATTAGCAGCGCGCTTAAAAACAACAATAAGACAACAAAATTTTAAATAAAAAATAAAAAAACACAAAACACAAAACAAGGGCAAGTTTGAGCATTGTTCCAGAAAACTTAAAAAGCAATGCTGGCAATAAAAGGAACAGAAGCTGCTATGATTTAAAACTTAAGTAAAATACCAAAAAAAAAAACAAATAATAACACTAAAATGACTTGGAATTGTGTAGATCAGCAATGAAACTACTCATTGAAAAAGCCAAGAACCGGCCATAGAAGAAAGCTTTAAAAAAAAAAACACTGAGAATTGGGCGAAAAATAATAAAAATTAAGTTAATTTTTCAATATTTTAAAACTTTATAGATCTCACTTGAATAATAATTTTCGAACTTTAGCTTATGATTAATTTTGTATTGCCTACTTCTCGGCGCCATTTAAGAAAAAATAAAAACAACTTCACACCGTTCATACTACAATAAATAAAGTGCTTAAGAAACACTGGAGAAAATATATATGTATATGTAATAAAATAAATATGCGTAATTTTATAATACTTTTGAATTTATATGAAAAGAAAATATTTTTAAATTATGAACAATTTTAATTTCACAACTAAGAAAAACAAAATAAAAATAAAATTTAGCTTTATTTTTGAAAACAAAAAAAAAAACATACGACCGACCATTTATAAAAATTAAAAAAAAAAAAAATAAAAACTATTCAACGCAGTAGCAAGAAAAAGCAAACATATACAATACAAAAATTGTATATTTAACATACACACAAACATATATATACACACATATATATATAGACTATATTTATCTACTTTACTTGAAATAATTGTAAAGAAAAGCATGATTATAAGCTAGCTAAGAAGCTTCTCACATTCTTTACCTACTCAATATCCCTCAACTACTACCGAAATATCTTAATATATATACATATATATATATATATACAACATACTAACTTAAATTCGTATCTATGACTAGCTATTTATTATTTATGAATAATTATATAACTATGTATGTATTTAACGTTAACTACTGCATGCATTTTCAATGTTTAACTGTATGAAAAACAAGCCGTTATAACAGCTATTTATTTAAAATACCTTATATAAACATACATATAAAAAAAAACCTGTGCTTAGCTACATACCTACATTTACATATATACATATATATATAATTATATTTAATAGAATTAGACTTGAGCTGAGTAATAAAAATAAGCTTTTTTGTAATAAGAAAAAAAAAATGAAACTCTTTTAAGTATAACCCAAGCAGCTTAAACTGTTCTAGAGCCAATAACAGCTGTTTGGCAGGCTTTAGTTTAATTATTTGTTAAGCTTTTTTTATATAAAAACAAAAAAATATGGCAACAAGTGAAGGCTTTAAGTTAAAAATAATTTTTTTTTAATACTTTATAAAAATGCAATATAATCAAAACTATTTCATCTTCTGATTTTTCCCTTAGCAAAAAGCTTTATTAAAACCACTGTTTGTTAGCAACTTTTTAAAAAAAAAACAAAACAAAATACAAAAAAGCGTTGAATAAATTTAATAATAATATAAAAATATAATTAAAACAAATAATTTTTAAAGCTTACAAAAAAACAATTTTGAAAATATGTAATAAAATAATTTTATACGTAAAGTTAAAGCAGACAAGAAGAGACAAAAAGCAAAGACAACAACAACAACAACAACAATTTTATATACAAAAGCAGCTTTTAAGCGAACGTTCTCGTATCTCGAAAGCAGAAATGAAGTGAGCATAAAAAAAAACATCATTTACTCAAATTTACTAGAATTTCAAATTGAAAATTAAAAATAGAAATTATGCAAAAAAATAAACAGTTGAAAAAGTTGCAAAAATCTTTGTCAAAAATCAAAAATAAAAACATAATAATTTTGACTATTTCATTATTTTGTTTAAATTTGCGTAAAAGCAGCAGCGCTCGCTAAGCAGCATTAATTAATTAATTAATATAACATTTTAAACAATCTAAGCTAACTACCCCCTTAATAGAAAGCATATGTATTATTATTTAATATTAAATACAAAAACATTTCAAAACAAACCGCATTTAATACAAAAAAAAAAAAAAAAAAAACAGCAAAAACCTGAATTTTTAACAGTTATGGCTACTATTTGTCAAAGCTTTGCTGAAAATATTTAATAAAATATTTTAGTTTTTATGTTATTCTTTTTTTATAATGATTCAAAAGTTTGTACTTTGAGGCATTTACAAACGCATACATTAACACACACACAAACACACACACAAAAACAAACACATATATTGTATACAGTCAAGTTGTGTATGCATATGTATTGTTAAGATAAACTATAAACTTGTCAAAAAAATATTTCAAATCTGGCTTTCATCTATAATAAAATGAAAATAAACTGAGTGTGTTTTTGCTGCTGAGACACCAGAAACTTAAATGACTCTTCTTTTCAAAATAAATAAGGATTCTGCAACACCTAAGGTGACAGTTTGTCTTAAATAAGAGCACCTTTATCCTTCCGTGCCTGGCGGTACCACAAGGAACCAAGTTTTTTCGCATCTCCATAGGGCTGCCATCAGTATACCGAGACATATCACGGTGCCAGGTCCTTTAACCAGTTGTTCCGGCGTACACTTTGGATGTTACGTTCAAACTTAACTGTTCTGCAAAAAAAGTTATTGTAATCATAGTAAAATAATTAAGGTAGCTGCAGGGCTATCAATCCTCTCTCTCTCTCTCTCTTACTCAAAGTCAGAATTGTCAATATCAACACAAATTATTTGATGTCTTTGATTTTGGCGCTCTATTCCGTGCAATATTTTTTGACAATTCTGACTTTCGGCTCTCAGCCCTGCAGCTTGCTATTATCAGGGTACACAGAATAAGGTAGCGGCAAGACGGAGAGCGCGACTGCCGAAAATGTCAAAGCGTACTGCTTCAGCTGTTGTTGCTGTTGTTGTTTCTTTCGGCAGCTAGTTGATTTTGACACCTTCGGCTATGCGAAAGAGAGCACTGTCAGTTTTGCAGCAATCTTGTTATTCAACCATGGCTATTATTTTTTGCACTATGATTGTAATCGTCCTTGTGCAGCTGAGAGTCATTTCTGAAGTATGGTGCCGTTTTGAAAAACATTCTGAAGAAAAACAGAACAACTAAATGTTGAAATAAATTAAAAAATCAAACAAAGTTTTGTGGAAACTCGGATTCTGTACAAGAAACTACTTCAGAAATGACTCTCAGCTGCACAATGAATTTTTTTGCTGAACATCTATATCTATACTATTATATAAAAAGAGACTCACGGCGTATTTGGTGACGAGTGTTCTCAACAACCGCTGAACCGATTTTTATAATTTGTTCAATATTCAATAGCTATGATAAGCGAAATTACTATAGGGTACTACGCTTTTTACAAAATACGTCGCTGCGCCTCAAAAATTAGCTATGTGCTTTTTGACAACTTTTCAGGAGAGCAAAAAAACTGATTTATCCTCTACACTTGCAAATTTATTGCAAGAAAATGTTGACCGAAAATTTTCGAAACAACTTCTCCCGAAATTTTCGGGAAGTTGTTTCTTTATAAAATTTTGCGTTTTCGAGATTGAAAAAATTATTTCAATTCAACAGTGTATTTAAGGACCAAACGTAAGTATTGCATATAGAAACGTTATAAATTTTCTGCAAAAGTTTATCAAAATTTGTAAATGGTTCCTTGAGGAACTCATTGTTGAAATTTAGAATTGGAATTTTTACCTGTATATATTATCAAAGAGAGACCAAAAGAGTGTCCCAACAAATAAGTGCTAATATACGAAGAAGATTGCATAGAACTGAGATCGCATAACAAAGATGAAGACTTTTCGAATAACGACAGCATGATGGATTCTTTTTTTGTGACACCTGTAATAAGGGTCCGGAAATCGCATCGAAAATATATGCAAAAACAAGAACAAGGCAAATAGTATGTCATTGAGTATTTTTAGCTGTCTCGAATTTTTTTCGAATTTTTGAAGGTTGAACTGAGTATAAAACGTTTTTCCCGAATATTTAAATCCACTAACTGCATTCATTTCAAAAGACCAGCAATAAAATCGACTGCAAAATATAGGTAGTGTAAAAATTCTTCTCAGCGAATCGCTTTTGACACCTCTCGGCGAATCTTCCCAGCGAATCGCTTTAATGACCTCAAATGCTTACATTCCGCGATACCCGGATGACTCTCCAAAAGAGCTCGTTGGCGATTGTATCATCTCTCAAGCGATGCGCTGGCGGTTCTGAGGCTATTGAAAATGTTTCTGAGAAAATTGTGGACATTTGGTCTGTTCGAGTACTTCTCCAGTGAAAAATATCCAGCAGCAACTTGCAAGAAAGTAACGCACAATTTTCTCTCATATTGAAAACTATCGACAAAATTACTCGAACGCAAAATTTGCAAAAACTTGCAAGCCTCGATAACAGCTGATTAACGTCTTGCTTACATTTCAAGTGGAATGGAAAGCAAAAGGAAATAGGATGTCAAATGTTCTCCTGGAACATTTCGCAAGGTTTAAAGCGGTTAGCTTGAACAAACGCAACATATAATCATGGTGACTTTTACAAAATTTTACAAAATTTTTAATAAATCTTTTTGACTTGTTTAAAAGTTCAAATTGCAACTGTCTTAAATCAGCTGTTTTCTAGCTTGCAAATTCTCGACAGTAAAAATTTATCCAACAGAAATTTGCCTCCAAGTCAACTGTCACTTTACGCTCTCAATTTCTCTCATTTTGCAAGTTTTTTGCGTACGCGAACGCCAATAGCTGATAATTTCTAAAAATTATCAAAAATTACACTGAACAACAAAACTGAAGTTTTTAAAAATCCCAAGAGGTTTCACAACGGTTTCTGAAGGTTTTGGATTTGCTGAATCCGAATCTGAAGTCAGAATTTTTGGGTCACCCTAGGTTTTCGAGCTTCAGGGGAGGCATAACTCTAACCCCCTACTGTTAATGAAATCAATATGACCGACTCCCAATCCTTTTTCAATAGGAACATTTTTTTGCCTTGGAACCCATCCCCTCCGACCCCTCCGTATGGGGGCTCCCATACAAATTTTATGGTTTAAATATATTTTTTATATGAACTTTTTATTTAAACAAAAAATTCGACAAAATTTCTGTTTGCCTATTTATGATTAACTAGATTTCTAAATATTAAATTAATGAAATACCAAAAATAAATTGTAATAATAAAATATATTAAAATAAAAAAAAAATTAATTTGAAGCAAATTTTTTGTGTTACAATAAAATAATAATAAATTTTTTTTAAATAAAATTTTCATATAAAAAAAATCTTAAATTTGTATGGAAGACCCCATACGGAAGGGTCGGAGGGGATGGGTTCCAAGGCAAAAAATGTTCCTCTTGGAAAAGTAGTGTGGTCGGTCATATTGATTTCATTAACAGTAGGGGGATAAGGTTCTGCCTCCCCTGTAGCTCGAAAACCTAGGGTGACCCGAAAATTCTGACTTCAAATTCGTATTCAGCGAACCCAAAACTTTCAGAAACTGTTGAGAAACCTCTTGGGATTTCTTGAGTGTTGTACCGTGTTATCAGTACTCGAACAGACCAAATGTCAGATCGATCTGTCAATGTATAGTGACGTTACAGTGTTCTTAAACGTCAAATGTTTGTACATGCTTTTCTTATGGAAATTATAGCCGATACACACTGACTGCAACATGCAACAAACGACAAACGTCAAAAATACAACGCATGTTTTCTTATGTCTATAATTTTTGGATGCAGCACGACAAAGAGAAGATGCGACCACAACTGATGCAGTAGCAGACTTCATAGCCGATACACATTGACTGCAACATGCGTCCAACGACAAAACGAAAGCTAGTCGTCAGAGAGAATTGTCGCAGTGTTCTCGACGACTCGATTATAATGAATGCAACAGCAACAATCTGTATTTTTTATGAATTCAACACAAAACTTACACAACGGACCACGCGCACAGCTAGCTTGAATATAGTTAAAACATAAAAGAAAACATACTTCAGAGTCCTCTTTTGTCGTCTGTCAAATTTGAAATAGATTGAAGTCTGTGGCTGCAACTATTGTGATCTCATCCTTTCTTTGTCGTGCTGCATCCAAAAATTATATTTACATAAGAAAACATGCTTTCTATTTTTTGTCGTTTGTTTCATGTTGCAGTCAATTTGTTTCTGCTATCAATCTATTTGTAATTTGACAGACGACAAAAAAGGACTCTAAAGTTAACATTTATGTTCTAATAATATTCAAGCTAACTGAGCGTTTTTCGTAGTATGCGTTTTGTGATTATTTTTTTGTTTAATATAGTTTGAAAGTAAGTTAAAAAATTTAATCAAATCCATCAGAAACACAGAAGTACAGAAAATATAGATTGTATTGCTGTTGCATTCATATAATCAAGTCGTCGAGAACACTGCGATAATTCTCTCTGAACTACTAGATTTTGTTTTGTCGTTAGACGCATGTTGCAGCCAATGTGAATCAGCTTAAATGTGATGAAAATGTTGCAACGACAATGCGTCATTGCAAAAATGTTGCTGTCGTCGATTTAGAACTTTGAGAAATTCGGCATTTGTTAATGTTTTCGTTTAATTTCGTGCTTCTTTTGTGGTTTGTAGTGTTCGTTCTTATTGTGTTTGTGTTTCTTATTAAATAATTTAAAATGTATGAAAATATAGCTTATCGTGTTGCATCCAAAATAATCAAGTCGCAGGCAACATGCCAACATTTTCGTTTTCACCTCGTGTTGTTATGCTGTAGCCGTCGTCAATGTGTTCAGGCTATTAAACAACTTTTGGTATTGTTATAAAAATGGATAAAGAATTTTGGGCCTCGCTAACCAAAGTGCAAAAGAAACAAAAGAAAAGTCCGTTAAATATGTGGTGACTCTGCTCCGTCGTATTCAATCGTAAACCAGAGATAATGAGATGGGAAACTTCGACAAATTTCGGCAAGAAAGAGATAGCCTTCTGTCAAAATGGCAACAATACCAACATAAACTCTACAAATGTGTTAGTGCAATTTTTGACATACTCCCCAGTTACCTTAATTAAATACAAAATTCAACAGTTTCCTTAAATTTAAGCAGTCTGGTGAAAACTCAGTGGCCACATCCAGCGCTCTCAATAAGTTATATTTTCTGAATAGTTTGCTATTTGAAACGTCAAAATAGTTGTCAAATTAACGAAATGCAAACAGTTTATTGAATAAATTGGTAGCTTAACCAGGAAATTGTAATTTTTGTCTCTTTTAAGTTTATTTATTCAGTATTAATTTTAAAAATATGCTCTCAAAACTACAAGAACATGCGCATTCATTGTTATTTGTCAAAATTTATGTTGCACGGCATTACATTTTAACAAATTGCCAATATTTTTGATGTTTGACTTATCAACTCAGTCATAGAAAAAAAGCGCTAATTAGGTTTTCTACTGGAACAGTTGTATCGCTTGAAAGCGCTCACTGATTTAATCTGAAACCCACCTTGGCATGAAAGCCAACAGCAGAGTTGCATAAAAACGTAGTTTTGTACTATTTAGAGTAGGTAATATTCACTACGAATTAATAAGTACGAAATTATAGTAGAATTGTACTAGTACTATTTTATTCGGAATTAATTTTATACAGGCCGGTTTTTGTTACAGAACGTCTTCACTAGGAATAGAATCAAGGTACAGAATAACTTTTTATTATTTTGACCCTCTTTAAGAATTTTGCAGTTTTTGGTTCTCTTCTCAAACAAGTTCTGACCTTATAAATTGAATAGTGTTTTTTTCACGAAAATTTTGATCTCAAAAGTAAGATTAATTGCAGTTCTTTCTTTAAATTGACGATTTTAAAATTCTACCCTTAAATGCTGTCAACCGAAGGAACTGAAAAGTGACATTTTAAGAAAATATTGAACATAAATAAAGCCCCAACAAAATCCTGCTTACATGCAATTGAGAGAGTAATCCAGATTATTTAAATCACTGATTACCTTCTCGCTTACGGAACCCATTATTTCTTTATTTAATCGATGAAGATTTCGCTTGACATAGAAGAACTTAGTTATAAGCTTATAAATTGTGTTGAATAACTTTTAACCATTCACCAATTATTTTTTAACAAGTTTTAAGTTGGTGAATAAGATATTGCTTTGCGCAAATTAGGAAAGCGATTGAAATTGAATAGAGATCATTGTATAACTCTTGGTAAACAGTTAATGAATTTCTTCTTTAGAATGAAAAATACTTTTATTTGGAAGATAACAAATATTTATCTGTAAATTCAGAAGCTAAAATGAATACGTTTTTGTTATAAAATCGAAACATAAAATAAGCAATACGTTTCACTTAAAGATTTCATTAGATAAAAAACTAGATTTGAAACATGTTCATATTTAGGGTGCTCACAGTTCTGTATTATCTGCTCTGTTAACTTTGCCGTCTATTAACTTTAGAACATTTTAGCACGTGTTAACTTTGATTGTTTTTGTTTTACGTACAAACTTGAGATACCACTTGTTGCTAAAGTTATCTCACTTCTGCTCATGACTTTCTTTTGTGTTAATGTGGTATCACTAATCAGCTGATTTAATTTTGTTGCAAAAAAATGGAAGAAGAATGGATCGTCGAAGAAGTAAGTACATTTTTCCATAATTCTTCGTTTCCGTTCATTCGAGGCATGTTTTTGAACAAATTTCAAATTTTTTAAAACTATTTTTGCAATTTAGCTCCAAAACACAAAAAAAGTGCTCACAGTTCGATTGAAATATCTTTCTAAAGTTGCCAGGTGTTAACTTTAGAAGCAAACTGTGAATTCCCTAATTGTTTTGTTGGTAAATATATTTACTTCCTTCATTTATCTTTCTTCTCTCAAAGCTGTTTCTATAAAAAAGAGAAAAATATTCCAAATATTCAAACTGGAAGGGCACGATTAACTTAAAGCAAAAGTATGAGGCTATGCATTTTGGTGCCACTCTGGTTAAAACGGTAAATAATTTGTTAATAAATAATAATTTGTTGTTAATTATAAATAAACTTGTTGTTTAATATTGAATATTCGTTAAAAAATTATAAAAAATCACAGATTTGTATAAGCGTTTTTCGAACTTTTATGAATTTTATCTCCTAAACCATAAAAAAAATCCTTTAATTTGCCACCATTGGGCTTAGCGAGTCCAAATACATATAATCTAACTATTCCAACTCAAAAAAAAAATAAAAAGACGTGGGCCCTATAGTAGAATTATGACGAAATTTGTTTTTTTGTGTTTTATCTACTTAGAACAGGGCAAAGTTTTTGGATTAAATAAAAATTGTAATATATTCTGCACTCTTTGCATAGAGGGTGCAGAAAAATGGAATATATTCTTGATTTCCTTTATCGGGAAAAGAAAATACCATTGTTCTACCGCAAACAGCATTTAAGGTCGAAGCAACTTTGATATAATAGTACATTTTTATTTTTTTTGCAATGCAACCCTATTAATAGAATCTGACAATAATACTTGACAACTATGAGGTGAATCATGTATACAATACATGAGACTCACAAAAGTACCCAAAAAATTGAAGAAGAAGCATGAATTTGGAGGGAAACATGAAAAAAAACATCATTAAAAAGAAGTTTCCCATCTCATTATCTCTGTCGTAAACTATTGGGTTGCAGAGTTCAAAAGAGGTTGAACCAGCACAAAAGTTGAACACGCCGGGGAAGCACCAGAAACAGTAACAATCAATCAGAAACAAGAACGTTCGCACTTTCCAACAATGTTTGGACATGTTTAAACAAAATCATCAGAATCGAAGGAATTGGCAAAAAAGTGGGTAACTCCCAATGGAAGTGCACAAAGGTGAGTGAAGACGCAACAAACGAATGAAAACTTGTTGACGTCTGTTTTTTGAGAATTTTTAAGGATTACTGCGAACTCAAAGACATCTCCGCTTAACTAGTTTCACTTTATTTTAATTTTTTAATCATTTTTTTAATGGAGAATATTCGAGTTTCCGTAATTGGGATAAAAAAAGAAATCATAAAATAAACATAAACATCTTAAAATTTATGAAAACAATCAAAAAAAAAATAATTATTAAAAATAATTTTTAAAATTAAAATATTAAAAAAAATTCTAAAAAATATTTTAAAAGACAATTAAATTAACCTTTAACTGTAGAGGGGAATTGTTTTGAACAAACCCTGTCACATGGTGGTAAATTTATTTATTTTACTTTTAGAAAAAAATTCTAACAAAAAATTATTTTTTTAAAAATTGTGTTCTTTGAAAACTAGTTATTACATTTTCAATTAAAATACATAAATACAAAATAATTTTTTTTAAAAATTCAAAACAGAGGTTAAAATTTCCACAACAGTTAAAGTTTAAGTAATTAAAAAACAACTCCACAATTACAATTATATAAATAATTCAAAAAAACAATAATATTACTACTTGAAAAATATTGTAAAGATTAAAGAAAATTAAAAAAAAAAAATGTAAACACTACTACTATACTCGTATTATACAAAAAAAAAAAAGTTCAGAACCGATTTTGTCATTCAAAAGGTATACAAGTAATCGTACGTCCTCGCGTACATGCTTCTACACAAGTATTTTATCGATCTCGTTCACGAGCTTCTAGCTTTTGATGAGAACAAATTATGATACTTCACTTCTGGCTGGATCCTCCCTTGCTCCAGAAAAAATCTGTTCAATCAACATTTTTAAGGTCTTCCTACTGTTTTTAAGACACCTAAATAATGTCTATATTAAACAATGAGTTTAAATTTGAGCTGACCTTTGGAAGAAATTCAACAAATTTTTGTGTGCTTCGAATCTATATTGTTGATCTATAATAGATATATATTATAATTTCTTTCAGTTCAAGTTACAAAATACATAAATTTTTTGTTTATAGTTTTCGCGCATCTTTCAGACATACATTTAACCCAATTTAAATAGAAAATAGAAAAGGGTACACCTTAAGGAAATTCTTTAAAATCTTGTTTGCAATAAGTAGCTCCCCCGGTTCAGAGCAAGAGCTACAGTTAAGCGCTCTCGTTCAGAACCGGGGGTGCAACAGTTTCTGACGTTTATATTTTCTATTATAATAAAATGCATATCCGTCGACTTTCAATGAAGAAATAAATTATGTCCAGCTGTCTCTGTTTTGCTATTGTTGATCTGCTGGTTTTTCTGTTTATGATTGGGTTATGTTATTCGTGTTGTCTACTCTTCCTCAATAATTTGTTGTTGTTGAATTTGAGGTTGATCAGCATCACGATGCTGCTGCTGGTTTTTGTTGTGGTGATGGTCACCACCGCGATTGCGTTGATTACGATTGCGTTGGTTGCGATTGTCACGTCGTTGACCACCCCAGTTTCCACCCTGGTTGTTTTGATTGCGATTATAGCCACGATCGCGATTGTTCATATTACCGCGCTGGAAGAAGTTGCCCTGCTTCATGTCGAACACTTTTTCGTTAACGTCGACCAAGTTGGTGACCTTATCAACAAATTGCATAGCCAAAGCCTGCAGCCTAGAGGGTTCCGAACGATGCATAACCACAGTTTCTGTAGGATCATCTAAGGAAGCCATAAGCTCTTCGTTGATGATCATCTTGCTGATGAGCGAGTGTACCTTTTGCACGGGCAGCTCATACATCTGGGCCAACGAAGGAATGCTCAAAGAGGTGTAGACGTTGGAGTATGTAAACAGATAGGTGCGCAAGCTTTCCTCTTTGATGAATTTTGTAAGCATATCGCGCACACGATCAGCTTCGTAGAACAGATCCCAAACCTTGGTGTTCATCTTTTTATTGACAATAAAAGTGACACAGGCCTGCCAGTTGCCACAGCGCATAGCCTTGGCAGCGGCAACAACATGCTCCCGCATCGACTCGGGTGGTCCAACGAGCGACTGGCGTTCCGAGGAACGCAACTGCTGGTAGAAAGTTTTGCTGCAAGAATAGAAACGCTTAAAAAACTCTCAGACAGTTTGAGTCTATTATTCTCACCTGATCATACGACGACGAGCGTCAAATTCATGTGCAGCAATGTAGGGAATCTCGAGTAGCATGGCGGACACCAGGTAGACACACTCCAACAGTTCCAGGTTTATGTGCATGTGGAAAGGCATTTGACGCTGCTTCTCAATCTTTTCCTGCTCAGCAGAGCGTTCGTGCTGGCGTTGTGGCAACAGACCCTGAGCCAACAATTCCTTAGGCTTGCCAGTGACCATCAGATCAACCAAACAGTGATGCGCATCCTTGACATTCTCCTGTCTGAAAGCACACAAACCTAAATTGGCCATCATGCGATTGTATAGAATGCGTGTCGACGGATCAGCTACGTCAATGTTGTCTTGCAAATGCGACATAAGCACCAAATCTCTAGCCTGGAACCAGTTATCATGCATGGCGTGGTGATAGATATGCGCTAGAATGGCACGTGTACGAATACGATCGGTATCATCCTTGGAGTAGATGAACTTGCAGAGCTTCTCCATGGTCTCGACAGAGGTAACAGTGCTGGCTGGCAACTCGCCCTTTTTACGCTTGAGCACATCGGGATCAAACTTGTAGTATAGATGTTCAATTTTACGCAAATAGACGCGACAACGTTCGTTGTTGTTACCCACGCGCTCAAAGTACTCCAAAACGCTTTCGATTATTTTAGTGACCGTGACTTCGTCCTTGAGACGCGACACATAGTCATTGGAATGAGGATCGCATTCCTTTAAAAGCTTGGTGAATTCATCATCCAGACGCTCGACTGCAGCTAGAGAGCAGCCACGTATATAGTAAGGAGCAACCATGAACTCCTCATTTTCCTCGGACACTATTTCAATCATGTGAATGTCTTCGTTGGCCAGTAAAATCTTCATCATGCTTTGCATGATCTCCAGCAACTTGGTCCAGTATTCGAGTTTCATGGGTTCAGAGATCTTCTGATTATAATCAAAGATGGCGGAGATGATGTTAAAGTGAATTTTAACAGAGACTGCATTGCCGAGATTGTTCTGCTCGGCAATTTCTTTGAGCTCGAAGAGTAAATCAATCTGCAGACGGCGATCAGTACGTTTCTTGCCTCGCACCGACATGATTTCATTCAGTTTCTCCAAAACCAAAGGAATATCGATTTCAGCATCCTTTTCAAACATTTTGGGCTTCTCAACGGTGTGTCCCTTGACCACAGTCTCCCATTCACCTTCCTCATCATCCTCCAAGGCTTCATCGCGCTTTCTGCGCACCTTCATGTCCTTGACACGCTTATCGCGCTTACGATCTTCTTTGCGCTCCTCTTCTTTGTCATCCTTGTCGGTAGCCTTCTTCAAGAAACGTTCGCGCATGTTCTGGTATTGGTTTTCATCATCAGAAGACTCACTTTCAGACTCTGTATCAGAGCCCCAGTCAATGGAGTCGTCAGAGTCCTCTTCTTTTTGAGCTTTAGGTGTTTTTATCGCTTGTGGCGCACGCATTTCGGCATGCACTGGTAGCTCCTCCTGATCAGATTCAGGCTTCTCCTCTTCTTCCTCACTTTCTTGGTCAGGAGACTCGCGGAAACGTGTTAAATCCTCCTCGAAGTCCTTGATATACTTGCGCACCTTCTGACGCAGTGTGCCCAGAGATTTCGAATTGTTCTTAGATAGATTCTTGCGTCCATCACGATCTTCCCAAACTTCATTGATGAAATCCTCAAGCTCAGCCAAACAACGAATAAAGAAACGTGGTGTTATGCCATTTTCCTCTTTAGTGATAACAGGCAAAGCCTTTGTATAGGCACGCGATAGATCCTCAAAGCTACTGAGTATGCTAGCCATATCCTTGATTTTCTTGTGGTTACGTATGGTCTTGATTATGCTGACAAGGTTCTCATAACGCTTCTCTTTGGTGGAACGAACCACGCGTTTAACTTCCTCTTCGTCATCGCTGAATTGCTAAAAGTGCAAAATACAGGGTTATTCAGGAGCACCAGCCAGAAAATTGAATTTGTTTTTGATCTTACATATTGTGGTGCCTTGCCAAAAGTTGGTACTTGGACCTCTTCTTCACTGGACTCGGATTCGGAGTCAGAGCCGGTTGCAAAGAAACGCGACATTTTCTAAATTCTTCTGCAAATTAAAGAAAATAGTTTAATTATTTCACTTTCAATTCTTTTTAATCGAAATGCTTTGTTAATTCTATGCTTTTGAGGTTAGAATGCAGCGCCGTTGACGTTTAGCCAACATGGCGCTGTACATAAACTTCGTGCGTTGGCAAACCGCTGCTTGCAAAAATTTCGCTGGCTTTTTAAGCCTGTTTGTAGTAGTTAAACGTAAAATTTTATTATATAACATTTATGTAACGATTATTTTAAAGAATTTATTAACTTTGAATATTAATTACCAAGATATTAATGGCGAAAACTTACAAATTTATCAGCTTAAATTATTTTTCACTGACAATGAGGCTGGTCGCCTGCGTAAAAGGTATTGCCATATGTAAATTTTTGTTGTTTTGAAAAAAATGCTGTCATCGAAATGGTCTCATACGACCATGGTGAGTGTACTTAATGAGCGACCAACCTCAAGGGCACTATCACATCGTCGCCTGAGTAAAATAAGTAGTGTCCGACCGAAACCAAAATTTTGGCCGAAACCGAAACCGAAACCGAATTTCGGCCATTTTTGTAATATTCGGCCGAAACCGAAACCGAAACCGAAACTGAATGTCTACTTGAAAATTGTTTTAAAAAACAAATTATTTTTTAATTTTCTTGTTAAAAGCTTTCAAAAATATAACAATTGAAACATATTATAATAACGTATATATACGATAAATATTCTTTTGCCTTTATTCATAAAAATTTACGAGCATCTTATAAAGCCTTTACAAAAAAAAAACCCAAAAACATTATTCATAAACGTCCAATACCGACAAAAATCTCTTATAAAGGCTTCTTAAATGGGTAACCTTCAATAAACCCTAAAGCCTTTTTAAAATTTTTACTCTAATGTGAGCATAAATATTGTCAAAAATACTTCAAACTGTTTCAAAAAATATGGAAACATGGCAAAACATTTCAAAATATTGAAAATAAAAATTATAAGTGACAATTTTTTTTCAGAGAAGAACATAGATTAAACATTTTTTTGACTGTTTGCATGTCAAAATATGTGACTATTGCTTTTTGACTATTGAGCACTTTAAATCTATTTCAAGATATTTTTATGAATAAGACCGTTTGAATATTAATGTTTAACTTTAAAATAATAAATAAAGAGATCATTTTAATATCACTTTAAGGAACTTTTTAGTATTTAAAGATAAATAACTTAATATTATAATCTAAAAAAAATCTACATTTATCGTTTTGTGCTGGACCCAACCCACACGGTCAATCAAATGACTGAATTTCAAGTTCTACTTAACACCATTAAAAATTTTGATGAAAGCGAACTCACATCTACCATTGAAATATATGTAAGAACCGAATTAGTAGTGTCCGATCAAATATTCGGTTTCGGTTTCGGCCATATTGATGCCGAATAGCCGAAACTGATTAAAAGGGCCGAAACTGGCCGAAACCGAAACCGAAACCGAATATTCGGTCGGACACTAAAAATAAGGTCGTATGTGTAAATTGGGGTGTTTTAAGTTAATGGTGCAATCCTATATTTTTAAATGATATCTTTCGAATGGTGTAATCCATTTTTTTATAGCTCTTTTAGTTTTCGAGATATTCAGTAAAAAATTGTCGCATGTGTTACTTAGTTATCGTTTGAATAAAATATTGTCGTATGTGCGAGCAACCAGCACATACGACAATTTTTTCATACAATTTCAGATTTTTTTGTGTTCGGTAAAAATTTGTCGTATGTTTTCGTTGTCCCGCACGTCCGACAAATTTTTACAACAGTCTGTATAAAATATTGTCGTAAGTGCTTGAAGGCTTGCAGTGAACCTTCAAGTTGCAGTAGTAAGGAAGATGTCAACTACATCAGACGAGTGCAAGAGAGTCAAATCGCCAGCTTCCTATTTGGATGCAGAACTTAACGAGAAAGTAAATGTTATAAGAAAAACTTTGCAGTTAAAAGAATTGTGTTGTTTTCAGAATAGAATATGAGATTCAGAATAGAATATGAGTGGTGACCGTGGCATGCAGGTTAAGTGTGTGGCCTAGCATGCTCGGAGCCCAGGTTCGATTCCCAGCCGCGGCGAAAAGTTTTTTTCAATAAAAATTTTTCTGATCGGTCACCACCTCTCTGCAGACAATGGCAAACCTCAGAGAGTAAACAATGTCATGTAAAGCTTCTTGAGAACATGAACTTTAGCCGTTTGGAGTCGGCATAAAACATGTACGTCCAGTTCTCGGTCAATTGTGTGCAAACATTAATAACACACACAACACAATTGATCATAAGAAGCTCGGTCAAAGTCCTTTCAAGGGCTGAAATGGCCAATTTGTTTTTTTTTTTTTGTTATATGAGATTCTGGCATATTTTAGAAATTCTGGGAGGAATTTTCATCCCTCGGAGCTGACACTTTTTTATGAGTCATGTAAACAAATTTCTTATGATGATATTGAAATAAAAAAACAAAAGGACGTTTCACAAATCTTTCTAAGTTATGGGAAGAGGAACTTTCATTTACCCCAAGAAGGAATATAGAGGAACAAAAAAGAAAGGATTTGAGAAGAATGATCAAATTCTTAGAGGACGATGCAGACAAGGAATTTTATCGAGTTGAATTAGAAAATTAAAGACTTAATTTTTTTATATTCTTTTTACCTAATTTTAAATTATTTAAAATAAAAAAGTCTATGAATCTTAGGCCTTATCTTATGGATTATTTTTATTGAGATTTTGAAGTGTACCTTAAATTGTATTTTTTATAATAATCATTTTATGATCTCATTTATTCTTTATTTATGCTTTTCACCGAACTGAAATCAAATAAAATTTACTTTAATATTTATTTAATCAAATTACTTTTCAATTAAAATTTTTTTTTGGAATTATATCTACTATAGATTGACAAATTAAAAGCCTGAGTTAAAAATTTGTGACAAACTTAAATACATTCAGTGATTACACTTGAAGTCGCACTTAAGTTTTCAGCGAGAATTTTAGAATATAAGAATTAAAGTATAATACTGAAAGAATAAGGATCAAAGTTAAAAAGAACATTTTCAACCAGGAACGTTATATAAATATTTATATTTCTGTTTTGATTTAATGAATTTCACTTTTAATCAACATTTTTGCATAATTATTTGTCGTATGTCATACAGAATATTTGGTTTAGCACATAATATGTGTGTAAATGGCACATACGACAAAATTGTATTAAATGAAACTGTGAAGCAAATAATATGTAAACTAATAATATGTGTGTTCTGCACTTTTTACAATATTGGCAAATTAGAATAAAATTAACTGTGATTTATTGAGCAATTCAATTCTAAACTTTGACTGCGATTTCCCAAAACCTGCGAAATGTAACATACGACCTTATTTTACTCAGGCGGCGACATGTACTTGCTAAGGTGTAGTTCTGTTTTTTTTTTATTTTG
Organism: Tetanocera ferruginea; assembly: GCA_958299015.1. Classification (NCBI taxonomy): domain Eukaryota; kingdom Metazoa; phylum Arthropoda; class Insecta; order Diptera; family Sciomyzidae; genus Tetanocera; species Tetanocera ferruginea. Next base: position 134,056,018 of record OY282643.1, read on the forward strand.
AACCTATCATCAAAAGCTTTAGAAAATGTATGCATTCGATTTTTTATCATTTTTTTTATCAACTTTTTTCAGAACTCAACTAAAACAGAAAATCGTTAACCAGGTGAAAAAATTAACTCGGTGATGCAAATTAAAATTAAGACATTTAGGTTTTTCACAACTTGAAATACACAGTTGTATCGTTGTATTCGAATTCAAGCCGTATTCAAATTGTTTTTGTTTTCTATATGAAAGAAAAAACAAACTTATGTTGAGCTCCTACGTTTGATTTATCTTTCAAATAGAAAACAAAAACAATGTGAATACGACGAAAATATGAATGCAACGATACAACTGCTTATTTCAAGTTGTGAAAAACCTAATTGTAGATTTAAGAAAGAAAACAATCTGAGCGAAAAATTGCTCTCGAAAGAAAATAAATAATGACAAACAAACTAAACTTGAATTCGTAGAATCACATATTTAATACTAGCATACCAAATACAATCAACAAGTATAATAAATCGCAAAAAACCTTATTTTTAAAGAAAAAAATTTATGAAATGCTTATATTGAAATAGATATTTTGTCAAAGTTTCATAACATTGAGTTATTCACAAATTTTTTCTAAGTAAATGATTAATTGAAATCACGCCAAATGAAATGGCAAACAACAAATTAAATAATTCCCAAAATATTTTCAAAGCACATGATTTCCAATATTTTAAGTCTAATTCTAGTTCTCAGCAAAAAAGTCTATCCTATGAGAGTATAGAATATTTTGCATTGTTACTTGAATTCAAAAGAGGTTCACTTATCCTTTTCGAGAAAAAAAAACAGAAAACATGTAATATTTTTTTAATTTTGTGCTGGCTGTCCTACTCGTTTCTTGTAATTCTATTTCAATAAAACTTATTATTATAGCTGCTTCTGCGTTTATATCTGGAATTTTATTTTTTGTTTAAATTTTTTTTTAATTCTTAAAGAACCTCAAGCTTTAATAAAATATCAATTAAAATGTTCAATATTTACTTAACATGTCACATTTTGGTTTCTTCGTTTGTTAGCATGTGAGGGCAGATTTGTGAAAGTGTCGATTTTGAGAGCACAATTTTCTATATTTTTGAAGGCAACATTTTCGAGAAAAAAATACGATTTAATTTTAAAAGTTTTAAGTTTAAAAGTTTAACTCAAAGTTTAAAAGTTTAAAAGTTTAATTCAATTCAACAAAGAGGGTAGAAAAATGTATAATTTTGTTTGTTGGGTCTATGTTTAAGTTGGGTTTTAATTTTAGGTTTTAAATTGGGGTTTAATTTCAGCTCATTCAGCCAGATGATAATCGAATTCATCTCATTTCTCATACAAATTCTTATTTGCAATTGAGGAGGTTACACAAGAGTTACACTTTTTACGTTTTTTGATTTTTTTTAATGAATCCAATTCAACATATTGAAATCTATGTAGCCATTGTTATTTAACATACTAAGGGTCAATATTTTAACCGTTATTCAATACCAAAAATGATGGTTCAGATCAAAATGCAATAACTCCAATGTTTATCCTACTGGCTTTAATTACATTTCGGCGTTTATTCAAAAAAGTGTTATGGTGTAATTATTATAACTCATTTGAAACAAATGGATGAGATTAGCTGTGTTTCTTACAGCGAATGGAAAAACCTTAACGAACGGTTTGAGAGAGCGCAATCTTTATTCGGCTTTATTCGAATTCTGCTCTTCTACTCAAACACAAGCACAATCACTACCACGCAGAAAAAAGAGAGCGGAATAAAATGTTAGGGGTTGTGCTATTTGATCAAAAAACATTATTTGCTTTGTTGTGCTTTTTGATCATGATCCAAAAACCGTACCTTATGTAGCGAATGTTAGCGAATATTAGTGCTGCTGAACAACAACAGAACAATTTGTTAGGAACATTTTAAATTCATACGAACAAATGCATCATGATGCATGATTTGACATGTCAAATCATTGATCGTTTCAGTTCTGCAATATATTAAAGTTGGCAGTAATTTTTTAGCTGTTGTTTGAGCTGGCTTACACTCGCTGTAGAGTAGACGGCAACATTATTTCGATGAGTTACCTAACGTAAGTTGAGTGAAGACTCGCTCATTGTCTGTTTTCGTGTTTTTAGTGAAAAGGTCTACAAGTGATACCAATTTAAAAATAAAATAAACATTTGAAGTTCTATGCTATACTGCGCAATCATTTGTCAAACAGCTTAAGATGCAGTTTTTTGAAACTTTTAACCAAGTACTTCAAATGTTATTTAGCCAAGCCTTGGTTCTTAAATGGGATGATATATAAGTAGGAAAGCAAGTTTAACCCATTTTATGCCACTGTTCGAATTTTTGAACAGTAATTTGTGCTGTTTTCAACACAATTTTTTTCTATGACGAAGTATACGCAATGCAAAATGCAATGATGCAGTGTTATAGGAAATTTGTCTGGCTTTCAGAAAATTTACCACCCCCCTGTAAATGAAAACATCACGCCTCCCCTCCATTTAATGCTACGGGGTGTCGAAAAAACCTTACATATAGACCAATTTTCTAAAAGGAAAATAAGACATATTATTTAAATAAATATTTTTTCAAAAGTATATTATTTTTGAAGGAAAAGGTACAAAAAAGTGTTTTGATAAAGTAATAGATGCATGCAGTACAAAAAAAAAGTCTCGGAGCGTTGAAAGTTAGCTGTTCGAAAACTCGAACAATGGCCATAGCGCACAACTCAACATCACAAGTTATGAGACTGCAGCTGGGTATGTGGGAGCGTGTTTCGACACGTTTAGCGCCAGCAGTTAATATTTTTCGCACTACTTGATGTGTTTATTGGCCGATGAACGTGTTTGCGCTACAGGAACTGTGCGGATTTCCTGTACCTAATTTTTTTTTTTTTTTTGGGGCAAATGATGCAAAATTTGATGCAGCCAACAATATTGTCTGTTGTCGTTGGCAGGACAAACTTGAGGTAACGTTGCTGTCAAAAAAAGTCTCGGAGCGTTGAAAGTTAGCTGTTCGAAAACTCGAACAATGGCCATAGCGCACAACTCAACATCACAAGTTATGAGACTGCAGCTGGGTATGTGGGAGCGTGTTTCGACACGTTTAGCGCCAGCAGTTAATACTTTTCGCACTACTTGATGTGTTTATTGGCCGATGAACGTGTTTGCGCTACAGGAGCTGTGCGGATTTCCTGTACCTAATTTTTTTTTTTTTTTTTTGGGGCAAATGATGCAAAATTTGATGCAGCCAACAATATTGTCTGTTGTCGTTGGCAGGACAAACATGAGGTAACGTTGCTGTCAAATTTCATTGGAGTTTACCCGACTGTAATGACTACACGCAGGCAGAGACAACAAGAAGGGGAGCCTAGCCAATTCATTATTGAACAGCCGCAATTAATCCGACACTCTGGCAACTAATTTGCTACTTACGTCTGATGACGTAAGCCGGTACAACGGCAAAAATGCAGGAAGTTTGCTTGACAAAATATTTATCTTGTTCTTCCTTCTGCTATAACAAGGTATTCACAATGATTTTTTCGAGATTTCAAGCTGGTGGAAGCTGAAAAAATAGAAAATTTTTGCATTTTTTAGCGTTTGACTCGCTTGATTGCACATATAGCGTAGGCAGTCATATCAATGATAAATTATAGTGAGCATTTGTCGTACTGCTCTTAACTTACAGTTTAAGCGCTGAAAAATATTAAAACTAGCCAGTGTCATATAGGCTTTAAGCTTAACCCTCAGAAAGATAGATCTTGCAATAAATCGCCAAACAAACAGCCTTTAAATATATGGTTATATATTCCATTGGTAGCGCGCATCGTTTGTTTTACTGTGCCATATATACATAAATAAATTTCACAATTTTAAAGAGCTTTTTCATTTTTTGCTGCTCAACTGCTTCTTTTTTAAATATAAATTTTTTTCAAAATAAAACTTTTCAATATTATGACATTAATGTAGTTAAACATTTTAACGCTCTCTCAGATTGGTGCTGATATCAGATAAAAGAAAACAATATCAAGGTCCTTAGGTCCTAGGTCCTTAGCCTTAGGCTGTGCTCACACGTGAATCAAATGATTGAATGAACTCAAATTTGTTGTTGTTTGTCTAGCTAAAAAAAAAATGAACTCTCTGTGAGAGAGAAAATGAACTCTGAATACGTCATCGCTTCATTCAAAGTTTTGACCACGTTCTAGACCTGAATCATTCAGTCAAAGCGTTGCAAACTTTTACTCGGCTGCTGCTTAGTAGTAAGTTATTGATAAGAAGGTAGTAGATTTAACAAAAAAGTACTTTTATAAGTAAAAAAATGAGAAAATGTTTGTGAGTGTAGAGTGTTGTGTATTGTTTTTAAAATATTAAAAGTGCAAAATTACCATTTCGTGAACAAGACAGCTGACCCAATATTGTATAAATGCATTCCAAAGAAAAACAAAAATATCCGGCATATCGATTTCCTAACGAAATCAATTTCAATACGTAAAGATACAAATTTTCACTGCCGTTCTCAATTTTTGTAAACTTTTATACAGACAGCACGACAAAACACAACGAAATAAAACAGTAGGAAAATGATACTAACCGCAAACAGTAGGTAGCAGAAAAGCCTGCTTCGGAGGCAGTGTTGCCAAATTACACGATATATCGTATTTTCCCCGATCTGAGTCTCTGTGGACGATGTCCCGATATATGAGATAAAAACACGATCTGCAAAAAAGCAATTACGACACACGATCTAAAATACTAAATTCATTAAAACGGAATAAGTTTAACTAAAATGCGAAAGCTTTTATACACATTTCATGGAAAAATATCACAAAATGGATATTATTTTTGTTAATTTTTAATATAATACATATATATAAAAAGATTTATATGCACTCATAAAAAATATAGCTATATATACCAATCCAAAAAATTAGTTTTCCTTTGTCGTATTTAAATCAATAGTTAGGAATAAACGAACTGATTTCAAATATATCTACTAACAATCTTTTCTATCGCCCTATAGATAGGGTATATACATATATTATTAGTTGTACCTTGTACAGTACTACAGGGCTGTACCGTACTATAGAAACTTCAAAGTTGTACTTTGTAGTTGTACACGACGATATACGATATGGGATAGAAAAAATCCCGATATGGCGCATTGGTTTTCTGGCAACACTGTTCGGAGGTTCAATCAAACAACCACGTGTGAGCAGACTTCGGTCAATTCAACTCAGAGAGAGTAAAATGCACAAAAAAATCCCGTTATACTTCAATCATTTGATTCACGTGTGAGCACAGCCTTATTCAGAATACTAGTTTCAGAAGCTGGTTTACAGTGTCGCACATGTATTATAAAATGTAGTGTTTTTACTTTGTAGTTTCGAAACCATATGTGTGTCTCCAGTATTACACACTACAAAATTTCCAAAATAAATTCACACCAGTCAGCGGATATTTACATTTTTAACACCAAACGGTGTTAATTTACACTACTTACCTGGTGTGAAATGCACACCATATCCGATCGGTGTGAAACCAGAAAGGCCAAGAAAGATCAACATGGAAATCACTTAAGCATTGACAAACAAATTGAAAATTGAAATTTCTCAAGACTAAAAGCGAAAATCTAAAATAGTCATATTCGGAAAAACGGTTTCGTGGAAATTGACGTTAAAGCTTTTTCATTCGACTTTTAAAAATAAAATTAACTTTATCGATTTTCGAGCATGTCTTCTATATTATTTGGTATAACACATGATCTTTTTGAACAAATAAAAAGTCTAAAAAGAGCCTTATAAATAATAAAAAATTACACCGTAGGGTGTTAAAAATCATAATTTTTCGTATTAAAAATAAACAGCTAACAGGGTTTAATACAAATATCCTATCGGATATTTATTTATTTACATCGATCGGTGTGAACAAAATATCACCTTTTAGATATTAAATTTTAGCACTTTGACACGGTATTTCTTAACACCGAACGGTGTAGGACTCCCTTGAACACCGATCGGTGTAAAAATTCAATACAAATTTTTTAGTGTGTACTTATTCAATTTACAAAAATATTTCCAGCATGTGGCTATTATAAATAGATCTATAGATTATTATATATAATTCGAAAAATTAAACTGTGCTCACTCTGAAAAAATATTGATAATATAAAGATGAGCAAACTTATTAAAAACTTTTCATAAAACACGCACTCATGAAATTCATAAAATCGCTTATGCATCAAATAATCTTCACGTTGACGTATCAACAAATCAAGATATTTACAAACTTTACGTAACGTTGATTAACGTTATGTGTGCTTGTTGAAAATTCTTATGCTTGACAATCTAAGTAGTTTTTTCAATTTTTGTTACTTGTAATCGTTACCAACTTCACGACATAAATTTTGTACGAAAAAGCAAGAAATAGACGCAGTGAATCTGTACCTTTCAGGATTTTTTTGCAAAATAGCCATTCAACCAATAAATATTTTGAAGGTAAATAAATTAAATATAAAATAAACAATTTACATAATGTGGCCTACATAAGGAAATAAAGTTTTCGCTTCTGCTAGCTGCTTAAATGTGGAGTAAAGTGTACGGGCGTCAGTAACGCTGCGGTTCCGCGTAAAACTATAACCTGCTTCGTTTTATCTACCTTATCTGTGTGTGATTTTAAGTTTATATTTTCTGGTTTCATATACTTTTAGCATCCTTACAGAACAATATAATAAATTTTATATTGGTTGAACTGTGCAGTGAGCAGCAGTAAGACACCAATTTAGCAAATATAAGTGCTCATTTGTAGTAGCTAGAAGAACACACTATCAACGTTTAAAATGGCCAACGAGGAAGCAGAAGCCGGCGAATTCACCGTGGAGCGCATTGAAGACAAACGAGTGTGCAATGGAAAGGCAAGTGAAATGAGTTTGTTACTTATTTGCTTATGTTGATTTTTTTTTTATTCTATTTAATTCCTTAGACCGAATACTATTTGAAGTGGAAAGGTTTTCCGAGGAGTGACAACACCTGGGAACCAGTCGAAAACTTAGACTGCCCGGACTTAATTGCTGCTTTTGAAGAGTCGCTTAAAAACAAAAAAGGTAGTAAGCAGCGTTAAAGAAACTTATGAATATGATTAGAACTTTTGTTTGGTCTCACAAAGTAGATGTAAAGAAACGCCAGTCCACCACGCCCGTCAACGAACTGAAGGCTAAACGAAAAGTTGCCGAGGATGAAAAGGATAGTAGGAAGACAATGGGTTTCGATCGCGGACTAGAGCCTTCCAAAATTATTGGCGCTACAGACTCATCTGGGGAACTAATGTTTCTCATGAAGTGGAAAGGCAGCGACGAAGCGGATCTTGTGCCCGCCAAGCAAGCGAATGTCAAATGTCCACAAGTAGTCATACAGTTCTATGAAGAGCGACTTACTTGGCACACGCCCAGCGCAGACGAAGACAAAACTGGTACCAAGGACAACGTGGATTAAGTACACCGACTTACTTTCTGCTACAGCAAAAAATATATTGCAACAACTAGTTAAGTAAGATCGTCTTAAGTGCAACAAGGAAACACGACATTGCAACAAAAACAAGGGTATAAAATAAACCTTACAACATTATTTCACAATTCAATATATAATTTTTAATACATATGCAATTATTTGCCAAAAAGCAACAAGAAATGAAGAGAAACATTAACGGTCGGTCACGTGTAGTTTTAGCATGAGTTGGCTGAATAACTAAAACCAACTTTGAAAAGCAAACTTTTCTTTATATAAATTTAATGCAAAGCAAATTATTTTGACAAAAACAAAAAATAACTCAAATCTTAAAATGTAAACAATTTTAAATGATTTAAAAAAAAAAAAAACAAATAAAAATTTAATAAATTGGCTTTCAATTAAGAAGATTTCCAAATAGTTCTATACATTTAATTGCAGAGCATATCGTGGCTGCGCATTCAAAAATGGTAGTGTTATTTCGAATTTTGAAAAACTAAATGGTTTTTGTTACAAAAATAAGCTTATAATAGCGTAAAGGAATTTGCTTCAAATTGTAAACATGAAATTTTGCCTCGTGACAAGTTGTTAAAAACACAACCTTTTTTTTGTATGCGCAGCGACGATATGTGGAAAATTTTAAATGAACTATTTTTGGTTGCCTCAATGATGTCTGGTTTAATTCAAAAAAAGACTTGTTTTGTAATTTGTGTTTTTTTTTTTATTAATATATAATCGAGATTTTGACTTATGGTTTATAATAAAAATTATAAAACTTCTTAAATAATATGTTAGTTTATTCAAAATTTATAAACTTTGTGCAGCTGTAAATGTAATAAAGATTCATATGAAATTTTAAGTCATTAGTTTGAAGGTTGGTTTTTGCCAAAAGAAATTTTATATTTTCAAACAAGTCTATTTAATTTGAAAAAGAAGAATTGAGGCTGGTTGTAAAACAATGTAAATTTAACAGAGCACAAGATAAATTTCTTTAGGCCAAGAAGTAGAACAAAACTTGAGACTAAAATAAATTAGCTTTTATTGTGTCTGAAGTGATGTTGCTTCAAACAACTGGGGACAAATGAAATTAATTTTAACAATAAAATAGGTCAATAATTAAGAGCACGAATGTTGCATAAAATAAATACGATCGGAGTTGGTATTATTGTTTTTCCTATAGAGTGCAAAACGACAAACTCATGCCCAAGAAATTGGCTTGTAGCAATTTAAAGTACATGGTGGTCAATGTTTAAACAGCATTAAATCTACAATTAAAAAACAAACGAATTCCGAAAATAAACTATTTGCACGTTTCTGAATCCCGTTTTAATTCATTGGACCCTGGTTGAAAGGAAAGGTGTTGTGTTCTAACGTGACAACACCAGACCATACAAATCTTTGATGACCCGGCAGAAACTGGGTTTTTCTTCAGATTATTATTGGTTTCAATATCAGTTCTCAGTTTTTCGCTCAGAAAATCCATAAGTTCTACACAGATGGAATAATTGCTTGAGGCAAAAAATTGCAAAAAGTTATCGATCAAAACGGCACATATTTAGTTTGGAAACCATCCGCCCAATCCTGAATAGAATCTCAGTAGAGAGTTTTCTCACTTTTTCCTTTCCTTCTATTCTGAACAAAAACTCGATGCGGAATTTTTCGCTTTCCACTTACTTTCCTCCTATTCTAATCAATCTTCGAAAACGCGGCAATTCGAGACAGTGAAAAAGTAAGCATCACGAACGATAAAAAAGTGAGAATGAGTTGGTATTTAATGCGAGTTTTTAGCCAACAATTTGTTAGTGAGTTTGAAAGAAATGTAAGTATTTTACTTTTATTGGAGTAAATCGATTAATTAAGTTTAATATAAGGTCGAAAAACAGCAAATAATCAGTAACTTTCAACGCAATTTTAGTTGCTGATAAGTTAGTTTAAAAATTCTCACTTCTTTTCTTCTCACCGGTCGTTCAGAATAAGATAAATTCGTGGAAATATTTAGGATTGGGCTGTATTTCTTTTCAGAACCCGCCATTTTGTTCAAACTGGTATTTTGATTATACCTTGTCGAATGATGGATAATATATAGCTTCTTCGAAGTTTGTTCGAATTTGCTTGAAATCAATCAAATCAAATCTTTTTCAGAAGTCAAGTATTGTCTTGAAGCAAGTCTTCGAGTTCGAAATAAAGTCAGAAAAGGAACTTTTTAGCAGAAAAAAATTACCAAAAGAGATTTTTTTAATATAAGAATGAAGAAGACAATTAAAAGATATTGAAATTTTTAGAAACCAGCTGAGCGTCTTTTAATTTCATGGACAAAATTGCGAAAAAGAAATTTTGGTGTTAACCATGGTGGTGTTGAATGGTATTTGATGATCATATTTTGAACAAAATAAAACAAAAAATACACATTAACAAAATAGAAAAAGTTGAAATAGTTGATAAAATTATACAAAATCCATATTAAAATTGCTTTAACTATGATACTGAAGCTGTTCGAATCTTATTTAACAACTTGATTCAGAGACGTCGTATGTTTTTCGTTATTCCTTAAATTGCTATTTCTAAAAAATTAATTTCAGAGTATATCTCACTCTCTGCATATTTGTAGAGAACATTCTTAGCTGAAATTGCTAAAGAAACTCTATTTAAAACGTGCTAGAACGTGTTCGAGTAAAAATTTTAGGACACTGTTCCAGATCTGTACTGATCTAACAGAAAAAAATAATTTATTTTTATAAAGTTAATATCATTAACATTTGGAATATTTATATATGAACAGTAATACAGGCACTTGAAATCTATAAAAAAATATCAGCACACAAGGGAGTTAATTTTTCGAGATCAACTATTGAGATTCACTTAATTTCGAATAAAATTTTTAAAAGATTTTAAGTGCAATAAAGTAAAACTTCCATTAGTGCTGGGTAATATTGATAGTTTGTTTCATCACAAGCTTGTTTCTATCGCCATTCGTTGATTCTTTAGAAGTTCGAGCTTAAATTATCACATCTGCGCATGAGGCGCCCGAGCAATGCGTCAAGTTAGCCAAAGCTAAGCTGTACAAAGCACGCTCAATAGGTAGCAGCTCATAACCCAGATTCGTCATTTGATAGGGATCATCACCCAGGTCGTAGGCCTCCACAAAATTCTAACATGTACACAAAAGAGTATAAAAATAATATTATATTGCTTTCTTAAATCAAACACCATCTCAATCTCACCTCTTTGTCACGAAACTCGCAGTAGAGCCGATCAACATTGTAGCGAAAGTGTCGCACACACGCATATGTATTGTTCCAGACATCCTGGCACTGGCAGTCAGCATCCAGCGTGCATAGCGCTAAATGATCTTTGCGTTGCCAGGGACACTCTGCGTTGTAGGTATCATCGTTGCCCTCGCCCCAATGTTGCACCAGCAGACTGCGGTGGTAGCTCTTATCCAGCAGTGCATCATAGTTAGCGTTTAGGAGAAAAGCATGCAGCGATTGACCATCGGCCTTGGCTGCAACAGGCAATTGAGCCCACTCTAGCATGGTGGGCAGTAAGTCGACCAGTGCTGCTGGTGCACTCACACGCACACCGCTCGCTACACCTGGGCCACGCATCAACAAAGGTACACGTATATCAGTTTCGTAGGGCTGGCGCTTGTCGTAGGGCTGCGCAAACTGACCCACATGATAGCCATTGTCTGAGGTATAGACAACATATGTGTGCTCCAGCTCGCCTTGCTGCTCTAGGCGTTTGACTACGGAACCTACGAGCTCATCAACAGCCAGCAGTGATTCCCAACGTTGCTGAAAATACGTGTCCATGGTGTCTAAAGTTTTTGCGGAAATGCGTTGCTTTGTAGCTATCAGCCAGTGCTTCTCTGTTCAAGCAAAACATTAAAGTAAGCCTCAAGATATAACTTGATGCAAAACTTACCCAGTGGCTGCGAGAGCTGATTAAAGTTGGGTGTGCGTACAGCTTTTATGCCTGAAAAAGCGCCGCGATGTCGTTCTGCTGGTGTAAAAGGCGCATGTGGAGCAGGTGGCGCTATCATGGCAAAAAACGGCTGCTCAGTATTTTGACGAGACTGCAAAAATTGCAACGTCTTGTTGAGCAGCAAGTCGGTGAAATACTCCTGCGTGTAAGAGACATTTTGGGCGTTCTCCCGTAGTGTATAGTTATAGTACTGCGAGTTACCATGCAGACCATAAAACTCATGCCAGCCGGGTGGTAAATTTGCGCCCTGATACTGATTCAGATACTTGCCGGCAAAGAAGGTGTGGTATCCGCCTTTTTGCAATAGCACAGGTAAAGCATTAGGTTCCATCTCACGCTGCCAAAAAGCACCATTGCAGCCGCCACTTAACGAGTTGTTGGTCGTGTGATGATTGTGTGCATATTGCCCAGATAGCAAGGTAGCTCGCGACGGACAGCATAGCGGCGAGCTGGTAAACTATGCAAGACCATGAAGTTAAAAATGACAATTTTTTTTTGTTTCAGCACTTACAGCATTCGTGAAGGTCGCCCCATGGTCACCCAGCAGTAGCTGCACCTGTTTCATGGGAAACATGCCATGTAGTGTCACATCCTGATCGTCTGTCAGCACCAACAAAATGTTGGGCTTCTTGGCCGACACATATGCATCCAGAACAAATAAAAATACAGATAACACAGTTCGAAAATACATTCTTTTCACAGGCACAAAAAAATGTTTTGCAATAATGGCAAGAAACCAAACAAAAATAAAGATAACAAAGTGAAAAAAGTCGCAGCATTGCCAGCCAAAAATGTCGATTTAATACACTTTTTTTGTTAATTTTATTTTTTTTTCTTCTTTTTCAAGTGAAATGAATGCATAAAAAACATAAATTTGGTACAAAACAAAACATTGCTTAGATGAAAATTAACAATAATGGATTTCAAGGATTGATTGACACGCAATCCAAATTGCAGAGTTGGAACAGCATTTTTCAACACCAGAAGTTATTAAATTAAATTAAAGTCGAAGACATGCGTTGCTCGCTGTGAACACATACACCACTATCTAAACCACACGCTTAACTTCAAAGAAACGCTTGAGGTAGTAGACTTGACCAATGGTCATGAGTACCAACACCAATGCCTCGAAGGTGGACCACAGCACAACGCGTGAGTTGGTGCTCTCGTTAACAGATCGATGAATTTTGTCACGCACCTGGAGAATAAAGGAACAAAAAACAAAGCTAGAAAAAATGCTGCTCTTAAATAGCTTCCTACTAGCCACTACATACATGCATGTATTCCTGTTCGTGCTTGACGCTAGTCAATGTGCCAGAAAGCTCACGTATCATGTCCTCCAACTTGGTGTGCCCAGCCTCTTCCTCTCCAGGTGCACCAGGAGTGCGATGCGGCGCTTCGCCAACATCAATTGAGAACATAACCACCTTCGGCGTCATGCTGGACTTTTCATTATTAAAGCACACTTTATAGATGCCTGTTGTTGCTGCGGCGAAGGTGTACTTGCCGGATGATTCTTTTTCGCTCTGATGTATGATATTCTTCTCGGGACCCGTAATTTTAATGTCCACATCGAGAAAGCCACCCTCAATGACTTCAAAGGTTATGCCTGCAGTCAGGAAATAAAATCAGCAATTATGTTGATAATGGCGAAAAACGCGCAACTTACCAAACTTGGTGCCACCATCAACTTTCTCAAAGAAACATTCTTCGTTGTGCGCGTCCACGGTGACAATGAATGCGTTGCTATTCTTTAGCAGTTGGAGCAGCACAAGCGTGCAAGTGAAGAAAAACAGCTTAACGTTCATACTTAACAATTATACGTTTGAGTTGCTGGCACAGTTGAAGTTTTATTGTTGGAAATTGTAATTTTTGGTGCAAGTAAAAATATTTCCGGCGAAGTGCGGCCACGTATTTTGTCACTGAATTTGTATGAAGAATATAAAAAAAAAACAGATAAACGTCATTTGTCAAAAATGCTGACATTAGATTTACAATTGTTGTTTGGTTGGCTGCAGTGGTTAGAAGCATTGTTCGTTTTTTGTAAATGACCCAGTAGGGAGTTGAAAGAGAGCCATAAAATCGAAAAAGTTTCAATGTGATGTAAAATTGTTTGATGGCTAGGTATTAAAAACCGGATTTAGGGCACTTAAAGCACATATCCGTGTAAAAAGAGGTGAAAAATACAGGGTATTTTTTTTAATACCGATAGGTTATTGATCACGAACTCTGATTCACCAGAATTAAAATTTTGAGCTGTCCAAACGGAGTTCATATATTATTTATCACCAAAATTTGATAGCTTGAACTATTTGAATTTAAAAAGTTGTCAAAACGTATTTTTGAAGACCGATAGAATAAAAAACTTGAGCATTGTATGTTGTTAGTTAGCTACAAGTTTCGAAATAAGTTTTAAACTTATTTCTACTAAAATAGTAAAAAAAAGCATTCAGTGTAAAATTTATAAGGAAGTAATTCAGAGAAAAAACAAAATTTTCTATAAACATTTTTAATAAAGTGACTTTTTCATGAATTCGCTTGGCTCAGTAGCTGCTTATAAAAAGTTAATGCTGATCTTTGTACTTTATCTGAGTCTAAGAAGATTGAAAGCAGTTTTATTCTGATAAATTAAAAAAAAAATATATTTTTGTTACAACTTCTTAATTTGAGTCTGATACATATTTATGTTTGACAGCCAATCCGAGAAGCAATTTTTAAGAAAACTATTGTATATCCACAACATTTCAACAGCTGCTGTTGTGGAAGCCAAGTCCAATTCATATTTTTACCAGTCATGCGCACTGTGCAAATTTTGCGCATCCTGTATTTGCTCAAAATTTCTCATTGGAAAGTCATAGCAAACTCCACTTTGGTCTAATTCCGACGCATCTATTCACTCGTTTTGCATCGAATTGTTAGTCGTGTACATTCTTTTATCCTCGCTGGTCCAAGAGACAAACAAACGCGGTAAAACTAACTAGAGCGCTCTTCTCATAGACTGACATGACTATGATAAAAAGTGTTAAATTATAACAGAAAAATAATCCATTTCCCAAAAACCAATGAATATACAAAACTGATTTTAAATTAGTCGAAAGAAGCATAATTTTTATGTGTCCAATTCTATTTTAAACCAAATGTGTACTGCCTCAACATGGTTGTTCCATCATGGTGCTACATGAGGTTCTGGTGCTTGTTTTATGTGTGCTGTGAGTGACTTTGACACCACCCCAGCGGAAAACGGATACAAACAAAATTGATTTCGATACGGACGACGACCGTCGAAATGATATCGTCACAAAAAACAGTGAAAAATTGTTGAAAAATTACATTATTTCCAAAGAAACAAATCACAAATACAGAAAAATAAAAAAATCAACCAAGTTAGGTGTAAAGTGAAAAGTTTAGTTCAAGCCAAGTTAAGTGGAACGAATTTCTCGTATTGTTTCTTGCAGTGCTAAAGCAAAATGTTTTAAATTGAATTAAGAAATACTGTGCTTTCCCAAAAAAAGAAAGACAACCAAAAAAAATCAACCCAACCCAACTGCACTCAGAATAAATTTAATTTGGCCGCTTAAGCTGCACAAGCTACAATTTCAATCTGAATTAACTAGACGTAACGCACTCTAAAGTAATTGTTAGACATATCTTTTTGGTTTTCTCATTAGGAGCATGATTTGCAGAAAAACATGAAAATGAGCTATTTTTAAAAATCAAAGAGAAACTAAAAAAAAAACAGTGAAAACAAAGGAAATAGGATTAAATTAAAGCCTACGCATCATGCTGCCAGCGGTTATGTATTCCTCGAAGACTTTGTGATAAAACAAAAAAATGTGAATGTGAAGAACGTTAAAAGACCGCACAGAGAATATATTAAAACTTGGCGTTGTCTTCATCCGCGCTGTTGTTTTTTTTTGTGCCAATTGCGGTGGACTATAGTTCAAGAAATAGCTGGCTTTGGAGTACCACTGGAAGATTCACTGCGTAGAGTCGTGACGCAGGGGAAAGGCGCTTGAAAGTAGGTAACAAATCTTCTTCTTTTGTTGGCACTCGTTTGCTTTGAATTCAAGATTTATTATTTTCACTTGTTTTCGTTGCAGTTTAAGTGCCGCTGCGACTTTTTTTTCTCTCCAGTGTTTGTGTGCTTATCAAGCTATATATGTGGGTTGGAATGAGAAGAAACAAAATGTGGCTTTTTTCTAATTTTATATGTGACAAGTTTATACTTTTGTTTTTATGCTAAACTGTGTCAACAAAGTTTTCGCATTCAACGCAAAAAAGTACTCAATATAAATAATGGTCATAAGTTTTTTTAGTCCTTACATTATAATGATTACTAACTGCTAGGTTTGAGGTTAATTTTTCAACATCACTAAAGAGGCTTACTTTAAAACAGTGCTGCCAAGTTAAGGTTTGAGTTAAAGAGAGATCTTGGTGCTGCCATCTGATCTTTTATATATTATTGGGTAAATAGTTGATAGACGTTTTTAACAATTACAAAATAGTTTCTACTGGTTATGTTTATGTTATATATTGAATAAATATTTATTTGAAACTGTTAAAGGGTCTAATTATTTTATCGTAATTGGGATTGAATTAACCTCTTCTCTCTTTGAAACTTAAACACACTGCTGAGATCTTTATACCCAGCAGAAAAGCTAATGATTTTTCAGGCTGGATCTCCGGCCTGGAATCTTCTTTTTAAGTCGGCCTGCAAGTTTCTAAAAAAACAGCTGAATATTTCATACAATTGACCGCCTTTTCAGACCTGAAATGTAGAATTGCTTATGTTTAAAGATCATATCTGGTTTCTGATCTGAATACCACTGTTTAGGTATAGGCTCCATTTTTTGTTTAATTTCAGGTTGGAATTGAAGCTCATATAGTGGAAGCCTGAATTATATCTCAATTTTAGCCATGAAATTACAATTGATGTATTTTGTACAAAATTTATCCAAAAACTTTTCCGCTTGTCAAATTTGATAAAAGAAAAATTGAGCTATGCGAGAATTTGACCTATATGTTCCAATTGATCGAGAACTTGATCTACATGTCTAATGTTGACTCTGAACGGCTAATGCTCATGTTCCTTAGATCTTTACATGACATTGTTTACTCTCTGAGGTTACCCAATGTCTGCAGAGAAGCCGATCTGAAAAGTTACTATTGGAAAAGTTTCTGCCAGATGAGAGAATTGAAGCCGGGTCTACGTCCACGTCTGACGTCAGCAAACGGCTTATAAAGGCCGTTTTCGTCAATTGAAAAAAAGATTTCAGCGCCAACATATCGCTTTGATATTAGATTTGAAAGCAAGCGTGATGGTATGCCATAAAGCTGAATACACAGTGATACTGCCATGACGCAACGCCTAACCACATGTTTGATCATAGAAAGTGACC
Source organism: Tetanocera ferruginea (assembly GCA_958299015.1). Classification (NCBI taxonomy): domain Eukaryota; kingdom Metazoa; phylum Arthropoda; class Insecta; order Diptera; family Sciomyzidae; genus Tetanocera; species Tetanocera ferruginea. The sequence continues at coordinate 134,072,903 of OY282643.1, forward strand.
CCACTCATAAAAGTGTTTTTCAATACAGGCGTTTACATTGTAAAATTATTGTTCAACAAAACACCAAAGAACAATAGGGGTGTTCACGATACAGTAGAGTTGCCAGTGTAGTTGATTACTTTAGAACTTTTGCAGTTGTGCTGTTAGGTTGTCGTGAACACACCACATTTCTATCTGAGATGATTAATATGATTTTTATTGAAATTGTAACTATGATTGGCTTGAGATTATCAGTTATCAAGTAACTAGTTTCTAAACTCTTCAATGATGCATCTCTGCTCATGTCCTCAAATCCTCAAGTTTAGGCTATAGTAGAAATGTAGTTGTGTAGATTTTTGAACTTCGTGTATTTTGTTTTTGTAAAGTGCACAAGTCCTCAAGTTCTGAACTGCGCTGGCAATTGCACTGTACCGTGAATAGCCCTAATATAATTTTGATTTTCATGTATTTGACGAGAAGATTGATCAATTGTTTGACAACGCGTCTACAAAGTTCTGTTGAAATTGTAAAATCTTTGTTTATCAAAGCTATCATCAAATAATGCAAAGTGTGAATGATTGACATGTAAATAATTATTTATCGTAAATCGACATGCAAACTGAAACTACAAATTAATTTTCCATTGATTAATTAATATTCATTTGCAGCTCATGCTTAATAACTTAATATTTCTTGGAAAAATATTCTCTGTATACAAAACTGTTGGTTCACGTGGCTGAACTAATAAGTTATTCATTCATATATGGCTGCACATAAATGAGGTCGATGAATATGACTCTAGCATTATGATTGTATTTGTTCTCGTCTAGCCGAAATTAAGGCTAAAAAGAATAAATGGATACAGCTAAGAATGCGTCAAGTGAGTAAATGGGAGTAAATTTGAAAACAATAAGGTCGTTCACACGATGAATATGTCGTGCCATCGCGCATAACGACCAATTAACTGTAAATAAGCTTACAGCATGCAAAAATCTCAATATCGCATACACACACTTACGCTCTAGAACATAGATATTAAATACTTCAAATTTTCCAAGGCATTCTCTATTTGATGTTTTTGTAATTTCAACAAAGAATTCCATTTTTAAGGTCAAAGAGCTCAAAACTCGTAGACTTTATAAAAATAAGAATGAGAAGTAAAGCAATCCAAAGTTTTTAAATTATACTTATTTAAATTTTATCAATCTCATCTATAAGTCAAAGTTATAAATTTTTTTGGAACTTTTACAAATACTCCGCGAGTTCTTTGTTTTATGACATTGAACTCAAGAGAATAAAAATAGCTAAATTTTTAATACAGTCCTTAGGCCGTAGCAGTCTAGTGCTTCTAGTCTAGCGTTAAAATAAACATTCTAGCATGGTCGTCTGGTGGTTGCAATGCATGTCAAACATTTGCGTGTCATAAGTTTAGAAAACAATCTCAAAATTAAAATTGTTTTGTTGCGAAGATACTTTTTAAATGCTTTTTTATAAATTTCATATGCATGAATATTGTTCAAATTTAAATTGTTTTATGAGGGGATGTCTGAAGAAAGTTCTCAGCAACCACACAACGTCACTCTGAAAGTTCCTTTTCACTCACATCAAAGTGTAACAAGGCCTTCTCTTGCGTAATTTTTTGTTTTGTGCATTTTCTCCTGGGCTTAAAAATTTTCTTTTTTGTTTTTTAATTTAATATGCATGAATATTTTGTAAATATGTTAATAATAAACTCACATATCCAATTGCCTAACTTTTGCCACAGAATAAGAAAAGAAAATGAAGAGACCAAAGTTGTTCACTCTGTTGCCGCCTTTAAATGTCGTCTGTGAACACATGAATTATTGAAAAAGTTTGTGCCACAAAGAATAAATTTAATATGACTTTTGGGTGGGATAAACCTCTCTTAAATCTTTTCAGCTGTGATTTTCAAAATTGATCTCAAGTAATTTTGAAATCTTATTATAACTTTTATATGCACAGGCTTATGAAAATGTGCTTTTGTTCTGTCGTTTGGGCAGTGTTTTATACAGATTTCCTGTTTGAATGACAATACAATACTTTGAAAAATATATGACTTTTCGGATGAGCGTCACCTTTTATAGCTCTGATAAAATCCATGCTTAAAAATCACGATATACAACTCATATTGAATATTAATTCAACTCTGAGTAAATTTTCTTTTGAATCTTTTTTTTATGAATGGACATTTTGGCTCAACAATATTGATTTTAAACCAAAATTTTATCAAACTATTAAATATATATATATTTTTGCACTAGTTATCTGATATCATATATATTTTTTAATGGAATGTGTCAAAAATTACAGCTCATCTCATAATAAATATCTTAAGAAACATTTCAAGAGATACATTTCGTTATTAGAGTTTCAATTTCATACTACGAGCGGTCTAATATGAAGTTGATAATTATCATGGAAAAGCATTTTACAATAAAGAATTACAATACTATTAAAATAGTCGGGGTATTCATGCAAATTGGCAAAGCCCTTATAAATAGTACAAACGATATAAGTTTATACTCTTTATGAATGAACTGTCAAAATTTTCATAAATACGCTTTTACAGGCCATCTAAACTTACAATATTTGATGACATGAAATATTTCATCAAATCGATATCGCCATTGTAGACTGCTAATATCATAAAATTGCTCATATCATGATATTTATCTCTTGAAATATTTCATAAGATAGATTTCATGAGATAAGCTGTCATTTGTTGACACTTTTCAGTAAAATATGTAAATGAGTCAATTTGTTACAATAGTTAAAAATAGTTTACAATAGTTTAGTTAAAGAAAACTGCAAAAACTTCATTTTTAAAATTAAATTTCACCAAAAAATAAAAGCATGACATCTGGATATCATGAAATTCAATTTGACAGTTCGCATGCAACCAAATATTAGCTGTGTTCAATGAAAAATTCTCTGTGCAGAGCAGAGAAGAAAAGAGCTGGCCTGACGAAACTATTTGGTCGTCGAAAATAGTTTCAGAGCAGAGTACAGCAGATATTTCAAAGAACGAAAAAAGCAAGCTTGAGAAAAAAACTGTCAAAAAAAAAAAACAATTGTTGAATAGGTTTGATAAAATAACCATTTGTCATTAACATCAAGATCAAGAGCAAGTTAGAGCAGTTAAGAGCAGAAAAGGCTCTCATTGAACACTTTTCGCTGATCATCGAGAAGAGATCAAGAGAAGTCATCGAACAAAGCTATTGTAAGTGTAGATAGCCTGTTTAGAAAATTTGACATTTTTGCTAAATGATTTAGATGAGCAAGCAATCTGACAAACTTGTATGAGTACTCAGCTTAGTTAATTTCGTAATTGTAGGCTTCATTGGAGAAAAGTGTGTACTTTTACAACCACTAATTCCAGTAAATTACATATTTTATATCTCCTGACATGCAGAAAACTAAACATTGTTGTTAAACTTGCTAAACAGCTGACATAAAGGTAACAAATTCATCATCAATTTTGGAAGAAGTCCATACAAAGTGACTGATATAAATAAATAATTGCGCAGAGCTATAAAACTTACTCCATTGCATGAATATCCTTTGTATTAAGGTCAGACTAGTATATATTATACATTTTATATTCTTTTCTTTCTTCGAAACTGCAATTCTATAATAAAAGTGCCCCTACACTATATGTTCAACACAAATGACTTGTCACAAAAGTTTCATTTCGAATCTCATCTGTATGTCAATATTGAACTTTTGTCAAACAGCTCCATACTTTTGACCACAGACTATCTGACACGATATTTTTGCTTACTGTTTGAGTTTTCCGGAAATTTCGTTCACTCGAAGCCACGCTCGTGCTCAATAAGTTGCAAAATGATTTGTTCTGGTCAATAAATCTAAATAATTGTTAAAAAATATAAATTTGTGGAATAAATAATTAGATTTTACGTTTTCTTGATTTTCTTTTTTATTGCATGATATTTTTTTTTTTTCAAACTTCAAACTTTTACATATGAAAAACAGATCAAATTAGAAACATTTCTAATTCAAATTTGTACATATGGAATTACAAAAGACTTGTCAGAATTTTAATTCTTTATGTTCCACACTATATGTATGTCAAAGCTATCTGTAAAATTTGGCATGTCATATGTATGAAACATATAGTGTGGGGGCACTTTAAGCGCTGCTTTAATAGAAATCTCATAATAGTGTCATATAAGAAATGTCAATAAATTAATAATATCAATTTTCTTGATTTGAAGTGACAAGCCAAAATAGTCAAATAAATAGTCAATCCCATCCATAATGATTGTAATCTAAAAAAAGACCAGTCAAATTTGTTACTTGAAAGACCAGTCTATCAGACTATTTTAGAGGAATTTTTGGAAAATCGATTTCATAGTTATTTATAAAAATCTCATCTCTAAAAAGTTCTGAATATAATAAAATTTTAATTCAATTTCCCTCACTAAAACAAACATTAGGGGCATTCGCGATATAGTCTTTTTGCATAACTAATTTGTAAACATTTGTTATATGTTGAATATCAACGAAAACTAACTGAACACGTAAAAAAATTATCAAAAGTGAATAAAATAAATAAAAAACTACAATTTAATAGCATGGACTTAACCTTGCATACATTTGGTAATTAAACCACAAATACATCACATCCTGAATACCCCTATAGTGTAAACATAAAATAATGCTTTATTTAAAGAAAAATTTTTGCAAGTCAATTCAAGTCAAGTCAAGTCAATGTCAATGTCAATGTCAATGTTAATGTCAATGTTAATGTTAATGTCAATGTCAATGTCAATGTCAATGTCAATGTCAATGTTAATGTTAATGTTAATGTTAATGTTAATGTTAATGTTAATGTTAATGTTAATGTTAATGTCAATGTCAATGTTAATGTCAATGTCAATGTCAATATCGAGGTCAATGTCAATGTCAATGTTAAAGTCAATGTCAATGTCAATATCAATATCAATGTCAACGTCAATGTCAATGTCAATGTCAATGTCAGTGTCAGTGTCAGTGTCAGTGTCAATATCAATGTCAATGTCAATGTCAATGTCAATGTCAATGTCAATGTCAATGTCAATGTTATTGTTAATGTCAATGTCAATGTCAATGTTTATGTCAATGTCAATGTCAATGTCAATGTCAATGTCAATGTCAATGTCAATGTCAATGTCAATGTCAATGTCAATGTCAATGTCAATGTCAATGTCAATGTCAATGTCAATGTTAATGTCAATGTCAATGTCAATGTCAATGTCAATGTTAATGTTAATGTCAATGTCAATGTTAATGCCAATGTCAATGTCAATGTCAATGTTAATGTCAATGCCAATGTCAATGTCAATTTCAATGTCAAAGTCAAAGTCAATGTCAATGTCAATGTCAATGTCAATGTCAATGTCAATGTCAATGTCAATGTCAATGTCAATGTCAATGTCAATGTCAATGTCAGTTTCAATGTCAATGTCAATGTCAATGTCAATGTCAATATCAATGTCAATGTCAATGTCAATGTCAATGTCAATATCAATGTCAATGTCAATGTCAATGTCAATGTCAATGTCAATGTCAATGTCAATGTCAATGTCAATGTCAATGTCAATGTCAATGTCAATGTCAATGTCAATGTCAATGTCAATGTCAATGTCAATGTCAATGTCAATGTCAATGTCAATGTCAATGTCAATGTCAATGTCAATGTCAATGTCAATGTCAATGTCAATGTCAGTGTCTATGTCAATGTCAATGTCAATGTCAATGTCAATGTCAATCAATTATGGCATTGAAGTAGATAATGAATTCTTTTGGTATTTTACATTATATTGACATCTACCTTTACAAGCAAAGTTAACGATCTTTACCTAGTACCATATGTAAAACAGGTACAGCTACAGGTACAGCATATATTTACACAGGTTCTACTCACACATAAGAAAAAATGCTTTTGTTTATATTTAAAAACATCTAACCCTGCAAACATTTGTAATCGTCTGAGAATCTCCAGCGAATCGCTTGGAAGATGAAACGATCGCCGGCGAGCTCTTCTGAGAGTCTTCCGGGAATCGCCGAATGTAAGCAGCTGAGGCCATAAAAGCGATTCGCCGGGAAGATTCGCCGGCGAATCGCCAAGAGGAGTCTTAAGCGATTCGCCTGGAAGATTCGCCAACGAATCGCCGAGAAGAGTCTTAGGCGATTCGCCAGGAAGAGTCGCGAACGATTCGCTGAGAGGAGTCTTAAGCGATTCGCCGGGAAGATTCGCCAACGAATCGCCGAGAAGAGTCTTAGGCGATTCGCCAGGAAGAGTCGCGAACGATTCGCTGAAAGGAGGAGGAGAAGCGATTCGCCAACGAATGGCAGAAGGGGTTTTTGTTTGTTGCAGAGCATCGTTGTTGAATGTTACAAGTTGTTGCATGTTTGAACTAGCGGGCTCTTCAGACTTTGTTTTATCCCAGTTTCACGAAATTTTTTAAAAGTTTAATTTTTTTGATTAATTTAAACGATTTTTCAGAGCCTGCTTCATATGACAATGATAGATTTTGAAAAGCTTTTTAAAAAGCAATCTTCCAACGATCGCCGGAATGAGCGAAGGAAGATTTTAAAATTTTTTTGAATCGCGCATTCATCCCTTGGGCGACCAAAAAGCGATCAATCTTCCAACGATCGCCGGAATGAGCGAAGGAAGATTTTGAACATTTTGTTGTCAATCGCGCATTCATCGCTTGGACGATCGAAAAACGATCCATCTTCCAACAATCGCCGGAATGAGCGAAGGAAGATTTTTAAATTTTTTGAGAATCGCGTATTCATCGCTTCGGCGATCGAAAAGCGATCAATCTTCCAAAGAACCCTTAGGCGAATCGCTAGCGCGTCGCCAAACCTTCTAATCTTCCAATCGTCTTCCAAATGTTTGCAGGGTAAGTAAGCGCAAAAACGGCGATTATCTTTCTGCCTTATGCGATGAGAACATAACATTAACAAAAAGTATTAATTAGATATACCAAATAATATACAACATTTTCGGTTTTGTCATTTAACAATAAAGTGAGAGTTATGAGAAGAAAAAATATAAGTAAGATAACAATAAACCGTCATATTTACACGTTTGTATAAAAATGCAAAATTTCCTTTTAATAAAATTGCTTACAAAAACTTCCTCCACTCGACTTTCTTCAGTGGAGTTTTTCACTCCACACTTTAAGCATTTATTAAGAAGTTTATTTTTGTCGGCGATTTTTTTCATATTTTATTTTTTGCTTGTCGCTTGATTCCAACCAACATGCTTTAACGAAGATGTGCGGAAATGTTTCCAAAACACATTTCCGTTGGGAATATGTTTTATAATGTGTGCTCTTTACATTTCTAACTTTAAACTCTGTCATGTTTGTTGAAGTCAAAGCGTTAAGGTATGCTTGTTTGGTAAACATGACCGAGTTCTGTGAGCACGTTATTAGTTGATTACTTTGGTCGTCTACTCTTACCAAAAATACACATAAAAGTCCTTACAAAAGTGTTTACAAAAGTTTGTTTGAAATTTTACAAAAAGGTTGTCATTTTTATCGCATTGCTAATTTTCTTAATTTACCTTATTCGAAATCTTAATCCCAAAACTGGAATGTCAACGACTATGGCGGCTACCTGAAACTTGTACGTACGAGTATCTCATGTTTTTGCATTCGTTTTATTTTTTGCTAATTTTTTTTGCTTTATTTTGTTTTTATTTTGTATTTTCGGTGTTTGTATGTGTGATTTTGCAACTTTGTAACTTTTGTGTTATACTTGACTTGCGACATTTGATGCCGTGCTGCTGGCACACTTCATGATCCACTTTAGTTCAGCCATTGAGTCGCGTTTACCGTAGCTACTCCAAAAAGCCAACGCAACCCACCAAACCTTACCGTACCGACCTACAACGAACGCACTGCAAAGAAGAATGACACACAAAGGAATTGAAGTTCAGCAAAAGTTTTGTGAATTTTGCAAAATAAAATAAAATTAAATGCAAATTGTATGATAAAGAAGAAGGTTGAAGCTGGGAGAGACTTAGAGACCCGAGCTATGTTTAACAAAATTTACGAACTTGCAATAATACACAAGCATACGGGTAGAACACATGCGGGCGGAGAAGAACATAGAATCGCAAGCTAGTTATCAGCAAGCATATCATTCATTCACCCATACACGTACAAACTAGACGCACCTACTCATGTGATTGTGTGTGTGTATGTGTGTGTGTGCAGGGCGGCTACCTTCGTTCGAATTTAAATTTTATACCATTTTAAAGATGTCGACAGCACTGAGGTGCACCTTTTTCAAATCACAACCAAAGTCAGCTACGCCTACACCCATACAACTACCCATCAAGAGCTGCTATATGCAGCGCGCTGCTTGAGCCCAAAGATTATGAGCCTTACGGTGCTTAGCACGATTTCACCTGTACCGGCGAACGCATGTGAACTCAGGCCTGGGCGTCATTAAAACACTTGGGACACTGAGTGCTGGCGCTGCGTTATCGCAAATAAAAGCAACAACAGAGAGTAATAAATTTTTATGTGCCTCCTTCTAATATTGAGGCTAGGTACAAAACTGGTAAAGTTACTTAGTACTTGCCAGCCACGCACAGCAATATTGGCCGATTTAATGGCGGTACTTTAGGGCTGCCAATATGTGAGATTTTCCGGTTGTCAAACTTTTGTCAATAAAATTAAATTTATTAATTTTAGTTGAATGTCATAAATCGTTATCTGCGTATAAATAGCTGGGTTGTAAACGACTATGCTGATAATACTCCCCACCCCCTCCCACCACACAACTAGACATATGAAGGGGTGGCTGACGTTAAATTTTAGCGGAATAGCGATTGTTTTGATTTTGATTTTGTTTGTGTTTTTAATAGTTGCATGTTTGCTTTTTATTTTGTTGTTATCGTTGTTGTTGTTGTTGTTATTGTCTCTGTTTGTTGTTGACATTCTAGCTGTCAAGCTTGCTATGACAGTCTAGAGAGTTATGTGCATAATATTTTGATATAAGTTTTGTCATTGAATATGTTCGGAATAATAATGTTGCTATGACGCCGCAAAAGTGGGGGAGGGGGAAGGAGGGACATGTATAATTTCATTTCAAAACAAACTTTTCGCATCAAACTTGTATGTTGGAATAATGAATGTTGAACACGTGACATGGCCGCCGCTCGAATGTGCGCTTGAAAATGGCGATAATAAAAAGCAATTTATTTTGAAAATACCAAAAATACGGTAAAATATGCGGTCGACATTTTAAGCTCTTTACGCAGAACCAATCAAATGACGTAAAAATAGCTTAAATGACAGGTCATGAATTTGTTAAACATAATAAAATGTCCAGAGCTGTCCAAAACAATGTAAGACATCTGCAGATTTATGGCAGAGAAATGTAGATTTATGCACATTTTCACAAACTCAATGAAAGAAAATTATGAAATAATAACAGCATAAATTAGATGATGAGCTTTAGAACGAATCGGCTTATAACAAGCAGCTTTGAAAACTTTTTGTTTGCTATTTTGTGGAATTATTTTTGATTTTGGGTTCAAAGTTTCTAATGACATTGACACATGTGCTGCTGACAGTCCAGCTGCTACTAGCTTAAAGACAATTGTTAGTTGCGATTCCTAAATATAGATTGCGTAGATGCTGTTATCGTATTTCTGCTAGAAATTCATGCCTTAAATACTCAACAACAACAACAACAACAATAACAACAACAACAACAACAACAATTCATGCACAAAGGATGTAGTTATAAATCAGCTATCAAAGGCTTGATTAATTAATATGTGCGCATAAATCTTAACCATGGTGGGGGTGCACATTTACAGGGTTGCCATCAGTAGCAGTAAAATCAATTAAGCTCTAAAAGTTATCTTATATCTTGGCATAAGAGTAGGATATGGAAATTGTGTGGAAATGTGTTAAGTAATGCCATTAAAAGATGATTGTGCAGGTTGAATCAATGCAAGCTGTTGAAATAATATTAATAATAATCGTCATCGTAATAATAATAATAATAATAATAATAATCGAAAATGATGTGAAGCCTGTTCTTGTGTGAAGCTGGCACACTCCTTTCTTCCTCCCCCTCCCCTCCCCCCATAGACTCTTGCTACAAATAGAGTAAAACTTAATTACTTTAAGTCACATTAGCAGGAAATTAATTTGATAACTTAAATGAAATGCTGCTATTTATGGATTTATGTTGTCATCGTGTACACAGCAGCTGATGTTAACATAAAGTTTGCTCCCAATGGTTGGGCTGTACTGACAAAGCTATGACTTAACACATTCTTTCAATTTGCATTAATTTTGGCAAAACATAAATAATTAATTTTTTTCTTTCTATCCAATGACAGCAAAGTCGTCGGAATTCAACATGTTCTTGTATATTAATGTGCTCTCAATCGTAATAGTGCTTACGATGATTTACATAACTAACAGCATAAATTTGTGTTCATTTGCAACACTGGGTTGTCAATTTATTGACAGCTATAATCAGCAACATATATTATTCTTCAACTTATAGCTCTATTGTGAAAATTGTTTTGATTTGTATTAAACTGCTGTTGGTATAAAGTATGAATTGTTTGATTCTTTAATAATCGTCAATATTAGCTGAAAAAAAATCTGTTTTTATTACGCATATTTTGGTTAGAGATAAAAAACTAGATATAACTTGGCAAGAAAGGGCTTGTTTTAAATTTGGTTTTCATCAAATCCTTTAACAAATAATTAATTGAAATCGTTAAAAAACTTATATTTTAGGCAAGTTTTTATAAGTGAGATTTCAAAGTGAAATTATCATAATTTCATAGTACCTTTAATTTTTTGTAAAAGTTGTTGGCAGTGTTTTTCCACAAAAACCAATTTTTTTTTTAATATTTCATTCTATTCGAATTAATTCACATTGAAATTATTAACTGACTGTGAATATGGAAAAATATTTTTCGGCTCTTCTTGAAAACTTTTGTATACTTTTTGTTGACTTCTCTTTGAAACTTTTGTTTGCTTACGCATAACTTGGTTGAGCCTTTGTTGAAGCTGCACAGATTCAGTTTAATAAAAACACTAACGGAAAGAAGTAATGTTTTAATTAATATTATTCGGATATATTAAAGAAATAACAAAAATGCAAGTTCAACTATTGAAGTACAAAGAATAATAAATGAAAATTTATTATAACAAAATTATAATAGTTATTAAAATGCAGTAGCATACGTGGTAGAATAAATGAGTTAGTCTCGTCGGTAAAAATAGTCGCTCTCTCAGAGTCAGTACTGGCAAAATCAATGCAGCAAATTTCATATCTCTTTTCTTGAGAACTCTTATTTTTTTAAGAATTTTGACTAAAATCTTTCAGCCTTGCCATATAGTCGGGGAGCCCGTGACATCAAAAGTCCAGTCATCGAGAATAGAAATGAAAATGGATAGTCAACCGCAGTAGGTATTAAATGCGCCCAGGAACCAGGTATGACAAACCTCAGCCTGACTAAAATGTCTGTCATGCCGGTTTGAAGTTGGTCGTGAACAATGATGTTTTACCGTCATCATGGAATTTAATTTAATTGAACATTGAACATTTAAGTATATCATACATTTACATTAATGTGAGGTCTGTCATACCTCGTTCGTTCGAAAAAATTTAATTTTTAAAAGAATGATGCACTAAAAATTGAAATTTGCGATGACGATAAGACATTGAAATTAAAAACATATTTTAATATACTGATGCCAAGCAAAACCATATCATACCGGCCGCATTTAATCCTGCATTTAATATTAATTTTTCGAAATAAAAAGAAGTTAAATATAATTAAAAATAAAAAATAAATAAAAATAAAAAAACATTAAAAATGAAAAAAAAATAAAAATAAATATATAAATTAAAATAAAAAAATTAAAATTAAAACAAAAGTAAACAAATGTATAAAAAGAATAAAAAAAATTTATATAAATAAAAATATAACAACAAAAATTATAAAAAATAAAAGCTTAAATAAAACTAAAATAAGAATTGAATAAAAATATATAAATAAAAACAAATAATAATAAAAAACGGGTGACCGTGGCATGCAGGTTAAGTGTGTGGCCTGGCATGCTTAGAGCCCGGGTTCGATCCCCAGCCGCGGCGAAAAGTTTTTTTCAGTAAAAAATTTTTCTGATCGGTCACCACCTCTCTGTAGACAATGGCAAACCTCAGAGCGTAAATAATGCCATGTAAAGCTTCATGAGAACATGAACTTTAGCCGTTCGGAGTCGGCATTAAACATGTAGGTCCAGTTCTCGGTCAATTGTGTGCAAACATTTAATAACACACACAACACAATTGATCATAAGAAGCTCGGTCAAAGTCCTTTCAAGGGCTGAAATGGCCAATTTGTTTTTTTTTTTTTTTTTTTTAATAATAAAAAAAAATACAAAACAACACAATAAAACTAAAAAAATTATAATAAAAAATATGGATATAAATAAAAATAAAGACAAGAATAAAAATAAAAATAAAAATAAAAATAAAAATAAAAATAAAAATACAAATAAAAATAAAAATAAAAATAAAAATAAAAATAAAAATAAAAATAAAAATAAAAATAAAAATAAAAATAAAAATAAAAATAAAAATAAAAATAAAACTAAAAATAAAAATAAAAATAAAAAATAAAATAAAAATAAAAATAAAAATAAAAATAAAAATAAAAATAAAAATAAAAATAAAAATAAAAATAAAAATAAAAATAAAAATAATAATAAAAATAAAAATAAAAATAAAACTAAAAATAAAAATAAAAATAAAAATAAAAATAAAAATGAAAATGAAAATAAAAATAAAAATAAAAACAAAAATAAAAATTAAAATAAAAACTAAAATACAACTAAAATTAAAATTAAAAAAAAAATAAAAATTAAAATATAAATAAAATTTAAAATACAACTAAAATTAAAAAATAAAAAAAAATAAAATATAAAAGAACAATAAAAAAAACAATAAAAAACAACCAAAATAAAAAAAAAAGCAAAAATATAAAAATATGAAAACAAAAATAAAAATACAAATAAAAATATTTACTTTTGTATATATAAAGAAATAGAAATAAAAATAAAAATAAAAATTAAAATGAAAATAAAAAACAGTATACATTAAAATAAAAATAAAAGAAAGACAAAAATGAATATAAAAATCAGAACAAAAAATAACAATATACAAAAAAACACAATAAAACTCTAAAAATTAAAAACAAAGTAAAAACAAAAATAAAAATAAAAATACAAAAACAAATATGAAAATAATAAAAAATATTAATATTGAAATAAAAATAACAACAAAAATAAGATATAAACAAATATAAGATATATTAAAAAAAGATTAATAAAGATGAAATTTTAAATTAAAAATAAAAGTTACAATAAAACTTAAATTCAAAAACTCAATAAAAAAAAAATTATAAAAAATAATACAAATATAAAAAAATTATGACAAAACTATAAATAAAAATGAAAATCAATATCAAAATCAAAATCAAAATCAAAATCAAAATCAAAATCAAAATCAAAATCAAAATCAAAATCAAAATCAAAATCAAAATCAAAATCAAAATCAAAATCAAAATCAAAATCAAAATCAAAATCAAAATCAAAATCAAAATCAAAATCAAAATCAAAATCAAAATCAAAATCAAAATCAAAATCAAAATCAAAATCAAAATCAAAATCAAAATCAAAATCAAAATCAAAATCAAAATCAAAATCAAAATCAAAATCAAAATCAAAATCAAAATCAAAATCAAAATCAAAATCAAAATCAAAATCAAAATCAAAATCAAAATCAAAATCAAAATCAAAATCAAAATCAAAATCAAAATCAAAATCAAAATCAAAATCAAAATCAAAATCAAAATCAAAATCAAAATCAAAATCAAAATCAAAATCAAAATCAAAATCAAAATCAAAATCAAAATCAAAATCAAAATCAAAATCAAAATCAAAATCAAAATCAAAATCAAAATCAAAATCAAAATCAAAATCAAAATCAAAATCAAAATCAAAAATAAAAAAAAAATTGAAACAAAATAAAAATTAATGTAAAAATAATTAAAAGTATTAATAAAATACAAAAAAATTAAAAATAAAAGCTCAAAGAAACTATAATTAAAAAAAATAATAAAATAAAAAACAATAAAAATAAAAAAATTATAATAACAAAAAAAAACAAAAAACACAAATGAAATAAAGCTGCAAATAAAAATATATTTATATTATATAGTTTGTATTTATGTTGAACTATAAGAAAACTCAGTTCGTACTGTACTGATGTATTTTGAATTTGGAATAAATAAATTTTGATAATTTTGATATAAAAAAAAATAAAAATTAATACAAATATAAAAGCAAGACAAAAATAAAAACATATATAAAAAATATTAAAAAAATATATAAAAAAAAATTAAAAATAAAACTAAAATTAATTAAAAAAACAATAATGAAAAACGCAAAAAAGACACAATAAAAATATAAAATTATAATAAAAAAAAAATTAAAAATATATAAAAATATTAAAAAAAAAAAAAAAATAAAAATAAATATATGTATAAAAAAACAAATAAAAATAACCCAGGGATTTTGAGACCCCTTTGAAGCGGCTGAACATACCACAGCCTTTGAACTTTAAACTTGTACAGTACTTTATCTAACATCTCCTCGTCCTTGTCATAAACTGCTTCCTGATCCTGTGCCTAGTCTTTATAATAATCTTTGTCTTATTATCTGTAGTGACCGAGGCATGCATGTTAAGTGTGTGGCTTAGCATGCTCGGAGCCCGAGTTTGATCCCCAGTCGCGGCGAAAAATTTGTTTCCATAAAAAATTTTTTCTGATCGGTCACCATTTCTCTGCAGACAATGACAAACGTCAGAGAGTAAATAATGCCATGTAAAGCTTCTTGAGAACATGAAATTTTTTTATTGAACAATTTTTCGCCGCGATTGGGCATCGAACCCGGGCTCCGAGTGTGCTAAGCCACACACTTAACCTCCACGGTAGCACGCCACGGTCACCACTAGAGTCCTCATTACTCATTATTACTCATTATTAGTTTTTTTTTTATCACGAGCCTAAAGAATTCACTTATGCAGTCTTTCTACAGAATTTATCTTATGAGCTATACTCATGAAGTAATAATTTCATGCAACGCTGTTGCATGTTTGTTGCATATTCGATGTTTTAAGTAGTTGACTGCGCAGTCTCGTGACATCATCTATTTGAGTGTTTTTACAAGGCCAAAGAATCGATCTTGACTGTCGTAAATTGAAATTCATCGTGACATCAGATTGATCAAGTTAGAAATCTATGCAACGATAATGCAATTTTGTTGCATAAACTGCTACTGCACCAGCTCGTGATGTTATAAATGTATTTTTTTTTTTGTTATGAATCCATGTGTCCTTTTTTATTTTCGCAGTGTTACATGTGTACCGTTGCTCCACAACTCATTGAGTAAAAATTTCATGCAACGCTGTTGCATTGTTCGAAATTAAAGCGTGACAAATAAATGTTTTTTCTGAGCGTATTTTAAGATTTTTTTCACTAGCCTTAAAAAAAAATATATGTGAACAGTGTGTGTAACAAGGATCAGATAAGTTTATATAAACATTCTTCTCACTTGCTCTTTAGATGTAGTTTCTGTTTTTTATTTAAAGTTTTGAAAATGACTGTTATGTTCGGTTGCTGACTTAATCTTAGAACTGTTTAAAGTACAATTTAACTAACTGTTTATTCATGGCACATTATAAATATTTTCGATATAAATTTTTTATAACTTTCAACTCGATAAGAAGCATCGATAAAAGCATTCTTAGCTACGCATAAAAATCTTACTGAAACTACTATTCTTCTTTTATGTATTCCGTGTGTAGCGCAGCTTAACTCTACGATTATCTTTTGTCAAATTTTCAAACTATATAAATATATTCCAAATATGCGCTAAATTCTATACTCTGAAACTCATATAAAAGTTGCATGAACTTTATCAATTTATTAAAACAAAAAAAAAAAACAAAAAACATGGGATTAAAGCAAATTGGACACGCTCAAATAGATAGACTTGTTTGCCTCTTTCACACAGATTAAATGCTATTGACTCGCTCTTTTTTTCTACTTTTTTCCTTCTTACTTAAGAAATACATAAAAAAGTTTAACCATTCGCCAACAAAGCGATTAAATATTTGATTTTTATGTTTACGACTTGAAGAACTTTTTAATATATTTCCCTTGTCCAGTCCCTGTTCTATCAACTCTGCTTCCTCATACAACCCATAACGGTTATTATAAAAAAAAAATGTCATCATGTTCATATTGCCGGACAAATCTTTTAATTAAAGAAAAATATAACAAAGTCGCAAAAGTATTTCCAATAAAAAAAAAGACTACAAGAAAAAGACACAAGAAAAAGAAAAAGACAAGCAGTAGCCGGAAAAGTAAAGCAGCAAGATGCTGCGTTCTGTTTCTTTTTTCTTTCTTAGCAGCTAGCTAGTTAAACTTTTCTTTGAGTCGCCAGAGGAAGTTGGAAAAAAACAGCTCTTTAAAGTAGAAAACCCTTTTGTGAAAAGTGATGCGTTTGTTGCTGCTGTTGTTGTTGTTGTTGTGGGCGTACATTGTAGCCCAAGAGCTGCTTGGCAGTCAAAATAAAAAATAGTGACAACTTTTGCGTGAAATGATTTCCCGCTAATTTGTCAGCGCAAAATAATTTCTGAAAGTGATTTACTGTCGCACGCATTGTGACTGACATCAAATTGACAAAAGTTTAGAAGCACACAAATCATGTTTTTGTGTTTTTTGTGGCTGCAACAAATTTTTGTTTATTTGTTGCGAACGAGATATTGAAACCGAATTGGATAATGATTTCAAAGATTTTCGTTCGAATGATGTAAAAACAAAGTGTGGGCAGGACACGTATTGAATAAATGCTGTACGTTTGGGCGATAATTAATTGAAGTGCTAGACGCTGCTGCTGCCTTAATTAGCTGTTGTTGTTGCTGCTGTTGCTGCTTGCGACATAATTTTAATTAGTATCTCTAGAGGGACAAGCTTGTGCTTTTAATCAATTCGTCAAATAATTATTTAACAGAACTAAAGAAATTTGTTCAATTCATGTTGGTCGAGAATGTTAAATGAACTATTAGGCAAAAGATAGTGTAGAAGTCATGTGAAGTTTTTGTATTAATGAATTGCTAGATTGATTGAAAAAAAAACTAAGCGAATTAAAAGCAGATGACACTAAATTAATCATGATGGCAAAAGCAAATTTCGCAGTTAAAATATAACAATGCTTAAAAATTTCAATTTATTTTGAAAGTTTTTTGTTTAAAAAGTGTATTGATATTGATATTGATATTGTTTTGAACCGCCTTTTTTCAATTTAAAGACAACACATACACTGAGAAAGAAAACATATTTTAAAATTAACAAAAAAGTTTAAAATAGAAATTTAATGCCTTTGCGTTTCTACAAAACAATATTTAAAACAAGTGTGTTGAATTATCAACTACCTATTAACTCATTTCTTTTTTTAATTTTCTCTTATTATTTCTTTGAAAAAAACAAGCAAAAATTTGAATATAATGACAATTTTTGAATTTTTTTTAATTAGTTTGACAAATATCGAACATATTATAAAACAAAAACTAATTAAATAAATATTAAAATATATCAAATGCAAAATTCTTCGAATGGAGTTAACATTCGAAGGTCCCGAGGGTAGCTGTCTGTGCATCTGATGCTAAAAACTCGGTAAAGCTAAAGAAATGACATCGAAATATGCTTTAAAATATTTGTTTTAAATTTTAAAATTTTTGTTTTAAATTTGTTTTTCATAACAAAAACATTGCTTTAAAAACAAAAATTTTTGTTTTGAATTTAACTTAAAAAACAGTTGTGTTTAATTTTAATGAATTTTTTTCAAGCTCTATTTCAAAAACCAATTTGTGTTAGATATGAACACAGTTTCATTTAATTTGAACACATTTTTTCCTCAGTGTATGAATGAAACTTTTATTATCATTACGAAGGGCATTTCTGCCTTCTAAGAGAGAAATACAATTTTTGAGAAAAAACCTGCTTTTTGATAAACATACCCACCCGGAAAAGCGATCATACCAAGATAACATCTTGGCACCTACTTTTAGATTCGGCAATCATGACCCTTTGTTTCAAAACGTCTTATACTTTTTTGTATGAAACTGCTACTACGGGATATTAATCTATTTTTAACTTTCTTGTGGCAGTGAAGAAGGGATTAACCAAGAATCATCGGAGCTTTTTCTAGACAATTAACGAGCAGGGACCGAAAATAACTGTTATTTTACAATTTTCGAATGAAAAAGGCACAATGAAAAAATTGTCGAAGGACATTTTCAAATATAGCATTATGATACAAATGACCTCAACTTCACGAATATTTAGAGCCTTTTAAATTTTCGACTGATTCTTTAAAAGTTAAAAATTAACTGTTATTTTTTGCCTTTTTATTTTTTTAGACAAAAATAACGGTTACCTTAAACTTTTATTTTATCGGTCAAAAATAACAGTTATTTAGTGAGTTTTATTTTTTCGGTCAAAAATATCAGGCAATCCGTGTTTTTTTAAAGTTCGCTTGTCCGATTAAAAAACAATTGATACCACATGTAAAACGGGATCACCGATGAGACCAAAATTATGGTATCGATAGTTTTTTAGTCAGTAAAATGACCTTTGAAAAAACACAAATTGCCTGATATTTTTGACCGAAAAAATAAAAGGCAGAAAATAACTGTTATTTTTGACCGATAACATAAAAGTAAAAAGTAACTTTTATGTTTGCCCGAAAAAATATAAGGCATAAAATAACTTTAATTTTTGTCGGAAAAAATTAAAGTTAAAAAATAACAGTTAATTTTTGACTTTTTTGATAAAAACCATAACCGGTGCGGTCCCTGCTAACGAGAGATATGTATTTTTTTGTTATTGTCATGTTTTGCGCTTATTGTGCAATACTTTCATACTACTAAATTGGTTATTTACTTTTTACCTTTACATTTTTATATATTGATTAATTCTTTTTTATTTGTTGCAAGAACCCAATAAATAAATAAATAAGCTATTTTTTCAATGAAGTCTAGGTACATTCCAGCTATGTACATTTAATTTCGCTAATTGTGCCTCAGCGTAATCTATAGAAGATTGAAAAGTACTGTACCAGTTGGCTAGATTATCTTTCAAATTTGCATCCTCATTAATGGGATTCTCTTACATTACAGGACCGTAACCGATGTCGTACATGCCCTCTGTCCCAAATAAAGCGCCACAACTGCAACTTTATTGCCTTCAGTACCTTTTTCCTCCAGAACAAAGAGGAGTCCTTCCGCCCCTACACTGAGGCAAAATTACATTAAAATTTAAAGAAAAAACTTTCAAACTAAAAGTAAATCTGCACAATTTCCAGCTGGCTAAAATTTATTTTTAATTAAAAGAAAATGTGTTGAGTCTTATTTATTAAGAAAGCTGCATTGATTTTAATGACTTGTCTTTTATTTTTTAAATGAAAATAAATGCTTTGAATATTCAGTTGTCATCAACTTAAAAATATTCTTGCTTGAAACGAAAAAACATCGAACTTAATGAAATTTTATCATTGCCTTGTAAGTTTAAGTATAGCCTAGTGTGCTGGCGTTCGAGTCTAGGAACTCGACTGATCTGGGTTCAATCCCCAACAAGAACACCAAATATTTTGTTTTTTTTTTATTAATGTTTTTTAAGTAAAACTTATTTTGACGAAGCAGTTAATGAAATGGAACTAGAATTTCAATAATTAAATTACAATTTTTGGTACTTACACAGCCAAGATTCGAACCCACGTCTTCCATGTGACAGTCTAGCACGCTTCCATTGAGCTATTGTGAGATAGTGTATATAACTTATAATATATAAGTCTCATTGAATCATGCTCACAACCGAGATCATCATGTGTTATTGCTCATTCGTACATCATCGGCAAGCAACGATTCCGTTTTGTAGCATAAAAAAAAAAAAATTAAAAAAACATTACTTTGAGTTTTCTTTTAAAGTTAAGCATATTCCTTTAAAATAGCTTTGAAAAGTAAATTACATTAAATTTAAAAGAAAATGCAGTAAATTTTTTCTCGGTGTAGGGAAGTAGCGATTAGTTCAATTATTTCCCTTCTTTTTGTTTTGTACAAATCGCTTTGCGGTTTCCTGTACATCACCTAAGTTTTTAGTGCGTTTTTTTAAAACATTAGGCAGTAGGAAAAGATGAATCATTTGAGATAGGTGCTCGCCTATCTTCCGACTGAGATAAAATTGGTTTGGGAAATAGCTTTTGGGTTGGACGAATTTGAGTTTTTCTAAAAAGTAAAAATTACCCCAAAAAAATGTACTTTTATGCAATAAATTTGTAAGCAATGTTGTGCTTAATTAAAAATATTCATCTTCCATGTCAATTTTAAAGGTTTTTCAATTTTTCTAATTATTTGAATTTTGAATTAGTTGAATTTTGCTTCAAATATGAAAACAATCACTGTGAAGTTCTAACCAAAAGCATTTTTTAAAAATTTTCTTATTATTGTCGATAGTATTAGCGTGACTTTTAAAAAAACTGTCTAAAATTTAATGTTTTGAATTGGGAAGCCTATTCTTAGCCATGTTTGAATAGATTTAATTTATTTTTTTTTTTGTATTTAAGTCTTAGTAGTAAAATTAAAAACAATTATAAAAATTGTTACCAAAATATGTGGAAGAAATGATTTTTGTTGTAAAAGAAAAAAAAAAATCAATTTTGCATATTTTATGTTCTCTCAATGTCTATAGCGCATTTAAGGAGAATGTATTTTGTCTTGTCTCTCAACTAATAAACTGTCCGTGCTATCAAAAAATTGATGATTTTTTCAACAAACCTAAATTTTGTAAAAATGTGGTTTTTCAATTATTAAATAATGACTAAAATTCAAAAATAATTTATTTGCAAGAAATAACTTTATATTTTCAATCAATTAAAAGTTATTTCAATCAATTAAAAGCCTCGAACTTATTTTATTTATTTTTGATAAGATGTGCAGAATAATATTTGTATTCGCATAGGATGTCATTAAGATAGGTAAAATAGGTAAGGAAAGGCAAAAACACCTTTTTCCTAATGGGGCAATCAGAAACAAGATCAAACTAAATACCGACACAGCTCTGTTGAACATTGCTGTTGTAGCCTACAGAAAGAAAAGTAAATGCGAGCGTAACAGTGAGAGGCACAGAGATGAGAGGGACAGAGCTGCATCGCATAGTGCAACGAGGTGGCCAAAATAGCTTATGAAAAAAAGTCACGAATTTGAAAAAATAAGGATGCAGATTTATAGTCACGATTTTTAATAATGAGAATCGTTAAGCATTCTGCGCTATCTTTTAATTAATGGAAGTTATGCTCTTTTTATATACAAATTCAACGAAAAGTTTTTGCAGTTTAGTACTGAATATTTTCTAATACCGTTAAAATTTTTTATATAACTTTTATGCGTTACCTTCAAACGCATATAAGGCATTAGATTGAGTTAAAAAAGGAAGAAAAATATACATTAATTAAGGTTAGAGCAGGTTTTGGCAAAAATGCGCAAATTTATATGGAAAAATAGCACATTTCTTACAAAGTTTCAAACGCAATTTAAAAAAAAATCCATACATTCAATTTTTGTTATTTTTAAGTATACATATTTCAGAACAACTTTTTTTGAACATATTTCCGAACATATTCCTGCTGAGACGTCACGCAATATTAAGGATCTTATGACCTTTCTTCTAGAACTTATTTGGAAAAAAATGAACCACTTCTCTTACAAATTCATTTAAACTCACTTAAACTCACTCGCACCGCGATTTGAAGATGTTTTCTGATAGAGAACAACAAAAAAATATGATTCGCCGAACAAAAAATCGATAACTCTATTAGTTATCGAGTTACCAATTTAAAAAAAAAATTTTTTTGTTAAAAGATATGTTCAAAAAAACATCTATATCTTTGCCGTTACTTAATGGATCTTTAGGATTGATATGTCATTAATTAATATGTCATTAATGACCTTTCAAATGTTTTTGTTATAATTATCATTGCTACAATATTTTTAGTTTTATAAGCGAATTTATTCCAAAGTTTAATTTTTTAATAAAAAGATCCGTTATTTTCTAAAAAATTTACGTTATTAAGTTACTAAAAATATATTTTTTTTGAAAAGCTTACAGTTAGACCTTTTGTTTGATATATAAAACTATACATCTTTTATTTTATTTCACACTATATTACATAAAATTTAAATTTTCCAAGTGTTTTCTTTGCTAAAAAAACACCACAAAAAGTCAAATAAATTATATATATTATATACCAAATGAAAGATAAATTTTCAAGCTTTAATAATTTATTTTTACAATTCATAGTAATAACGGTAATTATTGAGAAAATAACGGTTTTGTGTTAGAAAATTTTTTTTATTGCATAAAAATACCTATAAAATACAAAGTACTCAACAGATTTAATTTTTTCTAAAAGCCTTATATAAAGGGTGATTTTTTAAGAGCTTGATAACTTTTTTTTTAAAAAAAACGCATAAAATTTGCAAAATCTCATCGGTTCTTTATTTGAAACGTTAGATTGGTCCATGACATTTACTTTTTGAAGATAATTTCATTTAAATGTTGACCGCGGCTGCGTCTTAGGTGGTCCATTCGGAAAGTCCAATTTTGGGCAACTTTTTTGAGCATTTCGGCCGGAATAGCCCGAATTTCTTCGGAAATGTTGTCTTCCAAAGCTGGAATAGTTGCTGGCTTATTTCTGTAGACTTTAGACTTGACGTAGCCCCACAAAAAATAGTCTAAAGGCGTCAAATCGCATGATCTTGGTGGCCAACTTACCGGTCCATTTCTTGAGATTAATTGTTCTCCGAAGTTTTCCCTCAAAATGGCCATAGAATCGCGAGCTGTGTGGCATGTAGCGCCATCTTGTTGAAACCACATGGCAACCAAGTTCAGTTCTTCCGTTTTTTCAATAAAAAATTTTTCTGATCGGTCACCACCTCTCTGCAGACAATGGAAAACCTCAGAGAGTAAATAATGCCATGTAAAGCTTCTTGAGAACATGAGCCGTTCGGAGTCGGCATAAAACATGTAGGTCCAGTTCTCGGTCAATTGTGTGCAAAAATTTAATAACACACACAACACAATCGATCCTAAGAAGCTCGGTCAAAGTCTTTTCAAGGGCTGAAATGGCCAATTTGTTTTTTTTTTGTTTTTTGTTGGGATCTCAAGCATCTCTGTGGAATTTCATTGTAATGAGTTGATTATTGCGGATTTTACATAGATTTTTCATTTCAGGATATATGGAAGGGTGGCATGTTTTTTATATGATTTTAACTTAAATTTAAATTTTTCTTAATTTGGAAAATATAAACTTCTGCATCAAATATGAACTCTCTTTAATACCGCTTTCTATTTTTTTGCCACACTTTGTATGAACTCGCGACACTGTGCGTCGCATTCAGGGCACTGACTTTATTATCAGAGAATGAAAAAAACCGTACCTTAAACCAGTGTTGCCAGAGTTTCGAACTGAAATTTACCACTATTTGGGAAAAAAATTACCACTTTCTGAGAAAAAGTACCTTTTTCTAAAAAAAAATTACAAAATTTTAAACGATTAATAGGCCTTATAACTCACTTCACTATTTTCAGAATAAAAATTTTTTTTGCTAGCCTTGAGCAATTCGTTTCTTCCTAATGCCAACAACTTTTCCAATTCACGATGTGTAAGGGACTTCTTTTATCCTTTTTTCTTTTACCTTTTTTTGTTATTCAATAATAATATTGAATGCAATTTCAAAACATTTGATTACTTCTTATGTCTTGGTGTGTTTCAACAATTTCCTTTGTTTTTAAGGTAAAATTTGCAGCAAATCAAAAATTAAAACAATCCTACATTTGTTATTTTTTGATACAACAGGGGGCTCCCAATAATAAAGGACTGATTGTGAGTACGTTCAGAGAGGTAACAAAAGTACAAAAAACTTAAAATATTTGGAAATCTAAAAAATAATTATGTTGCAAAAATTTACCACTTTTAGTCAAACATTACCTTTTTACCTATGTCCAAAAAATGAGTTAAAAATTACCTCATTTAGGGAAATTTATCTCAATCTGGCAACAGTGCCTTAAACGTACTGAATAAAAATCGCGCACACTAAAACAATTTTCTCTCTCTCTGTTCCGCATTTGGCTCTTCGACTCAAACACAAGCACAATCACTACCACGCATAAGAAAGAGAGCGGGATAAAATGTGAGGGATTGTGCTGTTTGATCAAAAAACATAATTTGCTTTGTTGTCGTTTTGATCATGATCGCAAAACCAAACCTTATGTAGCGAATATTAGCAAATGTCAGTGCTGCTGAACAACAGCAGAACAATTCTGCGTCAATAAGGAATAACCGCTGAAGTCGAGTTAGGACAAAATTAAAATTTTACTTTCATTGCTTTTTTTCGCAACGAAATACACTAGTACGCAAATTTTTATGGATGTACCTTGAAAATAAAATGTTTGAGGCCATCAAATCTTAACAACAAAAGTCAGGGTACCATTTTATTAGGGAGTAATTTCCATCTGAAAAATGGTCTTCTGAAATTTTGAAAATGAGTTTAGTTGTTATTCCTTGTCGACACAGAATTTGTTGGCAAAAATAAAAATAATGTTTTTTATCAAGCAGCACAACAACTAACATTTTATTCCCCTCTCTTTCTTCTGCGTAGCAGTGATTGTGTTTGTGTTCGAGTAGAAGTGCAGAGTTCGAATAAAGCCGAATAAAGATTGCGCTCTATACAAAAACACCGAGCCGAACAAAAACGAAGTGTTCGTTAAGGTTTTTTTCCATTCTCTGCTCTCAGCAAATATTCTTATTTTCTGCATCAAATTTGTTTTTATTTTAAGCGATAGTTTTTAAGCTAATTATAATGCACATATTTTATTATTTTTATATTACAAAATATTTACATTTTTCTGGAACGCTTTCCATCAATGATTTTATGGTTTTATGATATTTTCGTAAAAAAGAATCGCTTTCTCAATATCTGGTGAAGAACATGTGAAAATTGCAATTTATTTCAAACACTACCTTTGTATTGACTGCGACGTAAAAGCAGTACAACGAATCTACATTTAAACATGTTTAAACATGCATTGAGTATAACTCTTAGGTTTGAGAAATATTTTCATTTTTAAAAATCATTTAGCTGCGCCATAAAATAAGTTATTTTTATCACAACTTTTATGGTTGGGCCTTAAAAAATACTCCAGCCCGAAAACAATTCAAAAAACACTAAACTTCTTTAATTTTCATGCTTTTTTATGCATCTCCTGAGACTGCCGCAAGGGCATAAAAACAACTCCCCACTGATTGAAATAAAACCTCAATTAAGTATTGAAATAAAAAAAAAAAAATAAAAAAAAACACAAAAAACAACATCAGCAGAATGAAGAAATACCAAAAACGAATGCGATGCAAATAAAAAGCAGCGCAGTTTTTGTGCTTAACTTAAACTTAACAAAAAAAAGGGCTGCTAAGAATGAAGAAAAAAAAAAAACAAAATTTTTATACTAAAAATGAAATTTTTTCATTTCATGCACGTTTCGGCCTGCATTGCTAAAACTCGTTTTCGATTTGAGCTAAAATTGGGGCACACACGCGTGTATAAATATATCATTTGGCAGGCGCACCGCATCATGCCATACCATATCGTATCGTACCGCACCACTCTGGGACGTGATAAACTTAAAACTGGCCCAAAATGTTCACATTTAATATAATTTGTTATCTAAATTCAGGTTGTTTGTCGAAAATGGCTGCAAATGTTTAACTGATATGATTGTCAGTGTATATGTGTGTGTGTGTGTGAGTGAGTGAGTGTGTGGCATTGTGTATATTGCTTAGCATGAGTGCTTTTGCTCGACTGGCTGTTTGTGCGTGTGTGTGAGTGACTTAAATTGTGATATGAGCTGCAAACATGCTGCTTATATTTGATTTTCTTTTATTCTCTGCCCTACCTAACCAAAGTTAACTTAAGATCCTTCAACTTCTGATACTTCATGCTTCTTAGTAATGTGTTCGGATTTTCACTTACTTGCGCCTCTTTTTATATCACATTCTTCACTTGATATTCTTTGTAACAACTACACTCAGCCCCAACATGAGCAATCCACCCAACAATGCTCATCAGTTTTCGTGCAGTTGTTTAGCTTCTCTATCCCCCTGCCACACCCATTGCTATATATTTCTGTTCACATATCATGCACACAAACAAGATAACATGTCAATGTTACTGCTGTGATACAAATCTTAAGAATTTCTTTTATTTGTTATTTCTACCTTATATTCCGTTGGCCATTTCTGTGCTCTATTCTCTACCTTTGGGATTAAAGTTGAGAATTTATTATATGGCATGTTTGCTAGCCTATCGCAAAAATCTCATTAAAGACCAAAATTTAAAATGTAGCTTTAGGTAGGATGCTAGCTGCCTGACTGCCTGACTGGCTGACTGGCTGCTAATGCTATACATTATTTTGTACTATTGACTGATGACATCTCTTCATCACTCATCAAGGGTTAACCACCGGATATGTGGCACACAATTAATCAACGAAGCAGAATTATTTTAACTGCTCTTTAGAATTGAAAATTCTGTGACTTTGAAATATATTTTGATTCATTGATATAGCCATGAACTGTTATAATTTGTGTGCGTACGTGTGAAAGACTGTAGAATATAAGACAACTATCTGCTGTATGTATGTGTAAACGTGTGTAGTCATGTCTAGTTGTGCCTAAAACCGATAAAGCCAAAATAATAGTTCAGTTCAGTTGGTTCAAATTAAAATAAGAATTTATTGTGGCATAAATTTTAATGCCATAAATATTCTAAGAAAATTGGTAGTTTGGTGTGGAAAAATAAAAAAAAAACTCAAGAGACAAATTAATGTTATTTTGCAACAATATTAACTATATTACTATATTTTAGTTATTAAAAGAATATTTTCCATTTGAATAAATTTGCTTTAGTTTTATATAATATGCTTGCAGTAGTTGTTTTAAAAGTATTTTGCATGTTATTTTTTGCAAAATATTAATATCGCCCGGCAGTGTACGGCGACGCATGCTCACATAAAAATATTAATTGCTGCACTCTTACTTTAGCAACAAACAAGCACAAAAAACAGCTGCCAGCAATTTCTTCGAACGGACTTAATGAAAAATTTAATTAGTTTTCAGCGTGAACTTTCACGCATACTTTCTAAGAATTTTCTTTAGCATACTTTCAGGCAGGCTTGACGTGCAATAGTGAAAATCAGTTTTTGGCAAAAATGAATAAAAAAAAATTTGTTCTTAATTAAACGCATTCTTTTTACAATTTCACATGGCATGCTTGCAGGAATTGTGTGTCCTTTTTTTGTTTTAAATAGAAAAAAAAAAGTTTGCACAACACCTTTCAGAAACAATAAATGTCTAAAGGATAACGCTAATTTAAGCTGGAAATGAGCTAAAAAAACTGTAGTTTGGTCGCATGAGGTACATGTTTTTGAAATTTTCAATAAACGTTCCGAAATATTTTTAAACGTCATTTAAGTTCAACTTAAGGCATTTTTTTAATTTAAGCTTGAACCAAGTATTTCAGAAACTGACATTTAGATGTCTCATATCTACTTTTGCTACAAAAGATGATGGACAGCTAAGTGAAAAAAAATATATAGGAAGTTAAGCAAGTGTGACATATTTAAAATGTGGTAGAAAACTCGAAACTTCTTAAAAAAAAAGAATAACAGAGATCTAAGTGTAAAATAGAGAGAGAGAGTATCTGAAAAGAAATGTTTGAAAAACATTATGTTTGTGATTGAAACGGAGCAAAACGCGTTCAATATTAACTAAATTTTGTTTGCCTGTTTGTCATGTGCCTATGTGGCATAATGGTAGCGCTTTCGACAAAAACTCGATGCTCAGTTGTGACAGCCAGGGTTCAATTCCCGCTTGCGTTAATAATTTTTGTGTGGAAATTTTTGGTAATTTTCGGAAATACTTGCTTATGACGTTACCTATGAGCTTCACGAATATGCCGATTTTTTTTTAAATCGATTTTTTTTATAATTTTGTATTTTAGTATATATTCTTAAGTTTCTAAGAAAAAAGAATGGAAAAAAACATTTCATGGAAAATTTCCTACGTGTTCAAAAATTACAGCCGGATTCGTGAGAGCGCATTTTTATTTTTCTTTGCTTTTTTTTTTGTCCTTTGAACGCGTTTATCTCGCAATCATGTTTTCGTTCTGGTTGCGGCACTAGCGGGTTCATTTTTTGACAACATTTTTTTTTTTATTTTTTTATTTTTTTAAAATTTATTCGCTATCGTATGACACGAGCTTTTTTTACATATTTTTTCGATATTTTATGAATTTTTAAAGTCAATATTTTTTTTCGAAAAAACACACTTTCAAATTTGGAACATCACCAAAAATTGAAAAAAAATTTTTTAAAAAAAGCTCCTGTCATACGATAACCAATTTCGTTAAAATTTAAAAAACTCATTTTATTTCTTGATTCTACAATTTTTGCGACTCCCAGCGCTGCAACCACGAGGCCCCGTTTTTTTTCTCTGCCGCCAGTTTGGAGCTCTATAAAACCATGTTGGAGTGAAATAAATATTTTTTAAATTTTTTTTCTTGTAATTTTTTCACTTAAATTTTTGAAAAAATGTTTGTTTTTGACTGAGTTATGAATTTTTAAAAAAGGTATGTTTTCTCTGCCGTGAATGTTATGTCCCTCCTTAATTGAAAATGTTACCCAAGCGTCACGAATAAGTGGCCTTGAAATTTGAATTACATTTATGTCAATTATCAAATTTTTTCGTCATTTTGTCAAATCAAAATCAATATTAATTACTTTTTTTTGTCTGTTTATCATGTGCCTAGTGCCTATGCTTCCGACTCTAATTCGATCTGTTGCGACAATCCGGGTTCAATTCACGCTTGCGGCAATAATTTTTGTTTGGATATTTTCATATAAATATTTGCTTTTGATATCATTTATAAGCTTCACGCATAAAGCGACCTTGAAAATTTTCATATTAATTGAAAACGTTATCCAAGCGTCACGAATAAGAGACCTTGAAATTTCACTCGCCGTCAAAGAAGTTTCACTTCAAAAGTACTAGAAACATTTTTGCTCACACAGTTCAAGATCAAAAACGATACTTTCCAAACCCTGCCCCAACATCAAGTACAACCATTAAGATATATCCATGTTTTAAATATTGAAATTTTGAATTTCACTTAAGGAGGGACATAACATTCGCGGCAGAGAAAACAGACCCTTTTTAAAAACTCAGTCAAAAAAAAACATTTTTCCATTTTTATACCCTAAACCTGAAAGGTGAGGGTATATTAACTTTGTGCAAACGTTTGTAACGCATAAAACGAAGCGAGTCCGGTATAGAAAAGTATATTTCATTGATCAGCGTCACCTCGTGAGTCGAGCTATTCATGTCCGTCCGTCCGTCTGTGTGTTGTACGCAAAAACAGGATAAGAAGAAGGAGTAAAGATACTTGGATGAAACTTAGTACACATGATCACATGCACCCAAAGATCTGCATTATTGAATATTTTTGGAATCTGCCCACGGACACGCCTACCTCCCATACAACGCAAAAATTTAAAACTGCATAACTCATCTCATAATTAGATTACAACAATAAAATTTGATGTGTATGTGTTTTTTATCAACACAAAGATGTTTTCGAAAAATGGACGTCATCCGCTCACGGACACGCCCACCTGCCATACAATCCAAAAATTGAAAACGCAATAAATAAGCCTCTGTTTAACCTAGAGAGCTAAAATTTGGCACGTATGTTTTTTATGACAAAACAAAGAAGGTTTTGAAAAATTGACGTCATCCGCCTACGGACACGCCTACCTCCCATACAACCCAAACAGTTTAAAACTCAATAAATAAGGTTATGTTTGTCATAGAGATATTAAATTTGGTATGTATGTATTTTATACCAAAACTAAGGTGTGTTCAAAAATTGGGAGTAATCCGTAAATGAACACGCCCAACTCCTGTAGCGAAAGCGCAATAAAGGCATTAACTGTGAGCTACAGGAATAAAACTTGGTACTATGTGTAAATTTTCATCAACATTTAAATGCATATAAAATAAAGGCTTCATCCGTCCACGGACACGCCCATTTACAATAAAAATTTTTTGTTTTTGAAAAGTGGGTTTAGGGTATTTCATAGTCGGTCTAGACCGACTTTAAACTTTCTTTACTTGTTTTTTTATTTTGTAGAGAATTGAACAAATTACAAGAAAAAAATTCAAAAAAATATATTTTTCACTCCAACATGGTTTAATAGAGCTCCAAACTGGCGGCAGAGAAAAAACGGGGCCCCGTTTAAAATCTTTAATCTTAAATCTTAACAAAATTGTTTATCGTATGAAAGAAGCTTTTTTAAAAATTTTGTTCAATTTTTGGTGATGTTCCAAATTTGAAAGTGGGTTTTTTCAAAAAAAAAATATTGACTTTAAAAATTCATAAAAAATCGAAAAAATATGTAAGAAAAGCTCGTGTCATACGATAGCGAATCAATTTTAAAAAAATACAAAAAAAAAATTTCATCAAAAATTGAACCCGCTAGTGCCCCAACCATTACGAAAAACATGGTTTCGAGATAAACGCGTTCAAAGAAAACAAAGAAAAATCCAAGGAAAAACAAATTTCCATTTTTGTTCTTGGAACCATTCGTTATATGCAGCAAAGAAAACTACAAGGTAGAAGGAAAATATTTCTTAAGAACATCTACCTGTAGACGTTTGCAAAAAGGCGTTTCGCTCTCACCTGGCGTGAAAAACTTGCTCGCAGTTTACTGGTTCCTGGTACTCTAAGCTGTTAACCGTTAATTTAATAAAATCTTGAAATGACAACGCTTGCTTTATAAACATATTTCATACTGTTTGCTTTTGCTGTTGTTGTTATTACTTCACCCGCTTTTTGCACTTATTTTCTTAACCTCTCTTGCCAATCTCATCTCTGCAGTTATTGGCTTATACCAATAAGCTTAAGCTTATGCCCGCATTTAACTTATTATTTCCTTTTAAAGCTGCCCTCAAGCTTCCTTTCTTTTATTTTATTTTTTTTTTTTGCTTTTTTTCAAGTTAATAAAGTGCTGCTATATACAAGGTTTAATTGGAAAAAAAAAGTTCTACTCATCAACATCAAATTATTTTGCAATTATTTTCACTTTAGTTTTTTATTTTTTTTTTGTTTTTCTTTTTTGTGTTTTCTTTATTTTTGTTTTTATAACTGCTCTTTATTAAAATAACTAATTAAATTAACCGTTGCTCTGATGCCAATCTATATTTTGATAGCTTTATTGCTGTTGCTTGCTTTGCGAAAAAAATTTTCTTGTCATTTTACGCATTAATATTCATCATGCAGCATCGTTCGTGCTGTCCCAAGTTATGCTACGCCTCATCGTTGTGTCATAATAGCTTAATTAGTGTGCGTGGCATTTTTCATTTTTCATATTTCAACGTTTTGTTAAAAATGCTTTACGGCTTCTTAACCTTGTTTATCTTTCATTCAAATAGAATAAATAATTGGCTCTGGACATCAAGCGCCATGGCTAGGATCAAAGCTTCTGGCTCTACGTGCGGATTAAATGTTTAAATTAAATGATGAAAAATTATTATTAAAAATATACTTATGCCACGACAAACCAGGCACCAGGCACCAGGCACCAGGCTGCGTGTTATGCTTCCGGTTTGACAAAACAACAATTTCTGTCAGATTTAAATAAACCTTTTACATTTTTTGTTTTGTCGAAAGTTAAAGTAAACTTATTTGCAGAGCAAAAAAAGTTTAAAAAATATTCAAAATGGCTGCCTAAATGTAAAAACTTTTGAGCGTGCAAGTTGTTGTGAAGAATTTTAATTTTAATAATCCGAGCAAAATAATTATTATGTCACGAATTGGAAAACCAAAATATTAATTTCAAATATTTGCAATTTAACTCAAGAATAAGTATGACAACTAGAGCGTGAGTGCGTTCAGTAAAAGCAAAAATTTGGACTTAATGCGTAAATTTCTTGAAAAGTTACTCATACGCAATGTTGTACACTTTAAGCTTAGCACTGAGCCACAAGTAAAGTTTTGACGTATACTTGGCTTAAAACAGTTATTTTCGATTTTGTATTTTAGTGCGTTGTATTACGTATGACAATATCTATAGCAGTGTTATTAACAACTTTATTCTAATTTATTTTAATTTATATGTTTGACACTTAAAAGCAAAGATTTTTGTTTCTACTGTCGAATTAAGGCTTTGCCGTTGTTTTTCTTTTTTTTAACAACTCACTGATTTCAGCTTGAAAAGACACAATAATTGCATTATCTATTTCTGCCATCTATTGTTTTTGCCTTGCTTCTTTCTTATTAGTTTTACGAATAAAACGATTTTAGCAAATTAAATGTTAATCATACGCCACGTTGTCCCAAGTTTGCCTGCGACAATGTAATTATTTTTTAATTAGCCTCAGCGCTGTTTTGGTTGCCTTTTCTTTGTGTTTTCTCGTTTTTCACTTTTCTGTCAATTGCTTATTATTTTTTAAAATTTAATACTTGCAGGCATTGAGTTTTTATTTTCATTAAAAAGTCGTTGTCTTGATTTTTGTATCTCATTAACTTGCAATCAAATTCCACTTTTTTACAAGAATTTCAATTGTTGCTATACTTGTTACTAAATAATATGAAAATCATTCCAAAACAGAAAACGAAAAAACAAGGCAAACAAAGAAATTTACCATCAAACAAAAGATAAAAGCAAATACCAGAGCATAGCTGCGAGCAGCGCGTCGAACTCGCGGCCTGCTTAACGCTAAAGTTATGAATACTTCAACGCATCTTTTGAGCATTTTTCTTTTCTTTCCCCCCCAAAAAACAGCTAATGTTGGCATTGTTTGTTGAAGCATCATAGTTGTGGCTGCTATTTTGTTGGTCGGACAATATTCATTGTTCAAGTTTGGCAATTATTAACATTATCATGTCTAGTGAAATGAAACTTTTTGCAACTTGCTATAATTGAAGTGCAAATAATTCAGTAAACGTGGTTATAAATACCAGCAAGCTTGAGCTGCTCCCACGCCGCCTTTTAAGTGACAAAAGCAAGTAACCAGCCAAACAAACCCAACTTGCTGGCACTCCCACGTGCCACTATAGCCTTGCTTCATCTTTATTATTGATGTTCAGATAAGCCCATAATGTGCTCTTAATCTACACTTTAGTTGTGTTTCCCTTCGCCTGCCTATTCTTCACTACTCCTGCTTACCACACAACTTAAAATAAAATTGATTAAAAGATTCGCAACGTGCTGCTTTGTGCTCTGTTGAGCAAGGTAAGCGCAACATTGGCGAGGTTATCAGCAGCAGTGTTTTTAAATATGTATGTGTATATTTATGTGTGTGTGTGTGTGTAGAATATCTTCTAAAAGTTGCTCCACTTTTCATACTTTGTCATACTTGTAGCCTGAATCTGCACTTAATCGCGTTCCAAATAATTACTTAAGCACATTAAAAAGTTGTCTTGGCTGCTGCTGTTGCTGCTTGAATTTTGCAAATGTTTGTTGAAATCACCAAATTAAGGTGGATATGTTGGTGTTCAGTTGTTGTTGTTGTTGCATGCTGATGTCGTGGCTGCTGTTAGTGGTAGTGCTGCTATTGAAGCTGTTGATGCTGATGCTGATGTTGATGTTGATGATGATGTCAAGCTTTACGTAATGGAGCTGCAAAGAGCGAGTTGGATTACAGCAGGTGCTGTCAGGTGTGGTAGTTAAAGAACAGAAGCGCTAAGTTAAGTTCAATTAGAAGATGATGCCATAGAGCAGAACTTAACATAATAGTTTAAAGTTCGAGAATGAAAAATGAAGTCACATTTATAACTTTGACACAATGTTTTGAAGAAAAATGTGTGAATTAACAAACACGGACCACAAAGAGGCGAATTTTAACTTCCAAAACTAACACTCTTTTCAAATATTTATTGCTTGTTCCAAATAATAATTTTTTTGAAAATAATTTTCAAGCGTAATAATTAATTTACTATTAAATAAATAATTTTTGAAAAAAATCTGATCAGTCAAAATTCCACAACAAATAGTTTTACAGAATTGTAAGAAACTATATTAAATGATAAAAAATTGAAAAAACCTAAATTCAAAATACAAAATACAAAATACAAAAAACAAAATACAAAATACAAAATACAAAATACAAAATACAAAATACAAAATACAAAATACAAAATACAAAATACAAAATACAAAATACAAAATACAAAATACAAAATACAAAATACAAAATACAAAATACAAAATACAAAATACAAAATACAAAATACAAAATACAAAATACAAAATACAAAATACAAAATACAAAATACAAAATACAAAATACAAAATACAAAATACAAAATACAAAATACAAAATACAAAATACAAAATACAAAATACAAAATACAAAATACAAAATACAAAATACAAAATACAAAATACAAAATACAAAATACAAAATACAAAATACAAAATACAAAATACAAAATACAAAATACAAAATACAAAATACAAAATACAAAATACAAAATACAAAATACAAAATACAAAATACAAAATACAAAATACAAAATACAAAATACAAAATACAAAATACAAAATACAAAATACAAAATACAAAATACAAAATACAAAATACAAAATACAAAATACAAAATACAAAATACAAAATACAAAATACAAAATACAAAATACAAAATACAAAATACAAAATACAAAATACAAAATACAAAATACAAAATACAAAATACAAAATACAAAATACAAAATACAAAATACAAAATACAAAATACAAAATACAAAATACAAAATACAAAATACAAAATACAAAATACAAAATACAAAATACAAAATACAAAATACAAAATACAAAATACAAAATACAAAATACAAAATACAAAATACAAAATACAAAATACAAAATACAAAATACAAAATACAAAATACAAAATACAAAATACAAAATAAAAAAAACAAAATACAAAATACAAAATACAAAATACAAAATACAAAATACAAAATACAAAATACAAAATACAAAATACAAAATACAAAATACAAAATACAAAATACAAAATACAAAATACAAAATACAAAATACAAAATACAAAATACAAAATACAAAATACAAAATACAAAATACAAAATACAAAATACAAAATACAAAATACAAAATACAAAATACAAAATACAAAATACAAAATACAAAATACAAAATACAAAATACAAAATACAAAATACAAAATACAAAATACAAAATACAAAATACAAAATACAAAATACAAAATACAAAATACAAAATACAAAATACAAAATACAAAATACAAAATACAAAATACAAAATACAAAATACAAAATACAAAATACAAAATACAAAATACAAAATACAAAATACAAAATACAAAATACAAAATACAAAATACAAAATACAAAATACAAAATACAAAATACAAAATACAAAATACAAAATACAAAATACAAAATACAAAATACAAAATACAAAATACAAAATACAAAATACAAAATACAAAATACAAAATACAAAATACAAAATACAAAATACAAAATACAAAATACAAAATACAAAATACAAAATACAAAATACAAAATACAAAATACAAAATACAAAATACAAAATACAAAATACAAAATACAAAATACAAAATACAAAATACAAAATACAAAATACAAAATACAAAATACAAAATACAAAATACAAAATACAAAATACAAAATACAAAATACAAAATACAAAATACAAAATACAAAATACAAAATACAAAATACAAAATACAAAATACAAAATACAAAATACAAAATACAAAATACAAAATACAAAATACAAAATACAAAATACAAAATACAAAATACAAAATACAAAATACAAAATACAAAATACAAAATACAAAATACAAAATACAAAATACAAAATACAAAATACAAAATACAAAATACAAAATACAAAATACAAAATACAAAATACAAAATACAAAATACAAAATACAAAATACAAAATACAAAATACAAAATACAAAATACAAAATACAAAATACAAAATACAAAATACAAAATACAAAATACAAAATACAAAATACAAAATACAAAATACAAAATACAAAATACAAAATACAAAATACAAAATACAAAATACAAAATACAAAATACAAAATACAAAATACAAAATACAAAATACAAAATACAAAATACAAAATACAAAATACAAAATACAAAATACAAAATACAAAATACAAAATACAAAATACAAAATACAAAATACAAAATACAAAATACAAAATACAAAATACAAAATACAAAATACAAAATACAAAATACAAAATACAAAATACAAAATACAAAATACAAAATACAAAATACAAAATACAAAATACAAAATACAAAATACAAAATACAAAATACAAAATACAAAATACAAAATACAAAATACAAAATACAAAATACAAAATACAAAATACAAAATACAAAATACAAAATACAAAATACAAAATACAAAATACAAAATACAAAATACAAAATACAAAATACAAAATACAAAATACAAAATACAAAATACAAAATACAAAATACAAAATACAAAATACAAAATACAAAATACAAAATACAAAATACAAAATACAAAATACAAAATACAAAATACAAAATACAAAATACAAAATACAAAATACAAAATACAAAATACAAAATACAAAATACAAAATACAAAATACAAAATACAAAATACAAAATACAAAATACAAAATACAAAATACAAAATACAAAATACAAAATACAAAATACAAAATACAAAATACAAAATACAAAAATACAAAATAAAAAATACAAAATACAAAATACAAAATACAAAATACAAAATACAAAATACAAAATACAAAATACAAAATACAAAATACAAAATACAAAATACAAAATACAAAATACAAAATACAAAATACAAAATACAAAATACAAAATACAAAATACAAAATACAAAATACAAAATACAAAATACAAAATACAAAATACAAAATACAAAATACAAAATACAAAATACAAAATACAAAATACAAAATACAAAATACAAAATACAAAATACAAAATACAAAATACAAAATACAAAATACAAAATACAAAATACAAAATACAAAATACAAAATACAAAATACAAAATACAAAATACAAAATACAAAATACAAAATACAAAATACAAAATACAAAATACAAAATACAAAATACAAAATACAAAATACAAAATACAAAATACAAAATACAAAATACAAAATACAAAATACAAAATACAAAATACAAAATACAAAATACAAAATACAAAATACAAAATACAAAATACAAAATACAAAATACAAAATACAAAATACAAAATACAAAATACAAAATACAAAATACAAAATACAAAATACAAAATACAAAATACAAAATACAAAATACAAAATACAAAATACAAAATACAAAATACAAAATACAAAATACAAAATACAAAATACAAAATACAAAATACAAAATACAAAATACAAAATACAAAATACAAAATACAAAATACAAAATACAAAATACAAAATACAAAATACAAAATACAAAATACAAAATACAAAATACAAAATACAAAATACAAAATACAAAATACAAAATACAAAATACAAAATACAAAATACAAAATACAAAATACAAAATACAAAATACAAAATACAAAATACAAAATACAAAATACAAAATACAAAATACAAAATACAAAATACAAAATACAAAATACAAAATACAAAATACAAAATACAAAATACAAAATACAAAATACAAAATACAAAATACAAAATACAAAATACAAAATACAAAATACAAAATACAAAATACAAAATACAAAATACAAAATACAAAATACAAAATACAAAATACAAAATACAAAATACAAAATACAAAATACAAAATACAAAATACAAAATACAAAATACAAAATACAAAATACAAAATACAAAATACAAAATACAAAATACAAAATACAAAATACAAAATACAAAATACAAAATACAAAATACAAAATACAAAATACAAAATACAAAATACAAAATACAAAATACAAAATACAAAATACAAAATACAAAATACAAAATACAAAATACAAAATACAAAATACAAAATACAAAATACAAAATACAAAATACAAAATACAAAATACAAAATACAAAATACAAAATACAAAATACAAAATACAAAATACAAAATACAAAATACAAAATACAAAATACAAAATACAAAATACAAAATACAAAATACAAAATACAAAATACAAAATACAAAATACAAAATACAAAATACAAAATACAAAATACAAAATACAAAATACAAAATACAAAATACAAAATACAAAATACAAAATACAAAATACAAAATACAAAATACAAAATACAAAATACAAAATACAAAATACAAAATACAAAAAAAATTAAAAATTAAAAATTAAAAATTAAAAATTAAAAATTAAAAATTAAAAATTAAAAATTAAAAATTAAAAATTAAAAATTCAAAATTAAAAATTAAAAATTAAAAATTAAAAATTAAAAATTAAAAATTAAAAATTAAAAATTAAAAATTAAAAATTAAAAATTAAAAATTAAAAATTAAAAATTAAAAATTAAAAATTAAAAATTAAAAATTAAAAATTAAAAATTAAAAATTAAAAATTAAAAATTAAAAATTAAAAATTAAAAATTAAAAATTAAAAATTAAAAATTAAAAATTAAAAATTAAAAATTAAAAATTAAAAATTAAAAATTAAAAATTAAAAATTAAAAATTAAAAATTAAAAATTAAAAATTAAAAATTAAAAATTAAAAATTAAAAATTAAAAATTAAAAATTAAAAATTAAAAATTAAAAATTAAAAATTAAAAATTAAAAATTAAAAATTAAAAATTAAAAATTAAAAATTAAAAATTAAAAATTAAAAATTAAAAATTAAAAATTAAAAATTAAAAATTAAAAATTAAAAATTAAAAATTAAAAATTAAAAATTGAAAATTAAAAATTAAAAATTAAAAATTAAAAATTAAAAATTAAAAATTAAAAATTAAAAATTAAAAATTAAAAATTAAAAATTAAAAATTAAAAATTAAAAATTAAAAATTAAAATTTAAAAATTAAAAATTAAAAATTAAAAATTAAAAATTAAAAATTAAAAATTAAAAATTTAAAATTAAAAATTTAAAATTAAAAATTAAAAATTAAAAATTAAAAATTAAAAATTAAAAATTAAAAATTAAAAATTAAAAATTAAAAATTAAAAATTAAAAATTAAAAATTAAAAATTAAAAATTAAAAATTAAAAATTACAAATTAAAAATTAAAAATTAAAAATTAAAAATTAAAAATTAAAAATTAAAAATTAAAAATTAAAAATTAAAAATTAAAAATTAAAAATTAAAAATTAAAAATTAAAAATTAAAAATTAAAAATTAAAAATTAAAAATTAAAAATTAAAAATTAAAAATTAAAAATTAAAAATTAAAAATTAAAAATTAAAAATTAAAAATTAAAAATTAAAAATTAAAAATTAAAAATTAAAAATTAAAAATTAAAAATTAAAAATTAAAAATTAAAAATTAAAAATTAAAAATTAAAAATTAAAAATTAAAAATTAAAAATTAAAAATTAAAAATTAAAAATTAAAAATTAAAAATTAAAAATTAAAAATTAAAAATTAAAAATTAAAAATTAAAAATTAAAAATTAAAAATTAAAAATTAAAAATTAAAAATTAAAAATTAAAAATTAAAAATTAAAAATTAAAAATTAAAAATTAAAAATTAAAAATTAAAAATTAAAAATTAAAAATTAAAAATTAAAAATTAAAAATTAAAAATTAAAAATTAAAAATTAAAAATTAAAAATTAAAAATTAAAAATTAAAAATTAAAAATTAAAAATTAAAAATTAAAAATTAAAAATTAAAAATTAAAAATTAAAAATTAAAAATTAAAAATTAAAAATTAAAAATTAAAAATTAAAAATTAAAAATTAAACTAAACATAAAAAAATATAAAAAATAAAAACAAAATAAAAATAACAAAAAAAAAAAAATAAAAATTTAGAAACGTTATTTAGAAAAAAATACTTTAAATAATAATAAATATCGATTAATGTTCGAAAGCATTGTGGGCATATTTTGATAACCTACTTTTGTAACTTTTTGTTTATTTAGTTTTCTGTTTAGTGTCATTTCCTTTGTCTATAAATATTAACTGTATTTTAACATATTTTTAAACTTTTCTGCGAATAGTAAATGTCTTCCTTAGAGCTCCTTTGTGAGTAATTTAGTGTTTAGTATGCTTGTTTTTCAAGTTTTATTGCTGTTTATATTTGACTATTAATATTTTACACACACCCTGTTAAGCAAATATTAGCTAATGTGTCTTGCTTGTGTGGAAAAATTAAGTTGTTAATAAACTTTATTTAACTTTTACTATGTAGACATTAAAAACTTGACATACGCTGCAAGATTTGGCACTTAAAGTTACGGTTTTATGACTCAAATGGGCGTTGTAGTTATATTAATTAAACAGTCCTAAATACAGCTGAGGGTCAACACAATACAAGTTCATATACAAACATGTTTCTCTGCATTAATGAACTATTGAGTTTTGTTTTTGGTTTTTCTTTGTTGTTTTTGTTTTTGAGTAGGTTTGAGTGTTTGTTTGTATTGCCATTAAAATCCTTTCGCCTTGACTGAATTCGATTCTCCGATGCCAATGATGGCGCAAAAGTGTTTGAAACCAAAAGTTTAGTAACAAATACACTTTGAATCTAACTTGGTGTTACATCCGTTTCACACAATCAACATTTTAACCATACATCGTTTTCCCATTAAACCTTGGTAATCACTTTGCATCGCATCCTCTCGATGCTGCCTTTGCTTTAACACTTTCTGCGCTTCCTTTGCCACATACTATCTATGTATGTATAAATTTTCATTAGTAAAAGAAAGAAATAACAACAACAAAAACAACAACAACTACTACGCAGTTACACATAGATATAAAATCTACTTAAGCTTGTGTGAGTGTGTGTGTGTGTGTGTTGAGTGTTGGAATGCGTTGCATACGTATTAGTGTTACAACGTTCTACTATGACAGCGCAAAAGCTTCCTTAATGAAAACTAAAATGACTGCAAGGACGAGTAGACAGTCGGCAAAAAAGAGACAGCATTGGTAGTAAAAGAGTGACAGAAAATTGGTTTAAATAATCAGCACAGTCAGTAACAGACGCACGTCAATGACAGCAAGCAAGCTATAATAAAGAGTGGGTGCGGGGTGTGGCAACAGGCCAAGAAAGTGGGCTTAGCTTGCAATAGTATCGAAGACAGAACGTTACATTTTATAATTATTATTATTTGTTGTTGTTGTTGTACTCATTGCTGCTGCCACTGACAGACACAGGACGACTAGTGAGGCAGTACAGGCAGTCAGTCAGGCAGGATGCTGGCAAATTAGTTTATCAGCGCGCAGGATTCAATTATGTGACATCAATTTTTCAACTCGAATCATTATCGATAAGCCACAAAATGATGTGATGTTGGCTGGCATTGCCATTCATTGCTGGGTCGTCGTCGTCATCATTGACATCCTGCCATTGCGGCAAATTATTGTAATTATAAAATTTATGTCGCAGCGTCCCTAACATTAAGGCGCACTCAAAATTAAAAACCAAAATCGTTAGATAACAACAAAAACAACAACAAGAAAAGTACAAAACCATGAAGGTTGCAGGGTTGACAGCAGGGCGTACGTATTTCTATTCACTGCGTATTTGTGGGAAGTGATGTTGAAGAAGCGATGTTGTTGTTGTTGTTGTTTTAGTTCGGTTTACATAATCACATTAATGACTTAAGCTTGACTAAAACAGTGGCGTAAATTAAATTTGCAAAAAGCATAGTGTTGGTGGGCAGGGAGAATGGGTGCTAGCGGAACAGTAATAAGTGAAAGAGCATCAACTGCAAACTATTTGAGTTAATTAATTGCTTTATACAATTATGATCATAATGCATATGTACAGTTATATGTCAACTTTGAACCCCTAAATATAATAATAAGTACAGTGATGAGAAAAACTTTTGTTATGCTTTAGAACAGCTAATAAAGATGGCAATTAAACTCAAATAAATACAGTTTTTTGTTAAAAAATCGTCATAAATCTTTTCTCTCAATAAAGGTCTTGAGAAAATTTGTGAAAATATTAACAGTGAAATTTTCTGTTCTATGAAAATTTATACAAAGGGGAAAAGTTATTAAATTTATAAAAAAATTTATTTCATTTATTCAAAAATATCGTTCTTTTCGCACAAACAACGCATTTACATAAAATAAAAACATTAATATTACAGAACAAATAATATAAAAAGATATAAGAAAATATTTGTCTTCAAAACCGTACATTGCAAGAATCAAACACGGAACTTCGTAGGCATTGCATAAGAGTTCATCGTCTCATCAATGCGCCATGCTATAGCATGTTTGAGAGTGAGTGAGTGTTTGAAAATTCGACCAATTTTTTTATTTGTCTATTTATAAAATTGTTTTTTTTTTTGCGCTGACTTGGCAGCAAGTTCGTTCTGTTCAGTTCAGTCTCAGAGAAAATGAGAGAAATCATTAACAACAACAACAATCAGTGCTGTCACTTGAAAATTTTAAATAGTGGTAGAATGTGCATACAAAGAGTGGTAGATAAGGAAAATTAGTGGTCGATTTTTTCCTTTTTACAAAAAATCATGTATTATATGCATTTTTTGTACACAATACTATTTATTTTTTGGGAAAAAATTATTGTTGTTTTATTAAATACCTATGTTACTTTATTAAAACTGATTTTGTTTTTAAGAACTACACTCAGAAAAAAGTTTATCAGAATATGATAAAAAAGGCATCATATTTAGAGAAAAATGGTATAGACTTTGCTCCAGAGAATGCTATTCTCTAATTGCGATACAAAAAATTCTCTAAAAATGATAAAAAGCTTCCATGAAATAGAAAAATATATCGTTTTTAGAGAAAAATACTTTTTATTTTTGAGAAAAGATTTATTTATATTGAAGAAAATACTTCTCGTAGTGAATTTTTTATCAAAATATAAGAAAAATTTTTCATTTTAAATAAATGTTTCTCTATAAATAAGAAATTTTTTGTGCGAGAAAAATACTTATCATTATTAGAGACATTGAAATATTTCCATTTCCTAGAAGTAAAGAAATATTTCTTCGAAAATGTGAAAATTTATTCTAATTGAAGAAAATTTTATTTGAAAAAGAGAAAATTGCTATTATCAAAAATAGAGAAATTTTTTACCGGAGCAAGGTATGTGTTTTTTTCTCAGTGTACAGATTTTTGATTTTATTAACAAATTCAACTCGACTTTACTTTCATGCCAAAATGCCTGAGTTATAATAAATTCAAAATTTTTTTTTTTAATTTTTGGTTCCAGTCTTTTTACTTAGCTAAGTTTTGCACTGTGGGATCTATGAAAAGATATATACTAAATAAAACGCAATTTTGAAATATGCTTCATATGATTTTATTTGTTTTCAATAAATGTTGTTCTAATTTAATTGTTTTTTTATATCAAATTGA
Organism: Tetanocera ferruginea; assembly: GCA_958299015.1. Taxonomy (NCBI): domain Eukaryota; kingdom Metazoa; phylum Arthropoda; class Insecta; order Diptera; family Sciomyzidae; genus Tetanocera; species Tetanocera ferruginea. Next base: position 134,116,766 of record OY282643.1, read on the forward strand.
TTTTGTGTCACAAGATCTTAAGCTCAAAATTTTGTCAAATTTTTTAATTACAAAAAAATGAAAAAACAAAAATTCCCAAACATGGCGCCTATGTTTTGAAGTTCAAACTAAGTGTAAAGCCTCAACTTTGACCTTACAAAAATATAACAATGAATTTGCCAGGCAACGAAAAATTTATTTACCAGCGCATTAATTATATGCTTGTGGTTAATATTTATGAATTTGAAAACTCAAACATGTGTGCTTGCTTTTTTTTTTTGTATCTTTTTAGAACTTACAACTTGCCTTATTTAATAAGTTTTGTCAAAACAAATTTCACTTGACAGCTTTTGTTGCCAAAGTTTGACCTTGAAAATTAGTTCTTGTGCGTTGCTTGGAATTTTATTTATTTCTCTCAATTTATGCCGCTTTTCTTTTTTTTTTTTGTTTTTCTAACAAGTATCTGTTTAGCAGCTAGTTGCTTTTATATGATTTATGTACGTGTGGAAAAAGTCGATTGTCAATAATTTGCTCGTTAAATGCAACAATTTATGAATTGCTTCGATAGAAAATATAAATAGCATAACGACATGTGTGTTGGTTGTTCACACAAGATACGAGTAGAAGCGCGTGTTAGAGAGTGAGTATGTGTTTATGTGTGTGTGTGTGTGTGTAAATCGTTATGTGTGTATTATTATTATAACAACAAAGTGTGGCAGTTTGCAAGGAATTTAGGCCAAAATCAGCCAAATAAAAGCAAACGTGGGCAACATTGAACATGCCTAGCATTTCATTTAAGTGGTGCTTGTTTTGTGCCAAACGCCAGCATTGGCAGCACTGAATTCAAATGTTTATTAGTGTGTGTTTGAGTGTTTGTCTAGGTATTTTTATGGTCATGCTTAACAGCTGCCAACACAGTCAAACAGACAAACAAACACTTAACTACAGCATACCTATACAAATTCACACACACACACACACACATACACATACATATAGTTAAGCATGCCAATACATAGGTATGTATGTATGTATATAAACAGCCCCCATAAAGTCAGTCAGCTTTAGCTTCAACCACGAACACTGGCTCCAATATTATATTGAATTTTTAATGCTTAAGTATTTGTTAAACAACGTCAGCTACGCCGAATATGCTTGTTGGTGGCCTGGCTGCGCGCTGTTATCGCTGCTGGAGAGCTGGGGGTGGCTATTTTTCAGCAACCAATACAACAAGCGAGTATTGCATACATAAGTGCTGCTGGTTGTGCTTCAGTTTTGCCAGCGTTACGGCCACATCCGTTTCCGTTGACCTGCAGTCACATTAACCTGATATGCTTCACAACTGTCTGTCTGTTCATCAGTTCCGCTTTGCTGTTGCTTCTCTTTTTGACAGCCCGCTGCTTGGCTGCTGGTCATTAATTTTAATTAAAATTAAATAAAATTCACAAATATTTATAAAAATTTAAATTCAATTAAATACTTTTTACGCTATTTTTTTTCCCGGCTGTTGTTGTTGTGCCATGAATGTTAAATAAAATCGGATTTAAACAAAATTTACATATAGAATTTTATCTAGCCCGCAGCATGTAATAGTAGTAGTGTTGTTCGAGGGTTTGGATTTGAGTGCAACGCTTTTTGGCTTTGTGCTGCATTTATTTTTATCTATGTATTTTATTTAATTTTCATGCTGGTTCAAGTATACACACAGTTAAATTACACACACATAGTTTGGTCATATACACACAAACACACACGTACTTTGTGTGGAACAACGAAATATTTTAGAAAAAAGTGGTTAGACACGTTCAACGCCTCATTTCACTTGAGTCTTCAAATATGGTGGCAACCCCAACAAGCCTGCTGCCACTTCACACACGTACTCAATGAAGTGCTGCCAAAAAAATCCAAAAAAAAAAAAAAACTACAACTACAGCTACACTTACCAATTTTTGAGAGGAGTTTGCTGCAGCGTCAACAGCAACAATTCGCCCTGCGCATCACCAAAACATTTATATCGGCAGACCGTAGATTAAATTGCTCAAGCCGTTGTTGGCATAGTTGTTGTTGTTTGTTTGAATGTGTGTGTATGTGTGTTTGTGTGTGTGTGTGTGTGTGTAATTTTATAAATCGTTTGCAGAATGGCAAAATGGTGCTTACCATATAAATTTAACCGCGCAGATTTGGTATTTTAAACGCGTTCATTGAGTGTGTGAGTGTGTAAGTGTTTGTGTCGTAACTAACTGACAACAAAAGCAAAAAAAAAAAAAAACAAAAAAAAAAACGCAAACTGGCAGCTAACTGTATTAGTGAAAACTTTATTTAAACAAAATTTCTAATATTAAATTTACAACAAAAACTGAAAAAGGTGGCAACTGTTGACTTTTGACATTTAGCATTTTTATCTTGTTGTCCTGGCAGCGAGTTGTTATTTTTTTTGTACTAAATTGTTTAACTTTCAGTTACTTTGATATAAAACGCGATGATGTAAGACATAAAAAAACAACAATAAATAACAAGACTGCGTTTCATAAACAATCAACATGTACTACATTGACACAATTAAAAGATAAAAGCATTTTTTTTTTTTTTTTTTTTTGCAAATTCTTGTGGCTTTGTTGAATTTGTTGTAGTATTTTCAATACAACCATTAATTTTTATAACTTTTGTTCTACACTCACCTAGCATCTCTGTGTTTTATACTCACTCACACAAAAATATAAAATGCTGAATTTTATAAATTCAAGCAAAAAATGCGTAATATTTGAATTAATCAGTTTATTAAACAAATATCTGCACAAATACCAATACAAATACGTACACACAGTGTAAATAATAATAAAAACAAATAATGTAACGGTTTATAAAAACAATGAATCCAAAAATAATGATGTGCGCCATAAAATATTATTTTATGTTTTATGTTTGTTTTTGCTCTAAAAAAACACAAAAATGCTAACCTAATATTTTCGCCTGAATCTTGAATCTTTTTTTCTTGCTATTCATTTGTTTTATTTTGTGTTCTTATTAATGCTGCTTTTATTATGCAGTCTCCTGCTGAGCTATAACTCCCCCTTCTAACCAATACTTATGGAATTTTTTTAAAAAAACTTTTTCTTTGCAGCTTCCGGCAGTTGTGTAAGAAAAGAACAAAAAAAAACATACGTTTCCTGTGCTGCAAAAATTCTAATTTACTGCGCTGCCAACGCATATCAAGCAGCAACATAGTTTGGCTTTTGGCGCCTAGCCTTTACAACGCCCACTGCTTAAGTTTAGTTTTAGACGCGCACGTAAATCGACTATATTTCAAGAGTTTTTGCTTTAACTTCAAGTTTGTGTCGCGCTTTGAGCGGGCGACAAGGCGACATGCAGCACAACTCAAAATGGAATTGTAATTGCCAGTGAGACAACTACAACAGCAACAACAACAACAACAAACGAACAAACAACAATATCATCAACACATTAGCAGCTAATCTGAATAATGGCGTTGCTGCTGATTCCATTTTAATTAATGTCTTTAAAACTCCTGGCTGCAGCAGAATCTGCGTGAATTAGTGCAGAGTCAGTGAACACAAACGTAGTTTAAAGAGAGAGCGAGAGATTGTGAGTGAAATTGTGAGTTACGTTAAGTGGTGTGCAGGGTAAAGCCTAATTAAGCCGCCTTTCTAGAGCTGCCACGCCCACAGTTATGAACAAAAAGCCGCCACTGCCACTGTCGGCCTTTGTTGGCACAAGTCCAGCAAGTCCTGCGATGTGTTTTCCAACAACGCCTAAACATGAGAAACAGCGGGAGCATCATACAGGTCTTTGTGGCTGCCAAAAGGCACCCAAGTCACATTGCATATCAGCGACAGGTGAGTGTATGTGTGTGTGTGTGTGCATGAAAAATATACATAAATATGTGCAGCACGTGTCGTCATAACATGGCAGCCAGACATCGCATCATTCAAGTGACTTCTTGTTCACTGATGCATTCGAGCTGCTGATTTGCCTGCCTGTTTTTTCGCTGCTTTTATGTTTTGCATTTTTTTTTTTTTTTCTTTTTGCAGGTGTTTTGATACTGGTGCTGCTGTACACGGCCATGGGCTCCATTATATTCGTGACACTCGAGGGTGAATTAGACGATAGCAGTTCGCTAGAAACAGCGGTAGCCGCCTCGAAGCCATTTCCGCGCACTGAGCTGGCAAATGCGGAAATCAGATCGAGGTAAGTTCAAATGAACTGAGGTAAAGTTCGATGAGTTGTTGAGGTCATGGTTCACTTTTCTGAAGTGAAATTGAAAGGTTTGAAAAAAAAAAATAACAACAACGAAAAGCGATTGCATCGAGCAGCAAAGTGGAATGAGTGAATGCTGATGGATGAATTGATGGTCGTATGAATAATTCAGAAATTTAAATATGAAGTAGAATTTAAATAGAAAAATAGTAAAGAGAATGCTTTTCTCTAGATGTTATACTAAAAATTCCCTAAAAATGATAAAAAGCTTCCATGAAAAAGAGAAATATATAAAACTAGTAAGGTATATCTTCGACTTGGCCGAAGTTAAAATACCCCCTACGGCCGATTCTTAAAGGTAAAAGAATCTTAAACTGGAGAGCTTTGTTTTCCTACAGCTTAAATATTAGTCATTTTATAACGTTTTCAATTTTGAGGTTATATGGGAGGTGGGCGTGTTAGTGGGTGGACGTCGCTCATTTTTCTTACACACCTTATTTTTAACATAGAATACACAAATACCGAGTTTCAGTTTTGTATCTTTTATATAAGTCTCTTAATAGTTTTCAATTTTGGGGTTGTATGGGAGGTGGGCGTGTTAGTGAGCGAATAACGGCCATTTTTCTAACACACCTCAATTTTGAAATAGAATACGTGTTTTTGTGAAATACGGGCGTGTTTTTGGGTGGATGTTGCCCATTTTTTATGGGAGGTAGGCGTGATTTTCACCCGATTTTACCCATTCTCGAACTTTGTAAATATGTGTGAAATTTTTCACAACATGTTCGTCAAAGTCGTATTCTGTTCCGCTGCGAAAAATACTCGCAATATTTCTCTTGCAACATTTTTTCATGACTATTTAATTGAACTGCTTATTTATTTTGTAGCAAACAGTGACAGTTGTCGTAAATTTTTTGCTTTTATTTATTTGTTTTTGTCTTTTTTGAGAACAAAAGCGGGACATTCTCAAATTTTTCAATTTCTTCGCAACAAAAAAATTAATATATTGCGAGCGAAATTTCACGCAAACGAACATAGTACTGCTAAAATTAGAAATTTTTTGTGCTAGAAAAATACTTATCTTTATTAGAGACATTAAAATATTTCCATTTCCCACAAGAGAAGTAATGTTTCTAATGTTTCTAAAATGTATACTAATTGGTGAAAATTTCATTTGAAAAAGAGAAAATTACTTTTAACGAAAGTAGAAAAATTTCTTATCGGAAAAAGATAGGTATTGTTTTTTGAGTGCAGTTACGTCTTTTCTGTATTAAGGTGACGATATATAGTTTGAATTCTAGCAAATTGCTCAGTTGCTCAATTGCAAAAATAACAATTTTGAAATGTATTCCATGAAATATGACAAAATTATTGTTGTATATAATAAAAAGTACAACTGTGTGTGGCTAGAATATTCGATATTAATTTTGATTTATTTTTTGATGTTTTTTTTTTTGGCTTCTTAAAATATTTCAAACATGTTTATTAGTCATTTTAGCAGCAACATCTTACATCATTCTTATTCACTTCATGTACTAAAAGAAATCCTTTCAAACTTACAGATAATTTCTAACAATTTTCAAACGTTTCTCTTTATTATTAATATATTTCTATGATTTTTGCGTGTACAACTGTAAGATAGATATACTGTTTGTTTCAACTCATGCCGTTGCTTGGCATCACTTCCGTTCTAGTCATCCGTTGATTTATTAGACACGCTTTTATGGGCTTCTTCATCTTCATGCTCTTCGTTATGTTATCAAAAAGTTTTCCCAGTACATTTAGTGTTACTTTTTCTTCCTCCACATCATCTTCTTCTTCTTCTGCTGCTTTACTTCTTATTTATTACAATAATTAATTTTGTTTTAATTGATTCCCATTTGGTGCTGCACGCGGTCTGAGCGTCAAAACTTTTACGTTTCGCCCGCAGGTCTTAAAAAGTATTTAAAATTATTTATGAACTACATATTTTTGCGGAATACAAATAAGTTGCTGATTTTGCTTCAAATATAAAATTGATGTTTCTTAGCTTAAATCAAACTCTTACCTGAAATTGTATTTTTTTTCTGGTATGGCATTTATATGTAATTTGAAAAAGTGCTTTTATATATAAGATGTTTTTGTTTTTTAATATTTATTACAAAACTGCGCCTAAAGTATGAGTCTTAGAGATACCGGTTTATCTTAATATGCTTGTCTCATGTCATTTTCTGTAAATGTAAAAACTGTCAAATATTGACATGATTGAATGCGAATATTTTGCGAGGTAAATAAATATTTTTATATTGACTTTCATGACTATCGGTTTACCTGCAAACATAACCGTCTAACGCTAACATATCAGTCAAAATTAGTCCCAGCTGGCAAGTGAACAAGAAGTGAGTGTCAACTTAAACCATTAAGAGGTGGTGGTGGCAGATAAAACCCAGGCCTCATCTAATGACTCAAATCAATTTTAATATAAGCGGCAATGAACCACATCCTTCCATTCACTCATGTATGCAATTCCTAAATCACTCATTCCCGCTTAATTCACTTAAAACACATGCTCTAGTAATTCCCGCAAGTGTGCTTGTCTACGAGTGTGTTTGTACATGTAACTGTGTGCCAGTGTCTTGTGTTGGGTGTTGGTGTGTGTTTGTGGGTTATCCCATTCATAAAATAATCAACCACAGACGCAACACGCAACCAAGTGATTCGGAATGATTAAAACGTCTCTACTGAATAGAGTAACGCAGCGCGGCACATGTATGTCATTCTATCATTTGTACCAGTTCCATACCAGTTACTTATGTAAGCACATGTTTGTATATGAGTATTTTGTTATATGAGTATTTGTTAGCTATTGTTATGCTATTCAAACAAAATATCAACAAGAACAACAAACACAACAAAAAAAGCACAACTGTTGAAATATATCTTGAGTTGAGATACTGAATCTTGAGTGACCAAGAGGCACACTGCTCAGCATAAATAAATAACTCAAGCGATGCAATTTACGATTTCTTAATGGAGTAACAAGAGATTTTTTTTTTTTGTAAAGAATGATGATATCGGTACACAAAACATAACGAAAACACAAACAAACAAAAAAAAAAAAAAAAACAACAAACAATAAAAATAACAGCACTACAAGGACAACAAAAGAGCAAACAGTTGAATAACAGCAGCAACAGCAGAAGAATGAGCATATTTTAGCTGCTTGTATTCTAAGTTTTTTTGTGTGTGTTGAATATTGAAGTTTCGTCCTAGTATGCTGGAGGCAAAAATGCAGGGAGGAATAAATAGTAAGGATAAATAAAAAAAATAAAGTTTCGTTAAGTTATCAGGTATAGTTTGGTGTATGATGTGAAATATTTAATTGAAATAAAAATTAATTTTTAAAATAAAAAACATCATGCTGGTTTACGGTCTGACTAAGCCTGCAGCGTAGGTTTGAATCTCAGCTGGAGTAGAAATCTACCCACTTTGCTGATTTAAGCTTAGCGTAATTTTCCCCTGTTATGGTGTGTAGGGGTCGGTCAAAAGTGGTCTACGTTTTGTATGAGCTAATAAGGATTAGAAATACCCACAACGAAAGTGCTTAGCATAGTTAAGCTAAAAGCTCTCAAGGGCTGTAGTGGGCAATTATTCTTATATTTAACCTAAAGCTGACTAGAGGTGAGGGAAAAGCTTTACAATGTACTAATGCAAAGTCACAAAGGTGGCTGAAGTTTGTAAAACCTTCATTAAATAATTAAAATTTTGCTAAATGTTGGCCTTTGCTTGATACTTAATGAGCACAACAAAAATTTATATAAAGAACTTTTGAATTGTTTAAGGATTTCTTCAATTTTTAACAGCTAGAATAATTATTTTTGAAATTTACGGTTGATTATTGATTTAGTGAATTGTTTTAGGATTTCTTACATTTTTAGCAGCAAGAATAATTATACTTGAATTTTCGGTACACATTAATGTGTAGTATGTAGTGTAAAAATAATTGTTATTTTTTTTTGTCCTTTTAAACACAATTTCACATACAAATGAAACGTTTTTTCAACATTTTCAAGAGATTCGTTAAATTTTCGATATTATCACTAAGTTTTAAAACTTTTCGTTAAATTTCAAGTTGTTCGTTAAGTTTTCAAAACTTTCGTTAAGTTTTCAAAACTTTCGTTAAGTGCTAAAAATTAAAATTTTTCGATCAATTAATTCTTATAATGCAGACTTAACTACTTTTGTTGCAAAATTTATAAAGTAATCTACCTTATACTTATTCACAAACTTATTTTCTAACTTTTTATGCATTTTATTTTAGTTATTTTGCAAGAAAAGTGCAAGTGAACGACAGTTCAAAACACGTCCCTTACTCCTCTGGTTTTGTATCAAGTTTTTAGAACATTTTGTTTGTTTTTGAAATGTTTCGTTAAGTTTTTTAAATCATCGCTAAGTACTGAAAAATGTTGTCATGTATCTCTAATATTGCCAGAGCAAATTCTTTTAAATTAAAATGACTTATGAATGCATAATTTCAATACTTTTACATATTTTGCAAGATTCACTTCAAAGCACAAGTATTTCAGCTTAATGTTCTAGTTTTCAATGCTTTAATTAAGTTTGTAAAAACGTTCGTTAAGTTTTTAAAAGCTTCGTTAAGTTTTAAGTTTTTCGTTAAGTTTCAAAACTTTCGTTAAGTTATAAAAATTTAAATTTTTCGATCAAGTAATTTTTATTTAACAGCCAAAACAACTTTTGCTGCTTTTGCAATTTATATAGTATCTTATAGAATCCTGCCCATAGCTTATTCAGAACTTAATACAGCTTTTTATTTTAGTTATTTTTGAAGAAAGCTGCAAATGTATGACAGTTCTACTTACGCCTATTGTTTTGTAACAAATTTTTAGAACCTTTAGTTTGCTTTTTAAATATTTCGTTGAGTTTTTAAATCTTCGTTAAGTTCTGAAAAATGTTCATTAAGTAAGACAATACACAGCATTTTTATAAAACTTATGAAAATTACTCTTATACTGCAAAAAACATTCTTTTAAATTAAAATAACTATATCAATGCACTTATTCACCACTTTTACATAATTTGCAAGTTTGACATCATAAAAACTTATGTCTAAAATTTAATGCTTCATTGTTATTTCAGCACAAATATTTGAACTAAATTTTCAGCAGTTTTAAAAAATTGCGTTAAGTTTTTAAATTCTTCGTAAAGTTATCAAAAGTTTCGTTAAGTTCTAAAAATTTTGCATTACATGATTTAGTGCTTTGATTCCGTAGAATTAAATTTTTTGTTTCAAGATTTACAATAAAACTTATACAATTCTTATCCAGCAACTCTATTTTCGAAAATATCAAATAGGTTTATTTATTTAATTTATTTCGGAAGAAAACTGCTAATGTGCGACAGTTCTACTTACGTCTTTTGTTTTGTATCAAATTTTAGAACCTTTAGTTTGGTTTTTAAATGTTTCGTTAAGTTTTGAAATCTTTGCTAAGTTCTGAAAACTTTCATCAAGTAGAACAATGCACAGCATTTTTATAAAGCTTACAAAAATTACTCTAATACTGCAAGAGAAAATTCTTTTAAACTAAAATAAGATTTTAAGATGCAAGATTTTCATATAAAATTGATGACTAAAATTTAAAACTTTTTTAAAAATTTGAGCACAAGTATTTTAGCTATAATTTCAACAGTTTGAAAAACTTTGATTAAGTTTTAAAACTTTCGTTAAGTTTTTAAATTCTTCGTTAAGTTTTCAAAACTTTCGTTAAGTTCTTAAAAACTTGCATTCCATTAATAAGTGCTTTTTATTTCATAGAATTAAATGCTTTTGCCTCAAGATTTACAATTAAACTTATACATTTCTTATCCAGCAACTCTATTTTCGAACATATCAAAGAGCGATACAGCTATTTAGCAAAGCTATTTCCTTTTATTGGTAGAAAACTGCAAATGCATGACAATATTACTTACTGCTCTTGTCGCTGGTGTTGTTGTTGTTGTTGTTGTTCTTATATTTTTTATTGTCGGCATTGTGTTGCACAAGCTGTGATATAGTTGGAATCATTCGATGCTGTTGTACTTGTAAAACCATTGCTTGTTGTTTATTTGTTATGTAAATTTGAATTTGCCAAGCCTTGCATTTGTGTGCATGTTATGTTTAAGTGTGCATGTGTGCGTGCTCGTGTCGACAAGTGCATTTGATACTTCATAGATTGTTGTTGCAAATGTCATTTTCATTTAAATGCATTTTTGCAATTTTCTTCTTTATTTAGTTTTATTTTAAGTTTCATCAGCTGCCATTGAAGGTCAGGTTGCCTGACTCCCCTGCTCTCTCTCTAACTCTCTATCTCTTGTTTTCCACCCACACTGGTGCTATCTGGTTGTTTTTCTCAGCTGCATTTTGTTTGCCACGAACTGATAATCTACAAAAGTATTTGAAATTGAAAATTTGTATTCCTCAACATGACTTTTGTTGAGTTGTCCGGACTGGGTTGCTTTACAAAGGTTAGTCGTTGCAGCCATTTGGTTGACTTCTGTGTGTGTCTGTGTGTTTGTGTGTTTTGGTTTGGTCGAAGGTTACATCTAGTGAATAATCGCTAGCCATTGAAGTGAATTTGCAAACGTTTTTCGAATTTAAAATGAAATCCTTTTTGTATTTATTTAAATTTTTTATATTGTTTCACTTGCTTGCTGCCTTGCAGAACCGTTGATCGTTTGTGGTCCATTACGGAGGATCTGAATATTCTATACAAGGAGAATTGGACACGCTTAGCAGCGCAGGAGGTGCAACATTTTCAGGTGATTTGAATTTTAATGAAGAATAATTGTGTTTAACTGCTACGAGCACGAATAAATTTACTTTTATCGATTTGAAGTTATTTAATCTAATCGAAGAAGTTTAAATATGGTTTTCTGAAAACTAGAAAGTGAAGATTTTTGTTTTTTGTTTGAAATGTTTTGAAAACTTTCGTTTTGTTAACTTAGTTATTTGTTTTAGCCACAGCTAGCTCGGCTTATGTATGTGTAGATTCAAATATTAATTAAGAATTTGTTTTAGATCTAAGTGCAGAATTTCTTTAATTTTAAGTTTTGCTAAATTTTTGTTTTTTCGAGTGATAAGTAATTGTTATTTTGTCAAGCAAAAAATTTGCGACAAGTTTGACGCGGCCACTAAGTTATACAATTTTATTTAGATTTAATTTTTAGATAATTTAAAATGATTCGTTAAGTTTTAAACCATCATTAAGTTTGACTAACATATAAATTTGGACTCATATCAACTAACGACTATTATGTGTCATCAAATATCATGGTTTTGAGCATTTTTTTCTTAATATACTAGTTTGTATCTTTCGTTAAGTAGGCAAATTTGAACTTGTTGAATGAAATGTTGTAAGTTTTGTATTGCTTAAATTATAAGAACATTTATTCAGCATATCTTTGGCCAAATTTTACTACGACTTGGCAAAATAGCGGTTAGTTTTGCTAAATTTTTAGTTTTTCGAGTGATTAGTTATTGTTATTTGTTGAGTAAAAAATTTTTGTAAAATCTTAAAAGGCCACTAAGTTATAAAATTTTATTTCGATTTAATTTTTACTGAATTTAAAATCTTTCGTTAAGTTTTTAACCTTCGTTAAGTTTGACTAACATATAAATTGGGACTCACAAGAACATACGGCCATTATGTGGCATCAAATATCATGGTTTTGAGCATTTTTTTCTTGATATACTAGTTGGTATCTTTCGTTAAGTTGTTAAATTTGAATTTATGGAATGAAATGTTGTAAGTTTTGTATTGCTTAAATTATAAGAACATTTATTCAGCATATCTTTGGTCAAATTCTACTACGACGTGGCAAAATAGCGGCTAGTTTTGTTAAATTTTTAGTTTTTCGAGTGATAAGTTATTGTTATTTGGTCAAGTAGAAAATTTTCGACAAGTTAAATTCGGCCTCTAAGTTATAAAATTTTATTTCGATTTAATTTTTAGTTAATTTAAAATCTTTCGTTTAGTTTTAAACCTTCGTTAAGTTTGAATAACATATAAATTTGGACTTATATCAACTAACGACCATTATGTGTCATCAAATATTATGGTTTTGAACATTTTTGTAGATAATTTTGACTTACGTCCTATTAGAATTTGGCCTACGATATTCAACTTAACGAATTTATATTTTCGAAAATCTAATTTAAACATATCTTTTAATGCTTCATTCAACTACAGCCAACCTTTAATAGTCATTGTCAGTTTCGTTAAGTAGTGTTGTCGTTTTTAAAAATCATATAATTTTTATTAACTGTCGTAGATAAACTTATTTGCTTTGTTCACTTTTCACACAATCTTCAAAATTATTTGCAATTAATTTTTTCTTCGTTTTACTTTTCAGGACACTTTGCTGCGCGCTGTACGTCAGTCGAAGATTTATCAACCAGGCGTTCAAATGAATCCACCAACGCACAAATGGACCTATGCCTCTGCATTTCTCTACTCTCTGACGCTGATTACCACAATAGGTGAGTGAGTTCAAAAGCGAGAGTGAAAATTTATTGCTCCATTGAGACGGTACTAAATTTCAAGGCTGTCAGAATTTTGTGCTTTATTCCACTGTACAACAATGAGAACGACGAGAACGATGACGACTTTCAACTCAAACATTTTGAGTTGCCAACAATAACGATTGTCAACTGCAAATTCTAGGCGAAAAGTTGTCACAACAAGCAGGCTTAATTATGCCGCTTTGCAAGTTTGTGTTGTTGTGCTGGTCGTTGTTATTGTTGTGATGTAAATATGTTGGTCATAAACACACACATACACTTTCACAAAGTGCACACTTCAACTTGCTAGTTTTAAGTTATTTTGTTAATTCAATCTGTAAATTACGAACTTGGCATTGTGCCAAAAAACCAGTGTGGGAATATTTCTTTAGCCAACACAGGGTTAAGCTTAAGCATGGTAATTCGTAAAGTAGGCATAATTAAAGTATCTGCTTAAGGTTTTGTCAACATTTTAATTTGTTTTATTAAAAAGAAGAGAATCACAGCTGCTGGAGTGAACCTTGCAGTGCTGCAAGTGTTGCAGTGTTACGTTTAATTAAAGTGAGTGAAAGTTTTTTGAATTGAGAACAAAAATATGCTTTTCAACTCTCAAAAAAAATTTTAAAATGAAAATTTTTAAGTATTTTTAGAATAAAAGGCTGCTAAAAGGCTTAAATGTGACAAGATTTAAATGCGGCCAAAATTTCAATTCTTTTCGGAATAGTAAGATTTTAATATATTTTAATTAAACGAGTATCCGTGCTCTCTACAAATATTCTCACATCTGGTGTGATACTCTCAACCGTAATTCCAACGTTTCTCTATTTCTCTATTTTTGATAATAGCAATTTTCTCTTTTTCAAATAAAATTTTCTTCAATTAGAATAAATTTTCACATTTTCGAAGAAATATTTCTTGACTTCTAAGAAATGGAAATATTTCAATGTCTCTAATAATGATAAGTATTTTTTTCGCACAAAAAAATTTCTCATTTATAGAGAAATTTTATTGAAAATGAAAAACTTTTCTTATATTTTGATAAAAAATTCACTATGAGAAGTATTTTCTTCAATAAAAACAAATATTTTCTCAAAAAAAAAAGTATTTTTCTCTAAAAACGAAATATTTTTCTATTTCATGGAACCTTTTTATCATTTTTAGAGAATTTTTAGTATCGCAATTAGAGAATAGCATTCTCTGGAGCAAAGTCTATGCCATTTTTCTCTAAATATGATGCCTTGTTTATCATATTCCGAGACACTTTTTTCTGAGTGTACGATAGCGAATCAAGTTAAAAAAATACAAAAAAAAAGAAATTTGGTCAAAAAATGAACCCGCTATTGCCGCAACCAGTACTTAAAACATGGTTTCGAGATAAACGCCTTCAAAGTTTGTGAACAAAGAAAATGCAAAAAAAAAATAAAAATGCGCTCTCATTAATCCGGCTGTAACTTTTGAACCCGTAAGAATTTTTCCATGAATTTTTTTTTTCTTAGAATCTTAATAATATTTACTAAACTACAAAATTATAAAAAAAATTCGAATGAAATGACAAATAAAAAATAATTTGTTATTGTTGAAAAAGATTGCCAACCAAAATTACAAAAAATATTTTTTTGAAGTTTGTCAATTCATCCATGCTTTATGATTGAAAATAGCTGTCAATTTCAATACGGTCCTCGCATAATAAATTAATCCTGTCTAAAACATGTATTGATTTATTGATTATTGATTTTAAATATAATTTTGATAGTGCTTAGTTAGTGCTTAAAATCAAAATTTAAATTATTTATTAAACAGGTTGCAACCCTGTAGCAATATACGGTGTCGAGCACTCTTTCTCAAGTTTTGAAAAGTAAACGAAAATTGAGAAACTGAACGAAAAATTGCTTACGCAGAACTTGGGCGACTCAAACTTGGGTCGGATGCATAAAATTGAGATTGATTTCTGAGTTGAGTCGATCGAGCTTAAGCTCAACTACCTGAAATAAAGAGTTTTCTCATGCTTGAACTCAGTTTCGTATGAAAAAAGATGAGATTGAGCTAACCACAAAAAACCCGAAATCATTGAGATGTAGCTTAAGGCTATCTTCTCTTGGGCTATGGATTTGTTGTTGTGATACGTCTATGACGATCATGAAATCTATTGTTACAATTATTAGTAATTCAAACTTATTTTTAAAAATGAGTTCAACCGTTTGTATTTGAAGCCCATTTTCCTTGTGCTCTTTCGATGGCTTCATAATTTTTTTGGGAATACAATCCAATTGTTTCCGTTGCTTGCGATTGCGTTGGCAACTTCCTTAACAATATGCAAAACTGTGATTTGGTGTAGTCCAATATCTTGTCCGATTCCAACTTGAAATCTGGGGTCACCAACAAATCTAAAAAAGGTTTGTATTTTCTCTAGGTTTGTTTATCCTCCTCCTCGGGTTTCATTAATATCCCCAAAAAATACTTAGCGAGCTTTCATTCTACATTTTCTTTTTCAAGCCGGTAAAGTCGTTTTACGTTATTATTTTGACTAATTGATGAACGCGGTTTGTATACCTTTTGTTTTTCGCACATAAAATATTCAGCCATCTTTATAAATTGCTTACTTTTTCAAAACTGAGTTCAAAACTACCAGTCTCACTAAATTAGGAGCATCATCGTAAGTGAGTAGAAGTAGCTTTTTATGCATACGAATATGAGCTTGAACTCAAAAAGAGCTTTCAATTTTAAGGAATTTCTTAACAATGAAATCAATCTCATCACTTGATATGAAGTCAACTTATGAGTCAACTTTTTTATGCATACCATACCAAGAAATTACTCAAAAACTTGAGAAAAAGTTAAGATCTCATTTTTATGCATACGACCCAATATATTGCTGAGCAAGTACGTTCTCTTGCTCTCTAAAGGCTCAACCATAATAGGCTCGAGCTGGCTGCAGCTAACATCAAACTCTACGAAAGCCAACTGACTGAGAGCTGTCAAATCGTTAATTTAACCAAAACGGCTTGAGCTAGCTCAGGCTTATGTCAATAGCATTTCTCTGTTATTTAACAGACCTGCCTCATTTTACATCAGAGCACAAAATGAACACAATTTCTAATGTTTATTAAATTTGTTTTTACGAAATACTCACAAACAAAATTCTATTCACTGTAGTTTGACATAAACTCAAACAACATGCGCTTTGAATCGCTCTCTCTGCAGCCAGCTTAAAGGCTCAACCATAATAGGCTCGAGCTGGCTGCAGCTAACATAAAAATTTTACGAAAAGCCAACTTGAGAACTGTCAAATCGTTAATTTAACCATAACGACTTGAGCTAGCTCGGGCTTATGTCAATAACATTTCTCTATTATTTAACAGACCTGCCTCATTTTTTCTTTATATTTTTTTATAAGAACACAAAATAAACACAATATTTCTAATGTTTTCCCATTTTTGTTACGAAATATTCATAAACAAAATTCTATTCATTGTAGTTTGACATAAACTCAAGCAACATGCGCTTTGAATCGCTCTCTCTGCAGCCAACTCAAGTTAACGAAACTTGACGAAAAAGCTGGCTGAAGCTATTATGGCTGCTACGTACAATTTCTATGCATTCGTAGAAAATTTGACATTGGCTGCAGCCAGCTCAAGTCTAATATGGTTGAGCTTTAAGTTAACGAAACTTGACGAAAAAGCTGGCTGCAGCCAGCTCAAGTCTATTATGGTTTAGCCTAAACTTTTGTATGCTTACGCATAACTTGATTGAGCCTTAAAAGAAAACTTTTGTATCATTTTGGGTCTTATTTGGTTTTTGAAATGACTCCAGTAAAATATTTAAGGCCTTATAAGGGGTGTTATTTCATCGCATTGGGGTAATATTTCGTTCATTATGAAGTAACATCCAACTGTTGGTGTTACCTTATTTTGTTTTCATATTGGGGCCTTATTTCACAGAGCCGCAAATTCTGAAAATTTCAATAGATAATCCCCGTTCAAGACCGAGCAATAAATCTTGTTAGTTCAAGCTAAGTTAGTTGAAATTTAAGATAAGTCAAACATAAAGTGGCTTTCCTGGTATTTTTCTTTTAAATACGTTAAAGGGGTGAAGGCGCTATTTAACCTTTTTATCTAGGTCAGGGCTCATATCAGTTCGGGGAACACTCTACAAGTGTTGTTAGTCTCTAATGAGCTTTTAATTAGAAGTAATTAATATGCTTAACGAGATAAGCTCAACAGCAACGTATCAGTCAAGCAGCAAATTTTGCCTTAAAGTATTCCTTCGTAAATTTCAACGGTTTTAACATTAAAAAGGTGTAGCAATTTACACGGTTTGCCCACCCCGCCACCTGCCACCTTTTCAAAATATGTTTAAATTCCATTTCAGCTTGAATATTTTGAGGCTCAAGCATCATTTAATTTAACATTTATAATGCATTTAATTAAAATTGAACTTTGTATCTACATACAAAGAATTATTGCATAATTTATTTATATAACATTTAAGCCTAATTAAATAGTTACATGCATATGTTTGAAATGTGGTTATAAACAACAATTGATAGGCTTATCAACAACAAATTTATTGATAAACTAGTGGCAGAAGTTAAGCATCTTAACTGTGATGAAACGACGTCTGTCAGTTAATCAAAAAACATTCCACTTTGATTTGTATGAAATATTATGGCCAGTGCTAATAAAAAAACAAAACAAAGCAGAACAGAACAGAGAAAAAAAAGGATCTTACTTAATATTGCTGCCAATAAATGTTGCTGGCTTGTAAATTTGTTTAGTTCGAATAAACATTGTTGCCAACTTAATGGAAAATGATAATATTGTCAGTATCTATATAAATGTATGTATCTTTTGGCTTATGCTGTTAACGGCCATTAAAGCTGCTTCAAGAAAAACAAAAAAAAAAACAAAAACAAAAAAAAAAAAAACACGAAAACCTCAATAAGCCAACATCAAATAGCCACTCAGCGGATTTTATTACTTGCTTAAGTATTGATAGGAAAAAACAAATAAAAACAACAGAAAAAAAAAAAACTCAACAGATACCAAGCATATTTGACGAGCACAACGAATGATGCTTTGTTTCGTCGCCTACACTTTTTGCCGGTCAATCGAGCCTCAATTGAGCCGCATGTAGCACAAAGTAAGCAACTAAAATAGATACATCTTCGAATACTAATTTGCTGCCAACGCAACTCAATACGTTTTGTTTACCAGTAAACAATCTCGTAGATAACAGCATAAATTGTCTGGAAAATAATTACATTCACATTTTCGCTTAAACAGTGACACTCGAGTATCTGCTATAAGATAGAAATAAATAAAATGCGAGTAACTAGCTAGCTGTAGAGTGATGAAATGGGACACGCAGATGTTGCCGTTATGGTACTTGTGGTTGCTGTTAAAGCTAAAAACAACAACATTTTCAAGCAGCAGCCACGCAGCTTGTGACTCAATCTTTGAGGTTGACAGCCAACACAATTCAATCAATTACAAAACAATTTGTGACAAACCTGCTGCAGCAAGGATGCGTGTGGCGTGTGTTGAGTTTGAGATGAGTTGAGTTGGCATGGCAGCAGCAGCAAAGCAATGAAAATTAGATTTCTGAAAATACAAGTTATGTGAAATGAGAAACAAAACATAGACATAAAAATATAGCATCAAAGCAAAAATAAAGCGAAAACAGGTGTATGAGTGAAACAGAGCCATAAAAAGACTCATACACTGCATAAGTTACAATAAAGCACTCAACTAAATTTTACATAATTTGTGCACATTTCATTCAACTTAAAATCAAATTTAAAGCTCTTAAATATGTAACTTCAAAAAAGCTGCTTATAAAATCCAAACTTCGCACGAGTAGAAATCTTTGCTAGAGAATTACTCAAAAGTTGAAAGAAGTGGGTCGAGCAAGTTTTAATATCTACCAATTCATTGCTACACATCTGCATATGTAACATACATAGTATACAGTTGACAAAATTAAAACATAAATATATGCATAAGTTACGCTGTGTAGATACATTTATCTGAATACACACAGCAGACTACGAAAGTTTGTTATGGAATAAATCAACATTTTATAACATGTAGATTTAACAGATAATATACAAAGCAGAAGAAGTAGACAGCAAAAAATAAAAAAAAAAAAACTAATAAATTGCAAAATAAGAAACTAAAGGAACTAAATCAAACTTAACGAAGAAAGTATAAGAAAAAACAAAAAATAAATAAAAATATATAAAACACACAAGCTGCTGGCATGCATGCAAACAAACAATCAAGTTAGAAAAATAAACAACAGCTATTTTAAGAATTTTTTGCCCCAAAACAGCAAAACAGGAAAAATCAACAAAGATATTGGCATCCCAAAGTTCGCTCTATATGCAAAACTTATTTGATTTAATAAATTTTTCCTTAAGCCAAATACATAACCACAAAGTGAGCGCTAACTAACAGTTAATTAAAAATAACAAAATTGCTTTGAGCTAAATAAAAAAATTCAACGCTAATAGAATAAAATAGTGGTAAGACAAAAATGTTAACAAAAATTTCGCTTTGCAGTGAATTTCTTGTCTGCTAGCTGGTAGCTGCAAACCTGAGATAGTTTGTGGATTTCTTGCAAAAAAGCTTTTAAGCTCTAAATGAATTTTTCAGTCATTGAGTGTGACTTTTAGTGTGATAATTAATAAACATAAAAGAATCCAGACACTGCCTTATGAAAGTGACCATATGACACTTTTTGGCTCACCTTAAATTATTGTGAGAAATTTAATGTCTACACTGAGAAAAAAACACCAAACAAAGCCAAGCTTGAACTAAAACAAAACATGCTAGAAAAAGCATCGAGCACAATTTTGAGTTGTTCTAAGCAAGTTTGTGCTAAAGTGAAGTGAACAAAAATATTTTTGAAAAAGACAAATCAGAAATAATTAATTTAAATAACTTTTTGTTTCATTATAGTTTTTCCTTAATTAACCCATTTTAGTCCGCTGGTCGATTTTTCGACCACTAACGTTAAAATTCATTTTTGGAAAAAATATTACCTGTTCATGTAAAATGGAAAATTTGGAAATTTTTATTTATTTTCTGAATTTCTATTTAACTAACTTATGTCTTTGCAGAAAGAATTTGAAAATATTTTAAATATTTTTTTCAGAAATTACTTTTAAAGTCAGTGGTCGGGAAATCTACAAGCGACCTAAAATGGGTTAAAAAAAGATTGCAATTTTTTTTTGAGCAGCCAATGAACCATAGATTGGATAATAATAAATAAATTAAAATTTTTATAAATACACGGACGGGATGCGAACCTACGTCCTCCGGATGCCAGTCATTCACTTTTCCACTGAGCTGTTGGCAACGATAATTTAACTGTACACTCAAAGAAGAAATGCACTTATATCAAACAAATTATGGTTTGAAATAACAGATTTCACTGTTAAATGCCATCCAATAAATGAAACTTTCAAATCAACAGTCTGTTGATCTACAGAGCACGAAACCAATATAAAAAAGTACTTATTGAAATTTTACCACTGTTTTGAAAGTACATGTTTAGCTGAGTGTGCTGACCTGTGCGTCTAGTACTCGGCTGTCCTACACTCAGAAAAGAGTTTCTCGGAATATGATAAAAAACCATCATATTTAGAGAAAAATTGTATAGACTTTGCTCCAGAGAATGCTTTTCTCTAAATGTGATCCTAAAAAGCTTAAAATAAATGAACATATAATTTTTTAATTTAAAAAAACAAATATATTTAAAAAAAAAAAAATATCTTTGTAGGTCTTGCCGGTATTTGAACCTAGAACAGTACCTAAAGTACAAGACTCACACTTTTATTTTTAAGAAAAGATTTCTTGTTATTGAAGAAAATACTTCTCATAGTGAATTTTTTATCAAAATATAAGAAATTTTTTTCATTTTCAATAAATTTTTGTTTATAAATGAGAATTTTTTGTGCGAGAAAAATACTATCATTATTAATTAAAATAAATATTTCCATTTCCCACAAGTGAAGAAATATTTCTACGAAAATGTGCAAGTTTAATCTAATTGAAGAAAATTTTATTTGAAAAAGAGAAAATTGCTATAATCGAAAATAGAGAAATTTTCTATCGGAGAAAGATATGTGTTTTTTTCTGAGTGTAGGTTTCAATTCCGGCAAGGCCAACAAAAGTTCTTACTTAAATAAAAAATGAAATTTGCAATTTTTTTTTTCACGATTGTAAGCAACTTATTTTCAGGGATATTTTTAACCAAACAATTAATGAAACAATATTACTATTTCAATTATTAAATTAAAATTGTTGATATTTACACAGCTAGGATTCGAACCCACGTCCCCCGTATGACAGTCCAGCACACTTCCACTGAGCTATTGGCAACGATAATATAAGAATAGCAAAATACATTTAAAAAACAATGCTTAGAGAAGACAAATGTTTCAACAAAAACACAAAAATATTTCAACAGACGATTTTAACAAAACAAAAATAATTTGAAAACTGTTAAATTTGACGCAAATCATTTAATCTAACAGTGTTTTGAAATAACAGCAAAATATATTCATATACAGCTCATCTCAAAAGCTGTCAAAAAATTTGAACAAAAATATAAAGGTTTTTGTACTTGTTATTAAATTTTTAAGCCCAGTCATAAACCCAAAAATTGTTTTTTTCTCGTTAGTTTAAAAAAAAATATTAGAACACACTCGACCAACAAGGCAATACATTTCTACGCCAATATAAAATCTACACTAAGAAAAAAACACATACCTTGCTCCGGTAAAAAATTTTCTCTAGTTTTGATAATAGCAACTTTTTTTTTTTCAAATAAAATTTTCTTCAATTAGAATAATTTTTCACATTTTCGTAGAAGTATTTCTTTACTTCTAGGAAATGGAAACATTTCAATGTCTCTAATAATGATAAGTATTTTTCTCGCACAAAAAATTTCTCATTTATAGAGAAATTTTATTGAAAATGAAAAACTTTTCTTACATTTTGATAAAAAATTCACTATGAGAAGTATTTTCTTCAATAAAAACAAATATTTTCTCAAAAAAAAAACGTATTTTTCTCTACAAATGATATATTTTTCTATTTCATGGTAGCTTTTTATCATTTTTAGAGAATTTTTAGTATCGCAATTAGAGAATAGCATTCTCTGGAGCAAAGTCTATACCATTTTTCTCTAAATATGATGCCTTTTTTATCATATTCCGAGACACTTTTTTCTGAGTGTAGATTCGAACATTGATTGAAATAAGAATGCGTTTGTTTACAAAAATTATGCTACATTTCCCTCTGTGTATAACTTAAATAGTTTTACATTAACTGAAGACTAGTTCTAAAAAATCTAGCCACCTGAAGTTTTTCAACAAGAATGTTTTGACTGACATATTCAAATAGATTTTGCAAATCATGAAAAATATCTCCCACCTCATAACAATGTCGACGCAGTTCAACTGACAGTTGAACTTTGAACAGGTTTCATTCTGAAGATTCTTAGAGATTCTCTTCGAAGTGACTCCCAATGAACTTGTGAATACAGGCTCAAAACTTTCTATCTTGATTACATTTCGAACGTCCTTTCTACTAAAGACGCTACGGTAACATTGATGCTCTGCTTTATTATCGGCATTACAGCATGCTAATAACAAGGGAAAATCTGTAGAAACGGTGTTACACTCACTAGTTGGGTCTATAGAAAAATCCTTTTCACAACATCAATTTACATTTTTTACCTTCTTAGGCTGTGCTTATAGTGAACGCGATTCAGACAGGCAGGCAGACAGGCAGGCTGAAATCTGTGTGAAAAAACGAGATGCAGATATCTATCTATCTCGCTTGTTAACATTGCCTTACTGCCTGCCTGTCTGACTCGGTGTTCACTATAACCGCAACCTTAGACATTGAAGGAGCTTTCATGACAAAATCAATAAGACATGCTCTGGTTGGATAAGATATGAATACAATAATAACGGATAAAACTGAAGGCGATGCTCACTGTTTTCATGGACTACAATGGTGTAGTTCACCATGAATTCCTGCCAGATGGTCAAACGGTCAATAAACAGTATTATTTGTGCGTTATGAGACGTTTACGTGAAGCAATTCGTCAAAAAAGACCGTAGTTGTGGCAAAAAAAATCATGGATTTTGCACCTCGATAATGTACCATCGCACAATGCTCATCTTATTCGTGACTTTTTGGCCAAAACCAACACTAAAACCATCCAACAGCCCGCAAATTCACCTGACCTGGCTCGGTTTGATTTTTTCCGTTCAATCGAGTCAAAAATAGCGTTTCGAGGAACGCGTTTCACCAGCAAAGAAGAGCTCATGGAAAAATTGAAGACATGAAGAAAGTTGTTGTAAACAAAACACTGTCAGTTTACCAAATGTCAAGGAGAGACGCTGATATTTGGCAGCTTGTCATAGACACATATAACCTAAAAAAAAAAAAATTTCGAATCGAACGGTTAAGTCCGGTTCACAGTGTGAATGAACCTTTCATTTTGAACAAGGTGGTACGTCTTCATTAACTCAAAAGTAGCCAAAGAATGCTGTGATTTGTTAACAGGGTAATGAAAAGGCAGATGACCTCGCTAGAAACTATTACGCAAAATAAAAAAAGAAAAAAATAAATAAATTAGAAAAAAAATAAATAAAAAAATGTGCAAGAAGTGATCCAATGCGATCCCCCATCTAAGTTATACCCGCAACAAAGGCTGCTTCATTTTACTACCGCAGTACAGCAAAACGTACACACAAAGACTCTCTTTGCAAAAATGCAAATAAACATGCTTTTTATAGTGGCTTTACATTGGAGCACTTGCTGGCGGATATGATTCGCATGTAGTTGATACTGAATAATGTATAAATAAGTATTGCACAAAGTGTCAGTTTAGGTTTGTTCAGACCGCTTGGCATAATCAGTTAATTTGCGAATTATATTGAATATATAGTGAGTCAATTTCTGGTGGTTATAAAATCCAAATAACCAAATATATTGGTTACAGATAGCTGTAACAAAAACCACCAAAATTAAGCTCCGGCTTTTTGGCTGCGACCTGAAACCTCAAGCTTCGGCTTTTTGGCTCTGGCCCAACTCAAGCTCCAGCTTTTTGGGTTCATTAAACCCACGTATTCTAAGTGGGTCTGCGTTGTCAAATTTCAGTCTGCCTATCTGACAGGCAATGTGAACAAGCGAGATAGATAGCTATTTGCATCTCGTTTTTTCACACAGATTTCAGCCTGCCTGCCTATCTGCCTGCCTGTCTGAATCGCGTTCACTATGAGCACGGCCTAATACTTGTGAGAATAGCAATAGCGAGTTTATTAAAACGAAAGAGAACCTCTAAACTGGTACAAATCAGCGTTGCCAGATAGATGATGGCATCGTCATTTTGACGATTTAAGACCAAAATGACGATTTGGGATCACAAATAACTCTTTACATATGAATATGTTTTTTTTTGGGGTAAACAACACTTAAAATTTAAATCTGAAAAAAAAGTTGCTTACCTACATTATTCAATATTTTTTTGTCTATCAACACTGTAGATAATTTTTTAAAATCAAAAATTCTAACGATATCGAAGGTATCGATTACAAAAAGCAATACTTATTTCAAAAAAAGCATGAAATTTATTAAATAATTTATGTTATAGCAAAAATTAACAAATGTGATATACCTATTGTTAAATTAGTTGAGTTTACAAATCATTATATTTTATACCCCTATTAATTTTGTCACGACGTGTGTAACGCCCATAAAGAGGCGTGGTAGATATAGAAAAGTATGTATATTCTTGATCATCATCACCATCTGAGTTGATGTAGCCATGTACGTCTGTCTGTCCGTTTGTCTGACTGTCTGTCTGTCTGTCTGTGGACACGATTACAGTCGTAATTTTAAAGCTATTGTGCTGAAATTCGATATTTGACCTTTTTTCTAAAAATTTAAGATCAAGTTCGAGAATGGGCTAAATCGGCTGAAAACCACGCCTACCTCCCATACAACACAAATAATGAAAACTCTATAAAGAGGCTAATATTAAAGTCACAAAACTGAAACTCAGTATTTGTGTGTTTTATGTTAAAACTAAGATGTGTTATAAAAATGGGAGTCATCCATCTACAAAAACGCCCACCTCCCATACAAACCCAAAAATGAAAACTCTATAAAAAGATTAATATTAAAGTTACAAAACAGAAACTCGGTATTTGTGTATTCCATGTTTAAACTTAGGCGTGTTAGAAAAATGGGCAATATACATCTACTATCACGTCCACCTGCCATACAACCCCAAAATTGAAAACTCTATAAAGAGACTGATATTAAAGTTACAAAACTGAATCTCGGTATTTGTATATTCTATGTCAAAACTTAGGTGTATAAGAAAAATAAGCGTCATCCACCCACTAACACGCCCACCTCATATATAACCCCAAAATTGAAAATTTTATAAAAAGGCTTATATTTATGCTTCAGGAAAACAATTTGATATGTTTGTATTTTAGACACATAAAAATAACAAAATCTTCTAAAATCTCATAAAAAAAACTCTCCAATTTAAGATTCTTTATAATTAAGAAACCCTTAAGATCGGTCGTCGGGGTATTTTAACTTCGGACAAGTCGAATATATTCCTTTCTAGTTTTTACATGAATTGTTTGACCAAATAAAAAACCGTTTCGATTTCAATATAATAGTTTTGAAAAACTTATATATTACACTAATAATAAAAATCAATAAAATGCAATCTTTATTGCAATCGCTAATGAATTTGAGAATTTATTAACAAGCGGTGATCTTCAAGATATTGACTAGAGTTTGTAGAACTAAAATGTTCAGATGTTGATTACATTTTTATTAATAAAGAACAAAGGACAGCAGAAATCTTTTGGAAAACTATTTCAAATATCAAACGGGGCAATTTTTTTAAACCTTTTGCAAAAGTAACTAAGTTTATAAGCGAACTTATGTTAATTTCTGTTTCTTCGGCAAATGTAGAAAAAATTTTTAAAAATATTATACTTCAATAAAATAATTTGTAAGCAAACGTAGAAAGAATTTTTTTCAATTAAACTTAATTAAAGCAATAAAGATTAATAATAATACAAATAAATTTAGAAATCGTCTAGAAACCGATACTCTGAAGGTACATATTTTTTTGCACAATTATCTGAAATTAAATTATTTTTCTTGTTATAAAATTGAGCCACAATCTGAAGTTTTATACAATATCTCTGTACAAAAAATATATCTTATATAAGCCATATGTAAATGAATTTTATCTCCTAATTTTAATATACTGATTTTTATGAATAAAAATTTTTAATTACTTTTTTTGCTTTAAATAAAAATTTAAATTTTCTATACTTTATGACGACTTTAGGAGTTAAATTACGATTTTTGGGACGGGCAAATGACGATTTTTACACACAAAATGACGATTTTTAAAAAGCTTGTTGACGTTTTTTAAGCGAAGAGTATCTGGCAACCCTGCTCCAAATGGGTTTCAAGGAAGTTTCACACAAGTATTTTAAGCACAAAAGAGAGCTCATTGGAAGTTCTATTGTTAGTTGGAAGATGGGCACAAGCGTCTTCAAGTGGCTTGTTTTATTGTTGGTGGATTGAAATTTCAGAAATATCAAAGAATGTGTCTCAAAAATTTTGTGATTTTTTTTACAAAGTTTCATTTAATTAAATAACTGCAATAATTATTATTGAAAATTTCAAGCGCTCTTCTTAATTTAATCAAAATATTTTGTTAGCAATTTTTTTTGTTTATATTTTTTTTTTTGTTTGATTTTGTCACTTAATTCTATGCAGCTGAGCTGAGTATTAAATTAAGTATGCTTATTTTATGCAATTTAGTTTTTATTTATTTTAATTTTTTTATGTTTTTTTTCTAAGCTTAGAGCAACAGCTTGTGTAATACGAGCAATAAATTTAATTAAAATAGCAAAACATAACAAACAAAAACAGCAACAAACAAAAAGAAAAAAACAAAAACAACAAAACAAAAATGTTTGCATTTTGCATAAATTATTCTTTATGGCAACGCATTTTGTCGAACAATAAAATGTGCAAAAATAATAACAATAATAATAATAACAACAACAACAATGACAACAAGATTAAGTTTTGCATAAAAAATAAACGAAATATTAATTAAAAAAACAATTTGTCATTAAGAGTTTTATGGTGACTGTTAAAAAAAAAGATACAAAAACAATAACAGCAACAAAAAGAAGAAAAGCACAAAAAAAAAAAGAAAAAAAAAACATAGATAACAAACATTAAAAATTGCAAGGGCGTTTATTGAAACAACAACAATAATAATAATAATAACAACAATAACAACAACAACAATAACAGCAACACCACTACAACAAAAGCACATCAACGACATTACAATTTTTATGACATCATTAAAAACAACAGCATGACACACAACAGAGGGCGTTGCGTGTTGTGTCGTATTGGTATTGGTGAGGTATAGAGCAAATCGCAGCGCAGAGTCAAGCGTAGAATTGATATAGCGTAAAATAACAAATAAACTTCTCAATTATCAATAGAATATTTATATGGACAAAATATTCATGCATGGCATCATCGGATTGCTATCATCAACGCCATCGAGTAGCTTTCAACGACGCCTTCGACCCCAAAGCAAGGCGCTCACATTATTGACACACACTACCACACCCAGCCCCAGCCCACTACAGCAGCACCAAGTTAGTCGATTGTCCTTACAAGCAGCATTCAGCCCACCAGCCAGCCATGAGCCACCAAGAATTGGTAGTCTTGTAAAATAGATGATACCGTGGCAGCAGAACACAAATGATGAAAAAGGCACAATAAGTCAATTCATGACTCGCTCTCGCTCTATCTCTTTATTGCTCCTATCTTGATAGCAGCATCTTCTCATTCGCTCTGCAACAATTTGACACGTTCGTCTCATCTATATGATTACACACGAGATTTTATGCATGACGCATAAATATGCTGCTTGGGCGCACAAGACCGCCGCCGCCTCGCAACTCATCGCATCTCATCGGGTGGGCAACACATGCTGTGCATTCAATATTTATGGCAACGCTGGCCATTTAAAGAAATTTACACAAAATCGATGCCGGACATCATCGACACATTGTGCACGCACACACACAAGCTGCAGAAGCAACAAAAATCATACCGCTTTCGGCTCAGTGCGCCCAATAAGGATGAAACTGCAAAGCATGTCCTTTTTTGAATTGATTTTATTTATTGGCATTTTGGCAATTTTCGGCACACACTCCTTTTTTTTATTATTTCCTTTGACAAAGACTGGCTAGCTGGGCCGACTGTTCGGGTCAGTTAAATGAATTGTGGTCAATAGTTTCAGTTATAAGGGGCACTCGAACAAATTATTCAAACATACATACAAACAAGTATGTAATTGAGTTATGAATCTGAAGCTATTGGCTATTGTTAACATATATTAAAATATTGTTGAAATTTTTACAAAATAATAAGAGGCAATAAGTGTCAATAAGAGCGCCCATAAGTGGGCGAGTATCATGGAAGAAGCTGTTGTGAAAATATTGTTGTACGAAATTTTTGTTTCGATTGAATTTCTTGTGGTCATAGAGTGAGTGAGTACTCAGCAAGCAGTGGTTGCATATCAGTGTGTGTGTAAGTGTGCTGTTTCAATAAAACTGTGACAGAGATTAATTGGAGCAATTTTTACTGACTGAGTGCAAAACTATGAAGCCTTGACTTGAGCCTTGTTCAAGAAAATTGACTGAGTTAATAAAGTTTTGCATCAGTTTAAAAAAATTGAGCAGGACAGCATTTTTTAAAATGCTTGAACATATCAGCTTGAAATGGGCAAAATTTGTAAACAGTATAACGGAAAAATAACAGAAATTTTTTGCTTTGCAAATAGTCATTAACATAATGATTGGCTCGAAAGCACAATTCAATTATTCTGAACTTTTGAAATAATTTGAAAAAAAGCTGAACATAAATTGTTTCTGTTAGCTTGAAACTTTGCAAAATATGTCATTTTTGCTTTGAAAATGTTTTAAGGTTAACAATTGAAATAAATAAAAAAATTCAAAGAAGACTTAAAAATTTTGACAGATGCAAAAACAATGAGAAATAAGAATACTTATTTCAAAACCAAAATTTAATTGGATTAACTAAATAGTTTGAAGAAAGCAAGAATAATTCTCTAAAAACCAAGATTTTTTAGTTAAATTACACTCAGAAAAAAGTTTCTCAGAATATGAAAAAAGCAGGGACCGTACCGGTTATTTTTTTTAACCAAAAAGTCACATATTAACTGTTATTTTTTATTTTTTCCGACAAAAAAAAAAGTTATTTTGTGCCTTATATCTTATTTAGAATTCTCTAAAAATCAAGAGTTTTAAGCAGGGACCGAAAATAACTGTTATTTTACAAATTTCAAATGAAAAAGACATAATGAAAGAATTGTCGAAGGACTTCTTCAAATATACAAAAACAAAAAAAAAACAAATTGGCCATTTCAATTTGAAAGGACTTTGACCGACCTTCTTATGATCAATTGTGTTGTGTGTGTTATTAAATGTTTGCACTTAATTGACCGAGAACTGAACCTACATGTTTTATGCCGACTCCGAACGGCTAAAGTTCATGTTCTCAAGAAGCTTTACATGGCATTATTTACTCTCTGAGGTTTGCCATTGTCTGCAGAGAGGTGGTGACCGATCAGAAAAATTTTGTATTGAAAAAAACTTTTCGCCGCGGTTGGGGATCGAACCCGGGCTTCGATCATGCTAAGCCATACACTAAACCTGCATGCCACATTCACCACAATCTTCAAATATACCATTATGATTAAAATGGCCTCAGCTTCACGAATATTAAGTGCCTTTTAAATTTTCCCACTGAATTTCGACTGAAAAGTTAAAATTAAACTGTTAATTTTTGCCTTTTATTTTTTCGGGCAAAAATAACGTTTACTTTTGACTTTTATTGTATCGTTCAAAAATAACAGTTATTTTGTGACTTTTATTTTTTCGGTCAAAAATATCAGGCAATGTGTGTTTTTTTAGAGACCGCTTGACGGGTTAAAAAACTATTGATACCATGTGTAAAATGTGCGCACCAACGAGACGAAAATAATGGTATGAATAGTTTTTTAGTCGGTAAAACGGCCTTTGAAACAATACAAATTGCCTGATATTTTTGACCGAAAAAATAAAATTCACAAAATACCTGTTATTTTTGACCGATAACATAAAAGTCAAAAGTAACTGTTACATTTGCCCGAAAAAATATGTGGCACAAAATAACTTTTATTTTTGTCGGAAAAAATAAAAGTTAAAAGATAACAGTTAATATGTGACTTTTTCGATAAAAACCATAACCAGGGTACGGTCCCTGGTTTTAAGTTAAATTACACTCAGAAAAAAAGTTTCTCGGATTATGAAAAAAGCAGGTACCGGTTATGTTTTTTATCGAAAAAGTCACATATTAACTGTTATTTTTTATCTTTTATTTTTTCCGACAAAAATAAAAGTTATTTTGTGCCACATATTTTTTCGGGCAAATATAACAGTTACATTTGACTTTTATTTTATCAGTCAAAAATAACAGTTATTCTCGGCATTTTATTTTTTCGGTCAAAAATATCAGGCAATTTGTGTGCTTTCAAAGGCCACTTTACCGAAAAAATAAAAGTCACAAAATAACTGTTATTTTTGAACGATAAAATAAAAGTCAAAAGTAACCGTTATCTCTGTGCGAAAAAATAAAAGGGGGCAAAAATAACTGTTAATTTTTAACTTTTATATAATTAATCGAAAATTTAAAAGGCACTTAATATTCGTGAAGCTCAGGTCATTTGTATCATAATGGTTTACTTGAAAAAGTCCTTTGACAATTTTTTCATTGTGGCTTTTTCATTTAAATATTGTAAGATAACAGTTATTTTCGGTCCCTGGAAAAAAGGCATCATATATAGAGAAAAATCATATACACTTTGCTCCTGAGAATGCTTTTATCTAAATGTAATGCTAAAAATTCCCTAAAAATGATAAAAAGTTTTTCTGAAAAAGAAAAATACATAAAAATATACCGTTTTTAGACAAAAATACTTGTTATTTTTGAGAAAAGATTTGTTTTTATAGGAACAATTTTTCTTTTTCAATTAATTTTTCTTTATAAAGGCCCAAGATGTATTAAGGAATGTGGCAGAAGTAGATTGACGTCTAAAAAGTCAACACTCCTGTAATGTCAAAATCGAAAAAAGAAGTTATACCGTATTTTGAACGATAGTCCTATGAAAAATCCGATGCTTTGTTCCTTTGTCTAACAGCTTCGAGTTTGTTGTATATTTCTTGTAATTTTTCTTTTGTAATTTGTTGTTGTTGTTGTGATTGTTGTGATAAATACGAAATCAATATAAATAAAAATTAAAAAAATGATATTACGTTACTTGGTCTTACAACCGTACAAACAAAACGAGTGAACAAAACGCGTTTTGAGCGAATTTTTTTTTTGTACTTCACTTGTGATTTTTCTTGTGTGTGTTATTTGTTGTATTTGCAAAAAAAGATGATTTGGAAAAATGCAAATTTTTTCGAGAAAAGAAACCGCTATTCGTAGCTTAATCTCTTTTTTCCTATAGAAAAACAACCTCTCAAAGTGCTTGTCCCACATAAAAAAAGAAAAGCGGCAGCACTGCAATGAAGTTTGACAGCACTACGGTGTGGATGTAATAGACGTCAATCTACTTCTGTAATCAAAAAGTAATTTTCTTTTGTCAAAATTACTTGAAACATGAACTACTTTTTTCATTGAAAAAACTGTGAATATCAAGAAATATATGCAAGTTTGTTTATTACTTCAAGTAAAATTTTGGCAAACGACATTCATAGGTAAGTAGTTTGGTTAAATTTATTGATTAATTGATTTAAAACTAATAAAACAATATTGAAGGCAGCAAAATGAATATTTTTAAGATGAATGAAGAAGAGGCAGCACAGGCTGCGGGCAAATGTCTTCCGATAAAATTCTTTGGACTAGTGTTCCGTGTCGGAGCAAAGTGTAAAAACAAAAGCTCGTACTCATCAAAAATAGCAGGCGACATGTCAAAATTTTCACAAAATAATTGTGGTGCACTTTACAAATTTTCAAAGCCAGTAAAGAACCTTCCCTTCTGATTCCGCTGCTTAAGGTATGGGATCACCTGGGACTTCGTCGAATAACCAATGCCTGGGATTTCGCCAAATCTTTCTTTTCTCCACCTCCTTCAACAACTCCATCCATTCGCCGAATCACCAATGCCTGGGACTTCGCCGAATCTTTCTTTTATCCTCCTCTTTCAACAACTCCATCCATTCGCCGAATCACCAATGCCTGGGACTTCGCCGAACCTTTCTTTTATCCTCCTCCTCCTTCAACAACCAGCCAGCCATCCATGCCAGCCAGGAATATCTTAATAGCGAAACTAAATTAGCTCTTGAAAATGTGTACGCACTTGAATAAGTTTAAATGATTTTCTCTATTGCTAACCTTTGCAATTTAGTCATTATTTTATTATGAATTATTTAAATTTTTATTAAAATATTTGATGAAAACTGGAACTGTCAAAACTCATCTCGTCAAAATGACTTGCCTTCTACTTTTTCATACCAAAGAAATATATAAATAACTTGTTCTTAAGCAATTACTTGAGAGCTGGATAGATACCTTAAATTATAATTTTTTGTGCGAGCAAAAAACTTCTCATTATTAGAAATATTGCAATATTTCCATTTTCCATAAGTGAAGAAATATCTCTTTAAAAATGTGAAAATTTATTCTAATTGAAATTCTATATTTGATAATTGCTATTATCAAAAATAGAGAAATTTTTTATCGGAGAATGATATGTGTTTTTTTCTGAGTGAAGCTAATTAGTGTGAATTTTAAAGTTTGGCTGCCCCTGCATTATTTTCAATGGACAGTTATTGTCAGTCTTATAAAAAATGCTTCTTCCTATAAAAAATTATCTTTTGACATATGTAAGTTTAGCGAAAATTTGCAAAACAGTTGCTTTTTATGCGATATTTAAGGCTTTAAAGGTTGCATGTCAGATTGAAAATGTCTAGTGAAAACCGAGCTGAAGTGTACAAATTTTAATTTAATGTGTAAAAAATTGAAATTATAACCGTAATATACGGTAGGTTCTCTCTGGAGAGAATTTTCTGTCAGTTCAAATACATATTTTAATATATACACTGAAACTACCCTAACTCGAAACATCGAGAGACCAGAATTTTACTTCGAGTTACGGAAAATTTCAGTTATAGAGATCACAAGCTAAGAAAACTGCTTCAAGAAATCACGTATAGTACTTCTAGTTATGGAGAATTTCGAGTTGGAGAAGTTCGAGTTAAGGAAGTTTAACTGTATAAGTTTATTTGAATAAAATCCAAATCTTCTTCCAAACTCTATCTAAAATTCACCTCATGAAAAGTTCTAATTGTTCACCTTAAAACAGCTTAATTTTTCTCTTGCCATCACCGCTAGTTTCAAGTTTTTTCTGGCATTAAAGAGCATTTTAATAGAAAGTTAATATGAAATTCAAGGAATTATCATTGATACAAATACCATTCATCACAACTGTCATGTGTGTTTCTAATATAAATATAAAAATTTAATGCAATGCTATGTTTGAAAAAAATTATTGGAAAAAGATATTTAGTTATTCAAATAATAATCCAACATTTTCAAAAATCGATATTTTATAGCTGTTTTGCTATTTTAACTGACACAGCTATACTCTTGTATATTCTGTATAAAAGAAGTCAACCATCAGTTCAATCGATCAAACGCTTGTTAGGCTATGGCGAAAATACTAAAGTACTGTAACTTTACCAGTTTTGTGACTATTTTCCATAATATTACATCATTATTGAAGAATGATTTTGAACTTTTACAAAAAAAAAAATTTTAATAATTCTAATAGAAGTGCTATTTGAGTCTTCTGACTCATATCAACCTTATCATTTATTGGAGAGAAAATTTTGTATTAGATGGTGAAATTTGAACTCAGTTATCGCTAAGTCCTATGCACACAAGTTTACGAACCTTACATCAGACATAAAGCAATTAAAAAATTATCCTCATCTGATGTACAAAACTGTGTAACACGGATACAACATTTTGTTGTCACACCTACATAAGTGAAAATTTCCAAACGTCAGGCGTGTAGATAAGGCGAGGATGTGCACCTTCTTTAGGGCACAAAAAGTATAAAAAAATAATATAATATAGGGAGCAAACATTTTTGGCCATTTGTTAAAAGAGTGTGTGAAAATTAATTTGTATACTTGACACATATTGTGAAAATGCACTATGTGTCTAGGCAGATAGATGAAAAATTGTTCGTCATTAGGTACAGACAATCTGCATATGACTAACAATAACAACGGGACATAGTGTAGATCATATGTCTGAGCAAACTGATAATAAATTCTTTTTTGTTTTATTTGTTATAATAATTTGTTCACGCATGTATTTTTGCACAAAAAGTTACTGACACAACTAATAAATGTACTTTAGCCACTTGGAAGGTATCTAAGTAATGTCTATAAGTAGATTAGTCAAGTGTAAATATACTATGGGTGAGCGGTTGAATAAGATGTATGTTTATTTGATTATAATATTGGCTATTTTGATAATTATAAATTAATTTATTTGACAGATATTCAAATAGGATAATCAACTATTTATGCTGTTTTTTTTTTAACCATTCAATTGATGTATTCGTACACGAAATAGGGACATTTTTTACATTTTGGTTATAAATATTCTCATGGAATCATCTGATTAGGTAATTTATGTGCAAAATTAGAACAAAATTTTACTGTTCTTAAATAATTGACTCTGTGTCAAAAAAACAAAAGTTTTAAATTTTAAAAAATTGTCTTAAATATTTTTCTTCAAAGTTCCGTTTGGTTATCATATGAAGACTGTTCTACGGGTCTAAATGTGTCTTTGCTCTAAATGTGTGTTTGTTCAAGTTGTGTAACATAGCACATGTTGGACTTGAAATTTGTTCCCGGCATAAAGAATTTGTTGTCATCTGGTCGTTTTATTTCCATCGTTATTCCAAATTTGTAAGTGTAGCTATAGTTAAATTTTTCGATTTGTCTTCGGTTTAGACCAACTCTTTTAAAAGATGAACAAATCTTTACTGACCCGGCTGTTAAAGCGAAGCTGTTGGCCACCAAAACAACGGGTTATCATGGCCACCTTAGTAAGTTGGCTGGATTGTTTGTACAGCACTACACAATCCCGACTAGCAATCAACCACTACCTTTTTTTATGTTATAATAAAATATTATCATAAAAATTCAATATTTCTCGAGTTTTGAGAAATTTCTTAAATTATGTTTTGAAGTTTAAATATTATTTTTATTTATCATGATATCTTCTTGATCTGAAAATGACATGATATTATTTTAAAAGGAATTTATTTGGTATTTATTGCTTATATAATTTCATTAGACCAGTACTTCTTGAGACAACAGATGTTGGAAGATGTTGTGAAATATATTTATTAATTTTTTTTTCATGTTAAGGTATCATTAACTTTGTTTGTTCATTTTTACAGGTTTAAAACTTCAAATTCAAACTTTCCATTTCAAATTAAACTTTTTCCAAATCAAATTAAACTTTTTACAAGTCAAAAAAAAACTTTTTCCACTTCAAATAAAACATTTTGCATTTCAAATTAAACCAATTTTCATTTCAAATTAAAATTTTTTAAATTCAAATTCAATCTTAGCGAAGACAAAAATTTAGTTTAGGTTTCTATTAATACTTCCACATGTAATGCTTAAGTATTAATTGTTATTATATCAAGGTTTAGTTGTTGTGTGGTATACCTGATTGCATAAATTTATTAAAAATAAAATAAATTATAACTGAAATCATTATTTTATAGCCATTGACTCCTAATAAAACCTAGCTTTGTTTCATAGGTTTTTGATATATAAACAAGTTTGAATTTTTTCTCGAAAAAACTATGCTTATTTTAGGTATAAATAATGAATTTTTTCTGGAATTTCTTTCTTTGCTTTAACTTAGAAGTCTGAAAAACAATTTTTTTTCGGTCATCTTGAGCCAACAAAATATTCTTTTTTGTCTTGTTTTTAAGTATACTCACGGAGGTATGTGGGTGTTTAAAAAGCCATGCCAAGAAATAATAACTGTTGCTTAAGCTAATTGTTACCCCAAAGTAACAACATCTTACAGCATAAAAGACATTGCGTGAATTTTCCTATTTTAAGTAAGATTCGGTTAAAGAGGTAAAAAAGGCATTAAGATCTAGTCTAATTTACTAAATTTGTTATTGTTAGTCTATAGATTGGTCAATCTTTCATTCCCCACAAAATTTGATAGTGTCGATTTTCCGTCTTTTTAAAATTTCCGGGTTTTACACAACTAATCATCCCAATATCATTAAAAATATACTTAAAAATAAATTAGGACTAAATATTATCTTCATTCATATTATACTATTGATTTAAATTTGATTAAAAAATATTAGTAAAAGTTGAATTTGAAATAGAAAAATTTTTATTTGAAATGGAAAATTTTTTTATTGACCTGTAAAAACTTTAATTTAATTTGGAAAAAGTAGAATTTGAAATGAAAAAGGTTGAATTTGAAATTAAAAACCAGTAAAATGTCTCGAAACATGTCGTTTTTTGAAAATTTTCTTAGAGAGCTTGTTTTTAATTCGAAAGCGATATTATATTTACAAAAGAAAATAGTTTTTGCTTAAGAGTTTAAAATAATACCTAGAAACCAGCGAACATTTTATTTGACATAATTCTAATAAGTTTCGCCCAAAGCATTAAATATTTCTTGGAATTAATGATATTTTCCCAAGAGTTATAACATGTTCAAGGCAATAAGAAAATTTTATGATTTAACTAAACTAAATATGACCACAATGAGGTTGTGTATAAATATAAGCCTAGCCGTCATAAAAGTTACCCTCTAATTACTTGAACTAAAAACTGTCACAGATACATTAATAAAGTATTCTACCTGCTACCTGTACAGTTGGTACAGTCAGTTCTAGAGGTCAGCTACAGGCAACAGTTGGGCGAGCTAAATTTTGTACACAGGTTAGTTCATGCTTACAGCTAATCACAACTACCTGTAATTGTAAAAAAATTGTTTAAAAGCTGTAGCACTTTTGGAAACAACAACATTCAGCAATTGACTGAAGACTTAAGCACATTCACGTATAGTTTTTTTTTAAGTGCCAGAGTGAAAAAAGATTTTTAGCTAAAATCATATATACATAACTACAAAATGGCAGCCTCAAAGAACTCTCACCAGCAACAAAGCTCCTGTGCAGTGCCTTTTAAGCTATTTCTACACCGCCAGGAGTTACGTGGTCATAAGTTGCACAACGCCAATCTGCATCAGACAAAACTACAACTGACCAATGAGCTTATTATTGATGCCATGCGTAAAAATAATCTACGCACAATTGACGATCTGACAGTGCTCAGTCGTGAGATTAACTACAAACAGAAGTTAATACAAGAAATGCCACGTCTTAGAAAACTGCAACAGCAGTTTAAATTCAAGAAGCTACAACAGTTGTTTTTGAAAAACTCAAGCCAACACCAACGCAACATTTTGACGAAGATAACTACAAAAGCCCAGACATTCAATAATAAACAAATGTCTTCAGCTTGCATGGCCTACAAACAGATACCTCGGCAGAGTTCTATAGCAACTTTATGCGAGAAAACAGCCAAAACTCAGCGCAGTGAAAGTAGAAGCTGTCATGAAACCTTGTCATCGAAAAAGTTGTTGCACGAGCAGCAGAGCTATAAAGGAAAGCATCAAAGAAACTCTACGAAATCTCGCTCTACGGGCAAATTAGTGCATGACTGCAGAATACGGCAGCATTCAAAAAGTGCTGCAAGTAGTTTCAGAGATGCTGCTGTAATACGAAGCCACTCAAAAGGACAGCCAAATTCCAGCAAGTTTTCAAATATTCAAAATTTAGAGCCACTTCAAAAATGCATGTCTTTTGAGGCAGGCAGAAATGAGCGGGTCAAGTATTCCAGCTTAAAGCCGACAAAATCAATGGATGAACAGATATATCGTTCGTCAAACAAAGAAGTTTCAAGCTACAACTACACAAAAACTCGCTCAGCCAGACAATTATTTGGCGAACCGAGTAAAACTTATAATTCAAGTACACAGCAGCAAAATTCAACATTTTTTTCAAAATCAACACTACACTCGGATCACACGAATTTGCTTAACTATCAAACAACAACAACTACAAATCGAGGCAATAAATTCAGAAATAGTTCGAACAGTTCGTTGTCAAACATGTTGAGCAACGTGCAGCAGTTGCAGCAACATAAATCCTGGTCCAGAACAACTGCACTTCAAACAAATAACAAGAGAAAACGATCTACATCAACTGAACATATAAAATCTGATGAAAAACGATATCGAGCATAGTTGCCATGATCTGGATCCAATTGAGTCTTTACTGTTAAGCTTATTTTTATTATTTTATTTTAAAAAATGACGAAAAAATTTTGAAATTTAAAAACAGCTATTAAAGTCTTTTGTAAATAAAATAAAATTTAATTAAATGTTATAAACATCAAATAATACACAAATAAAACTTTTTCTAAGAAAACATAAATTTTCTACTTTTGTTATTTATATGAAAAAGAAAAGTTGAACTAAAAGGTATGCAGATTTTAAAAAAAATAATAATACAAGCAAATTAATAAAATAGCAAATTAATATAATATTATTATTATAAAAATAATAATAATACAAATTCAAGCGTTTGCTTTAGAAATCTAGGTTTGAGAAAAGCAAGTCAGTTTTTGACTTGAAGAATTTGTGAAAATTGTTTGAAATCATAATTTCATAATCATAATTAAACTGAAGAAAATAACAGCTATTTTCGAAATTTCAATTCAAAAAGTCAGACAGAAAGAATTTAATTATTCGATATTAGAATATAGTAGTGCGATGATTGTTAGCTAAGAAATAATAATCTTAAAAGCTTTTTTTTTGTTTGACTTTTGTAAGAACAGTCAAAAATAATAGTTATTTTTTATATGACCGATTTTTTTTTCGGTCAAAAATATAAGTTAAAATTTGACTTTTATTTTTTCAGGCAAAAACTGGAAAAACAAAAGCCAAATGTTAACTTATATTTATTCAGGGACCTTGACTGTTATGACTTTTTTCAAAAAGTCAACAAATAATAGTTATTTTATGACCGATTTTTTTTTTGGTCAAAAATAATAGTTAAAGTTTAAATTTTATTTTTTCAGTCACAAATAAAAGTTAAATTATGACTTTTATTTTTCCGGTCAAAAATATTTGTTAAAATTTTACTTTAATTTTTTCCGTCAAAAATATAAGTTAAAATTTGACTTTTATTTTTTCAGGCAAAAACTGAGTCAAATTTTAACTTATATTTTTGAACGGAAAAATAAAAGTCATAATTTAATTTTTATTTGTGACTGAAAAAATAAAATTTAAACTTTAACTATTATTTTTGAGAAAAAAAAAATCGGTAAAAAAATAACTATTATTTGTTGACTTTTTGAATAAAAATTCATAACAGTTAAGGTCCCTGATTTAAACCTTTTAATTTAAAGTTGAGGCGAGTCAAAATTGTACCTCAACTTTTTGCTTTTTGAACAGCTAGAATGAGATAATTTAAAGAAATATTTTACTTGATTAAAATTTGATTTATTAGCTCTTATATTCCGAAATTGTTTGAAATAAATTTATTCTCAGACTTTATTAGATCTCTCAAAATGCTTTCTTGAAGTTTTCCTGAAAAATGCCTACTAGAATCCTTTTATTGAAGGCTTTAAAGAAATCTTCCATTGAATAATTCTAGAAGCACTTCTAGAGAAGACTAAGGAAAGCATTCCTCCCAATGACATGCATACGTGAAATGTAGAAGGTATGGAACTCACGACCTTCCCTTCCACTTTACCTTCTTTTGGAAGCACTTTTTTTCTTGGGATGTAGCTTATAGCATCACTTTTACTCTGACATCTTTTGAATTTTTTCGTAGAAAAATACAGGCAAAGGTTTGTAGCTTCGAGTAGCGTTAAAGCATTGCCTCGTTTGTAGCGAGGCAATGCCATTCTGACATCAGCCTTCTTATTTATTTTGCCGCAACTATTTTTTTTTCTGCCGTGGCATGCAGGTTAAGTGCGTTGCTTAGCATGTTCGAGCCCGAGTTCTATCCCCAGTCGCAGCGAAAAGTTTTTTCAATAAAAAAATTTTTCTGATCGGTCACCACCTCTCTGCAGACAATGGCAAACCTCAGAGAGTAAACAATGCCATGTAAAGCTTCTTGAGAACATGAAGTTTAGCCGTTTGGAGTTGGCATAAAACATGTAGGACCAGTTCTCGGTCAATTGTGTGCAAACATTTAATAACACACACAACACAATTGATTATAAGAAGCTCGATCAAAGTCCTTTCAAGGGCTGAAATGGACTGGTTTTTTTTTATTTTTTTTATTTCTTATTCTGCAAAATATACGCCTTCTGCACTATATATCTGCACTGCTGTGCACGCTCAAGCTATACTAGCATAGGTTTTTTCATGTTAGTTTTCGGCATCACCTCAATAACCCATGCATGTCACAGCTTCTTGGACTTGTGTAGCATGTCATTAAACGAACATTCCTTTTATAGCTTGTTAGAGTTTCAGAAACACAAAATAGACACACGAAGATAAATCCACCAAATGTTCGGAGAATGTTCAAGCACTTGTTTTGTTCAAGCCAAAAGTTTTTGCTGTTGTTCATTTAAGACGTAAGACATAAACTGAGCACAGACTTTCAGCTCCCACCCAATAAACATTACTTATTATGAGCGCTTATGTTTATGACTCTGAGTAGTGAAGAGTTTCGTAGAATATTCTAAGCGCTAATAGTTATGACTAATACAAAATAAGAAGATGTTAGTAATTATAATTCCAAAAAGTGTTAAAACTCTGATAATGCTATGAGCACTCATAATTATGTTACTTAAAAAAGTCTTTATTATGGCGATTTTATTTGTGCTCATAATTATGACTCAGAAAATAATTTTAACCCTCATTGGGCATACTACTCTAGTATAACGTGCACGTCTCACTGGGAGCAAAAATATAATATTTTGACTCGATTTTTTTTTAAGCTTTTGATTAGCTTAAAAAAAATTTTATTTAAAAATTTGATTAAGTAAGTTTTTATCAAAGTATATAAATAGTGGGGCCTAAATAATACCAGTGTGCCGAATAAGGGTTAATTATAACAACGGTATTTCACGATGTGCTTTGTTTTCGACATAATTTTCAAAAATATAGCACATGAATTCTAAACTGTGAATATATTTGTTGAAAATTAAATTAAATTATTAAACTTTTTTATAAAATAAGCAAAAGCAAACCTTTGGATAAATATTTCTTATTCTATAATGAATAAGTTTACTATTTTATGGAAAATAAAAGTCCTAAATATGGTCTCAACTGAAATGACTCTTCAATTAAAAAAAATTGTTGTAAAAATATTATATAAAACAATTAATTAATAATTGAAAATAAGTACTAAAAATAATAATTTAAGCTTTTTCCAACTTGGAAAATAAGTGGACTTTTTCTTCTCAGTGTACTTTTAATTTAATTTTAGCTCAGTTCATGAAAATATTTTTGGGTGAAATGTTTTCACGTATATTTAAAACACTGGTTTTTCTGTTCAGTTTCACCAAAAATCTATTGAGATAATCTTTAAGATGTAAATAAGAGACAATTTATAAAAAAATTTATAATATTTGACGTAGAATTACGTCTTACAGCGTAAAGGGGTAATTTTAACACATTTTTTTAAAGGCCATGAAACTTTTTTGACGAATACTTTAGGGTATACCTACAGCCTTTAATACTCATCATTCAAAGATAATATATATACTAAAATATCAGATATATCCTGCGCTGAACGAATATCTAATTTTAGATTTTGTCACTATTATATTAAAGTCACAAAATAGTAAAATATAAGTAGAAAAATGCATGTGTTTATATAAAAAAATCAATAATCAGCTGCTTATGCTGTGCCTGCTGCTTTCTTTGTTTTTGTTTCGTTGTTTTTTTTGTTTTGCTTGTATATTTTTTGTTTAATACGAATAGATTCGCAGGCTTCTTCATTGGGTTCTTGTATGTACAACTTAGAAATAAGTGATCTATTTTCACACAAGATGTCAAACACAAATTTTCACGTAAAATTTAATTTTTTGGTTTTTAATGCAAATTAATTTGAATCCCACGTCCCACTAGCACTAGTGAGTGTAGCTAGCAAACTAAATGTCAGACCTCGGTCCGAAAGTGTCACTA
This sequence comes from Tetanocera ferruginea, assembly GCA_958299015.1. Classification (NCBI taxonomy): domain Eukaryota; kingdom Metazoa; phylum Arthropoda; class Insecta; order Diptera; family Sciomyzidae; genus Tetanocera; species Tetanocera ferruginea. Next base: position 134,158,937 of record OY282643.1, read on the forward strand.
ATGGTCAGGACATGTGCTCAGCGTGAGTCACCATACGATTTTTTAAAAAAATTGGGGTTTTAATTTTATTTTGAAATTGGAAGTTAAACTGACTGTAACTCGCAAACTATTTATCGGACAGAGACGAAAGTGGCACCAATGGAAAGTGCATTTGCTTCGTCTTCTTTTCAGCTAAGAAAAGAACGCAATGAACTCAACCTGTCAAACTTAACGAAATGATCGAAAAAATTTGACATTTTGCTTGTTTCTTTTTGCTTGCTCATTTTATCATGCTTACTTTTAGCGTCTTCTTTGTTTTGGTCTCGATAAGAAGTCCATAACTTGAGTGTTATTTAATTTATTTCTTAATATTCGGAAGATCAATAAAAAAAATGGACAAAACAATCGGACCAAAAGGAGAGACAAAGTAGAAAAAGGTTACAACTTAAACGAAATTCTACCTCTACACTTACGAAACTATCGAAACTGTTTCTTTTTTTTTTTGTTTAATTTTAAAGTATTTTTTCTTCTCAGTGTACTTTTAATTTCATTTCAGCTCAGTTCGTGAACAATATTTGAGGAGTTTACATTCAAATCCAGATAAGTCACAAACAATTTTTTAGTTAGAAATGCCATTGTAAAGCTAATGTAACAATACATCATTCCATAAAATCCTCTTTGATAAAAATCTTACAGAAAAATGCATTAAAAACTAAATTAAAAGCACACTTTAAAAACTTTTTTATGTCAAAACGTTAGTATGTGTATTAAATTTAACATTTTTGCGGATTTGAGCATGTGTGCTGTAAATAAAGTTAAAAACAAAAAACATTTTTTTACTAAAAAGGACCTTCATGAGAATCGAAATTGCTTTGGCGGATTTACTCCGAGTTGAAAAAAATATGCCGAAATCATTTAAATGAGTTTCTCTAACTTTTGAGACCCCGACCAGCGAAATCTAAATTTTCATTCATTTCTAACTTTCAAAACCAGACAAGTCCAAATTTGAAATTGAAATTTTGAATTTTTTTTGCACTATGATTTTTTTTTTTTTTTGCATAATATATCTATACCTGTGTAGCATAATTTTGCATTATTGATTTGTTTCTTAAAAATGTCTGTCAAAATGATGACGTTTTTTTGATTTCCCAGCAATTCGATCTGTGTAATTTATCTGGTTTTGAATATAAGCTACTCATTTGTAGGTGAAATGTTTTCATGTATATTTAAGATAGTCTCTTAATAATAAATAAGAGACTTTGAAAACTTATATTTGTTTCGATGATTCCACAAAACAATTTTATAAAAAATCTGTAATTCGTTCTTGACAAAATTTTTATAAAACAAATCTTAAATATTTTCTTATCATAAAATTTTTTCGCAAAACAACTTTAAACGTAATAGAATCAATTGACAACAACTCATATTTCATATTTAGCTTATGGCTCTGGGGGGGAGGGGGACCCAAACCCGTGAACCACCCCCATACCTACGCCACTGATTAGAACTCAAGAGGAATGAAATTTCGAGAGATATCACAGGCAAAACATATTACTTTTCTCGCATTATTATAAGCAAATCTAAAATTGTATTTATAAAAAAAAAAAAAAAAAAAAAAGAAAATTTGTATCAATCTTCATATTTTGCTTGAATATCAAATTGTGTCAATATATAATACTGTACAGTCGTTGTCATATTTTTTTACTCTACCAATCCAAAAGCGAAAAAAAGTTGATGCCCGAAACCGATTTTAAAACAAAATGGTCCCACGTGCACTATTTTTTATAACATTAAAAACAATTTTTGAGGCGTAAATTAACAAATTTTCATAGCCGATCCTTTACTTAATTATAAAAGTTGCAGCATTAAAACTAAAGTTTGTACGCTGAAAATCACAAAAACAACAACAACAGCAACCACGACAGCAAAATTGAAATCATTAAACTTCTGGTAGCACACACACACACACAGCATGACAAAAGCTCAAAAAGCGAACACAAAAAGCGCAAAAATACTTTTCTCTTTTATAGGCTGATTGTAGCTTTATCTGTTGTTGTTGGCGTTTTTTACTTTGCTTTTGCACCGCCATCCATTCGAAAAGTTTTGACGAAAATTGAAGGCAAAGCAAAAAATGTAAAAAAAAATAAACAAAACAAAAGGACTAAGCGTCAAAATGCTGAGGCATGCCAACGTGTGGCGACTCCCGCAGTGTTGATTGTTGTTGTTGTTGTTGTTGGGTCTTGTCTTCATTTAATGACGGCTACGGATGACAACTATTAGGCTTGCAATTTAAACAGAACAAGCTGCCGCAGCGGCACTCAGGGCACGTAGCAGTCCGTTCATTAGGTTAAATGCGTTGCGTGAGTTACATAAAAGGCAGCAAAGAACTTGTCGCACACACAGCGGCGACTGCAAGAGTATTTTTATGATGTGCCAACCAACAAGAATTGTTGATACTCATCGCTGGACTCTGTTTAACTCGTGCCACAGTTTCTTGTTTATATACTTTGGCAGAAGTGTTTATTTCCGTGCATATAATTAGGCGCACGGCACGCACACAGCACCATTAAGTAGCGTATTGTTGTGCCTATTATTCTACAATTTCCGCTATTTCCAGTTTTTTTTTTTTTTTTGTATTTTTATCTTATTTGTCAGCAAACTAGTGTGTTGAATTTTTCTCATTTTTCTCTATTTCTTACTTTCTTTCTTTATTTTTTGCAGGCTATGGCGGCATCTCGCCACGCACTCAATGGGGCCGCATTGCTGCTTTGATTTATGCGCTCTTCGGCATACCGATTGTGCTGCTGTACCTTTCGGCCATGGGCGAGGGCCTGTCGTCCGGCATGCGTTGCCTCTTTCGCAAGGCGCGTTCGAAGAGTGCTGTTAGCAGTGGTAGCGGTGGCGCTGGTGTTGGAGCTGGCGTTGGCGGCAATAATGGCAACAATGGCGGCAGTGTTAAAATGCCATCCAACAGCGGCAGCAGTGCAGCACATAGCGGCAAACATTACAACAACTCGCACGGACACCATCCACACAGCAGTAAAATGCATGCTTCACACAACTATGCGCTGGCACCCTACCAACTTGCCGGCTCACCCAGCGTGCCCATCTCTATCTGCGTCATGGTGCTCATCTGCTACATCACATCTGGCGCCATACTCTTTCACAAAATGCAGAACTGGAGCGTGTTGGAAGCGCTCTACTTCTGCTTCACCTCTCTAGGCACCATTGGCTTTGGCGAGCTGGCACCTTCGGGTAACTTGAGCCTCTATCTGGCTTCGGGCTACATACTTATCGGCATGGCAGTTGTGGCCATGTGCTTTAGTCTCATACAGACCGAGATCGTGCTCTGGCTGCGCAAATTCAGCGTGCAGGATCATGTCATGCCACAGACTGAAGATGTGGCACTCGTCTCTGTGGCAGTGACGCCAAAATCTTGACAACGACCAACTGCCGACCTATTGGCCGGTAGCGGCAGCGGCAACACTATGGGTGGCATCAACCATCATCAGACTATGTTCTTCGGACCAGCGCACAGCCTGTCGCAGTACAACTCGCTGCCGCGTCGCGCTACAAATTCGGCTTTTCAACGCAATACACCTGTACGACGTTCCACCGGCATACCCGAGCATCACATGGACTACTATGTGCCGCGCAGCATAAGCGAGTTTAATTTGTCCGGCGTTGGTGATCTGGCGTTGCCCCCACCGCGTCGCTATTCGCCCACCATACAAAATGGCGCTGGTATTGGTCTGCCGCATGGACTACAACTAGGGCCGCCGCAGACTTTGCTATGTGCGCCAGCACCACCACCACCGCCACAGCTACAAATTGTGCAGCTGAAGCCACGCGAAAAAATGGTCACTTTCGAAGACGAATCGAAAGGACTGGCGACAGTGTCGACGGTCGGATCGACTGGCACAGCGACGCACTGTCCACATGGCGTGCCGACAACGCCACGCAAGTCGCAGATCGGTGGCGCCGATGTGTTTATGTGACGAGAGCCAAACAGATGACCTCTCGGTGGTTTGCTGAGCGACAAGGCTAGTGATGAGTTATACGGTGTAAGTGTGAGTGGAGGGGAGGATGAGAAGGAAGCGTTGTCGCCCAGTGGCAGCGGAAATAACAGCGAACTCAAGACTAAATCAACGCCGGGCGATGTTATTTGTGTGTAAAAGTAGATGAACAACAGCGTGGGTTGGCCGGGGGGATAAGAACATAAAAATGTAAGAACATATTAAAAATCAAACGATTACTGAATTTTTTTATTGAACCATTAACAGCTGTAGTTCTAAGTAAAGAAAAAAAACAAAAAGAAAAAATAAAAATGAAAATAATAGATAAGAGCAGGACTAGCTAAATGGTCTACGATTTGATGTATGTATCAATGTCTATTATATAACGAATATAAGACAAAAAGAAAAAAAAAGAAGAAAGAAAACAGTAAAAAACAAAAGGTCGAAAAAGCGTCTTTAAAGTATGACTAAACGTTTCTAGAGAAATGAGCGACGCACTCAGCAGAATGTTTGAAAATTAAAAATTCCATTATTTTAAATTATTATTTATTTATTTAGTTTTTCATAAAAAATTTTAGTATTATTTCCGAAACAGTCTGATTACGCTGTTTGTTACTGTTTTTTACCGTTTTGTCTTACCCAGTTTTTGCGAATGTTGCGAAAATGGAACGTCGAACTAGTTGACACTTGAAGCCTATTCGATAAAAACATAGCTAGCTAAGCATTGATTCTGAAAGTCAATCAACGTATCTAATCGACCTATTCTTTTGATTTTGTTTACAAAAATGATTTTTCGCGAGTAATTTTTTGAACTTGAAAATGCGTAATTTTGAAAATGTTATGAAACATTTTTGTTCTTCTAATAAAACATCGTAAAAATTATAATTTTTCAATATAGTGTTTTCTTTAATTAGAATTAGAAGAAACTTAATCATTTAATTAAATATTTTATTCATACTCATACTTTTATTCATGCGGGCGCGGATTTCAAAACCCAACGTATATTTTCCGAAAAAATAGAAGATTTATACAAATTGATTTTTAAGTTTTTAAGTAATATGCTCTCATATAATATATTACATTAAATGTCCTCTAATTAGCCCACAAACAGATGAAATGAGTTGCTCACTCAGTCTATTCGAAGTGCACAATAAGAACGTGCAACGTTAAAGAGCAATAATTTTGTTTATTAGCAGTGAAAGACAGCAGATTAATTTCATTGTTTTGATTTTAGGAGTTTATTTTAAGTTCCTTAAACGATTTAGTCCTTTAATTAAGGTTTTTTCATTGCCAATATCGGTAATTGTTTAACAGACATATCTACTTTGAAACTAACTTCCAACAAATGTAACGTTAAATACCACAAACAACTTTTCATTGCTTTTATTATTTCCAAAATCGGTAATTTTTATAAAAGACAGGCCTATCTTGAAAGTGACATTTAAAAATGTAAAGTTAAAGACCAAATAAAACTGGTTATATCTTTAAAATAAGAAAAGTTAAATAATTGCAAGTTTGGAGGCCTACACAAACAAACTTTGTTGGTTCTAAGAATATTTTTGATAAATTTGCAAAAATATGCAATATATATGAGTGTAACGTTAAAGATAAAAAAAATGTATCATATCTGGATATATATATATAAAAAAATTAATTCAAAATACTTAAATTATTAAAAATTCGTTAAGGAAATTAATATTAAATTTTTTGAATGTAACTAAAAACATGAAAATGCGAGAAATTAGAAAAATCCAAATAATTTTGCTTTTTATACCCTAAACGTGAAAGGTCAGGGTATATTAACTATGGGCAAACGTTTGTAACGCATACAACAAAGTGAGTTCGGTATAGAAAAGTATAAATATTCTTGATCAGGGTCACCTCGTGAGTCGAGCTATCCATGTCCGTCCGTCCACCCGTCTGTCCGTCCGTCTGTGTGATGTCCGTAAACACAGGATAGGAATAAGAAGTTGAGATAATTAGATGAACACATTGGTACACATTGTCACATGGGCACAAGGATATGGGCACTATTGAATATTTTTGGAATCCGCCCACGGACACGCCCATCTCCCATGCAACCCAAAAATGAAGAACTCAATATATAAGCTTCTGTTCAACCAACAGAGATAAAATTTGGTACATACGTTTTTTTTTTAACAAAACAAAGATGTTTTTGAAAAATGGACGTCATCTGTCTACGGACACGCCTACCTCCCATACAAACCAAAAAATTTAAAAATGCATAAATAAGCTTATTTTTGCCTTACAGAGATGAAATTTGGAATGTATGTATTTTATATTAAAACTAAGGTGTGTTAAAAAATTGAATGTGGTCCGTTCACGAACACGCCCACCTCCCATACAACCCACAATATTAAAAACACTATTTAAAAGTTCATATATGACTTAGAGAAATAAAACTTGGTATGGGTGTATTTCATATCAAAACTGAGGTGTGCACAAAAAATGGGCGGCATCTGCTCACCGACAAGCCCACCTCCCATGCAACCCACTTAATAAAAAACTCTTTAAAGGGGTTTATGTATGAGCTACAAAGATAGAACATGGTATGTGAGATTATTGTATCAAAAATAAGATTTCTTCACAAAATGGGTGTTATCCGTCGATGAACACGCCCACTTCCCATACAACCCATAATATTAAAAACACTATTAAGAGGTTCATATATGACCTAGAGAGATAACATTTGGCATGTAATTATTTTATATCAAAACTGAGGTGTGCGCAAAAAATGGACGTAATGGACCATCAACACGCCCACCCACCATATAAACCAGATTAGTTAATTCTGTATTAATTCTTTAGGCATAAAGAATACATTAATTTTGATAGGTAGTTTTGTCTATTTGTTTTAGTTTTTTAATATATATTTAAATATTATAGGAGGTAAAGGGTATTCCATAGTCGTACTAGACCGACTTAAGACTTTCTTTACTTGTTAGTTATATTAACAATGCTGAGAACATCTTATAAATAGAAGCTCGGTTACCTTTCCAGCAGCTTTTATATTACTTTAATATTTTTTCTGTGAGAGCGAGGCTGTTAATTTACAGTGAGAGCATTACATATAAGAGCGAAGTACTTTATTGTGAGCTATTTTTCCTAACAGCTTCTATACTATTTGTGAGAGAATAAATAAATATTGAGACTGTTTCATGAGACAATGAACCTCTACAGTGCGTCAAACGAGCTTTGAAGAAGCTGCGTACAATCATTTAAAAGGCAGGGAAAACATTACTCTCTGTGCTTTCTTGAAACTTAATTTGTTGGTTAGCAAAATATGATCCAAAGATAATTTCAAAGTTAAAAGTAATATTATTTTATACTCGTCTTCAACATATGGGCATTTCCGCAGAAAAGTCTATCGTGACCAAAAAATTAAAAGTTAACCAACATTTTTTTTTACTTATATTATTAAGGAGAAATATTCAAAATTAATTAAATTAAAGAGTTTAAATTTTTCCCATGTTGCGTTGGCAAGATGTCGGGCTACCAACAGGGTTGCCACCGAAAAAAATATTTTGCTACCAACCACATTAAAAAAAACTACCAAAATGGATTCAAAACTACCAAATCAATATAAGCTATAAAGCTCTTTTCGGGATACTGTAAAAATGTTGTCATGCTTACATTTATATTAATTTTTTATTGTATATTAAACAATTAAACAATAAAAAGTCACATTTTTTTTCATATTTCCATTTTAAAAATTTAAATGAAATCTCAATATTTTCCCAATATTTGCATTTCACGCCCAATACAAGTCGCGATTGGCTTCTTGCTCTTCGATTGGCTTGAAATTTTGTCTAAAGGTACTTTTTCCACTTATAAGAATGTACGTTATTTGTTTTTTTTCGCCATTTTTCAAAAGTTATGGAGATACCAATTTTTAATAAAAGTAAAAATCTTGAAAATAGAGTCATTTCCAATAAATCATATCTCCATCATCTGTTACCCTAGTTTTGTAAATGAAGTATCGTTAGAAAGCTATTAAAAAGCGATTTAAAAAATAAATATTTTTGGTATATTTTTATGCTATAGTTGCCAACATTTAACTTGCTCATATCTTGCCAAACAAAAAATAACGGTGGTCAAATGATAAGTTTTTTCGCAATCTCAATTGTTTCTGACATCCATTTGACTTTATCTTTCATAACTTCTATATCGTTTGAGATATTTATACAAAATCTTCAACAAAAATGTTTGCCTTATTAAGGCCAATAACAATTTTATATAAATCATGACCTCACACGTGACTTTGGCCCATAAATTCTTAAAGTTACAATATATATCAGTTCAAAAATATGAAATAATAATGGCCTTTTTCAATAATATTTTAAAGTTTATACATAAATTGAAAATTATCTGACCAAACGAAAACATATAAAACAAAATAACACTAAAGAATATATAAAAAAGATTAAACGAAAAATATTTTTCAATACTTTTGGCTTAGTTCACCCATTCTTAAGAAGTGCTTCTATTACGCCTTTTTTATTTTCATTTATTTTCTTTGAGTTTTATTAAGATACAAATTTTTTAAATTACAAAATTGAAAAATCTACCAAAATCTTCGAAATTGGAAAAAAATCTACCAAATAACCAAAACCTGATTTGAAGAAAAAAAACTACCAAATTTGGTTGAATTTAACCAAAGCGGCAACGCTGGCTACCAAGTTAAAGTGAATGTTTTGGTCAGTTTTTTTTATTTCTATGAGCATTTTCTCTTTACAATTTCCATTTCTAAGAGTAATTGTGCAACTGCACTCTTATGCCAAACTTTTGCTACAACAACAACTAACCGCAAAATAAATGCAAAAGTGTAAACAAATATCAATTAACGAAAAAATTTTGATTTGATTTTAATGATATTCTGAGGTAACGTCACGCCAGACAAAAAAGCATTTAGTGCTATTTTTTCTATGCTGACGTTCAAAATGCGTGAAATTTTAATAAATTTAAATAAAGTCAAGTTAATTTTATAAAAAAATCCTGAAGAAGAAAAATCGTTAATTTTATATTAAATTTGAAAAGTGTGTAACGTCACGCCACATTGCTCGAAGTTTGACTGATTTCGTTGCTGAATTTGCTTGCACGTATTTTAGTGGAATTTTTTCCAACTTCTCATCGTCGATGGGGTAGGAGTTTAAAAAAATATAATAGATAATAGCTAAATTTTATGTTTTATTTACGTCAAATATTTTTTTAAGAAAAAATTTTAACTTAAAATGTTCCGATGGAAATTTAAGTAACGTAACGCCAGTAACGTCACGCCAGATGACTTAACTTAATAAAAAAAAAACCCAAGACAAGATTTTTAATTTGATAACTAGCAAAATAAACTTATATTATTTTAAATTCTTTCAAATCGGCTTCTTCTGAATCATACTTCAGAAACTTCATACTTAAAACTTCATACTAGAAACTTCATACTTAAAACTTATATTATTTTAAATTCTTCCAAATAAAGTTTTCTACAAAAAGTCTTGCCCAATTCGCAGAGTTATGCAAATTTTCTTATCCAAGTCGAAAACCACTTCTGTTTTTTGTAACGTCACGTCAGTGCATATTTTTGCTTATATCTTTCAATTCTTAGGGTCGATTCTTAGGTCAAATTCTTTAGTGAAACTCAGTAGCAAATAATTGCCTGTTTAACAAAAAGTAATTCAGTTTTTCTTAAGTGCATTTAATAAAGTGACCTCAAAACATTCCTCCCTACACGCACTATTTCAGACGATATTATATTTCAGCTTATTTTATTTTATATTTCTTTGAAGCGTCTTTTTGAAGTTAACTCTCAATCCCTTAAGCAGCGTCAAATACCGCCTGACTGTGCGTCAAATTGACCTTGTCAACTGTCTGCGCTGCAAAGTCTGTTGAGTCTGAAATTGTTTGTTGAAAAATATGTCAACTGTAACAGTTTGCTTAAGTTTTTGTTTTTATTTAAGAACTTGAACTAAGTTTATATGAATTTTGAACATATTGTCTGGAAGTTTGTTGAAACTATAGGGAATAATGAAAAATTTATTAAGAAGGCAATATTACTTTTTTTTTTGCGGTTGTGTTGTTTTATAAAAATCACTTTTTGTGATTTTGCAAAAGCTTTAATTTAAATTTTGTGTTTTTAATTAAAAAATTTATAAATTATGCAACATGTTGAGTGAATTGAATTCTGCTGAGTGAAGTGTGTCATTAAGGCTAGCAAAGCATTTGTGTGAAATGCTATTGATATAGTAAAATAATTATTTTTATTTGCCGCAAACTCGCATTTGTAAATAGCATTTTCTTGTTTACTTCTGAAGTGAATTTTGTTGAATAGTTTTACGATTAAATTCAAAACGTTTAAATTCGAAAAGAACTTAAGTTCTATGCTTGTATTTTTTGTGATTACCTGCAAAACTAGCACTTCCGGTTGGCCATTTTTATTGCCAACTACGGATGAGTCTGCCATAAATTTTAAATTGTTCGCACCTCGACAGTTCATGCCATAAATCTTGCATAGAAATCGAAAACATTTACGTAATGAAGCGTAACAGTCTGTGTAGAGCTTAACAAGACGTCGCAGCATGATGCTACTACGTACGCCATATTTGTTTTTTGTTTTTTTGCTTTGCCATCTACTACTAGTCCTGGCTGTTTATGCGCGACTTCTTTGTTCATCTGAGTTGTACAATAATACGCCATGATTGCAGCTGAACATAAAAATGGACATGAGAGAAATAAGCATAAATTGTGCAGAATGTCAACATTTGCTGCAGAGATTTTTATCTTTAGTTATTTAACTTTACTTTTTTTTTTCAACACGTAAAGCAAAATTGTAAATTATTATTATTTAAATTATTGTACATTTAAAATAAATTAACCTATAATTAAGTATGTCTTAGAAATATTATAAAAAACTTGCTCATAAATGCTGTAAAGTTATGTAAAATATGAATTTAGAATAATATAAAAAAAAAACAATAGAAAATCGCAGCGTGTAAATGCATGAAATAAAATTTATTAGCTACTTTTTAATATATAAAATATTTTAAACTTAACGTTTATGGCATGCAACAAAAAAAAAAAAAAATAATAAAACGAAAAAAGTAAGAAAAAACCGTTAGTTTAATGCAACAGCAAACCAAGTTCCAAAACATTCAAAAAATACTTTTAAAATAATTGTCTGTCCTACATAACAAAAAAAAAAAATATCCTAGACGAAAGAGATAAAAATAAATTTTTATGAGTGTTGGCAACTTCTTGCTGTGGTTGCCAAAAGTAAAAATAAAAAAAAGTAAATATATATATATAAAAAAAATTGGGCCAAAATGGTAGTAAAAACAATTTAAAATATAAAAACGCAGCAGCAACAAAACCAAAAATAACGTTAAAACAACGTGGCAAAAAACTAGCATTTAAACATTAGTTCTACTTAAAATAAGCCTAAAAAGAAAAAACAACAAAAAAAAAAAAAAACCAAAAAAATAGTGTAAAAAAATGATAGCTATTTAATGCAACTTTATTGTAAGTAAAACAAACATACTATGAATAAAAAAAAAATTATTCAAATAATTTAACACGAAGCAAAAGAATGAATTTTAAAAGTCAATAAAGCAACATTTTCAACTATAAACGCCATTTTGTTTTATTCCTTTTAAGCTTTTCTGTATATTTAGTGCCCTTTGCAGTGCCAACATGTTGTTTTCTTTGAGTCTATTTTTACAGACGCATTTTTATGGGTAAGTTACCAAATTTTTTACACATTTTAACACAGTATATTGCATACTTTTAAGCACTCACACACACAGACAGTTGGATGAAGAGTCTTTTTTTCTAGCAACTTTATGCTTAACTTTTTGTATAAAATTATAACATGCAAGTTGATGTTGATGTTGACTGTCAGTTATGAAATGTTGCCAGAATTTGTTGAACAGTTTTTGCAAAATATTCCACACTTAAGCAACCCGGCATTGATTTAACAATATCTAGTTCATTATTTTTACTCTCAGTTTGAGTGAAATTTAAGAACTTTATTAACGCTGGTAACATGATGACTGCAGCTGAAAGTTTTTGAAAAACTATTATTTTTTAATATAATTTTTTTTGAAAAGAAAAAACATAAAATTTCAAATGAATTTTGTCTGCTGTTGAACTCTGGTTGCTCACAGTTTGTATAAAAAAGAAAAAAAAAGTAAGAAGCTATTTAAAATATGACTAAAACAATGCATATTTTGCGTAGTTGTATGTTTTAAACAACCCTTTATTTTGATAACCAAAAGATGCAGCTAAACTTTGTTCAAATACTTTCGTACGCATTGTGGCAAAGTTTTATTGAAATATTTTCTATGAATTGTAAGAGTTGGAGTTGAGAAATAAGTAATGGCTTAAGGCAGTTGATACAATTTCAATAGAGAAATTTTATTTTAAATTAAATGAATTTGTTGGTTGTGCCAAGCTTAGCTTTGTTGGTCACTTTTTAAGACACTTGCGGCATCTGCTTCCAATATAATACAATGTTTCCAATATTATTATATTTTTTATTTATTAAAAAAAAAAAAAAAATTAAATAGAAAAAATACTTAAAAGTACACGAATAATTTTTACACCTTCTATCTATTTATTTTTGCATAAAAATTATATTTAAGCTGTGTGTATAGCTTTGAATAATTACAGCTGACTAAAGAAGCAAATTCTTACAACTTTAAAAATTATTAATTTTTTCCTTAAACATTACAAAAGTGAATGCTGAGAGAATGACACGAAAGTAAGCTATACAAGAAATATGGGTCATATTCAACTATGAAGATACTACTCTACCATACTTGTGCACGCTAAGTAAGTAAAAACATAGAAGTACACGAAGATAAATTTGAACTGGAAACACTCCCAATCCAATTAATATTGGGAGTGATTCTGAGCTAAGCCATAATGTTCTTGATATTAAGCCCTTTTGTGATTGTTTAACCCTCGAGGACTATCGTCTGGGTGGAATCCACCCATAAGGCTTAATTTCTTGGAGAAGTATATAATTTTTCATGAAAATCATCACTAAATTATAATGGAATCCTCATTTGAATGTTTATTGATGTTAAGCAGCATTATTTACTCGTTTAAACTAAGGTGATATTTACATAAAGCCAGTTTATTAAGAGGCTTGGATGGTTTACACCCACGATAGTACTGACGTTAGTGAAATAGACGATAGTGCTCGAGTGTTAATAAAAAATAAACACGCCCGTTCGTGCATAATGTACGTGATGTTTGGATCATTTATCAAAAAAATTAATATGGTCATTTGTGCCCAATTTATGTCATTTTGGTATTGTTTATAAAAACAAAAAAAAACTCATTTGTGATCAATGAATGCCGTTTATGGATTGATAATAAAAAAAATGAATATGTCCAATCTATACAATTTTTGAATTTTTTATCAAAATGTGTCACATTTCAAAAAAATTTCGATATAAATGAAAAAATTATATACAAAAAACTATGAATACGCTGAAGCACAAGCCCTCATATTAAGGCCCGTGTACAAACTGTACAAGTGGCTCAAGCAACAAAAATAAAACATATGCAATATTTGACAAGAACCAAAATAAAAATTATATTTTCAACAAGAATTTTGACTTTTACAGGATTTTTTTTATATTTAAAGCCATATTTAAAAAACTGCACATTTATCGTATTCAATATTGAACTCCCTTAATTTTGATACCAAAAAAAATAAACATTTTCCGAGAGAAAAAATAAAAATAATCAAATAGGTTGCTACAATCTTGTTTTTACAAATGGAGATTCAAATAATATTAAACGACTGCTTGTGAGTACGTTCAGTGAGGTTACATTGCTACTAATAACTTAAATTATTTGGAAATCTAAAAAATAATTATTTTGCAAAAATTACCACTTTTAGTCAAAAATTACCTTTTTTACCTCTGCCCACAAAAAAAGAGTCAAAAATTACCTCATTTAGGGAAATTTACCTCAATCTGGCAACAGTGCGTCAAAGAGCGCCAATTACTTTTGGTTACTCTTTGAATGAGTGTGGAGAGCGAGATCAATAAACATTAAAGAGAAGGGTTGATAGCAACCAGTGTTGCCGGAGTAAATTTATTTTTATATCCAAAATACAAAATGAAAATAGCCAAAATGTAAAAAAAATAGCCAAAAGATTAATTAATTGTATTAGAAAAAAGAAACAGGACTAACATTCATACCTTTTTAACTAACTAGTTTTTTGTACAACATAGTACCATTTTTTACTGGAAACAGATTTATAAGCATTGTTGTTGTTTTAAAATATGTTATAAAAAATTATATGTTAAGAATATAAGAGCATATTTTAAAAATATTAAGGGCATATATCCTGTAATATAGAAGGACGTTAGCTCATTTATTTTTTCTTGATAAAAGTAGAAAAAACTTAATAAAAATATGGTTTGCATTTGCGGAAGTAAGAAAAGTATTACATTTTTTTTATCTTCGAACCAACTATTTCAGGTGTCAAACCTATTCAGTCAAGTCAGCCATGATTTAGAAATGGGAGATAGATAAGAAGGTGAGAAAGTGAAATCAAGTGAAATAAGTGAATAATGTTTTATGTGTGGCGGAGTGCAACATCAACTTACTTTTCCATGCTGACTTGCTTAATTTTACTTTTAAAAGCAAACCACAATTACTTTCAATGATCAAAATTATAGACATTGTTGCTACTCTCATGTGGCACATGATTGTAGATGTCAAATTATTGAATATTCTTGCGCTCGGCTGCACGATAAGCATCACTGGCAGGTCGTGTTCAAATGAAGAGAGAATTCACCCTCATGTGAATATTTTAAATCATTTCCCTGCAAACATTTGGAAGACGATTGGCAGAGAAGTGGATTTTGCGATGCACCAGTAATTCGCCCAAGTGTTTTTTGGGAAAATGCATCGCTTTTCAAATGCTAAAGCAATGAATGCGCTAGTCACGAAAATTTTCAAAATCTTCCTTTACTAATTTCAGCGATTATTGGAAGATGGATTTTTGAAAAATGTTCAAAATCTATCATGGAAATATGAAGCAGGCTCTGAAAAATCGTAAAATCAATTATAAAGTTGAACTAGTATAGTTTCGAAGCAACGTCACATTATATCGAAGAGAAATAAAAACAAATTCACAAAAAATTCATTGAAATCGGACAGAACAACGATGCTTTGGAGCAAATTGCTGAGGACTCTTAAATGGACTTCGTTTGACACCCTTTTCGGCGAATTTCTTGTTACTCCTCTAGGCGGTTCATTGGCGAATCTTCCCGGCGAATCGGCCTAAGCAGATTACAATAGAAGGCAATTGCTTGATCTTCCCAGCAATTCGTTGGGGATTCTCTGGCAATTGAAAATTTTGAAATGAAAAATAAAATCGCCAAAAAGCCAAAACTCAATACGAGCAAAAAAAATAGCCATATATATATATATGAAAAACGGCAACACTGATAGCAACCTGTAGTTGAAACTCTCGTCACACAAACGCGTGAAAAGCAAACGACCAAGCAATGCTTTGCATCGGTGGTAATTTACTAAAAAACTTAACAACTTAATTAAATATATTTATTGTTAAATTTTCTTAAATAAAGTCCGCTTATGGCATTCTGTAGCACAAATATGATATTTTAAAATTGTTTTCATAAAAATCGGTCCAGTAGTTTTGGAGTCTAGTGCGCACTTAATATTTCCACTTCAATTTTATATAATAGTATAGATGTGCGAATAAGATATTTCATCCAACTCGGACAGGAAACTATAATTTTATAATTTATTCTCTGCACTTTTATACACTTTTATACTAACAGAAACAAAAACCAACTGAGAATTATGTCGTTCGGTTGCTCAGTTTTTTGATGTGCGTAAACAATAACAAGAAAATTATTTTTTTTTTACAAACAAGCCCAAGATTACACGTATTAAGCACAAATTGACGTTTTTATAAAAAAAAATTTCAAGCTCAATTTCTGGCATAAACTGCGAACATGAATAGCTTGATTTGAGATGGTTTTGAGCTCAATAAACTGGTTTCAGTTACGAACGCTTTGATTATGATTTTAGTCCATTTATTTCTTTCCGTGTATTTTGATAGTCACAAAAATTAGTGAAATTAAATAAAAATTCTAAGTAATTGTTAAATAACTTATATAATTAAATTGCGCATATTGCACGGTGTTACTCGGGAATGTGCCTTGATCACAGAAAAAAGACTATTTTTAAAATTGCTCTCATTTTAACATTTTTTAAATTATCAATTTAATGTTTGAAATTTTTATTATCTTTGTTATTGTATAGATATATTTATTAAATCTTTATTATTGTAGTCAGTACCTGCCGGATATGACTACAAAAAACTTACGTCTCCACGTCTCGAACCGACGTCTGGTTTCCGAGGAAAATTGTCACCCAGTTAGAAAAATTCGAGAAAAAAGCGGTTAAAGTTTTTCTTAACATGTATTTAATATGTATTTTTATCTCAGAAAAAAATTAAAATTTTAAAAAATTCTTCGTTATGGTTCCGATTTCTTCCGGATCGATTCGAATTTTGGATTATCTTCGTTCAACTTGTTGTTGACCAACTGTTTGGTGGATTTTTGTTCATCTTTATATAGCTTCTGCTTGTATTCCTTAAATTTCGTTATTTTTTAACGTAAGTCTTTGGTTCTTGACTTCGTTTACCTTCGGCTCATTCCTTGATTTTCTTTGAAAGCACTTCTAAAAGCAATGGATCTATTTCAGTAACAGATACACTCAGAAAAAAACACATATCTGTTCCGATAAAAAAATTTCTCTATTTTCGATAAAAGCAATGTTTTCCTTTTCAAATAAAATGTTCTGCAATTAGAATAAATTTTTATATTTTCGACGAAATATTTCTTTACTTGTGGTAAATGAAAATATTTCAATGTCTCTAATAATGATAAGTATTTTTCTTGCATAAAAAAATTCTCATTTATACAGAAAAATTTATTCAAAATGAGAAACTTTTGCTATATTTTGATAAAAAATTCACTATTAGAAGTATTTTCTGCAATAAAAACAAATCTTTTCTCAAAAATAAAAAGTTTTTTTTCTCTTAACACGATACATTTTTATATATTTTTCTTTTTCACAGAAGCTTTTTTTTTATTTTAAGAGAATTTTAGGATAACATTTAGAAAAATGCATTCTCTGGAGCAAAGTCTATGCCATTTTTTTCTAAATATTATTAATTTTTATCATATTCCGAGAAAAGTGTTTCTGAGTGTACAAATGCTTATCTAGTTTCATCGAAATCGGTGCATTCGTTTTGACGTGAATGAGTCAGTCATAGTTGATTGCATAAATCGCCCTCTTACTCCTGAAATTTAAATAGCTTCAATTTTGTTGTAGGGTCAGGTTGTTTCACATACAAAATTTTAGCAAAATCGGAACAGGTGCTTAGAAGTTATTGAGTCTTAAAAATGCACTACTTAAAGCGCCCTCTTAAGGAAGTTGAACATTCATATCAAGTTTTATTGAAATCGGTCCTTTCGTTTAGGAGTTATTGAGTCTTAAAAATACACTACTTACTACTTACTACTTTTATGCTGGGCGAAGTTGAACGTTCATACCAAATTTCATTAAAATCGGAACAGGTGTTTAGGAGTTATTATAGAGTGCCACGCCCACATACTTCAGCCCACTTTGGTATAACCCCTATGATCTTTCTCTCTATTGAACGTACTGGGTGTCCAAATTTCAGCAAAATTGGATAAACGGTGCGCGAGCCTATACTTAACAGACAGACAGACAGAAGGACAAAGATTTGATTTTATATATTAAAAAGAAGAAGATAACCCTGCAAACATTTTAAATCGCCTCAGAAACTCCAGCGAGTCACTTGGAAGATGAGAGAATTGTTGGCAAGCTCTTTTGAGGGTCATCCGGGTATCACCGAGTGCAAGCAGCTGAGGATACACTGAGAAAAAAACACATACCTTGCTCCGGTAAAAAATTTCTCTATTTTTGATTATAGCAATTTTCTCTTTTTCAAATAAAATTTTCTTCAATTAGAATAAATTTTCACATTTTCATAGAAATATTTCTTTACTTCTAGGAAATGGTAACATTTCAATGGCTCTAATAATGATAAGTATTTTTCTCGCATAAAAAATTTCTCATTTATAGAGAAATTTTATTGAAAATGAAAAACTTTTCTTATATTTTGATAAAAAATTCACTATGAGAAGTATTTTCTTCAATAAAAACAAATATTTTCTCAAAAAAAAAAGTATTTTTCTCTAAAAATTATATATTTTTCTATTTCATGGTAGCTTTTTATTATTTTTAGAGAATTTTTAGTATCGCAATTAGAGAACAGCACTCTCTGGAGCAAAGTCTATACCATTTTCTCTAAATATGATGCCTTTTTTATCATATTCCGAGACACTTTTTTCTGAGTGTATAAAAGTAATTCGCCAGACAGATTCGCTAACGAGACGCCGAGAGGGTTCTCAAGCAATTCACCAGAAACAACCATAGACGAATTGACAGAAAGGACTTTAAGCGATTCGTCGATAAGCGTGGCAAACAACTCATTTTTGGAGGTGTTCCGTGATCGTTGCCCAGCGATAATCGTTGTTGAACGTTACAAGTTTTTTTTTATTTGAAACTGGTGGGCTCAACAGACGTTGTTCTTTCACAATTCAACGAATTTTATTTAACTTTATTTTAACGATTCTTCAGAGCCTGCCTTATACTCCAATGATAGATTATGAATATTTCTTAAAAAGCCAATGATCGGCGGAATGATCGAAAGAAGATTTTGATAATTTTCTAGGCCAATCGAAAAGTGATCCATCTTTAATCATTTGCCGGAATGAGCTACAGAAGATTATGAACATTTTTGTGAATCGCGCAATCATCGCTTAGGCCACTTTTCTTCCAATCGTCTTCCAAATATTTATATTTACAGAGTTTAATCTATTACATATTTGTGTTTATGTTTGTCTGTCTGTGCTAAGTAAGTTGATCAACGAATTCGAAAGAAATTTTGGCCCAACATTTAAAAAGAACCCGATTCAATTATAGGCTATTCAAAATATATCTTTGAACAAAGGGACATGATACCTCCGTTACAATTCCAAATTTGTATGTGACCTAGCTCTTTAACTATAAGCGATAGAGCATGCATTTTTAGTAAAAAGCTACTATTTGCTAAAATTATGTTATTTTTCACAGTGTAACGATGCCATAAAGCGAGTGGCCAAAAATACTAGGAGTTACCGTAGAATCAATAAACTTTGTGGAAATATATTCTTTGATAAGAGAAGAGTTTTCGCAAATATATGATCAAATCGGCCAACTAATACACTCACACCTCTATGACCGAAATCGGTAAGATGGTATATTTTCCCTAAAACAGCAACCCAGAGCAATATAATTTAGGATACCTGGTTCTTTTATAGAAACAACAAGTTGGTGTGAAAAAAAGCCAAATCGGTCAACTAATGCGCCCATTTTTCATATAAACTATATCTTTAAACTAAAACATGGTCAAAATTTCCCCAGAAAAGCATCGCAGAGTAATACAATTTGGTAGATCTAATTCTTTTGAAGAAAAAACTAGTAGGTTTAAAAAAGAACCAAATCGGTCAATTAATTCGCTTATCTCTCATATAACCGAAATCGGTAATCTGGTTTATTTCACCAACTAAAGATACCTCCAGATATTGTTATTTTATAGAAACAACTAGTTGGTGTGAAAAAAAAACCAAATCGGTCAACTAATACGCTCACCTCTTATATAACCGAAATTGGTAAACTGGAATATATCCCCAAAACAGCACCTCAGAATAATACAAAAAGGAACTAAATTAGACAAAAATTAAAAATTATGCAATTTACGCTTAAAAATTAATAAAATTTTTTTTTGTAAATCCTTAAAAAAATTTTTATTTTTATTCTTATTTTATTATTTCTAATTTTGTAGTTCCCCAAGCAATATTTCTCTAGCTTGGCTTGGTTGTGGCTGTTATTTCTTAGTAAAACCTCAAAAAATGTGCTAAAAAAGGTATTATTACAAAAATGCATTTTTTTTAAAAGATTAGCAGTTACTTTAAATTATTTTTTTTTTAAATTTGTCATTCTTGTACAAATAAAATAAAAAAAAAAAAAATTGAAGAAATAATTTTTGTTTTTATATTTTAAAACACTTTCGAATTTTGTGAAATTTTGCACTTTTTGCTTGGAAAAAAGAGGTATACCGATACCGTTAGTACCGGCACCATGATAAATTAAATGTTTGAAAAAAATATAAATGTAAACATTTTTTTTAATATATTATTTATAAGTATTTTCTTAATCAGTTAATGAAAAAATTACATACATAATGGTTATTCTTCCTTTCATACAGCAAAACTTAAAGAAAAAGCTCAAAAGTTATAATTGTAAAAATTCACTTTTTGTTAAGATTAGCAGCTATTTTGAGTTCATTTTCTTTACAAAGCATATTACAAAGCGAGCGAGTGAAGCTTCCATAGAAAAAGTTGTTTGAAGAAGTTTAGACTCAAAAAACTCTCGAATGGATTGACCGTTCTTAAAATTTATTTTATTTAACTGTTCTACGCTTCCAAACTAAGGTTATACGTAGAAAGAATTTTCAAATTCCATTTAGTTCAAAAGTTAATTGAAAATAATATTTCCTTGAGTTTTGTTGTTGATATTCGCTGAAATAGTTTTCTTCTAACATGCTTGTGTACAGGGTTGCACAGAATAAGGTAGCCGCAAGACGGAGAGCGCGTCTGCCGAAAATGGCAAAGCGAACTGTTGTTGTTTCTTTCGGCAGTTTCTTTGATTTTGACACTTTCGGCTATGCAAAAGAGAGCACTGTCAGTTTTGCAGTATCTTTGTTATTCAGCCATGCTTGTGTATGTATCAGTCAATGAAAAAACCGAACGACATGAAACGACATCAAAAATCTTGCGGCGAATGTTTTTCACTCATTTTTTCGCTCATTGATGAGCGCGTAACTGTCGCAGAGCAGTGTGTCCAGATTGGGCGATAAAGCGCCAATTGGGCGATATTTTTTATAGTTTTGCGCTTATTTTTATTTAAAAAGCGCCTCGCGCTTTTTTGGGCTACTTTTGTCAGAAGATTCGTGAAAAAATTACATATATTCAGTCATTCCATTCATTTCAGAAATGTTTAAACCACTTTAGAAAACCGTTTTCTGAACTTTTTCTTCGTTATTTAAGTCAGTTGGAGAGACGTGCAGCAGAGCTAGAATACGATTCGCTATTGGTTATTCCATGGAAAGATATTTTTGAAAAAAACATTCTGTCAGATACCGAAGAATTTTGGTTGAAAGCGAACGATTAAAGAAACGCTGGTGGAGGCAAAATGCTGGAAACTATTTCTAAGATAGCACTTATTTTACTATCGCTGCCTCACTCAAACACTTTTGTTGAAAGAGTATTTTCTGTGATGAATGCTACTAAAACGAACATGAGAAATCGTATGATGTTGGAATCCATCATAAAATAAAATGTCACATGAAATTCTGAAACGTTTGCTGTAAGACTCTTCCGACAACAGAAAATATGATTTAAATAAGTGCAATAGCTCTATATATGAAAAAAAAGAAATAGATGAAGAGGAAGTTGATGAAAGCGAAGAAGATATTGAATATCTTCTTCAGGAAACTTTTGGTATGTTTTAATTATTTGTGTTTAAAAGAAAAATTTATTTATTTTATGTAAATTTCTTTGAATTGTTTTTTTTTAAAGAAATGTTTAATTTATGTTATATCTTCTTAACACATTGCAATTTGTTTTAAAAATGAGCTTAAGAGAACATTTTTGGGACATTATATTGTAAATGTCCCCCAATTTGCGCTTTTTTGGGCTACAAAATATTAAAAACTGAAAAATTGGGCGATTTTTGGGCGATAAAAATTTTGTAGTTCGCGCTTTTTCTAAAAACTATCTGGTCACACTGTCGCAGAGTATTTTAAGAGAAACAGAGTGTTATTTTGTTGTCATCAGCAGTGCTGTCACTTGAAAATTATAAATAGTAGTAGATTGTGTCTGAAAAGAGTGGTAGATTAAGAAAATTGGTGGTAGATTTTTTCCTATCTTCAAAAAATGGGGCTTACTTGCAGTAATCTCATAAAAATTATGGTATGGCTTTATTTTAACATTCATTGAATTTTATTGGAAAAAAAAGATTAACAATTGTTCAATTTTCAATTCTGAATACCGGATTATAAAGACTGATAAACGTAAAAATCTCGTTATTGGATCTCTTTAATTTTTAGACGCTCGTGTTCCAAGCCGTTTTGTAAATTTCCGTAACTCCCACTGCCTATCATGAGATGCAAAGTACTAAATGGACCGCGAGCAAGCCAAGAGACAAGGAGCTGCTCGCGAACCAGAAAATAAGCAACTTTCAAGCAAAGTTTTCATGCGCACCAAAAGATTGTTAGATTAGGTGTTATATTGAATTTGAAAACTTTTTAAGAGTTGTAACTTAGGTAACGTTTTCGTGTCCTGCAAAATTAAAAAAAATAATATCGGGATAATTGAAAAAGAACGGAAAATCAAATTTTTATTTTTTTTTTTTGCATAGATTTTATGATTTATTCGAATACAATACTATTCAAATCCAATCACACATTTAAAAAATTTCCATTTCCTGTCTCGGTAAAATATTATAAAAATTAACTTAAAGAAACAAATAATAGATATTATTCTTTAAAAAAAGATTGATGATAGAAATTGTGACAAAAATAAAATAGTAGTAGATTTTGGGAAAAGGTAAATAGTGGGTGGTAAAAGTGGTAGATGTCAAAAAAGTCGAAAAAAGTGGTAGATCTACCGCAATTGTGGTAAAGTGACAGCACTGGTCATCAGCAAGATATTTAAGATATTTGATAATAAATTTTTTAAATGATATTTCGAAATGATTTGAAAAGATATTTAAAAGCAGATTTATTTCGTTTGCAATCGAAAGAGAAACGTATTTTTTTAATCACTGAAAATTTGTCTGCTTCGCATTTTTTCAAGAAATTTGTTGTGTGTACTACAAAAATAGTTGTGTGTATTGAAAAAATCAACGAACGTTCGTTTTAACCGTTCATTGAAAATAAACATTTGAAGAGAACGTCTGTTCTGAAAAAACTTGTAGAAAAAACTACCTGAACAATATTTATTAATTGCAAACTTACTAAAGGGTGATTTTTTAAGAGCTTGATAACTTTTTTTTTAAAAAAAACGCATAAAATTTGCAAAATCTCATCGGTTCTTTATTTGAAACGTTAGATTGGTCCATGACATTTACTTTTTGAAGATAATTTCATTTAAATGTTGACCGCGGCTGTGTCTTAGGTGGTCCATTCGGAAAGTCCAATTTTGGGCAACTTTTTCACCGACAAATTTTGTTCAGCGATGAGGCTCATTTCTGGTTGAATGGCTACGTAAATAAGCAAAATTGCCGCATTTGGAGTGAAGAGCAACCAGAAGCCGTTCAAGAACTGGCCATGCATCCCGAAAAATGCACTGTTTGGTGTGGTTTGTACGCTGGTGGAATCATTGGACCGTATTTTTTCAAAGATGCTGTTGGACGCAACGTTACGGTGAATGGCGATCGCTATCGTTCGATGCTAACAAACTTTTTGTTGCCAAAAATGGAAGAACTGAACTTGGTTGACATATGGTTTCAACAAGATGGCGCTACATGCCACACAGCTCGCGATTCTATGGCCATTTTGAGGGAAAACTTCGGAGAACAATTAATCTCAAGAAATGGACCGGTAAGTTGGCCACCAAGATCATGCGATTTGACGCCTTTAGACTATTTTTTGTGGGGCTACGTCAAGTCTAAAGTCTACAGAAATAAGCCAGCAACTATTCCAGCTTTGGAAGACAAAATCTCAAGAAATGGACCGGTAAGTTGGCCACCAAGATCATGCGATTTGACGCCTTTAGACTATTTTTTGTGGGGCTACGTCAAGTCTAAAGTCTACAGAAATAAGCCAGCAACTATTCCAGCTTTGGAAGACAACATTTCCGAAGAAATTCGGGCTATTCCGGCCGAAATGCTCGAAAAAGTTGCCCAAAATTGGACTTTCCGAATGGACCACCTAAGACGCAGCCGCGGTCAACATTTAAATGAAATTATCTTCAAAAAGTAAATGTCATGGACCAATCTAACGTTTCAAATAAAGAACCGATGAGATTTTGCAAATTTTATGGGTTTTTTTTAAAAAAAAAGTTATGAAGCTCTTAAAAAATCACCCTTTACCAAAATCAGTTCTCTTACTGATTAGCAGTAAGAGAATATTATAGAGTTCTTCAACATCAACTGGATAACTGCCAACCATTGGATTACTTTCTTTGGGGATATGTTAAATCACTTGTTTATGTTGACATACAAGAAACTATTGACGGTTTGGAAACCAACATAACTCGTGTTATTCAAGGAATACTGACCGATATGCTCAAAAGAGTTGCCGAAAATTGCACCCACAGAATGGATCATTTAAGAGTTAGTCATGGGCAACATTTGAGGGAAATAATTTAAAAAAATTAAGTTGTAGGAATCGAACTATCATTCCAAATAAGGATTAGCATCCATACATTGATTTTAATGTATTTTATTTAGAAAACTAAGTAGGATGCTCTTATTAGATCACCCGGTATAACAAAAAAAATTTATTTGAATTTGTGGCAAGTCTTTTTCCTAAACCGCAGTTATTTCAAATTCCTCATACCTCGGAAAAATAAAGGTTCAGTTCTCAGTTAGTTCTATATAAAGCCGGATCAAAATTTAGATGTCGCCGAACACCAACTCAAAAGTTAGAGGGACTCTTAAAAACTACTTATGCATGATTTTTTTTTTTTGGATCGGAGAACTCTTTGTGAGCGGTCTCTTGGAACCGGTTTTTAGACCAAAAAATCAAGATTTTTGCCTGTAACTTTTTTGTTTCTTGAGAATGCATATCCATGATAAGCAATAAATTAAGTATTGAGACAGTTCACTAATATTGGTTAAAAAAAAGTTTGAAATTTGTTGTCTTAACAAACTTTTGAGACCCCAAAAAGTCTATATATTTTCACTTTCGAAAATATGTTTTTTTTAACACCTATAAAATATGTATTTTTCATGGTATTCACATGCATTGGTGTAGTGTTCAAAAGCCTTTTTTTCAGATTACAAGCTTACAGTCAAACGACTGTTGATTTGAAAGTTTCATTTGTTGGATGGTATTTAACAGTGAAATCTTTTATTTCAGCTCTTGACTTGTTTAATATAACAGCATATTTTCCCTGAGTGTGAAACAACGTTTGAATTTTAAGGTTAAAATAAAATTTGCATATTTAGCAGAATATTTAAACCACTCATCATCAACTACAGTAGAACCATAGTAAAAGTCTCAGTTTAATGAAGTGCCAAGTATTTCATAAGGAAGTTAGAACAGGCTTAAAACACAAGAAATCAGTTACTCATTTCAACTTATAACAAAACATTATCGAAAGTCATGGAATTTTAGTTTCAGAAAAATGTTGGCACTTGAATTTAGTTGAGCACTAAGTCTTTTTTAAGCTAATTTTTTCAAAAAGATTTTAACTTGAAAATTTATTCATGTAGAATCGGTTTCAGATGATTGAAATATATGTGAGATAAAGTTTAAGATATTTTATAGCAAGGAATAAAGAAAAATTTCAATCAGCTGATAATAAATTCTGATGAGCAGATCGTCTAAGCTCTCATCAACCGTTGATATTTATTGTTTTTAATACATATAACAATAATCTTTTGTTTTTGGTGTATGCAACGTAAACACGAACTGCTGACAATTTCAATAAAAACGTAAGGTCATAAAAGTGGTAAAAGTAAGAAAAAAAAAATAAAAAAAAAAAAACAAAACAAAACATGATGATGTTTCTCTACAGAAATAAAAACTAAGAGATATAAAAACATGGCAGTTTTTGTTAATGTGATACGTGAAGAAGGTTTATTTAAGACAGCAGAAAAATAAGAAGAAAATATTCAGTGATCTTTGATGTGAAAAACGAATGCTTTGAAAACAAAAGAAATGCTGTTAAAAAAAAAGGTCATATATTAAGACACAAAAAAAAATAGAGGATTATATTTTCAAAATTCTCAACTTTAAATGACACATAAATTGCTATGTTAAATCAACTAGTCCTACAACTAGTTCTTGCTGCCTTTGTCAGCTTACAGCTTCAACATAAAAGCATACAAAATCGATTTTTAAATACTTAAAATTTTATATAACTGTAAAGTAATAGTTGATACTTGATTGAAAACAGCATTATTTCAACTATAATTTTTAGTTAGTGTGTTGCATTTAATGACATTTTGGCCGTTCAATATTTTATTTAATGCAATTTTGATGAAGTAAAGCGCGCTCACTGTTGCCAACAGTTGTTAATAGTTTTCAAAATTGCATTGCGTTCGGCATGTGTAAAATTTTAAAACTTGATTTATTGCATACATTTTCAGCCATGCCGAGTTTAAGCGAAAAAAAACTCAGACATGCATAATTTACACACAACACTCTATGAAATTTAATATAGAAAAAAACAAACAAAATGTAAAAATTATTTAAAATTCATTTTTATTTAAGTGCCGAGAGCACAAAAACCGCTGTCGCTGGGTTTTATTAGTTTTTCTATGCAATAAAATGTTGTGCCGTCTGCCAGAAATGTAGCCAAAATGCGTTGCATGCAATAAATCGTAATTTTTTCAAATGAAAAATATAGCAAAAATAAACAAACCAACACTCACACACACACACACACATAGAGCAGGTATCTGCAAAGAAAGATATGCTTGTCGTCATTTTGCACAAAATATTTTTAACCAAGGACAAAATAGAAAGTTGTTTGTTTGTTTGTTTGTTTTATGCGGCTGCGGTACTCAAAAATGTTACAACTAAGCCAAAAATACACATAAAACAAACACCCACACACAGTAACACACTTACACACACACACATACAGAGCCAAACAATTGCATGAGCGCGCTTACAAACAAATAAATCTTAAATGTGTTTGTTTAAATGTTGCTTTGAGCATGAGTATATGTGTGTGTGTGTGTGTGCAGTCTACGCCATATTTAGCTGCTGTTCTGCACTTAAAATTTTCACTTGACATCCTAGAAACCCACAAACGAAAAACTAGGCAACACTGTCAAAAGCGGAAACAAAAGAAAACAGCATGAGAAAAAGAAAACATAAACATGCATATTTTCACTTTTACAACAGCTACGTGTAAGCACCGCTGATAACTTGAAAACTTTGAAAAGCACAACAACAATGGCGACAACAACCAATGACAAGCAATACACACAAAACAGCAGAAAAAAAATTTATATACATACATATTTGTTTACACTCTCAAAATGTTGATGGATTACTTTGGTTTAAAACTGCTTGTTGGGCTTATTTCGCTTCATGATCCATGTTGATTCGCTACGCTCCACAAGTGGAAAACTTTTATTTTTATCATGATTTAAAATTCAATAGATAGAAGGAAAAAGCAACAGAGAAAAAAATAAAAATTTGCATGTTGGGTAATCTTTAGCCTAAAATTGAATTATCAACAGCCGCTGTTAAGTGAGTAGGAGAATGATGGCTGCAGAATGATGTTAGCGGCATAAGTTTGAGACACACCCAGCTACCACTTATCAAAGGGTTAATAAAATGCATGACATATAATGAATTTGTGTCAAGCATTTCTTGCGTTGCTTTTACACACGCATACTCACAAACACAGAAACACACACACACACACAAGCGACGTCTACATCGACCACTTGACTAACTTTAAGTAATGTAATTTTGTATATTCCATATGTTGTTATTGTTGTTCGGATCCTTTAGTTGTTGTCACAACTTGAAATGTTAGTTTAATGACTTAACGAAGCATCAAATGAAATTTCTGCCTAGTGGTTTTCCGGACCCGGCTTGCGGTCTGTCAATAGTAGCAGCAATAGCAGTATTAGTAGTAGTAGTAGTAGTCAAAGTACAACTTGCGCTGACTTTTTGGGTGGCACGACTTCGAAATTAGTCTCAACCATAATGGGCAATAAAAAAACAAATTTTATTTAAATTAGCTCTGTTAAAGTTGTATGAAATTGCATATGTTTCGTTTCAACATCGATGAAAGTGGCAACAACTTGAAGGCCAATGACAAAAGTTTTCCGTCCCAACAATAAGTGGTTGAATAATAGCATTTTTCTCTAATGTGGCATGAACCTTTAAACATGATATTCCTTAAAATTAATGGCTCCAATATGATTCATGACGGCTTAAGATTATGATTTGTTACGAAAATTTCTAAAAGAAAAAAATTGAATTATATGTAAATTTAAACAAATGTAAGAAGACATAAATTTTCGGTTAAAGTGAAAAGAAAGATTTTTTTTTATGTTAGTTGAAAAAGTGGTTGAGAACTTTTGGGAAACAGTTTTAGCCGGGATGTGATGTGATGTGATGTGATGTGATGTGATGTGATGTGGTGATGTGATGTGATGTGATGTGATGTGATGTGATGTGTTGTGGTGATGTGATGTGATGTGATGTGATGTGATGTGATGTAATGTGATGTGATGTGATGTGATGTGATGTGATGTGATGTGATGTGATGTGATGTGATGTGATGTGATGTGATGTCATGTGATGTGATGTGATGTGGTGTGATGTGATGTGATGTGATGTGATGTCATGTGATGTGATGTCAGGTCATGTGATGTTATATCATGTGATGTCTTTAACTGTGATGTGGTGGTGGGATTACCATCAACTGATTTAGTTTCTGTTTTTGATTTTAGGTTGAGCTGGTATTGATGTCATGTGATGGGTTGTGTTGATATGTGATGTGATATGATGTGATCTGATATGATGTGACCTAATGTGATGTACTTTGTTATGATGAGATGTGATTTTCTGTGATGTGATGATATTTGGTGTGATGAAATGTGCTGTGATGTTATATGATCTGATGTTATGTTATATGATGTGGTGTGATGTTACATTATATGAAGTGTTGTAATATCATGTGATGTAATGTGATGCGGTATGATGAACATAAATTCAATTTAATTTTTTTGGATTTTAGGAGTATATGATATTGATGTGATGTGATTTTTTATGTGATATGATGTGATGTGTTGTGATATGATGTACTGTGATGTGATGTGTTGTGATTTGTTGAGATGTGATGTGGTTGTGATGTGATTTGATGTGATTTGATGTGATGTGATGTGAGGTGATGTGATGTGATGTGAGGTGATGTGATATGATTTTCAGTGATGTTATGAAATGTGATGTGGTGTAGTGTGATTAACGTTGAGTTGATATTGATGTGTGTTGTGTTGTGTTGTGTTGTGTTGTGTTGTGTTGTGTTGTGTTGTCTTGTGTTGTGTTGTGTTGTAATGTGTTGTGTTGTGTTGTGTTGTGTTGTGTTGTGATGTGATGTGATGTGATGTGATGTGATATAATGTGATCTGATATGATGTGATCTGATATGATATGATCTGATGTGATGTGATGTGATTTTCTTTGATGTGATGAGGTTTTCTTTGATGTGATGTGATGGGATGTGATGTGATGTGATGTGATGTCATGTGATATCATGTGATGTGGTGTGGTGTGATTAACATCATTTGATTTCGTTCCTTTTTTTTCTTTTATATGTGATGTGTTATAATGTGATTTGATGTCATGTGATGTGGTGTGGTGTGATTAACCTCAACTGTTTCATTTGATTTCGTTCCTTTTTTTATTTTATATGTGATGTGTTGTGATGTGATGTGATGTGATGTCATGTGATGTGGTGTGGTGTGATTAACCTCAACTGTTTCATTTTCTTTTTGAGTTTAGGGTTTGGTGATATTGATGTGATGTGGAGACCGTGGCATGCAGGTTAAGTGTGTGGCTAAGCATGTTCGGAGCCCGAGTTCGATACCCAGTCGCGATGAAAAGTTTTTTAATAAAACATTTTTCTGATCGGTCACCACCTCTCTGCAGACAATGGAAAACCTCAGAGAGAAAATAATGCCATGTAAAGCTTCTTGAGAACATGAACTTTAGCCGTTCGGAGTCGGCATAAAACATGTAGGTCCAGTTCTCGGTCAATTGTGTGCAAACATTTAATAACACACACACAACACAATTGATCTTCAGAAGCTCGGTCAAAGTCCTTTCAATGGCAGAAATGGCCAATTTGTTTTTGTTTTTTGTTTTGATATTGATGTGATGTAATGTGTTGTGTTGTGGTTGTGATGTGATATGATGTGATCTGATATGATGTAATGTGCTGTGTTGTGATGTAATGTGATGTTATGTTATATGATGTGATGTTATTTTATGTGATGTAATGTGGTGTGGTATGATCAACATCAACTGATTTAGTTTCTTTTTTGATTTTAGTTGTAGTTGATATTGATTTGATTTGATGTGAAGTGATTTTTGACGTGATATGTTGATATATGATGTGATGTGAGGTGGTTTGATGTGATGTCATGTGATGTGATGTGATGTGATGTGATGTGATGTGATGTGATGTGATGTGATGTGATGTTATGTGATGTGATGTGATGTGATGTGATGTGATGTGATGTGATATGATGTGATGCGATGTGATGTGATGTGATGTGAAGTGATTTTTGATGTGATATGCTGTGATGTGATGTGATGTGATGTGATGTGATGTGATGTGATGTGATGTGATGTGATGTGATGTGATGTGATGTGATGTGATGTGCTGTGGTATGGTGTGATGTGGTTGTGCTTTGATTAACATCAACTCATTTAGTTACTTTCTGTGACTTAGGCTTGAGTTGATATTGCCTTGTTGAAATGGCATTGACTTGAAGTTGACTTGATATTGATTTTCAGTTGAAGTGAATTTTAAGTTATCTTGACATTTCTTTCACGTTGGCTGAATCTAACTTATTGTTACTTGATTTGTACATGCTGTTGATTTCTTGTAGATATAACAATGATATATCTCTGAATTGATGTCATGGTCTTAATGTATTATTATCAACTGATTAAAGTGAACTTTTTTGATTTTTAGTTGAATTGACACTTTTATGTTGATTTAATATTGATTTAACGTTCGCTTAGTCTGGCCTTATGTCACTTGGTTTGAATATGATGTTGATTTGATGTAACAAACATTTATTAATTTCTGAAATTAATTTATTTTTTTAAGTACTGCGATGTTATTATTTTCAACTGATTTTATTTGAAAACCTTTTTTGATTATAATTATAGGTTGAATTGGCACAACATGTTGCTAACTTCATATTAACTTGATGTCGACGTGATGTTTATTTGATGTTGACATGATGCTTGGTTGCATTATGTTGCTTCAATCTTGATTTCTGCCAATGTTCAGTTTTTATTTCTGTTGGCAGACATTTTTACCACTGATGTGATCATCATGTGACTTAATTTGACTTTGCATGATTTTGGATTGACTTTTGTTCACTTAATTGGGGCATGATGTTCATTTAAAATTGATTTGTTCACTTAATGGGGATATGATGTTGATTTGATGTCGATATGACATTGATATGACTCTGTAATGATATGATGGCTTTAATTTTGTCTTTTGCTTATGAAAGACATCTTTAGCACTAATGTTATGTTATTATTATCAACTGATTTAATTTAACTTTTTTGATTTAAGGCTAAATTAATAAAATGTGTTGCTAGCTTGATATTAGCTTGATGTTGACGTGATGTTAATTTCATGTTGACATGAGGCTTGAATAAGTTTCTTTGATTCAATGTTGATTTCTGCCAATGTTCAATGTTGATCTCTTTTGACAGACATTTTTGAGCACTGATGTGATCACCTTGTGACTTAATAATGACTTGGCGTTGATTTAATATTGACTTGATAATGATTCAACATGGCTTGACGTTGAGATTTTGTGGACTTGATACTCATTTTTTGTTGACTACATGTAGAAGCTTTTCATATTGGTTTAATCTTTCTTATTGTTACTAGACTTATGGACTTTAAATGACTGAAAACACTGAGTTGATGTTGATTTAATGTCGATATGATGTTGATTTGACTCTGTATGAAAATTTTTAATTTAATGTTGTTTCTAGTTTTGTTCAAATTCAATTTAATGTGTTCAAACAATGATGTTTGTTTTTACGACTAACTGATTTAATATGACGATTTCTGATTTAAAGTTAAAATGTTACTGCTTTGTTGTAGATTTGATTTTGTGTTGACATGACGTTAATTTGATGTCAACATAATGCTGATTTGATTTGTTTTTTATGGATTTAATGTTGATTCAAAATTTTGTAAAGCGATTATTATTAGATGATTTAATTTAACTTTATGTGATTGAAGATTGAATTTATGATAACTTTAGTGTTACTTTCATATTGACTTGACGTTGATATAATGTTGATTTGATGTTGACATGATGTTGAGTAAAGTAAGTAAAATAAAATATAACTTGACTCTATTTTTATGTTGATTTTATCAGACTAGAGTCTTACTCGATTTTGATTTTATGTTGATTTGATATGGACCTGATGTTGATCTGACTTTTTATGGACCTGATGTTGACCAGACTTTTTATGGATCTATTGTTTATTTGATGGTCAACATCTTAAGCGCTGAGATCTGAAACAAATCTGATTTGATTTAACCTCGTGTCATTTTAGGTTGCCTTGCAATAAATTGGATGTTGATGTTGAGTTGATTAGTCGTTATTATCATGTTGATATAATGTGGCTATTGACTTAATTTTTATTTAATGTTGCCTTGATATTTAGTTAAGTATAACTTGATGGTGCAGTGGTGACCGTGGCATCCAGGTTAAGTGTGTGGCTTAGCATGCTCGGAGCCCGGGTTCGATCCCCAGCCGTGGCGAAAAGTTTTTTCAATAAAAAATTATTCTGATCGGTCACCACCTCTCTGCAGAAAATGGCAAACCTCAGAGAGTAAATAATGCCATGTAAAGCTTCTTGAGAACATAAGCCGTTCGGAGTCGGCATAAAACATGTAGGTCCAGTTCTCGATCAATTGTGTGCAAAAATTTAATAACACACACAACACAATTGATCATAAGAAGCTCGGTCAAAGTCCTTTCAAGGGCTGAAATGGCCAATTTGTTTTTTTTTTTTTAACTTGATGTTAAGCTGCTGTTTCACTTGTTTGAGATTTAATGTTCACTTGAAACTGATTAAAATTTCTTTCATATTGTTTTGATATTGACTTGATGTTTTCCAATTTTTATGTTGTGTTGAATTGATGTCGAGTTGGTGTTTACGTCTTAAACTTTATGTCGAGTTGAAGATAATGGAACATTCACTAAATTACAAATAGAATATTTTTTTTTTAAATAATAAAATATATTGTGTGCTGTTTAGTTAACAACTTATGACAAGAGCTGTAGAAAATTATTTGACGTTGACTTGATATTGTCCACATATTGACTTGATGATTTTCACTTAATTAATATCCACTTGACTTTTGACTTGATTAAAACCTGTTGACTTAATTTATACAGGTTTTAATTTAATATCTAAACTAATATCCAATTTTAACTTGCCCTCGAATGGAACATAGCCATGATTTTAATAATTTACTCTAACCATGATTTGACATAAAATTAATTCAAAATTTAATTGATTGATTGTCGACTTAACAATGATTTAACTTTGACTTGATATCGCTTTGTTTTTAAATTCGACTCGATTTTATTTGATAATCTTTCTTTTAAGAGTTCCTTCGTTAGTGGAACAGCTCATGTCATCAGCTTTGGTTTTTTCTATTTTGAATTTTGTCCTTTTTATTAACAACAATGAAAGTGTGCGACTTTAAGCTTGCACCAGCCTGTAATGAAGGTCCGTCACACAACGATTACCATGATAACTCGTTTCAAAAAGAAAATTTGCAGAATACATCAACTGAAAGCGTTGCAAAACACTTAACGCCAACAGCAATATCAACTTTTGACAGCATGCAGTATAGGCCGGCACGAGAATCCTTCACGCACTTCACGGCTCCATGAAATTAGAAACGTCGTTCTTGCCACTCAAGACAATCCATTTAATTCCATTTCCATGATTCATGCATGGCAACTTTTCACAGTTTCCGTATCCGTTGTGCTAAGGACCTTGGCCGTGCTGCCTGCCTGCCTGCCACAATCGTGGTTTT
This sequence comes from Tetanocera ferruginea, assembly GCA_958299015.1. Classification (NCBI taxonomy): domain Eukaryota; kingdom Metazoa; phylum Arthropoda; class Insecta; order Diptera; family Sciomyzidae; genus Tetanocera; species Tetanocera ferruginea. Next base: position 134,193,153 of record OY282643.1, read on the forward strand.
GCTTTTAAGCAATCCCTACTTTGTCTTAGTAGCTCATCCTCACATCCTTAGATTCACAGATTTTCACTTACAAGCAAATGTGGCAGAGCAAAAAAACTGAACTTTGTTGTTAAACAAAAGCAGTTAGCAGCTAGCATCCTTTAATATCAAACCTCTAGTTCAACCCGCTACTGCTGCAAGCTTCAAACATAGCATGCTGTGCTAAGATCTGTGCAGATATTGCAAAAATACTACGTCGATTTATTTGTAGTTTTTTTTTTTAATTTTTTTTATATTTTATTTTTCTTGCATGCGACATGCTGAGAAGGTGTTAGGTTTGCTGTTTTTCTATTTATTGTTGTTGTGTCTGGCGGCATAACCATAACCACCATGTTGTTTACCTCAAAGTGGCCGTCATTGCCATGCCATGCCAGTCATTCGTCGAATGAATGTCATTTGCAATCCTGTTTTCGGATTTGTAGCAGCTACTCGCATTCCAAACAGTGGAGAGATTCGTTTAAAGATAACAAAATTTTCAGATTTATTATTCAGGCGAAATACTGGTGTAGATGGTTGGCAGAAGGCAAGGCAAAAAAAGTCATTAGCTGTAGTTTTGGCTCAATTACAAAAGCATTATTAAATTATTTATACAAATTTTTTTTTTGTTTGTGCAAGAAAAAGGAGAGCATTTTTCAACGTCTCCCTGACAGGCATCGATAATTTATCGAATATGCGCTGTGCTTTTTGCTACTGTGCAGCACCACTTGTCTGTTCAATTCGAGTGGATTTGTAACAGATGGCAACACTAGAGGTTCTGCCATATTGCTTCATCACTTCATGCTCAGCTCCCTGCTCTTAGGCACGCACATTTCCTACACTTCCTGCCACGCTGCCTTTCAACTTTTTTACTAACAAATTTCGCCAAAAATTTGACATGTTTTGAGTGGCAATAACAATGGGACAAAATATCTCTGAAACAATCATACATTATTCATAATTCGTAAAACAACAAGCACAACGGCATAATATCGCAACAAGAAAGAAGATGAAGAAAAAAACTGAAGCCCCAATTCAATCAAATAAATACCGTAAATATTGAAAACGAACCCAAGACACGCACCGGAAGTAAGGATCTGTGTGCACAAAAAAAAAGCAAAAACAAAAATATGCAAACATCGATACTTATTAGATGACATGATCCTAGCAAGTAGGGGGCCGTGCGGTAAGAGACAGTGCCAAAGACAGAGTTCTACACAGCCAAAAGTAAAGCTGAAGTGTGACGTGCAGGGGATTTGAATACATAATGGAATATATTAGCAAACAAATATGAAACAAAGTGAAAACGTAATTGAAAAAAATACAATTTCTACAAAATCCTTTGGACAGCAGCAACAAAAACAAAAAAAAAACAAAAAAAAAAATAAATAAAAAAACAGCCAACAAGTTCGTTGGAGTAATAGCCGTCGTTCTTCTAGCTGTTTCTGTTGTATGTTTTTTTTTCATTTCTGTTGCCGCACGCTTTTTCATTTAAGCAAAAAACAGCTGCTGTGTGGATGATATTTATATGGAAAAAATATGTGAAATAATCATTTGCGGTATCCTTAGCGTGGCATGTCAGTAAAATAACAAGCATGTAAAACAAAAAAAAAATATAACAAAAAGAAAATATAAGCTAAAAAGGTAACGCCAAAGTGGTAAAGACAAAAAAAAAAAAAACACCAAAAACGAAACTTTAATTTATTTTGCGTAATAAGTGTGACTCTAAAGGTATGTTTTATACAGCGACATGCATGACAGTGTTTGTTTGTGTATTTTTCCAGGTGTTTAAATGCGTGTTGCAATGTGTACATAACTGTCAGTGGCAAAAACTAAAATTTCTATGTTTATTACCAACAGTACAACCAACACAGTGAGGCAAAACTTGCTAACACGTTAACCACATGTTCTCGTGGATGCTACAAGGATTCTATTGCAGCAGCAGCAGTAGTTCATAGAAACTTGTTGCCATAGAAAACGTTACAGCCTTAAGTGGTGCTGTGACTGGTTGCCGTGTGACGGTCAAGCAGATATCATCAAAAATTTGCCACAGTGGGTTAGAAGCACACTACAACTAATTTAGCGGCCTCGGTAGTCGCGTGGTAAGCATGCTTGACTAGCAGGCCAGAGATCTCGGGTTCGAATTCCTGCTGCAAAGCAAAAAAAAAAGAATTTGAAATAAAAGTTGAACAGAAGTATGTATGTCTAACTTTTTTATTTAATATGCAGATTTGGAAGGTTACATAGGGAATGTCCTTTAAGAAGTTTAACTATATATAAAAGAAAATAATATGAAAATTCATTCCGAAGACGACGATTGGTCATATTCTCAAGAAGCTTCACATGGTACTACTTATTCTCTGAGGTTTGCCTTTGTCTGTAGATTGTGTCGATCGATTATAAAAAGCTATTGAAAAGGTATTGAAAAGTTACTAAAAAAACTTTTGTATCAGACGGAGATTCCAATCAACACAAAGCTTAAGCGCAGGGCCACAATCTTTACGAGAATATTTGTTAAAATTCTTCACTGAGATTAAGGTATTGCAAGAAAATGTTTTGTTCAGTAGTTCAACTATTCCTTTGAAAAAAAAAATAGGGGTATTCACACCGAACTCGTTAGTTTGTTAGTTGTTACTTGTTACTTGTTATTTTTTTACATGCACTTAGTTTTTGTAAAATTATCGAACTATCGAACTACCGAGTAATGAAGTAACAACCGAGCAACCCTGATAAAGTTTACGTTAGTTGGGCAAATTAAAATCAGCTGTTATTCAATAAAAATTACTGGGCTAACGAGATTAAACATAAGGGTGTGTTCACAGTAAACAAATTCAGTGTGAATACCTCTATTGTAGTCTCCAGGCAATAAAATGCCCATAGAAACCTCAGCAATGAAATTCATATAACTTTTTGGTTACTTTTATAATGTTTCAAAATATATTGAATACTATGGACTTAAGTTTTGAATTTCTCTCAGTAAAAATTTTATATACATGGATCGTGACTTCAATATGTGAAGTTAACCTAAGAATCCCTCAAAGATATTGATTTGAAAGCATGAACGGATATGGAAAAAGAGCAAAAAGTCAGTCAATAAGCTTTTGTGGTCGATAACCTTCCACCTTTACCTAGCACAAAACGGTGACAATCACTCATTGATTCATTTATCCTCCACTTAATCTCTATAAATTTTTCTGATCTTAAGTTATCTGCAAACGAGTTCAGTATTAACAGAAAATATACTGTTTGCATCTCTTCTGGCACCCTCCATAGCAACACTGACTACAGGATCTCCGAACAAGTTTTTGTTCTCGTACGTATAACGTTACGCCAGGTGTTCAAGATGCCATAAAAATATTTACTGACTATATGGGAGAGTAGAGTAACTTTGGGTAATGTGATATAGGTATTTTTAAATATATTATTACTAGTAACTTTTATACCTTAGCTTGTACCGCATTGCGCAGGATATTTCTTGATGTATTTTGAAGTGTTTTACAACTTTGGAGCTCTATAGCGTAACCCACTTTGGACTGTTCAACAAAATGAAAAACAGTCCTGTAACTCCCTTTAATGGAATTAGCGGGTAATGTGATATACCATATATGCCAATATCACATTATCCGAATGGTGTTCAAAAGCAGTATATAAAGTTTTTTCAACAAAAATTAAAAAAAAAAATATTTTATTGAAAAGTAAAATTGTTGTTTGTATTTATATTTATATTTATGTTTTAATGATATTGTTGCTGATACAATTTTATCATGCTAGTGGAATTTACATAAAAGTAAACAAAAATACAAATAAAATCAACTGAATACTGTAACGGCGCGTTACAAATTAGCTAAGTTTATTTTCTTGGTTTTATTATATATATATTATATTTATATTATATATTAAATTATATTATATTATTATATAAAACAAAAAAAAAGAAACAAGAAAAAAATTATTATAAATTAAGAAACAAAAACAAAATAATAATTCTTTGCCCGCCGTAGGAATCGAACCCAGGCCAGGAATCTATCCTCAATTTGACTTACAAGAGAGTTTCAAAAGGAAAACTCAATACAATTTTTTTAAATTTTACTGCTTTTTATAGGACAAATAAGCATATTTAATTCTCCCAAACTATAGATCGGACAGAGACGAAAGTGGCACCAATGGAAAGGCCATTCGCTCAGCTTAGGATATAGCCACCACCCGATTTTTTTAAAATTCGGGATCTTCACTTTTTTTTTTAAATTAGTACAAAACTTTATTCATTTGACTGTATCTCCCAAACTATAGATCGGACAGAGACGAAAGTGGCACCAATGGAAAGGCCATTCGCTCAGCTTGGGATATAGCCACCACCCGATTTTTTAAAAATTCGGGATCTTCACTTTTTTTTTAAATTAGTACAAAACTTTATTCATTTGACTGTATCTCCCAAACTATAGATCGGACAGAGACGAAAGTGGCACCAATGGAAAGGCCATTCGCTCAGCTTGGGATATAGCCACCACCCGATTTTTTTTAAATTCGGCATCTTCACTTTTTTTTGAAATTAGTACAAAACTTTATTCATTTGACTGTATCTCCCAAACTATAGATCGGACAGAGACGAAAGTGGCACCAATGGAAAGGCCATTCGCTCAGCTTGGGATATAGCCACCACCCGATTTTTTTAAAATTCGGGATCTTCACTTTTTTTTTAAATTAGTACAAAACTTTATTCATTTGACTGTATCTCCCAAACTATAGATCGGACAGAGACGAAAGTGGCACCAATGGAAAGGCCATTCGCTCAGCTTGGGATATAGCCACCACCCGATTTTTTTTAAATTCGGCATCTTCACTTTTTTTTGAAATTAGTACAAAACTTTATTCATTTGACTGTATCTCCCAAACTATAGATCGGACAGAGACGAAAGTGGCACCAATGGAAAGGCCATTCGCTCAGCTTGGGATATAGCCACCACCCGATTTTTTTAAAAATCGGGATCTTCACTTTTTTTTAAATAAGTACAAAACTTTATTCATTTGACTGTATCTACCAAACTATAGATCGGACAGAGACGAAAGTGGCACCAATGGAAAGGCCATTCGCTCAGCTTGGGATATAGCCACCACCCGATTTTTTTTAAATTCGGGATCTTCACTTTTTTTTAAAATTAGTACAAAACTTTATTCATTTGACTGTATCTCCCAAACTATAGATCGGACAGAGACGAAAGTGGCACCAATGGAAAGGCCATTCGCTCAGCTTGGGATATAGCCACCACCCGATTTTTTTAAAAATCGGGATCTTCACTTTTTTTTAAATAAGTACAAAACTTTATTCATTTGACTGTATCTACCAAACTATAGATCGGACAGAGACGAAAGTGGCACCAATGGAAAGGCCATTCGCTCAGCTTGGGATATAGCCACCACCCGATTTTTTTTAAATTCGGGATCTTCACTTTTTTTTAAAATTAGTACAAAACTTTATTCATTTGACTGTATCTCCCAAACTATAGATCGGACAGAGACGAAAGTGGCACCAATGGAAAGGCCATTCGCTCAGCTTGGGATATAGCCACCACCCGATTTTTTTTAAATTCGGGATTTTCACTTTTTTTTAAAATTAGTACAAAACTTTATTCATTTGACTGTATCTCCCAAACTATAGATCGGACAGAGACGAAAGTGGCACCAATGGAAAGGCCATTCGCTCAGCTTGGGATATAGCCACCACCCGATTTTTTTTAAATTCGGCATCTTCACTTTTTTTTTAAATTAGTACAAAACTTTATTCATTTGACTGTATCTCCCAAACTATAGATCGGACAGAGACGAAAGTGGCACCAATGGAAAGGCCATTCGCTCAGCTTGGGATATAGCCACCACCCGATTTTTTTTAAATTCGGGATCTTCACTTTTTTTTAAATTAGTACAAAACTTTATTCATTTGACTGTATCTCCCAAACTATAGATCGGACAGAGACGAAAGTGGCACCAATTGAAAGGCCATTCGCTCAGCTTGGGATATAGCCACCACCCGATTTTTTTTAAATTCGGGATCTTCACTTTTTTTTAAAATTAGTACAAAACTTTATTCATTTGACTGTATCTCCCAAACTATAGATCGGACAGAGACGAAAGTGGCACCAATGGAAAGGCCATTCGCTCAGCTTGGGATATAGCCACCACCCGATTTTTATAATAATCGGGATCTTCACTTTTTTTTTAAATAAGTACAAAACTTTATTCATTTGACTGTATCTCCCAAACTATAGATCGGACAGAGACGAAAGTGGCACCAATGGAAAGGCCATTCGCTCAGCTTGGGATTTAGCCACCACCCGATTTTTTTTAAATTCGGGATCTTCACTTTTTTTTTAAATTAGTACAAAACTTTATTCATTTGACTGTATCTCCCAAACTATAGATCGGACAGAGACGAAAGTGGCACCAATGGAAAGGCCATTCGCTCAGCTTGGGATTTAGCCACCACCCGATTTTTTTTAAATTCGGGATCTTCACTTTTTTTTTAAATTAGTACAAAACTTTATTCATTTGACTGTATCTCCCAAACTATAGATCGGACAGAGACGAAAGTGGCACCAATGGAAAGGCCATTCGCTCAGCTTGGGATATAGCCACCACCCGATTTTTTAAAAATTCAGGATCTTCACTTTTTTTTTAAATTAGTACAAAACTTTATTCATTTGACTGTATCTCCCAAACTATAGATCGGACAGAGACGAAAGTGGCACCAATGGAAAGGCCATTCGCTCAGCTTGGGATATAGCCACCACCCGATTTTTTAAAAATTCAGGATCTTCACTTTTTTTTTAAATTAGTACAAAACTTTATTCATTTGACTGTATCTCCCAAACTATAGATCGGACAGAGACGAAAGTGGCACCAATGGAAAGGCCATTCGCTCAGCTTGGGATTTAGTCACCACCCGATTTTTTTGAAAATTCGGGATCTTCACTTTTTTTTGAAATTAGTACAAAACTTTATTCATTTGACTGTATCTCCCAAACTATAGATCGGACAGAGACGAAAGTGGCACCAATGGAAAGGCCATTCGCTCAGCTTGGGATATAGCCACCACCCGATTTTTTTAAAATTCGGGATCTTCACTTTTTTTTGAAATTAGTACAAAACTTTATAGATTTGACTGTATCTCCCAAACTATAGATCGGACAGAGACGAAAGTGGCACCAATGGAAAGGCCATTCGCTCACCTTGGGATATAGCCACCACCCGATTTTTTTAAAATTCAGGATCTTCACTTTTTTTTTAAATTAGTACAAAACTTTATTCATTTGACTGTATCTCCCAAACTATAGATCGGACAGAGACGAAAGTGGCACCAATGGAAAGGCCATTCGGTCAGCTTGGGATATAGCCACCACCCGATTTTTTTAAAATTCGGGATCTTCACTTTTTTTTAAATTAGTACAAAACTTTATTCATTTAACTGTATCTCCCAAACTATAGATCGGACAGAGACGAAAGTGGCACCAATGGAAAGGCCATTCGCTCAGCTTGGGATATAGCCACCACCCGATTTTTTTAAAATTCAGGATCTTCACTTTTTTTTTAAATTAGTACAAAACTTTATTCATTTGACTGTATCTCCCAAACTATAGATCGGACAGAGACGAAAGTGGCACCAATGGAAAGGCCATTCGCTCAGCTTGGGATATAGCCACCACCCGATTTTTTTTAAATTCGGCATCTTAATTTTTTTTTTGAAATTAGTACAAAACTTTATTCATTTGACTGTATCTCCCAAACTATAGATCGGACAGAGACGAAAGTGGCACCAATGGAAAGGCCATTCGCTCAGCTTGGGATATAGCCACCACCTGATTTTTTTAAAATTCGGGATCTTCACTTTTTTTTGAAATTAGTACAAAACTTTATTAATTTGACTGTAACTCCCAAACTATAGATCGGACAGAGACGAAAGTGGCACCAATGGAAAGGCCATTCGCTCAGCTTGGGATATAGCCACCACCCGATTTTTTAAAATTCAGGATCTTCACTTTTTTTTTTAATTAGTACAAAACTTTATTCATTTGACTGTATCTCCCAAACTATAGATCGGACAGAGACGAAAGTGGCACCAATGGAAAGGCCATTCGCTCAGCTTGGGATATAGCCACCACCCGATTTTTTTTAAATTCGGCATCTTCATTTTTTTTTTTAAATTAGTACAAAACTTTATTCATTTGACTGTATCTCCCAAACTATAGATCGGACAGAGACGAAAGTGGCACCAATGGAAAGGCCATACGCCCAGCTTGGGATATAGTCACCACCAGATTTTTTAAAATTCGGCATCTTCACTTTTTTTTGAAATTAGTACAAAACTTTATTCATTTGACTGTATCTCCCAAACTATAGATCGGACAGAGACGAAAGTGGCACCAATGGAAAGGCCATTCGCTCAGCTTGGGATATAGCCACCACCCGATTTTTTAAAATTCGGCATCTTCACTTTTTTTTGAAATTAGTACAAAACTTTATTCATTTGACTGTATCTCCCAAACTATAGATCGGACAGAGACGAAAGTGGCACCAATGGAAAGGCCATACGCCCAGCTTGGGATATAGCCACCACCCGATTTTTTTAAAATTCAGGATCTTCACTTTTTTTTGAAATTAGTACAAAACTTTATAGATTTGACTGTATCTCCCAAACTATAGATCGGACAGAGACGAAAGTGGCACCAATGGAAAGGCCATTCGCTCAGCTTGGGATATAGCCACCACCCGATTTTTTAAAATTCGGCATCTTCACTTTTTTTTTAAATTAGTACAAAACTTTATTCATTTGACTGTATCTCCCAAACTATAGATCGGACAGAGACGAAAGTGGCACCAATGGAAAGGCCATTCGCTCAGCTTGGGATATAGCCACCACCCGATTTTTTTAAAATTCGGGATCTTCACTTTTTTTTAAATTAGTACAAAACTTTATTCATTTGACTGTATCTCCCAAACTATAGATCGGACAGAGACGAAAGTGGCACCAATTGAAAGGCCATTCGCTCAGCTTGGGATATAGTCACCACCAGATTTTTTTAAAATTCGGGATCTTCACTTTTTTTTGAAATTAGTACAAAACTTTATTCATTTGACTGTATCTCCCAAACTATAGATCGGACAGAGACGAAAGTGGCACCAATGGAAAGGCCATTCGCTCAGCTTGGGATATAGCCACCACCCGATTTTTTAAAATTCGGGATCTTCACTTTTTTTTAAATAAGTACAAAACTTTATTCATTTGACTGTATCTCCCAAACTATAGATCGGACAGAGACGAAAGTGGCACCAATTGAAAGGCCATTCGCTCAGCTTGGGATATAGCCACCACCCGATTTTTTTTAAAATTCGGGATCTTCACTTTTTTTTGAAATTAGTACAAAACTTTATTAATTTGACTGTAACTCCCAAACTATAGATCGGACAGAGACGAAAGTGGCACCAATGGAAAGGCCATTCGCTCAGCTTGGGATATAGCCACCACCCGATTTTTTAAAATTCAGGATCTTCACTTTTTTTTTTAAATTAGTACAAAACTTTATTCATTTGACTGTATCTCCCAAACTATAGATCGGACAGAGACGAAAGTGGCACCAATGGAAAGGCCATTCGCTCAGCTTGGGATATAGCCACCACCCGATTTTTTAAAATTCAGGATCTTCACTTTTTTTTTTAAATTAGTACAAAACTTTATTCATTTGACTGTATCTCCCAAACTATAGATCGGACAGAGACGAAAGTGGCACCAATGGAAAGGCCATTCGCTCAGCTTGGGATATAGCCACCACCCGATTTTTTTAAAATTCGGGATCTTCACTTTTTTTTGAAATGAGTACAAAACTTTATTCATTTGACTGTATCTCCCAAACTATAGATCGGACAGAGACGAAAGTGGCACCAATGGAAAGGCCATTCGCTCAGCTTGGGATATAGCCACCACCCGATTTTTTTAAAATTCGGGATCTTCACTTTTTTTTGAAATTAGTACAAAACTTTATTCATTTGACTGTATCTCCCAAACTATAGATCGGACAGAGACGAAAGTGGCACCAATGGAAAGGCCATTCGCTCAGCTTGAGATATAGCCACCACCCGATTTTTTTAAAATTCAGGATCTTCACTTTTTTTTGAAATTAGTACAAAACTTTATTCATTTGACTGTATCTCCCAAACTATAGATCGGACAGAGACGAAAGTGGCACCAATGGAAAGGCCATTCGCTCAGCTTGGGATATAGCCACCACCCGATTTTTTTAAAATTCGGGATCTTCACTTTTTTTTTAAATTAGTACAAAACTTTATTCATTTGACTGTATCTCCCAAACTATAGATCGGACAGAGACGAAAGTGGCACCAATGGAAAGGCCATTCGCTCAGCTTGGGATATAGTCACCACCAGATTTTTTTAAAATTCGGGATCTTCACTTTTTTTTGAAATTAGTACAAAACTTTATTCATTTGACTGTATCTCCCAAACTATAGATCGGACAGAGACGAAAGTGGCACCAATGGAAAGGCCATTCGCTCAGCTTGGGATATAGCCACCACCCGATTTTTTTAAAAATCGGGGTCTTCACTTTTTTTTTAAATTAGTACAAAACTTTATTCATTTGACTGTATCTCCCAAACTATAGATCGGACAGAGACGAAAGTGGCACCAATGGAAAGGCCATTCGCTCAGCTTGGGATATAGCCACCACCCGATTTTTTTTAAAATTCGGGATCTTCACTTTTTTTTGAAATTAGTACAAAACTTTATTCATTTGGCTGTATCTCCCAAACTATAGATCGGACAGAGACGAAAGTGGCACCAATGGAAAGGCCATTCGCCCAGCTTGGGATATAGCCACCACCCGATTTTTTTAAAATTCGGGATCTTCACTTTTTTTTGAAATTAGTACAAAACTTTATAGATTTGACTGTATCTCCCAAACTATAGATCGGACAGAGACGAAAGTGGCACCAATGGAAAGGCCATTCGCTCAGCTTGGGATATAGCCACCACCCGATTTTTTAAAATTCGGGATCTTCACTTTTTTTTTAAATTAGTACAAAACTTTATTCATTTGACTGTATCTCCCAAACTATAGATCGGACAGAGACGAAAGTGGCACCAATGGAAAGGCCATTCGCTCAGCTTGGGATATAGCCACCACCCGATTTTTTTAAAATTCGGGATCTTCACTTTTTTTTAAATTAGTACAAAACTTTATTCATTTGACTGTATCTCCCAAACTATAGATCGGACAGAGACGAAAGTGGCACCAATTGAAAGGCCATTCGCTCAGCTTGGGATATAGCCACCACCCGATTTTTTTAAAATTCGGCATCTTCACTTTTTTTTGAAATTAGTACAAAACTTTATTCATTTGACTGTATCTCCCAAACTATAGATCGGACAGAGACGAAAGTGGCACCAATGGAAAGGCCATTCGCTCAGCTTGGGATATAGCCACCACCCGATTTTTTTAAAATTCGGGATCTTCACTTTTTTTTAAATTAGTACAAAACTTTATTCATTTGACTGTATCTCCCAAACTATAGATCGGACAGAGACGAAAGTGGCACCAATTGAAAGGCCATTCGCTCAGCTTGGGATATAGCCACCACCCGATTTTTTTTAAAATTCGGGATCTTCACTTTTTTTTGAAATTAGTACAAAACTTTATTAATTTGACTGTAACTCCCAAACTATAGATCGGACAGAGACGAAAGTGGCACCAATGGAAAGGCCATTCGCTCAGCTTGGGATATAGCCACCACCCGATTTTTTAAAATTCAGGATCTTCACTTTTTTTTTTAAATTAGTACAAAACTTTATTCATTTGACTGTATCTCCCAAACTATAGATCGGACAGAGACGAAAGTGGCACCAATGGAAAGGCCATTCGCTCAGCTTGGGATATAGCCACCACCCGATTTTTTAAAATTCAGGATCTTCACTTTTTTTTTTAAATTAGTACAAAACTTTATTCATTTGACTGTATCTCCCAAACTATAGATCGGACAGAGACGAAAGTGGCACCAATGGAAAGGCCATTCGCTCAGCTTGGGATAAAGCCACCACCCGATTTTTTTAAAATTCGGGATCTTCACTTTTTTTTGAAATTAGTACAAAACTTTATTCATTTGACTGTATCTCCCAAACTATAGATCGGACAGAGACGAAAGTGGCACCAATGGAAAGGCCATTCGCTCAGCTTGGGATATAGCCACCACCCGATTTTTTTAAAATTCGGGATCTTCACTTTTTTTTGAAATTAGTACAAAACTTTATTCATTTGACTGTATCTCCCAAACTATAGATCGGACAGAGACGAAAGTGGCACCAATGGAAAGGCCATTCGCTCAGCTTGGGATATAGCCACCACCCGATTTTTTTAAAATTCGGGATCTTCACTTTTTTTTTAAATTAGTACAAAACTTTATTCATTTGACTGTATCTCCCAAACTATAGATCGGACAGAGACGAAAGTGGCACCAATGGAAAGGCCATTCGCTCAGCTTGGGATATAGCCACCACCCGATTTTTTAAAATTCAGGATCTTCACTTTTTTTTTGAAATTAGTACAAAACTTTATTCATTTGACTGTATCTCCCAAACTATAGATCGGACAGAGACGAAAGTGGCACCAATGGAAAGGCCATTCGCTCAGCTTGGGATATAGCCACCACCCGATTTTTTTTAAATTCGGCATCTTCACTTTTTTTTAAATAAGTACAAAACTTTATTCATTTGACTGTATCGCCCAAACTATAGATCGGACAGAGACGAAAGTGACACCAATGGAAAGGCCATTCGCTCAGCTTGGGATATAGCCACCACCCGATTTTTTTAAAATTCGGGATCTTCACTTTTTTTTGAAATTAGTACAAAACTTTATTCATTTGACTGTATCTCCCAAACTATAGATCGGACAGAGACGAAAGTGGCACCAATGGAAAGGCCATTCGCTCAGCTTGGGATATAGCCACCACCCGATTTTTTTAAAAATCGGGATCTTCACTTTTTTTTTAAATTAGTACAAAACTTTATTCATTTGACTGTATCTCCCAAACTATAGATCGGACAGAGACGAAAGTGGCACCAATGGAAAGGCCATTCGCTCAGCTTGGGATATAGCCACCACCCGATTTTTTTAAATTCGGCATCTTCACTTTTTTTTAAATAAGTACAAAACTTTATTCATTTGACTGTATCGCCCAAACTATAGATCGGACAGAGACGAAAGTGACACCAATGGAAAGGCCATTCGCTCAGCTTGGGATATAGCCACCACCCGATTTTTTTAAAATTCGGGATCTTCACTTTTTTTTGAAATTAGTACAAAACTTTATTCATTTGACTGTATCTCCCAAACTATAGATCGGACAGAGACGAAAGTGGCACCAATGGAAAGGCCATTCGCTCAGCTTGGGATATAGCCACCACCCGATTTTTTTAAAAATCGGGATCTTCACTTTTTTTTTAAATTAGTACAAAACTTTATTCATTTGACTGTATCTCCCAAACTATAGATCGGACAGAGACGAAAGTGGCACCAATGGAAAGGCCATTCGCTCAGCTTGGGATATAGCCACCACCCGATTTTTTTTAAAATTCGGGATCTTCACTTTTTTTTGAAATTAGTACAAAACTTTATTCATTTGGCTGTATCTCCCAAACTATAGATCGGACAGAGACGAAAGTGGCACCAATGGAAAGGCCATTCGCCCAGCTTGGGATATAGCCACCACCCGATTTTTTTAAAATGCGGGATCTTCACTTTTTTTTGAAATTAGTACAAAACTTTATAGATTTGACTGTATCTCCCAAACTATAGATCGGACAGAGACGAAAGTGGCACCAATGGAAAGGCCATTCGCTCAGCTTGGGATATAGCCACCACCCGATTTTTTAAAATTCGGGATCTTCACTTTTTTTTTAAATTAGTACAAAACTTTATTCATTTGACTGTATCTCCCAAACTATAGATCGGACAGAGACGAAAGTGGCACCAATGGAAAGGCCATTCGCTCAGCTTGGGATATAGCCACCACCCGATTTTTTTAAAATTCGGGATCTTCACTTTTTTTTAAATTAGTACAAAACTTTATTCATTTGACTGTATCTCCCAAACTATAGATCGGACAGAGACGAAAGTGGCACCAATTGAAAGGCCATTCGCTCAGCTTGGGATATAGCCACCACCCGATTTTTTTAAAATTCGGCATCTTCACTTTTTTTTGAAATTAGTACAAAACTTTATTCATTTGACTGTATCTCCCAAACTATAGATCGGACAGAGACGAAAGTGGCACCAATGGAAAGGCCATTCGCTCAGCTTGGGATATAGCCACCACCCGATTTTTTTAAAATTCGGGATCTTCACTTTTTTTTAAATTAGTACAAAACTTTATTCATTTGACTGTATCTCCCAAACTATAGATCGGACAGAGACGAAAGTGGCACCAATTGAAAGGCCATTCGCTCAGCTTGGGATATAGCCACCACCCGATTTTTTTTAAAATTCGGGATCTTCACTTTTTTTTGAAATTAGTACAAAACTTTATTAATTTGACTGTAACTCCCAAACTATAGATCGGACAGAGACGAAAGTGGCACTAATGGAAAGGCCATTCGCTCAGCTTGGGATATAGCCACCACCCGATTTTTTAAAATTCAGGATCTTCACTTTTTTTTTAAATTAGTACAAAACTTTATTCATTTGACTGTATCTCCCAAACTATAGATCGGACAGAGACGAAAGTGGCACCAATGGAAAGGCCATTCGCTCAGCTTGGGATATAGCCACCACCCGATTTTTTAAAATTCAGGATCTTCACTTTTTTTTTTAAATTAGTACAAAACTTTATTCATTTGACTGTATCTCCCAAACTATAGATCGGACAGAGACGAAAGTGGCACCAATGGAAAGGCCATTCGCTCAGCTGGGGATATAGCCACCACCCGATTTTTCTAAAATTCGGGATCTTCACTTTTTTTTTAAATTAGTACAAAACTTTATTCATTTGACTGTATCTCCCAAACTATAGATCGGACAGAGACGAAAGTGGCACCAATGGAAAGGCCATTCGCTCAGCTTGGGATATAGCCACCACCCGATTTTTTTAAAATTCGGGATCTTCACTTTTTTTTGAAATTAGTACAAAACTTTATTCATTTGACTGTATCTCCCAAACTATAGATCGGACAGAGACGAAAGTGGCACCAATGGAAAGGCCATTCGCTCAGCTTGGGATATAGCCACCACCCGATTTTTTTAAAATTCGGGATCTTCACTTTTTTTTTAAATTAGTACAAAACTTTATTCATTTGACTGTATCTCCCAAACTATAGATCGGACAGAGACGAAAGTGGCACCAATGGAAAGGCCATTCGCTCAGCTTGGGATATAGCCACCACCCGATTTTTTAAAATTCAGGATCTTCACTTTTTTTTTGAAATTAGTACAAAACTTTATTCATTTGACTGTATCTCCCAAACTATAGATCGGACAGAGACGAAAGTGGCACCAATGGAAAGGCCATTCGCTCAGCTTGGGATATAGCTACCACCCGATTTTTTTTAAATTCGGCATCTTCACTTTTTTTTAAATAAGTACAAAACTTTATTCATTTGACTGTATCTCCCAAACTATAGATCGGACAGAGACGAAAGTGACACCAATGGAAAGGCCATTCGCTCAGCTTGGGATATAGCCACCACCCGATTTTTTAAAATTCGGGATCTTCACTTTTTTTTTGAAATTAGTACAAAACTTTATTCATTTGACTGTATCTCCCAAACTATAGATCGGACAGAGACGAAAGTGGCACCAATGGAAAGGCCATTCGCTCAGCTTGGGATATAGCCACCACCCGATTTTTTTAAAATTCGGGATCTTCACTTTTTTTTGAAATTAGTACAAAACTTTATTCATTTGACTGTATCTCCCAAACTATAGATCGGACAGAGACGAAAGTGGCACCAATGGAAAGGCCATTCGCTCAGCTTGGGATATAGCCACCACCCGATTTTTTTTAAAATTCGGGATCTTCACTTTTTTTTGAAATTAGTACAAAACTTTATTCATTTGGCTGTATCTCCCAAACTATAGATCGGACAGAGACGAAAGTGGCACCAATGGAAAGGCCATTCGCCCAGCTTGGGATATAGCCACCACCCGATTTTTTAAAATTCGGGATCTTCACTTTTTTTTTGAAATTAGTACAAAACTTTATAGATTTGACTGTATCTCCCAAACTATAGATCGGACAGAGACGAAAGTGGCACCAATGGAAAGGCCATTCGCTCAGCTTGGGATATAGCCACAACCCGATTTTTTAAAATTCGGGATCTTCACTTTTTTTTGAAATTAGTACAAAACTTTATTCATTTGACTGTATCTCCCAAACTATAGATCGGACAGAGACGAAAGTGGCACCAATGGAAAGGCCATTCGCTCAGCTTGGGATATAGCCACCACCCGATTTTTTTAAAATTAGGGATCTTCACTTTTTTTTAAATAAGTACAAAACTTTATTCATTTGACTGTATCTCCCAAACTATAGATCGGACAGAGACGAAAGTGGCACCAATTGAAAGGCCATTCGCTCAGCTTGGGATATAGCCACCACCCGATTTTTTTAAAATTCGGGATCTTCACTTTTTTTTGAAATTAGTACAAAACTTTATTCATTTGACTGTATCTCCCAAACTATAGATCGGACAGAGACGAAAGTGGCACCAATGGAAAGGCCATTCGCTCAGCTTGGGATATAGCCACCACCCGATTTTTTTAAAATTCGGGATCTTCACTTTTTTTTAAATTAGTACAAAACTTTATTCATTTGACTGTATCTCCCAAACTATAGATCGGACAGAGACGAAAGTGGCACCAATTGAAAGGCCATTCGCTCAGCTTGGGATATAGCCACCACCCGATTTTTTTTAAAATTCGGGATCTTCACTTTTTTTTGAAATTAGTACAAAACTTTATTAATTTGACTGTAACTCCCAAACTATAGATCGGACAGAGACGAAAGTGGCACCAATGGAAAGGCCATTCGCTCAGCTTGGGATATAGCCACCACCCGATTTTTTTTAAATTCGGCATCTTCATTTTTTTTTGAAATTAGTACAAAACTTTATTCATTTGACTGTATCTCCCAAACTATAGATCGGACAGAGACGAGAGTGGCACCAATGGAAAGGCCATTCGCTCAGCTTGGGATATAGCCACAACCCGATTTTTTAAAATTCGGGATCTTCACTTTTTTTTAAATTAGTACAAAACTTTATTCATTTGACTGTATCTCCCAAACTATAGATCGGACAGAGACGAAAGTGGCACCAATGGAAAGGCCATTCGCTCAGCTTGGGATATAGCCACCACCCGATTTTTTTAAAATTCGGCATCTTCATTTTTTTTTGAAATTAGTACAAAACTTTATTCATTTGACTGTATCTCCCAAACTATAGATCGGACAGAGACGAGAGTGGCACCAATGGAAAGGCCATTCGCTCAGCTTGGGATATAGCCACCACCCGATTTTTTTAAAATTCGGGATCTTCACTTTTTTTTTAAATTAGTACAAAACTTTATTCATTTGACTGTATCTCCCAAACTATAGATCGGACAGAGACGAAAGTGGCACCAATGGAAAGGCCATTCGCTCAGCTTGGGATATAGCCACCACCCGATTTTTTTAAAATTCGGGATCTTCACTTTTTTTTGAAATTAGTACAAAACTTTATTCATTTGACTGTATCTCCCAAACTATAGATCGGACAGAGACGAAAGTGGCACCAATGGAAAGGCCATTCGCTCAGCTTGGGATATAGCCACCACCCGATTTTTTTAAAATTCAGGATCTTCACTTTTTTTTGAAATTAGTACAAAACTTTATTCATTTGACTGTATCTCCCAAACTATAGATCGGACAGAGACGAAAGTGGCACCAATGGAAAGGCCATTCGCTCAGCTTGGGATATAGCCACCACCCGATTTTTTTTAAATTCGGCATCTTCACTTTTTTTTGAAATTAGTACAAAACTTTATTCATTTGACTGTATCTCCCAAACTATAGATCGGACAGAGACGAGAGTGGCACCAATGGAAAGGCCATTCGCTCAGCTTGGGATATAGCCACCACCCGATTTTTTTAAAATTCGGGATCTTCACTTTTTTTTTAAATTAGTACAAAACTTTATTCATTTGACTGTATCTCCCAAACTATAGATCGGACAGAGACGAAAGTGGCACCAATGGAAAGGCCATTCGCTCAGCTTGGGATATAGCCACCACCCGATTTTTTAAAAATTCAGGATCTTCACTTTTTTTTTAAATTAGTACAAAACTTTATTCATTTGACTGTATCTCCCAAACTATAGATCGGACAGAGACGAAAGTGGCACCAATGGAAAGGCAATTCGCTCAGCTTGGGATATAGCCACCACCCGATTTTTTAAAATTCAGGATCTTCACTTTTTTTTTGAAATTAGTACAAAACTTTATTCATTTGACTGTATCTCCCAAACTATAGATCGGACAGAGACGAAAGTGGCACCAATGGAAAGGCCATTCGCTCAGCTTGGGATATAGCCACCACCCGATTTTTTAAAATTCGGGATCTTCACTTTTTTTTGAAATTAGTACAAAACTTTATTCATTTGACTGTATCTCCCAAACTATAGATCGGACAGAGACGAAAGTGGCACCAATGGAAAGGCCATTCGCTCAGCTGGGGATATAGCCACCACCCGATTTTTCTAAAATTCGGGATCTTCACTTTTTTTTTAAATTAGTACAAAACTTTATTCATTTGACTGTATCTCCCAAACTATAGATCGGACAGAGACGAAAGTGGCACCAATGGAAAGACCATTCGCCCAGCTTGGGATATAGCCACCACCCGATTTTTTAAAATTCGGGATCTTCACTTTTTTTGAAATTAGTACAAAACTTTATTCATTTGACTGTATCTCCCAAACTATAGATCGGACAGAGACGAAAGTGGCACCAATGGAAAGGCCATTCGCTCAGCTTGGGATATAGCCACCACCCGATTTTTTTTAAAATTCGGGATCTTCACTTTTTTTTGAAATTAGTACAAAACTTTATTCATTTGGCTGTATCTCCCAAACTATAGATCGGACAGAGACGAAAGTGGCACCAATGGAAAGGCCATTCGCCCAGCTTGGGATATAGCCACCACCCGATTTTTTAAAATTCGGGATCTTCACTTTTTTTTTGAAATTAGTACAAAACTTTATTCATTTGACTGTATCTCCCAAACTATAGATCGGACAGAGACGAAAGTGGCACCAATGGAAAGGCCATTCGCTCAGCTTGGGATATAGCCACAACCCGATTTTTTAAAATTCGGGATCTTCACTTTTTTTTAAATTAGTACAAAACTTTATTCATTTGACTGTATCTCCCAAACTATAGATCGGACAGAGACGAAAGTGGCACCAATGGAAAGGCCATTCGCTCAGCTTGGGATATAGCCACCACCCGATTTTTTTAAAATTCGGGATCTTCACTTTTTTTTGAAATTAGTACAAAACTTTATTCATTTGACTGTATCTCCCAAACTATAGATCGGACAGAGACGAAAGTGGCACCAATGGAAAGGCCATTCGCTCAGCTTGGGATATAGCCACCACCCGATTTTTTTAAAATTCAGGATCTTCACTTTTTTTTTAAATTAGTACAAAACTTTATTCATTTGACTGTATCTCCCAAACTATAGATCGGACAGAGACGAAAGTGGCACCAATGGAAAGGCCATTCGCTCAGCTTGGGATATAGCCACCACCCGATTTTTTTTAAATTCGGCATCTTCACTTTTTTTTGAAATTAGTACAAAACTTTATTCATTTGACTGTATCTCCCAAACTATAGATCGGACAGAGACGAGAGTGGCACCAATGGAAAGGCCATTCGCTCAGCTTGGGATATAGCCACCACCCGATTTTTTTAAAATTCGGGATCTTCACTTTTTTTTTAAATTAGTACAAAACTTTATTCATTTGACTGTATCTCCCAAACTATAGATCGGACAGAGACGAAAGTGGCACCAATGGAAAGGCCATTCGCTCAGCTTGGGATATAGCCACCACCCGATTTTTTAAAAATTCAGGATCTTCACTTTTTTTTTAAATTAGTACAAAACTTTATTCATTTGACTGTATCTCCCAAACTATAGATCGGACAGAGACGAAAGTGGCACCAATGGAAAGGCAATTCGCTCAGCTTGGGATATAGCCACCACCCGATTTTTTAAAATTCAGGATCTTCACTTTTTTTTTGAAATTAGTACAAAACTTTATTCATTTGACTGTATCTCCCAAACTATAGATCGGACAGAGACGAAAGTGGCACCAATGGAAAGGCCATTCGCTCAGCTTGGGATATAGCCACCACCCGATTTTTTTTAAATTCGGCATCTTCACTTTTTTTTGAAATTAGTACAAAACTTTATTCATTTGACTGTATCTCCCAAACTATAGATCGGACAGAGACGAAAGTGGCACCAATGGAAAGGCCATTCGCCCAGCTTGGGATATAGCCACCACCCGATTTTTCTAAAATTCGGGATCTTCACTTTTTTTTTAAATTAGTACAAAACTTTATTCATTTGACTGTATCTCCCAAACTATAGATCGGACAGAGACGAAAGTGGCACCAATGGAAAGACCATTCGCCCAGCTTGGGATATAGCCACCACCCGATTTTTTAAAATTCGGGATCTTCACTTTTTTTTTAAATTAGTACAAAACTTTATTCATTTGACTGTATCTCCCAAACTATAGATCGGACAGAGACGAAAGTGGCACCAATGGAAAGACCATTCGCCCAGCTTGGGATATAGCCACCACCCGATTTTTTAAAATTCGGGATCTTCACTTTTTTTTGAAATTAGTACAAAACTTTATTCATTTGACTGTATCTCCCAAACTATAGATCGGACAGAGACGAAAGTGGCACCAATGGAAAGGCCATTCGCTCAGCTGGGGATATAGCCACCACCCGATTTTTCTAAAATTCGGGATCTTCACTTTTTTTTTAAATTAGTACAAAACTTTATTCATTTGACTGTATCTCCCAAACTATAGATCGGACAGAGACGAAAGTGGCACCAATGGAAAGACCATTCGCCCAGCTTGGGATATAGCCACCACCCGATTTTTTAAAATTCGGGATCTTCACTTTTTTTTGAAATTAGTACAAAACTTTATTCATTTGACTGTATCTCCCAAACTATAGATCGGACAGAGACGAAAGTGGCACCAATGGAAAGGCCATTCGCTCAGCTGGGGATATAGCCACCACCCGATTTTTCTAAAATTCGGGATCTTCACTTTTTTTTTAAATTAGTACAAAACTTTATTCATTTGACTGTATCTCCCAAACTATAGATCGGACAGAGACGAAAGTGGCACCAATGGAAAGACCATTCGCCCAGCTTGGGATATAGCCACCACCTGATTTTTTAAAATTCGGGATCTTCACTTTTTTTGAAATTAGTACAAAACTTTATTCATTTGACTGTATCTCCCAAACTATAGATCGGACAGAGACGAAAGTGGCACCAATGGAAAGGCCATTCGCTCAGCTTGGGATATAGCCACCACCCGATTTTTTTAAAATTCGGGATCTTCACTTTTTTTTTAAATTAGTACAAAACTTGATTCATTTGACTGTATCTCCCAAACTATAGATCGGACAGAGACGAAAGTGGCACCAATGGAAAGGCCATTCGCTCAGCTTGGGATATAGCCACCACCCGATTTTTTAAAATTCGGGATCTTCACTTTTCTTTGAAATTAGTACAAAACTTTATTCATTTGACTGTATCTCCCAAACTATAGATCGGACAGAGACGAAAGTGGCACCAATGGAAAGGCCATTCGCTCAGCTTGGGATATAGCCACCACCCGATTTTTTTAAAATTCGGGATCTTCACTTTTCTTTGAAATTAGTACAAAACTTTATTCATTTGACTGTATCTCCCAAACTATAGATCGGACAGAGACGAAAGTGGCACCAATGGAAAGGCCATTCGCTCAGCTTGGGATATAGCCACCACCCGATTTTTTTAAAATTCGGGATCTTCACTTTTTTTTAAATTAGTACAAAACTTTATTCATTTGACTGTATCTCCCAAACTATAGATCGGACAGAGACGAAAGTGGCACCAATGGAAAGGCCATTCGCTCAGCTTGGGATATAGCCACCACCCGATTTTTTAAAAATTCAGGATCTTCACTTTTTTTTTGAAATTAGTACAAAACTTTATTCATTTGACTGTATCTCCCAAACTATAGATCGGACAGAGACGAAAGTGGCACCAATGGAAAGGCCATTCGCTCAGCTTGGGATATAGCCACCACCCGATTTTTTAAAATTCGGGATCTTCACTTTTTTTTGAAATTAGTACAAAACTTTATTCATTTGACTGTATCTCCCAAACTATAGATCGGACAGAGACGAAAGTGGCACCAATGGAAAGGCCATTCGCTCAGCTTGGGATATAGCCACCACCCGATTTTCTTAAAATTCAGGATCTTCACTTTTTTTTTAAATTAGTACAAAACTTTATTCATTTGACTGTATCTCCCAAACTATAGATCGGACAGAGACGAAAGTGGCACCAATGGAAAGGCCATTCGCTCAGCTTGGGATATAGCCACCACCCGATTTTTTTTAAATTCGGCATCTTCACTTTTTTTTGAAATTAGTACAAAACTTTATTCATTTGACTGTATCTCCCAAACTATAGATCGGACAGAGACGAAAGTGGCACCAATGGAAAGGCCATTCGCTCAGCTGGGGATATAGCCACCACCCGATTATTCTAAAATTCGGGATCTTCACTTTTTTTTAAATTAGTACAAAACTTTATTCATTTGACTGTATCTCCCAAACTATAGATCGGACAGAGACGAAAGTGGCACCAATGGAAAGACCATTCGCCCAGCTTGGGATATAGCCACCACCCGATTTTTTAAAATTCGGGATCTTCACTTTTTTTTGAAATTAGTACAAAACTTTATTCATTTGACTGTATCTCCCAAACTATAGATCGGACAGAGACGAAAGTGGCACCAATGGAAAGGCCATTCGCTCAGCTGGGGATATAGCCACCACCCGATTTTTCTAAAATTCGGGATCTTCACTTTTTTTTTAAATTAGTACAAAACTTTATTCATTTGACTGTATCTCCCAAACTATAGATCGGACAGAGACGAAAGTGGCACCAATGGAAAGGCCATTCGCTCAGCTTGGGATATAGCCACCACCCGATTTTCTTAAAATTCAGGATCTTCACTTTTTTTTTAAATTAGTACAAAACTTTATTCATTTGACTGTATCTCCCAAACTATAGATCGGACAGAGACGAAAGTGGCACCAATGGAAAGGCCATTCGCTCAGCTTGGGATATAGCCACCACCCGATTTTTTTTAAATTCGGCATCTTCACTTTTTTTTGAAATTAGTACAAAACTTTATTCATTTGACTGTATCTCCCAAACTATAGATCGGACAGAGACGAAAGTGGCACCAATGGAAAGGCCATTCGCTCAGCTTGGGATATAGCCACCACCCGATTTTTTAAAATTCGGGATCTTCACTTTTTTTTGAAATTAGTACAAAACTTTATTCATTTGACTGTATCTCCCAAACTATAGATCGGACAGAGACGAAAGTGGCACCAATGGAAAGGCCATTCGCTCAGCTGGGGATATAGCCACCACCCGATTTTTTTAAAATTCGGGATCTTCACTTTTTTTTTAAATTAGTACAAAACTTTATTCATTTGACTGTATCTCCCAAACTATAGATCGGACAGAGACGAAAGTGGCACCAATGGAAAGACCATTCGCCCAGCTTGGGATATAGCCACCACCCGATTTTTTAAAATTCGGGATCTTCACTTTTTTTTGAAATTAGTACAAAACTTTATTCATTTGACTGTATCTCCCAAACTATAGATCGGACAGAGACGAAAGTGGCACCAATGGAAAGGCCATTCGCTCAGCTTGGGATATAGCCACCACCCGATTTTTTTAAAATTCAGGATCTTCACTTTTTTTTTGAAATTAGTACAAAACTTTATTCATTTGACTGTATCTCCCAAACTATAGATCGGACAGAGACGAAAGTGGCACCAATGGAAAGGCCATTCGCTCAGCTTGGGATATAGCCACCACCCGATTTTTTAAAATTCGGGATCTTCACTTTTTTTTGAAATTAGTACAAAACTTTATTCATTTGACTGTATCTCCCAAACTATAGATCGGACAGAGACGAAAGTGGCACCAATGGAAAGGCCATTCGCTCAGCTGGGGATATAGCCACCACCCGATTTTTCTAAAATTCGGGATCTTCACTTTTTTTTTAAATTAGTACAAAACTTTATTCATTTGACTGTATCTCCCAAACTATAGATCGGACAGAGACGAAAGTGGCACCAATGGAAAGGCCATTCGCTCAGCTTGGGATATAGCCACCACCCGATTTTTTTAAAATTCGGGATCTTCACTTTTTTTTTAAATTAGTACAAAACTTTATTCATTTGACTGTATCTCCCAAACTATAGATCGGACAGAGACGAAAGTGGCACCAATGGAAAGGCCATTCGCTCAGCTTGGGATATAGCCACCACCCGATTTTTTTAAAATTCAGGATCTTCACTTTTTTTTTGAAATTAGTACAAAACTTTATTCATTTGACTGTATCTCCCAAACTATAGATCGGACAGAGACGAAAGTGGCACCAATGGAAAGGCCATTCGCTCAGCTTGGGATATAGCCACCACCCGATTTTTTAAAATTCGGGATCTTCACTTTTCTTCGAAATTAGTACAAAACTTTATTCATTTGACTGTATCTCCCAAACTATAGATCGGACAGAGACGAAAGTGGCACCAATGGAAAGGCCATTCGCTCAGCTTGGGATATAGCCACCACCCGATTTCTTAAAATTCGGGATCTTCACTTTTTTTTTAAATTAGTACAAAACTTTATTCATTTGACTGTATCTCCCAAACTATAGATCGGACAGAGACGAAAGTGGCACCAATGGAAAGGCCATTCGCTCAGCTTGGGATATAGCCACCACCAGATTTTTTTAAAATTCCGGATCTTCACTTTTTTTTGAAATTAGTACAAAACTTTATTCATTTGACTGTATCTCCCAAACTATAGATCGGACAGAGACGAAAGTGGCACCAATGGAAAGGCCATTCGCTCAGCTTGGGATATAGCCACCACCCGATTTTTTAAAATTCGGGATCTTCACTTTTTTTGAAATTAGTTCAAAACTTTATTCATTTGACTGTATCTCCCAAACTATAGATCGGACAGAGACGAAAGTGGCACCAATGGAAAGGCCATTCGCTCAGCTGGGGATATAGCCACCACCAGATTTTTCAAAAATTCGGGATCTTCACTTTTTTTTTAAATTAGTACAAAACTTTATTCATTTGACTGTATCTCCCAAACTATAGATCGGACAGAGACGAAAGTGGCACCAATGGAAAGACCATTCGCCCAGCTTGGGATATAGCCACCACCCGATTTTTTAAAATTCGGGATCTTCACTTTTCTTTGAAATTAGTACAAAACTTTATTCATTTGACTGTATCTCCCAAACTATAGATCGGACAGAGACGAAAGTGGCACCAATGGAAAGGCCATTCGCTCAGCTTGGGATATAGCCACCACCCGATTTTTTTAAAATTCGGGATCTTCACTTTTTTTTTAAATTAGTACAAAACTTGATTCATTTGACTGTATCTCCCAAACTATAGATCGGACAGAGACGAAAGTGGCACCAATGGAAAGGCCATTCGCTCAGCTTGGGATATAGCCACCACCCGATTTTTTAAAATTCGGGATCTTCACTTTTCTTTGAAATTAGTACAAAACTTTATTCATTTGACTGTATCTCCCAAACTATAGATCGGACAGAGACGAAAGTGGCACCAATGGAAAGGCCATTCGCTCAGCTTGGGATATAGCCACCACCCGATTTTTTTAAAATTCGGGATCTTCACTTTTTTTTAAATTAGTACAAAACTTTATTCATTTGACTGTATCTCCCAAACTATAGATCGGACAGAGACGAAAGTGGCACCAATGGAAAGGCCATTCGCTCAGCTTGGGATATAGCCACCACCCGATTTTTTTAAAATTCAGGATCTTCACTTTTTTTTTGAAATTAGTACAAAACTTTATTCATTTGACTGTATCTCCCAAACTATAGATCGGACAGAGACGAAAGTGGCACCAATGGAAAGGCCATTCGCTCAGCTTGGGATATAGCCACCACCCGATTTTTTAAAATTCGGGATCTTCACTTTTTTTTGAAATTAGTACAAAACTTTATTCATTTGACTGTATCTCCCAAACTATAGATCGGACAGAGACGAAAGTGGCACCAATGGAAAGGCCATTCGCTCAGCTGGGGATATAGCCACCACCCGATTTTTCTAAAATTCGGGATCTTCACTTTTTTTTAAATTAGTACAAAACTTTATTCATTTGACTGTATCTCCCAAACTATAGATCGGACAGAGACGAAAGTGGCACCAATGGAAAGACCATTCGCCCAGCTTGGGATATAGCCACCACCCGATTTTTTAAAATTCGGGATCTTCACTTTTTTTTGAAATTAGTACAAAACTTTATTCATTTGACTGTATCTCCCAAACTATAGATCGGACAGAGACGAAAGTGGCACCAATGGAAAGGCCATTCGCTCAGCTGGGGATATAGCCACCACCCGATTATTCTAAAATTCGGGATCTTCACTTTTTTTTAAATTAGTACAAAACTTTATTCATTTGACTGTATCTCCCAAACTATAGATCGGACAGAGACGAAAGTGGCACCAATGGAAAGACCATTCGCCCAGCTTGGGATATAGCCACCACCCGATTTTTTAAAATTCGGGATCTTCACTTTTTTTTGAAATTAGTACAAAACTTTATTCATTTGACTGTATCTCCCAAACTATAGATCGGACAGAGACGAAAGTGGCACCAATGGAAAGGCCATTCGCTCAGCTGGGGATATAGCCACCACCCGATTTTTCTAAAATTCGGGATCTTCACTTTTTTTTTAAATTAGTACAAAACTTTATTCATTTGACTGTATCTCCCAAACTATAGATCGGACAGAGACGAAAGTGGCACCAATGGAAAGGCCATTCGCTCAGCTTGGGATATAGCCACCACCCGATTTTCTTAAAATTCAGGATCTTCACTTTTTTTTTAAATTAGTACAAAACTTTATTCATTTGACTGTATCTCCCAAACTATAGATCGGACAGAGACGAAAGTGGCACCAATGGAAAGGCCATTCGCTCAGCTTGGGATATAGCCACCACCCGATTTTTTTAAAATTCAGGATCTTCACTTTTTTTTTGAAATTAGTACAAAACTTTATTCATTTGACTGTATCTCCCAAACTATAGATCGGACAGAGACGAAAGTGGCACCAATGGAAAGGCCATTCGCTCAGCTTGGGATATAGCCACCACCCGATTTTTTAAAATTCGGGATCTTCACTTTTTTTTGAAATTAGTACAAAACTTTATTCATTTGACTGTATCTCCCAAACTATAGATCGGACAGAGACGAAAGTGGCACCAATGGAAAGACCATTCGCCCAGCTTGGGATATAGCCACCACCCGATTTTTTAAAATTCGGGATCTTCACTTTTTTTTGAAATTAGTACAAAACTTTATTCATTTGACTGTATCTCCCAAACTATAGATCGGACAGAGACGAAAGTGGCACCAATGGAAAGGCCATTCGCTCAGCTTGGGATATAGCCACCACCCGATTTTTTTAAAATTCAGGATCTTCACTTTTTTTTTAAATTAGTACAAAACTTTATTCATTTGACTGTATCTCCCAAACTATAGATCGGACAGAGACGAAAGTGGCACCAATGGAAAGGCCATTCGCTCAGCTTGGGATATAGCCACCACCCGATTTTTTTAAAATTCGGGATCTTCACTTTTCTTTGAAATTAGTACAAAACTTTATTCATTTGACTGTATCTCCCAAACTATAGATCGGACAGAGACGAAAGTGGCACCAATGGAAAGGCCATTCGCTCAGCTTGGGATATAGCCACCACCCGATTTTTTTAAAATTCGGGATCTTCACTTTTTTTTAAATTAGTACAAAACTTTATTCATTTGACTGTATCTCCCAAACTATAGATCGGACAGAGACGAAAGTGGCACCAATGGAAAGGCCATTCGCTCAGCTTGGGATATAGCCACCACCCGATTTTTTTAAAATTCAGGATCTTCACTTTTTTTTTGAAATTAGTACAAAACTTTATTCATTTGACTGTATCTCCCAAACTATAGATCGGACAGAGACGAAAGTGGCACCAATGGAAAGGCCATTCGCTCAGCTTGGGATATAGCCACCACCCGATTTTTTAAAATTCGGGATCTTCACTTTTTTTTGAAATTAGTACAAAACTTTATTCATTTGACTGTATCTCCCAAACTATAGATCGGACAGAGACGAAAGTGGCACCAATGGAAAGGCCATTCGCTCAGCTTGGGATATAGCCACCACCCGATTTTCTTAAAATTCAGGATCTTCACTTTTTTTTTAAATTAGTACAAAACTTTATTCATTTGACTGTATCTCCCAAACTATAGATCGGACAGAGACGAAAGTGGCACCAATGGAAAGGCCATTCGCTCAGCTTGGGATATAGCCACCACCCGATTATTCTAAAATTCGGGATCTTCACTTTTTTTTAAATTAGTACAAAACTTTATTCATTTGACTGTATCTCCCAAACTATAGATCGGACAGAGACGAAAGTGGCACCAATGGAAAGGCCATTCGCTCAGCTGGGGATATAGCCACCACCCGATTTTTCTAAAATTCGGGATCTTCACTTTTTTTTTAAATTAGTACAAAACTTTATTCATTTGACTGTATCTCCCAAACTATAGATCGGACAGAGACGAAAGTGGCACCAATGGAAAGGCCATTCGCTCAGCTTGGGATATAGCCACCACCCGATTTTCTTAAAATTCAGGATCTTCACTTTTTTTTTAAATTAGTACAAAACTTTATTCATTTGACTGTATCTCCCAAACTATAGATCGGACAGAGACGAAAGTGGCACCAATGGAAAGGCCATTCGCTCAGCTGGGGATATAGCCACCACCCGATTATTCTAAAATTCGGGATCTTCACTTTTTATTAAATTAGTACAAAACTTTATTCATTTGACTGTATCTCCCAAACTATAGATCGGACAGAGACGAAAGTGGCACCAATGGAAAGACCATTCGCCCAGCTTGGGATATAGCCACCACCCGATTTTTTAAAATTCGGGATCTTCACTTTTTTTTGAAATTAGTACAAAACTTTATTCATTTGACTGTATCTCCCAAACTATAGATCGGACAGAGACGAAAGTGGCACCAATGGAAAGGCCATTCGCTCAGCTGGGGATATAGCCACCACCCGATTTTTCTAAAATTCGGGATCTTCACTTTTTTTTTAAATTAGTACAAAACTTTATTCATTTGACTGTATCTCCCAAACTATAGATCGGACAGAGACGAAAGTGGCACCAATGGAAAGGCCATTCGCTCAGCTTGGGATATAGCCACCACCCGATTTTCTTAAAATTCAGGATCTTCACTTTTTTTTTAAATTAGTACAAAACTTTATTCATTTGACTGTATCTCCCAAACTATAGATCGGACAGAGACGAAAGTGGCACCAATGGAAAGGCCATTCGCTCAGCTTGGGATATAGCCACCACCCGATTTTTT
The DNA here is from genome assembly GCA_958299015.1 of Tetanocera ferruginea. Classification (NCBI taxonomy): domain Eukaryota; kingdom Metazoa; phylum Arthropoda; class Insecta; order Diptera; family Sciomyzidae; genus Tetanocera; species Tetanocera ferruginea. Next base: position 134,223,023 of record OY282643.1, read on the forward strand.
TTAAATTCGGCATCTTCACTTTTTTTTGAAATTAGTACAAAACTTTATTCATTTGACTGTATCTCCCAAACTATAGATCGGACAGAGACGAAAGTGGCACCAATGGAAAGGCCATTCGCTCAGCTTGGGATATAGCCACCACCCGATTTTTTAAAATTCGGGATCTTCACTTTTTTTTGAAATTAGTACAAAACTTTATTCATTTGACTGTATCTCCCAAACTATAGATCGGACAGAGACGAAAGTGGCACCAATGGAAAGGCCATTCGCTCAGCTGGGGATATAGCCACCACCCGATTTTTCTAAAATTCGGGATCTTCACTTTTTTTTTAAATTAGTACAAAACTTTATTCATTTGACTGTATCTCCCAAACTATAGATCGGACAGAGACGAAAGTGGCACCAATGGAAAGACCATTCGCCCAGCTTGGGATATAGCCACCACCCGATTTTTTAAAATTCGGGATCTTCACTTTTTTTTGAAATTAGTACAAAACTTTATTCATTTGACTGTATCTCCCAAACTATAGATCGGACAGAGACGAAAGTGGCACCAATGGAAAGGCCATTCGCTCAGCTTGGGATATAGCCACCACCCGATTTTTTTAAAATTCAGGATCTTCACTTTTTTTTTGAAATTAGTACAAAACTTTATTCATTTGACTGTATCTCCCAAACTATAGATCGGACAGAGACGAAAGTGGCACCAATGGAAAGGCCATTCGCTCAGCTTGGGATATAGCCACCACCCGATTTTTTAAAATTCGGGATCTTCACTTTTTTTTGAAATTAGTACAAAACTTTATTCATTTGACTGTATCTCCCAAACTATAGATCGGACAGAGACGAAAGTGGCACCAATGGAAAGGCCATTCGCTCAGCTGGGGATATAGCCACCACCCGATTTTTCTAAAATTCGGGATCTTCACTTTTTTTTTAAATTAGTACAAAACTTTATTCATTTGACTGTATCTCCCAAACTATAGATCGGACAGAGACGAAAGTGGCACCAATGGAAAGGCCATTCGCTCAGCTTGGGATATAGCCACCACCCGATTTTTTTAAAATTCGGGATCTTCACTTTTTTTTTAAATTAGTACAAAACTTTATTCATTTGACTGTATCTCCCAAACTATAGATCGGACAGAGACGAAAGTGGCACCAATGGAAAGGCCATTCGCTCAGCTTGGGATATAGCCACCACCCGATTTTTTTAAAATTCAGGATCTTCACTTTTTTTTTGAAATTAGTACAAAACTTTATTCATTTGACTGTATCTCCCAAACTATAGATCGGACAGAGACGAAAGTGGCACCAATGGAAAGGCCATTCGCTCAGCTTGGGATATAGCCACCACCCGATTTTTTTAAAATTCAGGATCTTCACTTTTTTTTTGAAATTAGTACAAAACTTTATTCATTTGACTGTATCTCCCAAACTATAGATCGGACAGAGACGAAAGTGGCACCAATGGAAAGGCCATTCGCTCAGCTTGGGATATAGCCACCACCCGATTTTTTAAAATTCGGGATCTTCACTTTTTTTTGAAATTAGTACAAAACTTTATTCATTTGACTGTATCTCCCAAACTATAGATCGGACAGAGACGAAAGTGGCACCAATGGAAAGGCCATTCGCTCAGCTTGGGATATAGCCACCACCCGATTTTTTTAAAATTCAGGATCTTCACTTTTTTTTTAAATTAGTACAAAACTTTATTCATTTGACTGTATCTCCCAAACTATAGATCGGACAGAGACGAAAGTGGCACCAATGGAAAGGCCATTCGCTCAGCTTGGGATATAGCCACCACCCGATTTTTTTAAAATTCGGGATCTTCACTTTTCTTTGAAATTAGTACAAAACTTTATTCATTTGACTGTATCTCCCAAACTATAGATCGGACAGAGACGAAAGTGGCACCAATGGAAAGGCCATTCGCTCAGCTTGGGATATAGCCACCACCCGATTTTTTTAAAATTCGGGATCTTCACTTTTTTTTAAATTAGTACAAAACTTTATTCATTTGACTGTATCTCCCAAACTATAGATCGGACAGAGACGAAAGTGGCACCAATGGAAAGGCCATTCGCTCAGCTTGGGATATAGCCACCACCCGATTTTTTTAAAATTCAGGATCTTCACTTTTTTTTGAAATTAGTACAAAACTTTATTCATTTGACTGTATCTCCCAAACTATAGATCGGACAGAGACGAAAGTGGCACCAATGGAAAGGCCATTCGCTCAGCTTGGGATATAGCCACCACCCGATTTTTTAAAATTCGGGATCTTCACTTTTTTTTGAAATTAGTACAAAACTTTATTCATTTGACTGTATCTCCCAAACTATAGATCGGACAGAGACGAAAGTGGCACCAATGGAAAGGCCATTCGCTCAGCTTGGGATATAGCCACCACCCGATTTTCTTAAAATTCAGGATCTTCACTTTTTTTTTAAATTAGTACAAAACTTTATTCATTTGACTGTATCTCCCAAACTATAGATCGGACAGAGACGAAAGTGGCACCAATGGAAAGGCCATTCGCTCAGCTTGGGATATAGCCACCACCCGATTTTTTTTAAATTCGGCATCTTCACTTTTTTTTGAAATTAGTACAAAACTTTATTCATTTGACTGTATCTCCCAAACTATAGATCGGACAGAGACGAAAGTGGCACCAATGGAAAGGCCATTCGCTCAGCTGGGGATATAGCCACCACCCGATTATTCTAAAATTCGGGATCTTCACTTTTTTTTAAATTAGTACAAAACTTTATTCATTTGACTGTATCTCCCAAACTATAGATCGGACAGAGACGAAAGTGGCACCAATGGAAAGACCATTCGCCCAGCTTGGGATATAGCCACCACCCGATTTTTTAAAATTCGGGATCTTCACTTTTTTTTGAAATTAGTACAAAACTTTATTCATTTGACTGTATCTCCCAAACTATAGATCGGACAGAGACGAAAGTGGCACCAATGGAAAGGCCATTCGCTCAGCTGGGGATATAGCCACCACCCGATTTTTCTAAAATTCGGGATCTTCACTTTTTTTTTAAATTAGTACAAAACTTTATTCATTTGACTGTATCTCCCAAACTATAGATCGGACAGAGACGAAAGTGGCACCAATGGAAAGGCCATTCGCTCAGCTTGGGATATAGCCACCACCCGATTTTCTTAAAATTCAGGATCTTCACTTTTTTTTTAAATTAGTACAAAACTTTATTCATTTGACTGTATCTCCCAAACTATAGATCGGACAGAGACGAAAGTGGCACCAATGGAAAGGCCATTCGCTCAGCTTGGGATATAGCCACCACCCGATTTTTTTAAATTCGGCATCTTCACTTTTTTTTGAAATTAGTACAAAACTTTATTCATTTGACTGTATCTCCCAAACTATAGATCGGACAGAGACGAAAGTGGCACCAATGGAAAGGCCATTCGCTCAGCTTGGGATATAGCCACCACCCGATTTTTTAAAATTCGGGATCTTCACTTTTTTTTGAAATTAGTACAAAACTTTATTCATTTGACTGTATCTCCCAAACTATAGATCGGACAGAGACGAAAGTGGCACCAATGGAAAGGCCATTCGCTCAGCTGGGGATATAGCCACCACCCGATTTTTCTAAAATTCGGGATCTTCACTTTTTTTTTAAATTAGTACAAAACTTTATTCATTTGACTGTATCTCCCAAACTATAGATCGGACAGAGACGAAAGTGGCACCAATGGAAAGACCATTCGCCCAGCTTGGGATATAGCCACCACCCGATTTTTTAAAATTCGGGATCTTCACTTTTTTTTGAAATTAGTACAAAACTTTATTCATTTGACTGTATCTCCCAAACTATAGATCGGACAGAGACGAAAGTGGCACCAATGGAAAGGCCATTCGCTCAGCTTGGGATATAGCCACCACCCGATTTTTTTAAAATTCAGGATCTTCACTTTTTTTTTGAAATTAGTACAAAACTTTATTCATTTGACTGTATCTCCCAAACTATAGATCGGACAGAGACGAAAGTGGCACCAATGGAAAGGCCATTCGCTCAGCTTGGGATATAGCCACCACCCGATTTTTTAAAATTCGGGATCTTCACTTTTTTTTGAAATTAGTACAAAACTTTATTCATTTGACTGTATCTCCCAAACTATAGATCGGACAGAGACGAAAGTGGCACCAATGGAAAGGCCATTCGCTCAGCTGGGGATATAGCCACCACCCGATTTTTCTAAAATTCGGGATCTTCACTTTTTTTTTAAATTAGTACAAAACTTTATTCATTTGACTGTATCTCCCAAACTATAGATCGGACAGAGACGAAAGTGGCACCAATGGAAAGGCCATTCGCTCAGCTTGGGATATAGCCACCACCCGATTTTTTTAAAATTCGGGATCTTCACTTTTTTTTTAAATTAGTACAAAACTTTATTCATTTGACTGTATCTCCCAAACTATAGATCGGACAGAGACGAAAGTGGCACCAATGGAAAGGCCATTCGCTCAGCTTGGGATATAGCCACCACCCGATTTTTTTAAAATTCAGGATCTTCACTTTTTTTTTGAAATTAGTACAAAACTTTATTCATTTGACTGTATCTCCCAAACTATAGATCGGACAGAGACGAAAGTGGCACCAATGGAAAGGCCATTCGCTCAGCTTGGGATATAGCCACCACCCGATTTTTTAAAATTCGGGATCTTCACTTTTCTTTGAAATTAGTACAAAACTTTATTCATTTGACTGTATCTCCCAAACTATAGATCGGACAGAGACGAAAGTGGCACCAATGGAAAGGCCATTCGCTCAGCTTGGGATATAGCCACCACCCGATTTCTTAAAATTCGGGATCTTCACTTTTTTTTTAAATTAGTACAAAACTTTATTCATTTGACTGTATCTCCCAAACTATAGATCGGACAGAGACGAAAGTGGCACCAATGGAAAGGCCATTCGCTCAGCTTGGGATATAGCCACCACCCGATTTTTTTAAAATTCCGGATCTTCACTTTTTTTTGAAATTAGTACAAAACTTTATTCATTTGACTGTATCTCCCAAACTATAGATCGGACAGAGACGAAAGTGGCACCAATGGAAAGGCCATTCGCTCAGCTTGGGATATAGCCACCACCCGATTTTTTTAAAATTCAGGATCTTCACTTGTTTTTTGAAATTAGTACAAAACTTTATTCATTTGACTGTATCTCCCAAACTATAGATCGGACAGAGACGAAAGTGGCACCAATGGAAAGGCAATTCGCTCAGCTTGGGATATAGCCACCACCCGATTTTTTAAAATTCAGGATCTTCACTTTTTTTTTGAAATTAGTACAAAACTTTATTCATTTGACTGTATCTCCCAAACTATAGATCGGACAGAGACGAAAGTGGCACCAATGGAAAGGCCATTCGCTCAGCTTGGGATATAGCCACCACCCGATTTTTTTAAAATTCGGGATCTTCACTTTTTTTTTAAATTAGTACAAAACTTTATTCATTTGACTGTATCTCCCAAACTATAGATCGGACAGAGACGAAAGTGGCACCAATGGAAAGGCCATTCGCTCAGCTTGGGATATAGCCACCACCCGATTTTTTTAAAATTCAGGATCTTCACTTTTTTTTTAAATTAGTACAAAACTTTATTCATTTGACTGTATCTCCCAAACTATAGATCGGACAGAGACGAAAGTGGCACCAATGGAAAGGCCATTCGCTCAGCTTGGGATATAGCCACCACCCGATTTTTTTAAAATTCGGGATCTTCACTTTTCTTTGAAATTAGTACAAAACTTTATTCATTTGACTGTATCTCCCAAACTATAGATCGGACAGAGACGAAAGTGGCACCAATGGAAAGGCCATTCGCTCAGCTTGGGATATAGCCACCACCCGATTTTTTTAAAATTCGGGATCTTCACTTTTTTTTAAATTAGTACAAAACTTTATTCATTTGACTGTATCTCCCAAACTATAGATCGGACAGAGACGAAAGTGGCACCAATGGAAAGGCCATTCGCTCAGCTTGGGATATAGCCACCACCCGATTTTTTTAAAATTCAGGATCTTCACTTTTTTTTTGAAATTAGTACAAAACTTTATTCATTTGACTGTATCTCCCAAACTATAGATCGGACAGAGACGAAAGTGGCACCAATGGAAAGGCCATTCGCTCAGCTTGGGATATAGCCACCACCCGATTTTTTAAAATTCGGGATCTTCACTTTTTTTTGAAATTAGTACAAAACTTTATTCATTTGACTGTATCTCCCAAACTATAGATCGGACAGAGACGAAAGTGGCACCAATGGAAAGGCCATTCGCTCAGCTTGGGATATAGCCACCACCCGATTTTCTTAAAATTCAGGATCTTCACTTTTTTTTTAAATTAGTACAAAACTTTATTCATTTGACTGTATCTCCCAAACTATAGATCGGACAGAGACGAAAGTGGCACCAATGGAAAGGCCATTCGCTCAGCTTGGGATATAGCCACCACCCGATTTTTTTTAAATTCGGCATCTTCACTTTTTTTTGAAATTAGTACAAAACTTTATTCATTTGACTGTATCTCCCAAACTATAGATCGGACAGAGACGAAAGTGGCACCAATGGAAAGGCCATTCGCTCAGCTGGGGATATAGCCACCACCCGATTATTCTAAAATTCGGGATCTTCACTTTTTTTTAAATTAGTACAAAACTTTATTCATTTGACTGTATCTCCCAAACTATAGATCGGACAGAGACGAAAGTGGCACCAATGGAAAGACCATTCGCCCAGCTTGGGATATAGCCACCACCCGATTTTTTAAAATTCGGGATCTTCACTTTTTTTTGAAATTAGTACAAAACTTTATTCATTTGACTGTATCTCCCAAACTATAGATCGGACAGAGACGAAAGTGGCACCAATGGAAAGGCCATTCGCTCAGCTGGGGATATAGCCACCACCCGATTTTTCTAAAATTCGGGATCTTCACTTTTTTTTTAAATTAGTACAAAACTTTATTCATTTGACTGTATCTCCCAAACTATAGATCGGACAGAGACGAAAGTGGCACCAATGGAAAGGCCATTCGCTCAGCTTGGGATATAGCCACCACCCGATTTTCTTAAAATTCAGGATCTTCACTTTTTTTTTAAATTAGTACAAAACTTTATTCATTTGACTGTATCTCCCAAACTATAGATCGGACAGAGACGAAAGTGGCACCAATGGAAAGGCCATTCGCTCAGCTTGGGATATAGCCACCACCCGATTTTTTTTAAATTCGGCATCTTCACTTTTTTTTGAAATTAGTACAAAACTTTATTCATTTGACTGTATCTCCCAAACTATAGATCGGACAGAGACGAAAGTGGCACCAATGGAAAGGCCATTCGCTCAGCTTGGGATATAGCCACCACCCGATTTTTTAAAATTCGGGATCTTCACTTTTTTTTGAAATTAGTACAAAACTTTATTCATTTGACTGTATCTCCCAAACTATAGATCGGACAGAGACGAAAGTGGCACCAATGGAAAGGCCATTCGCTCAGCTGGGGATATAGCCACCACCCGATTTTTCTAAAATTCGGGATCTTCACTTTTTTTTTAAATTAGTACAAAACTTTATTCATTTGACTGTATCTCCCAAACTATAGATCGGACAGAGACGAAAGTGGCACCAATGGAAAGACCATTCGCCCAGCTTGGGATATAGCCACCACCCGATTTTTTAAAATTCGGGATCTTCACTTTTTTTTGAAATTAGTACAAAACTTTATTCATTTGACTGTATCTCCCAAACTATAGATCGGACAGAGACGAAAGTGGCACCAATGGAAAGGCCATTCGCTCAGCTTGGGATATAGCCACCACCCGATTTTTTTAAAATTCAGGATCTTCACTTTTTTTTTGAAATTAGTACAAAACTTTATTCATTTGACTGTATCTCCCAAACTATAGATCGGACAGAGACGAAAGTGGCACCAATGGAAAGGCCATTCGCTCAGCTTGGGATATAGCCACCACCCGATTTTTTAAAATTCGGGATCTTCACTTTTTTTTGAAATTAGTACAAAACTTTATTCATTTGACTGTATCTCCCAAACTATAGATCGGACAGAGACGAAAGTGGCACCAATGGAAAGGCCATTCGCTCAGCTGGGGATATAGCCACCACCCGATTTTTCTAAAATTCGGGATCTTCACTTTTTTTTTAAATTAGTACAAAACTTTATTCATTTGACTGTATCTCCCAAACTATAGATCGGACAGAGACGAAAGTGGCACCAATGGAAAGGCCATTCGCTCAGCTTGGGATATAGCCACCACCCGATTTTTTTAAAATTCGGGATCTTCACTTTTTTTTTAAATTAGTACAAAACTTTATTCATTTGACTGTATCTCCCAAACTATAGATCGGACAGAGACGAAAGTGGCACCAATGGAAAGGCCATTCGCTCAGCTTGGGATATAGCCACCACCCGATTTTTTTAAAATTCAGGATCTTCACTTTTTTTTTGAAATTAGTACAAAACTTTATTCATTTGACTGTATCTCCCAAACTATAGATCGGACAGAGACGAAAGTGGCACCAATGGAAAGGCCATTCGCTCAGCTTGGGATATAGCCACCACCCGATTTTTTAAAATTCGGGATCTTCACTTTTCTTTGAAATTAGTACAAAACTTTATTCATTTGACTGTATCTCCCAAACTATAGATCGGACAGAGACGAAAGTGGCACCAATGGAAAGGCCATTCGCTCAGCTTGGGATATAGCCACCACCCGATTTCTTAAAATTCGGGATCTTCACTTTTTTTTTAAATTAGTACAAAACTTTATTCATTTGACTGTATCTCCCAAACTATAGATCGGACAGAGACGAAAGTGGCACCAATGGAAAGGCCATTCGCTCAGCTTGGGATATAGCCACCACCCGATTTTTTTAAAATTCCGGATCTTCACTTTTTTTTGAAATTAGTACAAAACTTTATTCATTTGACTGTATCTCCCAAACTATAGATCGGACAGAGACGAAAGTGGCACCAATGGAAAGGCCATTCGCTCAGCTTGGGATATAGCCACCACCCGATTTTTTTAAAATTCAGGATCTTCACTTGTTTTTTGAAATTAGTACAAAACTTTATTCATTTGACTGTATCTCCCAAACTATAGATCGGACAGAGACGAAAGTGGCACCAATGGAAAGGCCATTCGCTCAGCTTGGGATATAGCCACCACCCGATTTTTTAAAATTCGGGATCTTCACTTTTCTTTGAAATTAGTACAAAACTTTATTCATTTGACTGTATCTCCCAAACTATAGATCGGACAGAGACGAAAGTGGCACCAATGGAAAGGCCATTCGCTCAGCTTGGGATATAGCCACCACCCGATTTTTTTAAAATTCGGGATCTTCACTTTTTTTTGAAATTAGTACAAAACTTTATTCATTTGACTGTATCTCCCAAACTATAGATCGGACAGAGACGAAAGTGGCACCAATGGAAAGGCCATTCGCTCAGCTTGGGATATAGCCACCCCCCGATTTTTTAAAATTCGGGATCTTCACTTTTTTTTGAAATTAGTACAAAACTTTATTCATTTGACTGTATCTCCCAAACTATAGATCGGACAGAGACGAAAGTGGCACCAATGGAAAGGCCATTCGCTCAGCTTGGGATATAGCCACCACCCGATTTTTTAAAATTCGGGATCTTCACTTTTCTTTGAAATTAGTACAAAACTTTATTCATTTGACTGTATCTCCCAAACTATAGATCGGACAGAGACGAAAGTGGCACCAATGGAAAGGCCATTCGCTCAGCTTGGGATATAGCCACCACCCGATTTTTTTAAAATTCGGGATCTTCACTTTTTTTTTAAATTAGTACAAAACTTTATTCATTTGACTGTATCTCCCAAACTATAGATCGGACAGAGACGAAAGTGGCACCAATGGAAAGGCCATTCGCTCAGCTGGGGATATAGCCACCACCCGATTTTTTAAAATTCGGGATCTTCACTTTTTTTTGAAATTAGTACAAAACTTTATTCATTTGACTGTATCTCCCAAACTATAGATCGGACAGAGACGAAAGTGGCACCAATGGAAAGGCCATTCGCTCTGCTGGGGATATAGCCACCACCCGATTTTTCTAAAATTCGGGATCTTCACTTTTTTTTTAAATTAGTACAAAACTTTATTCATTTGACTGTATCTCCCAAACTATAGATCGGACAGAGACGAAAGTGGCACCAATGGAAAGGCCATTCGCTCAGCTTGGGATATAGCCACCACCCGATTTTCTTAAAATTCAGGATCTTCACTTTTTTTTTAAATTAGTACAAAACTTTATTCATTTGACTGTATCTCCCAAACTATAGATCGGACAGAGACGAAAGTGGCACCAATGGAAAGGCCATTCGCTCAGCTTGGGAAATAGCCACCACCCGATTTTTTTTAAATCGGCATCTTCACTTTTTTTTGAAATTAGTACAAAACTTTATTCATTTGACTGTATCTCCCAAACTATAGATCGGACAGAGACGAAAGTGGCACCAATGGAAAGGCCATTCGCTCAGCTTGGGATATAGCCACCACCCGATTTTTTAAAATTCGGGATCTTCACTTTTTTTTGAAATTAGTACAAAACTTTATTCATTTGACTGTATCTCCCAAACTATAGATCGGACAGAGACGAAAGTGGCACCAATGGAAAGGCCATTCGCTCAGCTGGGGATATAGCCACCACCCGATTTTTCTAAAATTCGGGATCTTCACTTTTTTTTTAAATTAGTACAAAACTTTATTCATTTGACTGTATCTCCCAAACTATAGATCGGACAGAGACGAAAGTGGCACCAATGGAAAGACCATTCGCCCAGCTTGGGATATAGCCACCACCCGATTTTTTAAAATTCGGGATCTTCACTTTTTTTTGAAATTAGTACAAAACTTTATTCATTTGACTGTATCTCCCAAACTATAGATCGGACAGAGACGAAAGTGGCACCAATGGAAAGGCCATTCGCTCAGCTTGGGATATAGCCACCACCCGATTTTTTTAAAATTCAGGATCTTCACTTTTTTTTTGAAATTAGTACAAAACTTTATTCATTTGACTGTATCTCCCAAACTATAGATCGGACAGAGACGAAAGTGGCACCAATGGAAAGGCCATTCGCTCAGCTTGGGATATAGCCACCACCCGATTTTTTAAAATTCGGGATCTTCACTTTTTTTTGAAATTAGTACAAAACTTTATTCATTTGACTGTATCTCCCAAACTATAGATCGGACAGAGACGAAAGTGGCACCAATGGAAAGGCCATTCGCTCAGCTTGGGATATAGCCACCACCCGATTTTTTTAAAATTCGGGATCTTCACTTTTTTTTGAAATTAGTACAAAACTTTATTCATTTGACTGTATCTCCCAAACTATAGATCGGACAGAGACGAAAGTGGCACCAATGGAAAGGCCATTCGCTCAGCTTGGGATATAGCCACCCCCCGATTTTTTAAAATTCGGGATCTTCACTTTTTTTTGAAATTAGTACAAAACTTTATTCATTTGACTGTATCTCCCAAACTATAGATCGGACAGAGACGAAAGTGGCACCAATGGAAAGGCCATTCGCTCAGCTTGGGATATAGCCACCACCCGATTTTTTAAAATTCGGGATCTTCACTTTTCTTTGAAATTAGTACAAAACTTTATTCATTTGACTGTATCTCCCAAACTATAGATCGGACAGAGACGAAAGTGGCACCAATGGAAAGGCCATTCGCTCAGCTTGGGATATAGCCACCACCCGATTTTTTTAAAATTCGGGATCTTCACTTTTTTTTTAAATTAGTACAAAACTTTATTCATTTGACTGTATCTCCCAAACTATAGATCGGACAGAGACGAAAGTGGCACCAATGGAAAGGCCATTCGCTCAGCTGGGGATATAGCCACCACCCGATTTTTTAAAATTCGGGATCTTCACTTTTTTTTGAAATTAGTACAAAACTTTATTCATTTGACTGTATCTCCCAAACTATAGATCGGACAGAGACGAAAGTGGCACCAATGGAAAGGCCATTCGCTCAGCTGGGGATATAGCCACCACCCGATTTTTCTAAAATTCGGGATCTTCACTTTTTTTTTAAATTAGTACAAAACTTTATTCATTTGACTGTATCTCCCAAACTATAGATCGGACAGAGACGAAAGTGGCACCAATGGAAAGGCCATTCGCTCAGCTTGGGATATAGCCACCACCCGATTTTCTTAAAATTCAGGATCTTCACTTTTTTTTTAAATTAGTACAAAACTTTATTCATTTGACTGTATCTCCCAAACTATAGATCGGACAGAGACGAAAGTGGCACCAATGGAAAGGCCATTCGCTCAGCTTGGGAAATAGCCACCACCCGATTTTTTTTAAATCGGCATCTTCACTTTTTTTTGAAATTAGTACAAAACTTTATTCATTTGACTGTATCTCCCAAACTATAGATCGGACAGAGACGAAAGTGGCACCAATGGAAAGGCCATTCGCTCAGCTTGGGATATAGCCACCACCCGATTTTTTAAAATTCGGGATCTTCACTTTTTTTTGAAATTAGTACAAAACTTTATTCATTTGACTGTATCTCCCAAACTATAGATCGGACAGAGACGAAAGTGGCACCAATGGAAAGGCCATTCGCTCAGCTGGGGATATAGCCACCACCCGATTTTTCTAAAATTCGGGATCTTCACTTTTTTTTTAAATTAGTACAAAACTTTATTCATTTGACTGTATCTCCCAAACTATAGATCGGACAGAGACGAAAGTGGCACCAATGGAAAGACCATTCGCCCAGCTTGGGATATAGCCACCACCCGATTTTTTAAAATTCGGGATCTTCACTTTTTTTTGAAATTAGTACAAAACTTTATTAATTTGACTGTATCTCCCAAACTATAGATCGGACAGAGACGAAAGTGGCACCAATGGAAAGGCCATTCGCTCAGCTTGGGATATAGCCACCACCCGATTTTTTTAAAATTCAGGATCTTCACTTTTTTTTTGAAATTAGTACAAAACTTTATTCATTTGACTGTATCTCCCAAACTATAGATCGGACAGAGACGAAAGTGGCACCAATGGAAAGGCCATTCGCTCAGCTTGGGATATAGCCACCACCCGATTTTTTAAAATTCGGGATCTTCACTTTTTTTTGAAATTAGTACAAAACTTTATTCATTTGACTGTATCTCCCAAACTATAGATCGGACAGAGACGAAAGTGGCACCAATGGAAAGGCCATTCGCTCAGCTGGGGATATAGCCACCACCCGATTTTTCTAAAATTCGGGATCTTCACTTTTTTTTTAAATTAGTACAAAACTTTATTCATTTGACTGTATCTCCCAAACTATAGATCGGACAGAGACGAAAGTGGCACCAATGGAAAGGCCATTCGCTCAGCTTGGGATATAGCCACCACCCGATTTTTTTAAAATTCGGGATCTTCACTTTTTTTTTAAATTAGTACAAAACTTTATTCATTTGACTGTATCTCCCAAACTATAGATCGGACAGAGACGAAAGTGGCACCAATGGAAAGGCCATTCGCTCAGCTGGGGATATAGCCACCACCCGATTTTTTAAAATTCGGGATCTTCACTTTTTTTTGAAATTAGTACAAAACTTTATTCATTTGACTGTATCTCCCAAACTATAGATCGGACAGAGACGAAAGTGGCACCAATGGAAAGGCCATTCGCTCTGCTGGGGATATAGCCACCACCCGATTTTTCTAAAATTCGGGATCTTCACTTTTTTTTTAAATTAGTACAAAACTTTATTCATTTGACTGTATCTCCCAAACTATAGATCGGACAGAGACGAAAGTGGCACCAATGGAAAGGCCATTCGCTCAGCTTGGGATATAGCCACCACCCGATTTTCTTAAAATTCAGGATCTTCACTTTTTTTTTAAATTAGTACAAAACTTTATTCATTTGACTGTATCTCCCAAACTATAGATCGGACAGAGACGAAAGTGGCACCAATGGAAAGGCCATTCGCTCAGCTTGGGAAATAGCCACCACCCGATTTTTTTTAAATCGGCATCTTCACTTTTTTTTGAAATTAGTACAAAACTTTATTCATTTGACTGTATCTCCCAAACTATAGATCGGACAGAGACGAAAGTGGCACCAATGGAAAGGCCATTCGCTCAGCTTGGGATATAGCCACCACCCGATTTTTTAAAATTCGGGATCTTCACTTTTTTTTGAAATTAGTACAAAACTTTATTCATTTGACTGTATCTCCCAAACTATAGATCGGACAGAGACGAAAGTGGCACCAATGGAAAGGCCATTCGCTCAGCTGGGGATATAGCCACCACCCGATTTTTCTAAAATTCGGGATCTTCACTTTTTTTTTAAATTAGTACAAAACTTTATTCATTTGACTGTATCTCCCAAACTATAGATCGGACAGAGACGAAAGTGGCACCAATGGAAAGACCATTCGCCCAGCTTGGGATATAGCCACCACCCGATTTTTTAAAATTCGGGATCTTCACTTTTTTTTGAAATTAGTACAAAACTTTATTCATTTGACTGTATCTCCCAAACTATAGATCGGACAGAGACGAAAGTGGCACCAATGGAAAGGCCATTCGCTCAGCTTGGGATATAGCCACCACCCGATTTTTTTAAAATTCAGGATCTTCACTTTTTTTTTGAAATTAGTACAAAACTTTATTCATTTGACTGTATCTCCCAAACTATAGATCGGACAGAGACGAAAGTGGCACCAATGGAAAGGCCATTCGCTCAGCTTGGGATATAGCCACCACCCGATTTTTTAAAATTCGGGATCTTCACTTTTTTTTGAAATTAGTACAAAACTTTATTCATTTGACTGTATCTCCCAAACTATAGATCGGACAGAGACGAAAGTGGCACCAATGGAAAGGCCATTCGCTCAGCTTGGGATATAGCCACCACCCGATTTTTTTAAAATTCGGGATCTTCACTTTTTTTTGAAATTAGTACAAAACTTTATTCATTTGACTGTATCTCCCAAACTATAGATCGGACAGAGACGAAAGTGGCACCAATGGAAAGGCCATTCGCTCAGCTTGGGATATAGCCACCCCCCGATTTTTTAAAATTCGGGATCTTCACTTTTTTTTGAAATTAGTACAAAACTTTATTCATTTGACTGTATCTCCCAAACTATAGATCGGACAGAGACGAAAGTGGCACCAATGGAAAGGCCATTCGCTCAGCTTGGGATATAGCCACCACCCGATTTTTTAAAATTCGGGATCTTCACTTTTCTTTGAAATTAGTACAAAACTTTATTCATTTGACTGTATCTCCCAAACTATAGATCGGACAGAGACGAAAGTGGCACCAATGGAAAGGCCATTCGCTCAGCTTGGGATATAGCCACCACCCGATTTTTTTAAAATTCGGGATCTTCACTTTTTTTTTAAATTAGTACAAAACTTTATTCATTTGACTGTATCTCCCAAACTATAGATCGGACAGAGACGAAAGTGGCACCAATGGAAAGGCCATTCGCTCAGCTGGGGATATAGCCACCACCCGATTTTTTAAAATTCGGGATCTTCACTTTTTTTTGAAATTAGTACAAAACTTTATTCATTTGACTGTATCTCCCAAACTATAGATCGGACAGAGACGAAAGTGGCACCAATGGAAAGGCCATTCGCTCAGCTGGGGATATAGCCACCACCCGATTTTTCTAAAATTCGGGATCTTCACTTTTTTTTTAAATTAGTACAAAACTTTATTCATTTGACTGTATCTCCCAAACTATAGATCGGACAGAGACGAAAGTGGCACCAATGGAAAGGCCATTCGCTCAGCTTGGGATATAGCCACCACCCGATTTTCTTAAAATTCAGGATCTTCACTTTTTTTTTAAATTAGTACAAAACTTTATTCATTTGACTGTATCTCCCAAACTATAGATCGGACAGAGACGAAAGTGGCACCAATGGAAAGGCCATTCGCTCAGCTTGGGAAATAGCCACCACCCGATTTTTTTTAAATCGGCATCTTCACTTTTTTTTGAAATTAGTACAAAACTTTATTCATTTGACTGTATCTCCCAAACTATAGATCGGACAGAGACGAAAGTGGCACCAATGGAAAGGCCATTCGCTCAGCTTGGGATATAGCCACCACCCGATTTTTTAAAATTCGGGATCTTCACTTTTTTTTGAAATTAGTACAAAACTTTATTCATTTGACTGTATCTCCCAAACTATAGATCGGACAGAGACGAAAGTGGCACCAATGGAAAGGCCATTCGCTCAGCTGGGGATATAGCCACCACCCGATTTTTCTAAAATTCGGGATCTTCACTTTTTTTTTAAATTAGTACAAAACTTTATTCATTTGACTGTATCTCCCAAACTATAGATCGGACAGAGACGAAAGTGGCACCAATGGAAAGACCATTCGCCCAGCTTGGGATATAGCCACCACCCGATTTTTTAAAATTCGGGATCTTCACTTTTTTTTGAAATTAGTACAAAACTTTATTAATTTGACTGTATCTCCCAAACTATAGATCGGACAGAGACGAAAGTGGCACCAATGGAAAGGCCATTCGCTCAGCTTGGGATATAGCCACCACCCGATTTTTTTAAAATTCAGGATCTTCACTTTTTTTTTGAAATTAGTACAAAACTTTATTCATTTGACTGTATCTCCCAAACTATAGATCGGACAGAGACGAAAGTGGCACCAATGGAAAGGCCATTCGCTCAGCTTGGGATATAGCCACCACCCGATTTTTTAAAATTCGGGATCTTCACTTTTTTTTGAAATTAGTACAAAACTTTATTCATTTGACTGTATCTCCCAAACTATAGATCGGACAGAGACGAAAGTGGCACCAATGGAAAGGCCATTCGCTCAGCTGGGGATATAGCCACCACCCGATTTTTCTAAAATTCGGGATCTTCACTTTTTTTTTAAATTAGTACAAAACTTTATTCATTTGACTGTATCTCCCAAACTATAGATCGGACAGAGACGAAAGTGGCACCAATGGAAAGGCCATTCGCTCAGCTTGGGATATAGCCACCACCCGATTTTTTTAAAATTCGGGATCTTCACTTTTTTTTTAAATTAGTACAAAACTTTATTCATTTGACTGTATCTCCCAAACTATAGATCGGACAGAGACGAAAGTGGCACCAATGGAAAGGCCATTCGCTCAGCTTGGGATATAGCCACCACCCGATTTTTTTAAAATTCAGGATCTTCACTTTTTTTTTGAAATTAGTACAAAACTTTATTCATTTGACTGTATCTCCCAAACTATAGATCGGACAGAGACGAAAGTGGCACCAATGGAAAGGCCATTCGCTCAGCTTGGGATATAGCCACCACCCGATTTTTTAAAATTCGGGATCTTCACTTTTCTTTGAAATTAGTACAAAACTTTATTCATTTGACTGTATCTCCCAAACTATAGATCGGACAGAGACGAAAGTGGCACCAATGGAAAGGCCATTCGCTCAGCTTGGGATATAGCCACCACCCGATTTCTTAAAATTCGGGATCTTCACTTTTTTTTTAAATTAGTACAAAACTTTATTCATTTGACTGTATCTCCCAAACTATAGATCGGACAGAGACGAAAGTGGCACCAATGGAAAGGCCATTCGCTCAGCTTGGGATATAGCCACCACCCGATTTTTTTAAAATTCCGGATCTTCACTTTTTTTTTAAATTAGTACAAAACTTTATTCATTTGACTGTATCTCCCAAACTATAGATCGGACAGAGACGAAAGTGGCACCAATGGAAAGGCCATTCGCTCAGCTTGGGATATAGCCACCACCCGATTTTTTTAAAATTCGGGATCTTCACTTTTTTTTGAAATTAGTACAAAACTTTATTCATTTGACTGTATCTCCCAAACTATAGATCGGACAGAGACGAAAGTGGCACCAATGGAAAGGCCATTCGCTCAGCTTGGGATATAGCCACCCCCCGATTTTTTAAAATTCGGGATCTTCACTTTTTTTTGAAATTAGTACAAAACTTTATTCATTTGACTGTATCTCCCAAACTATAGATCGGACAGAGACGAAAGTGGCACCAATGGAAAGGCCATTCGCTCAGCTTGGGATATAGCCACCACCCGATTTTTTTAAAATTCGGGATCTTCACTTTTTTTTTAAATTAGTACAAAACTTTATTCATTTGACTGTATCTCCCAAACTATAGATCGGACAGAGACGAAAGTGGCACCAATGGAAAGGCCATTCGCTCAGCTTGGGATATAGCCACCACCCGATTTTTTTAAAATTCAGGATCTTCACTTTTTTTTTGAAATTAGTACAAAACTTTATTCATTTGACTGTATCTCCCAAACTATAGATCGGACAGAGACGAAAGTGGCACCAATGGAAAGGCCATTCGCTCAGCTTGGGATATAGCCACCACCCGATTTTTTAAAATTCGGGATCTTCACTTTTCTTTGAAATTAGTACAAAACTTTATTCATTTGACTGTATCTCCCAAACTATAGATCGGACAGAGACGAAAGTGGCACCAATGGAAAGGCCATTCGCTCAGCTTGGGATATAGCCACCACCCGATTTTTTAAAAATTCGGGATCTTCACTTTTTTTTTAAATTAGTACAAAACTTTATTCATTTGACTGTATCTTCCAAACTATAGATCGGACAGAGACGAAAGTGGCACCAATGGAAAGGCCATTCGCTCAGCTAGGGATATAGCCACCACCCGATTTTTTTAAAATTCGGGATCTTCACTTTTTTTTGAAATTAGTACAAAACTTTATTCATTTGACTGTATCTCCCAAACTATAGATCGAACAGAGACGAAAGTGGCACCAATGGAAAGGCCATTCGCCCAGCTTGGGATATAGCCACCACCCGATTTTTTTAAAATTCGGGATCTTCACTTTTTTTTTAAATTAGTACAAAACTTTATTCATTTGACTGTATCTCCCAAACTATAGATCGGACAGAGACGAAAGTGGCACCAATGGAAAGGCCATTCGCTCAGCTTGGGATATAGCCACCACCCGATTTTTTTAAAATTCAGGATCTTCACTTTTTTTTTGAAATTAGTACAAAACTTTATTCATTTGACTGTATCTCCCAAACTATAGATCGGACAGAGACGAAAGTGGCACCAATGGAAAGGCCATTCGCTCAGCTTGGGATATAGCCACCACCCGATTTTTTAAAATTCGGGATCTTCACTTTTCTTTGAAATTAGTACAAAACTTTATTCATTTGACTGTATCTCCCAAACTATAGATCGGACAGAGACGAAAGTGGCACCAATGGAAAGGCCATTCGCTCAGCTTGGGATATAGCCACCACCCGATTTTTTTAAAATTCGGGATCTTCACTTTTTTTTTTAAATTAGTACAAAACTTTATTCATTTGACTGTATCTTCCAAACTATAGATCGGACAGAGACGAAAGTGGCACCAATGGAAAGGCCATTCGCTCAGCTAGGGATATAGCCACCACCCGATTTTTTTAAAATTCGGGATCTTCACTTTTTTTTGAAATTAGTACAAAACTTTATTCATTTGACTGTATCTCCCAAACTATAGATCGGACAGAGACGAAAGTGGCACCAATGGAAAGGCCATTCGCACAGCTTGGGATATAGCCACCCCCCGATTTTTTTAAAATTCGGGATCTTCACTTTTTTTTAAATTAGTACAAAACTTCATTCATTTGACTGTATCTCCCAAACTATAGATCGGACAGAGACGAAAGTGGCACCAATGGAAAGGCCATTCGCTCAGCTTGGGATATAGCCACCACCCGATTTTTTTAAAATTCGGGATCTTCACTTTTTTTTGAAATTAGTACAAAACTTTATTCATTTGACTGTATCTCCCAAACTATAGATCGGACAGAGACGAAAGTGGCACCAATGGAAAGGCCATTCGCTCAGCTTGGGATATAGCCACCACCCGATTTTTTTAAAAGTCGGGATCTTCACTTTTTTTTAAATTAGTACAAAACTTTATTCATTTGACTGTATCTCCCAAACTATAGATCGGACAGAGACGAAAGTGGCACCAATGGAAAGGCCATTCGCTCAGCTTGGGATATAGCCACCACCCGATTTTTTTAAAATTCGGGATCTTCACTTTTTTTTTGAAATTAGTACAAAACTTTATTCATTTGACTGTATCTCCCAAACTATAGATCGGACAGAGACGAAAGTGGCACCAATTGAAAGGCCATTCGCTCAGCTTGGGATATAGCCACCACCCGATTTTTTAAAAATTCGGGATCTTTACTTTTTTTTGAAATTAGTACAAAACTTTATTCATTTGACTGTATCTCCCAAACTATAGATCGGACAGAGACGAAAGTGGCACCAATTGAAAGGCCATTCGCTCAGCTTGGGATATAGCCACCACCCGATTTTTTTAAAATTCGGGATCTTCACTTTTTTTTTAAATTAGTACAAAACTTTATTAATTTGACTGTATCTCCCAAACTATAGATCGGACAGAGACGAAAGTGGCACCAATGGAAAGGCCATTCGCTCAGCTTGGGATATAGCCACCACCCGATTTTTTTAAAATTCGGGATCTTCACTTTTTTTTTAAATTAGTACAAAACTTTATTCATTTGACTGTATCTCCCAAACTATAGATCGGACAGAGACGAAAGTGGCACCAATGGAAAGGCCATTCGCTCAGCTTGGGATATAGCCACCACCAGATTTTTTTAAAATTCGGCATCTTCACTTTTTTTTTAAATTAGTACAAAACTTTATTCATTTGACTGTATCTCCCAAACTATAGATCGGACAGAGACGAAAGTGGCACCAATGGAAAGGCCATTCGCTCAGCTTGGGATATAGCCACCACCCGATTTTTTAAAATTCGGGATCTTCACTTTTTTTTGAAATTAGTACAAAACTTTATTCATTTGACTGTATCTCCCAAACTATAGATCGGACAGAGACGAAAGTGGCACCAATTGAAAGGCCATTCGCTCAGCTTGGGATATAGCCACCACCCGATTTTTTAAAATTCGGGATCTTCACTTTTTTTTGAAATTAGTACAAAACTTTATTAATTTGACTGTATCTCCCAAACTATAGATCGGACAGAGATGAAAGTGGCACCAATGGAAAGGCCATTCGCTCAGCTTGGGATATAGCCACCACCCGATTTTTTAAAATTCGGGATCTTCACTTTTTTTTGAAATTAGTACAAAACTTTATTCATTTGACTGTATCTCCCAAACTATAGATCGGACAGAGACGAAAGTGGCACCAATGGAAAGGCCATTCGCTCAGCTTGGGATATAGCCACCACCCGATTTTTTAAAAATTCGGGATCTTCACTTTTTTTTGAAATTAGTACAAAACTTTATTAATTTGACTGTATCTCCCAAACTATAGATCAGACAGAGACGAAAGTGGCACCAATGGAAAGGCCATTCGCTCAGCTTGGGATATAGCCACCACCCGATTTTTTTAAAATTCGGGATCTTCACTTTTTTTTTAAATTAGTACAAAACTTTATTCATTTGACTGTATCTCCCAAACTATAGATCGGACAGAGACGAAAGTGGCACCAATGGAAAGGCCATTCGCTCAGCTTGGGATATAGCCACCACCCGATTTTTTTAAAATTCGGGATCTTCACTTTTTTTTGAAATTAGTACAAAACTTTATTCATTTGACTGTATCTCCCAAACTATAGATCGGACAGAGACGAAAGTGGCACCAATTGAAAGGCCATTCGCTCAGCTTGGGATATAGCCACCACCCGATTTTTTAAAAATTCGGGATCTTTACTTTTTTTTGAAATTAGTACAAAACTTTATTCATTTGACTGTATCTCCCAAACTATAGATCGGACAGAGACGAAAGTGGCACCAATTGAAAGGCCATTCGCTCAGCTTGGGATATAGCCACCACCCGATTTTTTTAAAATTCGGGATCTTCACTTTTTTTTTAAATTAGTACAAAACTTTATTAATTTGACTGTATCTCCCAAACTATAGATCAGACAGAGACGAAAGTGGCACCAATGGAAAGGCCATTCGCTCAGCTTGGGATATAGCCACCACCCGATTTTTTTAAAATTCGGGATCTTCACTTTTTTTTTAAATTAGTACAAAACTTTATTCATTTGACTGTATCTCCCAAACTATAGATCGGACAGAGACGAAAGTGGCACCAATGGAAAGGCCATTCGCTCAGCTTGGGATATAGCCACCACCAGATTTTTTTAAAATTCGGCATCTTCACTTTTTTTTTAAATTAGTACAAAACTTTATTCATTTGACTGTATCTCCCAAACTATAGATCGGACAGAGACGAAAGTGGCACCAATGGAAAGGCCATTCGCTCAGCTTGGGATATAGCCACCACCCGATTTTTTAAAATTCGGGATCTTCACTTTTTTTTGAAATTAGTACAAAACTTTATTCATTTGACTGTATCTCCCAAACTATAGATCGGACAGAGACGAAAGTGGCACCAATTGAAAGGCCATTCGCTCAGCTTGGGATATAGCCACCACCCGATTTTTTAAAATTCGGGATCTTCACTTTTTTTTGAAATTAGTACAAAACTTTATTAATTTGACTGTATCTCCCAAACTATAGATCGGACAGAGATGAAAGTGGCACCAATGGAAAGGCCATTCGCTCAGCTTGGGATATAGCCACCACCCGATTTTTTAAAATTCGGGATCTTCACTTTTTTTTGAAATTAGTACAAAACTTTATTCATTTGACTGTATCTCCCAAACTATAGATCGGACAGAGACGAAAGTGGCACCAATGGAAAGGCCATTCGCTCAGCTTGGGATATAGCCACCACCCGATTTTTTTAAAATTCGGGATCTTCACTTTTTTTTTAAATTAGTACAAAACTTTATTCATTTGACTGTATCTCCCAAACTATAGATCGGACAGAGACGAAAGTGGCACCAATGGAAAGGCCATTTGCTCAGCTTGGGATATAGCCACCACCCGATTTTTTTAAAATTCGGGATCTTCACTTTTTTTTGAAATTAGTACAAAACTTTATTCATTTGACTGTATCTCCCAAACTATAGATCGGACAGAGACGAAAGTGGCACCAATTGAAAGGCCATTCGCTCAGCTTGGGATATAGCCACCACCCGATTTTTTAAAAATTCGGGATCTTTACTTTTTTTTTAAATTAGTACAAAACTTTATTCATTTGACTGTATCTCCCAAACTATAGATCGGACAGAGACGAAAGTGGCACCAATTGAAAGGCCATTCGCTCAGCTTGGGATATAGCCACCACCCGATTTTTTTAAAATTCGGGATCTTCACTTTTTTTTTAAATTTGTACAAAACTTTATTAATTTGACTGTACCTCCCAAACTATAGATCGGACAGAGACGAAAGTGGCACCAATTGAAAGGCCATTCGCTCAGCTTGGGATATAGCCACCACCAGATTTTTTTAAAATTCGGGATCTTCACTTTTTTTTTAAATTAGTGCAAAACTTTATTCATTTGACTGTATCTCCCAAACTATAGATCGGACAGAGACGAAAGTGGCACCAATGGAAAGGCCATTCGCTCAGCTTGGGATATAGTCACCACCCGATTTTTTAAAATTCGGGATCTTCACTTTTTTTTGAAATTAGTACAAAACTTTATTCATTTGACTGTATCTCCCAAACTATAGATCGGACAGAGACGAAAGTGGCACCAATGGAAAGGCCATTCGCTCAGCTTGGGATATAGCCACCACCCGATTTTTTTAAAATTCGGGATCTTCACTTTTTTTGAAATTAGTACAAAACTTTATTCATTTGACTGTATCTCCCAAACTATAGATCGGACAGAGACGAAAGTGGCACCAATGGAAAGGCCATTCGCTCAGCTTGGGATATAGCCACCACCCGATTTTTTAAAAATTCGGGATCTTCACTTTTTTTTGAAATTAGTACAAAACTTTATTCATTTGACTGTATCTCCCAAACTATAGATCGGACAGAGACGAAAGTGGCACCAATGGAAAGGCCATTCGCTCAGCTTGGGATATAGCCACCACCCGATTTTTTTAAAATTCGGGATCTTCACTTTTTTTTTAAATTAGTACAAAACTTTATTCATTTGACTGTATCTCCCAAACTATAGATCGGACAGAGACGAAAGTGGCACCAATTGAAAGGCCATTCGCTCAGCTTGGGATATAGCCACCACCCGATTTTTTAAAATTCGGGATCTTCACTTTTTTTTTAAATTAGTACAAAACTTTATTCATTTGACTTTATCTCCCAAACTATAGATCGGACAGAGACGAAAGTGGCACCAATGGAAAGGCCATTCGCTCAGCTTGGGATATAGCCACCACCCGATTTTTTTAAAATTCGGGATCTTCACTTTTTTTTTAAATTAGTACAAAACTTTATTCATTTGACTGTATCTCCCAAACTATAGATCGGACAGAGACGAAAGTGGCACCAATGGAAAGGCCATTCGCTCAGCTTGGGATATAGCCACCACCCGATTTTTTTAAAATTCGGGATCTTCACTTTTTTTTTAAATTAGTACAAAACTTTATTCATTTGACTGTATCTCCCAAACTATAGATCGGACAGAGACGAAAGTGGCACCAATTGAAAGGCCATTCGCTCAGCTTGGGATATAGCCACCACCCGATTTTTTTAAAATTCGGGATCTTCACTTTTATTTTAAATTTGTACAAAACTTTATTAATTTGACTGTACCTCCCAAACTATAGATCGGACAGAGACGAAAGTGGCACCAATTGAAAGGCCATTCGCTCAGCTTGGGATATAGCCACCACCCGATTTTTTTAAAATTCGGGATCTTCACTTTTTTTTGAAATTAGTACAAAACTTTATTCATTTGACTGTATCTCCCAAACTATAGATCGGACAGAGACGAAAGTGGCACCAATGGAAAGGCCATTCGCTCAGCTTGGGATATAGCCACCACCCGATTTTTTTAAAATTCGGGATCTTCACTTTTTTTTTAAATTAGTACAAAACTTTATTCATTTGACTGTATCTCCCAAACTATAGATCGGACAGAGACGAAAGTGGCACCAATTGAAAGGCCATTCGCTCAGCTTGGGATATAGCCACCACCCGATTTTTTAAAATTCGGGATCTTCACTTTTTTTTTAAATTAGTACAAAACTTTATTCATTTGACTGTATCTCCCAAACTATAGATCGGACAGAGACGAAAGTGGCACCAATGGAAAGGCCATTCGCTCAGCTTTGGATATAGCCACCACCCGATTTTTTTAAAATTCGGGATCTTCACTTTTTTTTGAAATTAGTACAAAACTTTATTCATTTGACTGTATCTCCCAAACTATAGATCGGACAGAGACGAAAGTGGCACCAATTGAAAGGCCATTCGCTCAGCTTGGGATATAGCCACCACCCGATTTTTTTAAAATTCGGGATCTTCACTTTTTTTTTAAATTAGTACAAAACTTTATTCATTTGACTGTATCTCCCAAACTATAGATCGGACAGAGACGAAAGTGGCACCAATTGAAAGGCCATTCGCTCAGCTTGGGATATAGCCACCACCCGATTTTTTAAAATTCGGGATCTTCACTTTTTTTTTAAATTAGTACAAAACTTTATTCATTTGACTTTATCTCCCAAACTA
The DNA here is from genome assembly GCA_958299015.1 of Tetanocera ferruginea. Classification (NCBI taxonomy): domain Eukaryota; kingdom Metazoa; phylum Arthropoda; class Insecta; order Diptera; family Sciomyzidae; genus Tetanocera; species Tetanocera ferruginea. Next base: position 134,248,735 of record OY282643.1, read on the forward strand.
TAGATCGGACAGAGACGAAAGTGGCACCAATGGAAAGGCCATTCGCTCAGCTTGGGATATAGCCACCACCCGATTTTTTTAAAATTCGGGATCTTCACTTTTTTTTTAAATTAGTACAAAACTTTATTCATTTGACTGTATCTCCCAAACTATAGATCGGACAGAGACGAAAGTGGCACCAATTGAAAGGCCATTCGCTCAGCTTGGGATATAGCCACCACCCGATTTTTTTAAAATTCGGGATCTTCACTTTTTTTTGAAATTAGTACAAAACTTTATTCATTTGACTGTATCTCCCAAACTATAGATCGGACAGAGACGAAAGTGGCACCAATGGAAAGGCCATTCGCTCAGCTTGGGATATAGCCACCACCCGATTTTTTTAAAATTCGGGATCTTCACTTTTTTTTGAAATTAGTACAAAACTTTATTCATTTGACTGTATCTCCCAAACTATAGATCGGACAGAGACGAAAGTGGCACCAATGGAAAGGCCATTCGCTCAGCTTGGGATATAGCCACCACCCGATTTTTTTAAAATTCGGGATCTTCACTTTTTTTTGAAATTAGTACAAAACTTTATTCATTTGACTGTATCTCCCAAACTATAGATCGGACAGAGACGAAAGTGGCACCAATTGAAAGGCCATTCGCTCAGCTTGGGATATAGCCACCACCCGATTTTTTAAAATTCGGGATCTTCACTTTTTTTTTAAATTAGTACAAAACTTTATTCATTTGACTGTATCTCCCAAACTATAGATCGGACAGAGACGAAAGTGGCACCAATGGAAAGGCCATTCGCTCAGCTTGGGATATAGCCACCACCCGATTTTTTTAAAATTCGGGATCTTCACTTTTTTTTGAAATTAGTACAAAATTTTATTCATTTGACTGTATCTCCCAAACTATAGATCGGACAGAGACGAAAGTGGCACCAATTGAAAGGCCATTCGCTCAGCTTGGGATATAGCCACCACCCGATTTTTTTAAAATTCGGGATCTTCACTTTTTTTTGAAATTAGTACAAAACTTTATTCATTTGACTGTATCTCCCAAACTATAGATCGGACAGAGACGAAAGTGGCACCAATGGAAAGGCCATTCGCTCAGCTTGGGATATAGCCACCACCCAATTTTTTTAAAATTCGGGATCTTCACTTTTTTTTGAAATTAGTACAAAACTTTATTCATTTGACTGTATCTCCCAAACTATAGATCGGACAGAGACGAAAGTGGCACCAATGGAAAGGCCATTCGCTCAGCTTGGGATATAGCCACCACCCGATTTTTTTAAAATTCGGGATCTTCACTTTTTTTTTAAATTAGTACAAAACTTTATTCATTTGACTGTATCTCCCAAACTATAGATCGGACAGAGACGAAAGTGGCACCAATGGAAAGGCCATTCGCTCAGCTTGGGATATAGCCACCACCCAATTTTTTTAAAATTCGGGATCTTCACTTTTTTTTGAAATTAGTACAAAACTTTATTCATTTGACTGTATCTCCCAAACTATAGATCGGACAGAGACGAAAGTGGCACCAATGGAAAGGCCATTCGCTCAGCTTGGGATATAGCCACCACCCGATTTTTTTAAAATTCGGGATCTTCACTTTTTTTTTAAATTAGTACAAAACTTTATTCATTTGACTGTATCTCCCAAACTATAGATCGGACAGAGACGAAAGTGGCACCAATGGAAAGGCCATTCGCTCAGCTTGGGATATAGCCACCACCCGATTTTTTTAAAATTCGGGATCTTCACTTTTTTTTGAAATTAGTACAAAACTTTATTCATTTGACTGTATCTCCCAAACTATAGATCGGACAGAGACGAAAGTGGCACCAATGGAAAGGCCATTCGCTCAGCTTGGGATATAGCCACCACCCGATTTTTTTAAAATTCGGGATCTTCACTTTTATTTTAAATTTGTACAAAACTTTATTAATTTGACTGTACCTCCCAAACTATAGATCGGACAGAGACGAAAGTGGCACCAATTGAAAGGCCATTCGCTCAGCTTGGGATATAGCCACCACCCGATTTTTTTAAAATTCGGGATCTTCACTTTTTTTTGAAATTAGTACAAAACTTTATTCATTTGACTGTATCTCCCAAACTATAGATCGGACAGAGACGAAAGTGGCACCAATGGAAAGGCCATTCGCTCAGCTTGGGATATAGCCACCACCCGATTTTTTTAAAATTCGGGATCTTCACTTTTTTTTTAAATTAGTACAAAACTTTATTCATTTGACTGTATCTCCCAAACTATAGATCGGACAGAGACGAAAGTGGCACCAATTGAAAGGCCATTCGCTCAGCTTGGGATATAGCCACCACCCGATTTTTTAAAATTCGGGATCTTCACTTTTTTTTTAAATTAGTACAAAACTTTATTCATTTGACTGTATCTCCCAAACTATAGATCGGACAGAGACGAAAGTGGCACCAATGGAAAGGCCATTCGCTCAGCTTGGGATATAGCCACCACCCGATTTTTTTAAAATTCGGGATCTTCACTTTTTTTTTAAATTAGTACAAAACTTTATTCATTTGACTGTATCTCCCAAACTATAGATCGGACAGAGACGAAAGTGGCACCAATTGAAAGGCCATTCGCTCAGCTTGGGATATAGCCACCACCCGATTTTTTTAAAATTCGGGATCTTCACTTTTTTTTGAAATTAGTACAAAACTTTATTCATTTGACTGTATCTCCCAAACTATAGATCGGACAGAGACGAAAGTGGCACCAATGGAAAGGCCATTCGCTCAGCTTGGGATATATCTATATTTTAACTATTGTAAAACTAGTTTAAGAAACAACATACACACACATACAGCATGCCTACGCACAAACTATAGACAACTAAATTAGAACACGTAGCCAACCTTCGACTGATGTGATCTTTAAAGGATATGATTCACAACTGGTTTTGCATGTCACATGTTTAAGTAAGCGCAGATTGTTGCAACTGGGGTGACTCGTTGGTGCGTAACCCTCACGTTTCACCATACCGTACCTTACTTCACTTGAAGTTCTATGGTATATTCCGGTAAGCTGGTAGTTCGATCCTTGCAGTATTCTGCCTTTCGTCTACCCTCGCAACCGAATAAATCTTACTCTCTGCTTGCTGAGCTGCCTGAACCTCGCTTTTATGAAGCTGTTCAGCCGCCCTCACAACAGAAATATAGTTTTTATTTTACTTTTGCTGTACGAAAGTTCTGCATTGCAGGCTGAACTTTAGCTGCCCCCCGCCGAACCGATGTTTTATTGTGAAACGTCATCACCAATATTTCCGAATATCATCTTTTCGAATGATATTACTATATACCTGCTTTACAACTGTTACCGAATACATCATCACCGTATAATATAAACGTCATTTCCGAATAATATTACTGTATACCTGCTTTACCAAAGTAACCGAAAACCGTCATTTCCGAATATTATAACTATATACCAACTCTACCAAACACAAATATTAACGAAACTAATCGAATAGAGATACGCCCGAACGTCACCGACTGTTTACTACGTACGCTGCACTGCTTTGTGTTGTAATATATTATCATAAGGATTAGAATAAGTTATTGGATTTGTACAATAAATTTGAAAATATAAAAACAAATTCAATTGTGTACTTGATTGCTGAAGGTTGAGTGGATCCTTCAGAGAACCCTGGAACGGCTGAGTTTTACCTCAGCCTTTGATAAAACCACGTCACAATATTAATACGCTTGTAAAAACTCAACAAAAAACATAACATAAGGTACAAAATTAATTGGAATGAAGAGATATGGTATGAATATATGGTATATCACATTACCCAACTTCACAATATCACAATATCACAATAGCCGAATTCGGTTTTCAAAATAATATGGTTATTTTTGCAAGAATACACTTTAGAAAATAAAAAACTCAACTCATTTGTGGCTCAATTTATTCCAACAAAAACAAATTTATCTATTTCAGCTTACAATATTGCTTAAAATATTATAATCCACTCGCAAACCGCACGTTACAAAATATATCGACTACAGCGAAAAACAATTTTACAGCAATGAGAGCAAAAACAGCGAATGAGAGTGCAGCGCGTGTCTTTTTCTGTTGCCGTTATGTAAACATGATTATTATTCTTGTCGTAAATTGTGTATTTAACAAAATATATAGGTATATCACATTACCCGATCATATTACAATACCTGAAGTTACTCTTATAGCGATTCTGTTCTCACCGGACTTGGTATTGGGAATTTCTTTCGGCTTTCCGATCACTGCTGTGCGTATCAGGCGGAGGTCTTGGTCGTCCAAAATACTGTTGAACACCTCAGCCAACAGCACAACGTAAACAAAGATGTTGCTTTTGGGCCAAAAATTCCAAATGCCTCTCTGCAAGCCGAAAATCTCTCAATAAAATTTGGTATGCATGTGTTTTATATCAACACATAGATGTCTTCAAAAAATGGCTGCCATCCGCCCACAGACACGCCTACCTCCCATACAATCCATAAAAGTGAAAACTCCATAAATAAGCATATGTTTGTCCTACAGAGTTAAAATTTGGTATGTATGTATTTTATACCAAAACTAAAATGGAATAAAAAATTGGACGTAATCCATCCATAAACACGGCCACCTCCCACACAACCCACAATACCGAAAACACTATAAAAGTATTTATAAGTGAGTCACAGGAATAAAACTTAGTATTTGTAAATTTTTCATCAAAATTGCAATGTATATAAAATATAGGCTTCATCTGCCAACGTACTAGCCTATTTTCAATACTATTATTGTATTTTGAAAAAGTATGTTTAGAGTATTTCATAGTCGGGCTAGACCGACTTTAAACTTTCTTTACTTGTTTTATATTAATTATACTCTAAGACTGAGAGGTCAGTTTATATTAACTTTTTGCAAACGTTTGTAACACCAAGAAATAAGCGAGTCCTGTGAGGAAAAGTATTCTTGATCAGAGACACCTTGTGAGTAGATTAAGCCGTGTTCGTCTGTCCGTCCGTCCGTCCGTCCTTCCGTCTGTGTGCTGTCCGTAAGCACATGATAAAAAGAAGGAGTTGCGATAACTGCATGAAACTAAGTACACATGTTTCATGCATATTCTTGGAATCCGCCCACGAACACGCCTTCCTCCCATACAACCAGAAAAATTGAAATTACTGTGTAGAGAGTTTTATTTAAGCTACCGAAATTAAACTTAATATTTGTGTATTTTGTGCAAAACCCAAGACATGTACAAAAAGTGGGCGTAGTCCGCTCACAAACACGTCAGTCGCCTACGAAAACGCCCATCTCCCATACAACTCACATTAGTGAAACCTGTTAAAATTTGTTAAGGAATACATGGATTTTGAAAAAAAATATGAAGTTAATTATATAAATATGTTAATTATATCAATACTAGTGTAAAAGCCCGTCCTACGACGGCAAGGAACCATTTAGAGTACAAAATGCGACAAAAAATTTATTGGATTTATATACAAAGGTTTTTATTTGAAATCATGTTTATTAAATTATTTTTATAAAACTTCTTTATATACAACATTTCTAGCAAAAAAATTCTTATGCTTGGTTTTCACTTAGTCATTTTTTGTTTGACATGAAATTTAAAAGTTTAAAAAATCACATAAATAACATTTTTTTTTGCAATTTTTGCTATAAACATGTGAAGAGATCAGTTTTTCCTATTTTTTGCCATTGTCAAACAGAAAAAAATGACAACGTGTTGGCATTTTTCATGTGACTGACAACAACTGACCATTGAAATTGACATAGTGAAAACTAGGCTTTAGAATTTTAACCAATTAACCTTGTACCTTGCCATATATAATGCTTAGTCTTACACCATCAGCCCGCTAAAACTGCCCATGACTAAATACCAGTTCTTTTAGAAAAACTCCTACTTTTTGCAATATTTAACTTTGCAATTTATTTATGGTCATTGAAAATGTCAGTTTAACTGGAAATTGTCGCCTCCGAGAGTGAAAAGCACATCTGTGTTTGTCGGGGCCAAATCAATTGTAGGTATGAAAACTATTTCATGTTCGCCAGTGCGCCTATCAATTCCTGTGCGATTATTAATTTAGTTTTTAGGTTTTTCAAAAATAACCACCTTCCATTACAGATATCTCTTTTGGTATTGAAATTTCGAAGGAGTATTATAATACTTCCAATTTTGAGGTTTAACTTATGCAGTGGCATTCCTGAAGGATAAAATTCATTCAAAAACTCGGCAGGGTAATTTTGTTAACCGTTATCATCACTATCATCTATTTAATCCATGCTCAAATCTCTCACTGTGTCTCCAACTAAAATATTTAGAACTTGCTCGTTGACTTTGTTCACATCGGAATTTTTTGGGTACAGGATAGTAATTTTGGAATAACGGTTGATGTTATTCGGACTCAAAGTATCGCCAAAAATCTATTTAACCCTTTCAATGGATTTGTCCATTATATTGGACACTTCGGAAAATTTTTTTTTTTTTATTTTCCAAAGTTTTTTCTAAAATCAAATAGGTTGGTGCTATGAAGTGAAGTTGTGCCAACATGACAAAAATAATTTTAGGGAGGGAACGTTTAGATTTTCGATTTTATGCCCAACAGAAGCCTTCAATTTTTTTATATCGCGTGTTAATAAATTTTGCAAAAAAGAAGTGATTATTGTGATTGGTGTGCAAAGTATAATTTTTTTTTTTATAATAACATTTGCATAAATGACGCATTTATATTTGTCTCCGGTTGTTTTGAATATTAACTACCGGTTACCTTCGGTTGAACTAAAATATTATAATACAACGTTATCATGGTTTTGTCCATTATATTAGACAGCCTGCCAAAAGCAAAGCAGCTCATGTAAAAATCAGAGGGATGTTTTTATTGCTCAATTGATGGGAATATAAGCTCAAAAAAATTGTCCAGGATTATTCTAGGCAAGCCATTGAAAGGGTTAATAAGCGCAACTTGACAAACAAAATGATCGGGAATTTCAATGATATCTTCTCTCCATTTCCTAACTTGAGTACCCAATCGCTAAAACTTGGATCAGAAGACTGAACATTGTGATTTAATTCTAGCAATTCCAATTGACACCAACGTCTTTGAATGTAATAATTGCTGTTCAGTTTATGCAGACCGAATAGGTTCTGGTTCTGTTAATTAAGAAGCACTGTAATAGCAAGATATGATGTTTGATGTATAGTAGTTGAGGAATATGACGATAGTCTTCAAGTACAAAGATTTCCAATACATAATTTAATAACAGGTTCTGGTTCATTCAGAACAGGTTTTAAAAGGTTTAGTAAGTATAAACATTTCAAATGGATAATTTTACAACAGGCTCTGGTCCAGGCTGAACAGGTTTTAAAAAGTAAAGTACGTACAAAGATTTCAAATAGATAATTTTACAACAGATTCTGGTCCAGGCTGAACAGGTTTTACGATAAAGAGCAAAAGGTTTAGTAAGTACAAAAATTTCAAATGGGTAATTTTACAACAGGTTCTGGTCCAGGCTGAACATGTTTTACGATATAGGGCACGGAGCAGGACGCTTGCCTTTTATATATTAAGAAGAAAGATATCTTTAAATATGATGGGAGGTTTAGGGTATTCCATAGTCGGGCTAGACCGACTTTAGATATTCCTTACTTTTTTTTTAATTCATATTCTTAAAGCTGAAATCTGAAGATAGGTACTATAATTACCGATTACCGAGACAGAAACATTGATAGATCATATTTAAGCACTGATTCGGACTCTCAATAACGAAACCATGAAGAAAAATTCAAGAAGTGGGTAAGTTCGGCAGTAAAATTGCTTTAAAAATAGCTTAAGGGGGGCTTTAAAAATCGATTGCCTTTTTTGTATAATTTTGTATTTAAGAATTCTAATTCTAATATGCTTAAGGTTCTAAGGAAAAAAATTCATGGAAAATTCTTACGGGTTCAAAAGTAACAGCCGGATTAGTGAGAGCGCATTCTTAATTTTCGCGCTACCTACGTACGGCAGCTGTACCTACGCACAAACTTTGAACGCGTTTATCTTGAAACCATGTTTTTCGTACTGGTTGCGACACTAGCGGGTTCATTTTTTTACAAATTTTTTTTTTTATTTTTTTAAACTTGATTCGCTATCGTAATTTGGAACATGACCAAAAATTGAAACAAAAATTTAAAAAAAGCTCCAGTCACACGATAACAATTTTTTTGAAGATTTAAAAAATTAATTTTTTTCCCGATCGTACATTTTTGGACTCATTTTTTGGGAAGAGGTAAAAAAAGTAATTTTTGACTAAAAAGTCGTAAATTTTTGCAATATAATTATTTTTTAGATTTCCAAATATTTTAAGTTTTTGCACTTTTGTACCTCTCTGAACGTACTCACAAACAGTCTGATTTTTGATTTGATACAAATTTTAACTCAAAAAATAAGGAAATTATTGAAACATACTAACTAAGACATAAGAAGTAATCAAATGTTTTGAAATTGCATTGAATATTGGTTAAAAAAATATCGATTATAGCAAGCCATGACCAGTTCCCACAAAAAAAAGTAAGTGGAAAAGTGGATAAAAGAAGTCCCTTACACATCGTGAATTGGAAAAGTGTTTGGCAATAGGGAGAAACGAATTGTTCAAGGCTAGCAAAGAAATGTTTTATTGCAAAAGTAGTGAAGTGAGTTATAAGGACTGTTAATCATTTAAAATTTTGTAATTTTTTTAGAAAAAGGTAAATTTTCTCAGAAAGTGGTAATTTTTTCCCAAATAGTGGTAAAGGGTGATTTTTTTGAGGTTATGATTTTCATGCATTAGTATTTGACAGATCACGTGGGATTTCAGACATGGTGTCAAAGAGAAAGATGCTCAGTATGCTTTGACATTTCATCATGAATAGACTTACTAACGAGCAACGCTTGCAAATCATTGAATTTTATTACCAAAATCAGTGTTCGGTTCGAAATGTGTTTCGCGCTTTACGTCCGATTTATGGTCTACATAATCGACCAAGTGAGCAAACAATTAATGCGATTGTGACCAAGTTTCGCACTCAGTTTACTTTATTGGACATTAAACCAACCACACGAATGCGTACAGTGCGTACAGAAGAGAATATTGCGTCTTTTTCTGAGAGTGTTGCTGAAGACCGTGAAATGTCGATTCGTCGCCGTTCGCAGCAATTGGGTTTGTGTTATTCGACCACATGGAAGGTTTTACGCAAAGATCTTGGTGTAAAACCGTATAAAATACAGCTCGTGCAAGAACTGAAGCCGAACGATCTGCCACAACGTCGAATTTTCAGTGAATGGGCCCTAGAAAAGTTGGCAGAAAATCCGCTTTTTTATCGACAAATTTTGTTCAGCGATGAGGCTCATTTCTGGTTGAATGGCTACGTAAATAAGCAAAATTGCCGCATTTGGAGTGAAGAGCAACCAGAAGCCGTTCAAGAACTGGCCATGCATCCCGAAAAATGCACTGTTTGGTGTGGTTTGTACGCTGGTGGAATCATTGGACCGTATTTTTTCAAAGATGCTGTTGGACGCAACGTTACGGTGAATGGCGATCGCTATCGTTCGATGCTAACAAACTTTTTGTTGCCAAAAATGGAAGAACTGAACTTGGTTGACATGTGGTTTCAACAAGATGGCGCTACATGCCACACAGCTCGCGATTCTATGGCCATTTTGAGGGAAAACTTCGGAGAACAATTAATCTCAAGAAATGGACCGGTAAGTTGGCCACCAAGATCATGCGATTTGACGCCTTTAGACTATTTTTTGTGGGGCTACGTCAAGTCTAAAGTCTACAGAAATAAGCTCGCAACTATTCCAGCTTTGGAAGACAACATTTCCGAAGAAATTCGGGCTATTCCGGCCGAAATGCTCGAAAAAGTTGCCCAAAATTGGACTTTCCGAATGGACCACCTAAGACGCAGCCGCGGTCAACATTTTTTTTTTTTTTTTTTTTTTTTTTTATTTTATTTATTTATTTAAGAATCAATCATAAGTACACTAAGAGCTAGCTCTTTTATAGCACAACATAAAGGAAAATAATTATCAAAGGAAGTTATAACAACTCAAAGTTACTTAAAATAAGTGAATAGATAATAATATTGAAAAATTTAAAAATTAAAACGATACACAATTATGAAAATAAAATGTTAACTTAACATAACTTAAGCAATTTAAAATTGAAGGAAATTCAGAAAAAGAAAAATAAAGAAGAACAGATGAACTAGAAGCAGAAAGAATTTAGTGAGAAGAGAAAAAAGAAAAGACAGATTGCCTAAAAGCTACTCTCCCACTGACCTCCCTAAGCCAACGTGGCAAAACATTCCACAACCTAATGGCATTGATGAAAAACAGGTGGGACGTGTTCAACGAATAATGTCTCGGGACTATCAGGACGTGGCTTCTTCTGGACATACTGAACTGGAGTTTATTAAACAAGTACCCAGGTGTTTTTTCATAGATTAGCTTATGCAGGTAAATGCAGTTTCTAGCTTTAAGATAAGCAATTATATCACAACCAAGTATTGCATTTCGGAAACTTGACAGACGATCGTATTTTTGAAGACCATAGACATACCGCGTAGCATAGTTGAACGCAATTTGCAGTTTTAATTGGGACGACGAATCAAGTTTACTATAGACTATTTCGAAAAAAGATATAAGCGGTAAGATTAGTTGAATTACCAGCTTTCGCCTAATATCAACTGGAGTTACGTTAGCAGACAATCTAAGGTTACGTAAAACGTAATACACTCTTTTGACAACACTATTAACATGATCAACACATGACAGAGAAGAATTAATATGGAAACCAAGATTCACAATTTTCGACACAACAGTAAGCTTATTCGATCCAATAAACAAATCAGGGACATCAATTAAGCAAGACTTAACCTTACAAAGAGGAAGAACAAATGATTTGGAAGAATTAAGTAGAAGATCATTACTACAAGCCCATTCAAAGACATTATTAAGGTCTTCATTCATTCTACAACCAAGGTCGTCGATGAGGCCAGTTCTACGAGAAAGGTACAACTGGACATCATCCGCGTAAGCGTGAACGGAAACATGATTACACACAGAAAAGATATCATTCAGAAACATAGAAAACAGAAGGGGGCCAAGTATAGAACCTTGAGGAACACCACTCAAGACCGGTTTGTAACCTGATGATAATTGACCAATTAAAACTTTTTGATACCTACGACACAAGTAGCTAGACATTAAGTTAACAGCACTATCACAGAAACCAAACAATGACCTTAGCTTATAACACAAGATATGATGATTTACTTTGTCAAACGCCTTCGAAAAGTCTAACAAGCATAAGAGCGTCAAAGACCCAGCATCAAAATGTGGCCGTATATCATCAATTATCTTAACAACTGCAGACGAACAACTATGACCTGCACGAAAACCAGACTGAAAAGGAGATAGAAGGTTATTACTAACTAAGTGGTGTGTTATCTGTTGAGACATAAGTTTTTCACAAATTTTTGCTAACGGTGAAAGAATGCTTATGGGTCTAAAATCATTTGGAGAAGATGGATTTTGCTTCTTAGCTATTGGAAGTACGATGGCCATTTTCCATAAATCAGGGAACGAAGACGTCATAAAACATGAATTAATTATGTGAGTTAGAGGGCTGATTATGTGGGGGAGTAAGATTTTAATAAATTTAATGGGAATACCATCAGCAGCCAGTGCATTGGACTTGATTTGTGACACGCAATTTCCAACATCAAGCTCAACTACTGGGGAAAAATTAAAAGATTGCGGCGTTGAAAAATTTAACAGAGGCAGGGTATTACTATAATAAGCTGGAGCAGAAGTAGAAACAGGTGAAGCAGCAGCATTATCACAGAAGAAACAGTTTAAAACTTCGGGATCTAGAGGACATTCAACTTTAGTTTTGTTGCAGACCCCAAGGCTTTTAATATTATTCCAAAGCACTTTACTTGGTAGAGAGAGATTAAGTTTATTTGAGTAAAAACGCATTTTAGCTTGCCTTGTTACTAGCACTGATTCATTCCTTGCCATTCTATAAGCCTCCCAATTAATATCTGTGGGATTGAGCCGCCAAATTTTACGTAACCTGTTTCTTCTTTTTATAGTGGACAGGACATGCCGGGAAAACCAAGGACAGGACATATTTTTTATCCTACAACTACGTACAGGAACATGTTTCTCGAACAGAAACTTAACTGGTTCAAGGAGAGAATTAAGCTTGTCATTAATATTGTGATGAAGCCAACAATCATTAAACGATAACATGGACACATCATGGAAGAGAGACGGATAATTTATGTTCTTGAAATCCCTATACGAAAAAGTAGTCGGGATAGCTAAACGAGATAAATTGACATCTAACGTACAAAAAATCAAATCATGATCAGAGACAAAGCACAATTGATTAAAAAGAGAGACGACAGACAGGTCAGAAACAATAAAAAAATCAAGAAGACTAGGATTAGTGTTGTTGGAAAATCGAGTGGGCATAGAATCATTTACAACAGACAATCCTAACGAAGAAATGCTGTTATACAGTAATTGTTTAGGCAGTTCGCTAGAGAGCAGATTAATGTTAAAGTCACCGCATAACAAGATCACGTCGTAATCGATAAAACTATTTGATAAGACAGAAAACAATGGCTCAACAGAAAAACATTTATTAGGATTATACACACACGAAATAAGAATTTTATTGTTGTTGTCAGATACACATAAATTAATAAATTCAATTCCTGCCCCATTCGAACGGCTTACAACATAAGCATTTAGATTATTTTTGCAGTATATTGCAACTCCACCACCCTTTTTGTCTTGTCGGTCGTTTCTAAAAAGCTGATAACTAAGAATATTACAGGAAGCATCACTAATAATACTACTTAGCCAAGTTTCCGAGATGCAAATAATGTCAACTAACGAGTTATCGAATAAAAACCTGATATAGTCCAGTTTATCCATGTTTAGGCTACGAGCATTAAAGTGGACAACATTAAGTCCACTGCGTTGCTTACATAAGACCTGAATTATAATTTTTTGGTTTTCATCAGCACCAGAAGGTGTTAAGCTAGAGTTGGACATAAGAACAATCAAAGAGAGAGCATATTATAGGCAGAAAAGAAAATGAAGAGAATAAAAAGATAGATGAGGAAAACAGAAAAGACTTAAAGTAAAATATTAGAACCGCAACAATAAAAATAAACATACATATCAATACACAGGAACGCAGGTATCTAGCAGGTTGGAGACGAGGTAGCACCACTGACATCTCGAGAATAACGCCACAACTCATCCAGACTGCTAATGCGAATACTTTCAGCATTTTTCTCTTTTCTGATGTATACTCTGCCACGAAAGGAGAATGCATTATAGATGCTAAATGAAATTATCTTCAAAAAGTAAATGTCATGGACCAATCTAACGTTTCAAATAAAGAACCGATGAGATTTTGCAAATTTTATGCATTTTTTTTAAAAAAAAAGTTATCAAGCTCTTAAAAAATCACCCTTTATATTTTAGGAGTAAAAAATGTATTTTTTGAATTGTTTTTGTTGTAAAAATAATTTTGGAAAAATGTTTGTTTTTGACTGATTGTGAGTAATGAATTTAAAAAAAAAGTTCCGTTTTCTCTGCCGCGAATGTAATGTCCCTTCTTAAATCGAAATATGTCTAAAGTAAAAGTTTAATAAATAAGTTGGGTGCAGTAGGATTGGTAGCAACTTAGATCTTGTGGGTAAGTACTAAATTCGGATACTTGGGGTCTATGAGCTTAAGAGCAAAAAAGGTTGGTCTCATAAAATTCCTCGCAAGACAAAAACATCGATATATCACTTTAAGATCGGACTATAGATGCTCAAGATGTGTCGAAAAACATAAATGGGCATAGGTTTGGAAAAAATAAATTGAAATTTCCTTTTAAATTGGATTATTCTGGTGGATGGGGTACAGTTGAATATTTTTCTGTTGCGGTCGGGTAGACCTATTTGTCTTGTTTGGCGTAATAAGTGTCCACTGTTGGATAGAAGCACACGTCCAACGTCTTGGTTTAGCAGTCAATGACTACTGCAGAAGGTGTTAATGCGTGAACGAGGAGGAAAGAGCACTGCATTTTCTCACTCACTACCATGCCCTAAGCAGGAGCAGACTTTCCTACCTAGGTTAGTAAGATAACCCTTTCTAAAATCTCTGGCTATGTTTTTGGAATCGATACTAAAACGGATCGGAATATTCATAAAATTCACGGAATAGTTCAGCATGTTAAAAGAGTGTAAACAGCAGGTTTTAAAAAGGAGCTTTAATAATATTACAATGGGCCTTTATTGGCCTTAGTGTAAGTATTACTAGTTCAACCATGATTAACAAAACTAAACTTAACTTACTGAACATAACATGGGTTGAAAGCTTTAAACCCATCATACGGGCTAAGTAAAAAGCCCAATACTACGTCATATATATGATGGGTTTAAAGCTTTCAAATCTCATTTTCATAGGCAATACAGTCGCTGAAAAGTGTGAATAAAAGACATACATTACGGTCGAACTTAATTTAAGTAGGTTATTTTGTATAAAATTTTACAAATTATGACCAAGAAACGCTAAAAAATGTTTATCAATAAAGCATATTTTCTATAAACGGAATAGAGGAATAAAGATTAAATGTATTTTGACAAAGGAACTTTTAGTGACAGAATGTTTTTATAAATGTAGTAGTTATGCTTGTTTTATTTGTATTGTCCTTGCTTAAAAATAAAATGACAATTACTATATAAATATATTAACTTACAGAGCTTTTTATAAATCATCAATTCATATGCAAGTTTTCTGGATAATTGTTTTAGTTGAATCTTGCTGATATATTTTGCACATTTTCTAGTCTTTCCAAGTTTTGCAAGTAATTGCTTTAAGTAGCTGTTAATGCTATTTTCTGTAATCTAATTAAAGTCGTAATTGTTATAAAATTTAGAAAAATATTTCGTTCTTAACCAAATGCGAAAATTCATTATAATCGGCTATACTTCTGTGCGTCTTTTTATAGCAGAATTTAGCTGAGTATTCACTAAAACTCAAACATCTTTGAAGGAATTTTTTGACAGAGTGAATTCTTCCATTATTATCTTACAAAATCTGTCAACCACTAAAATAGCACTTCATTTCCACAAACTGTAGCTGATGACTTCATCTCACATTGAAAGCATTTTCTATGCGCTACTCAAGCACATTATGGCCATCTATTTTAATGGTCAACTACTTACTTTTTTAATGACATTTTACAGTTTTAACTTTATCTCTTTCTCTAACAGCAGCAGAAGCAAGCAAGGCAATAAGAATTGCGAGAAACTTAATATTTCTTGCTATTTCTTGTGTTTAACTTATTTTGCAAATGTTGTTGGCATAAAAGTTGGCTTGTGGACATACCAAGAGAGTACTTAATGATGGATGTATGAAATTTTTTTGTTAACAGCATTTTTGTGAAAAATCTTTTATAAGTAGATTTAATAGAAAGCAAGCTCAGCAGCGCATTTCGAGATTTTAATGCAAACAAAAATATTATTATGAGCAACAAAACCAAGAGAGAGAGAGAGAGAGAGAAACACTCAACTAGCGCTATTTAAGCCGCTTTTATGTACTTTTTTTTTTATTACTCATACAATTTAAAGTTAATGAATGCTGTTAAGAAAAAAATTGCTAACGAAATGAAGTAGCTGCGCGTTCACTGTTGCTATTTTTCTACAATTCCTGAACTACTTCTTTTTGTGCTGCTGATACCAGCCTGAGCTGCTGTGCAGTACATCAAATGATTGGCAACATTTTATTGTGTTTTCAGCTCACACACACACACACACACACCTATCAGTGCTGCTGCCAAAGCTGGGTGCAGGCTATTTACTCAAAATTAAAAGCAGGTATTACAAGCTCAACAATTCGCTGATGACCGCAAAAAAGTTCGCTGCTTAATTTGTGCTTTTTTATTTGCACCTAGTTGCAGAGTTTAATTTTTCCGTTGCTTTTATTAAGCTTTCTTGGAAATTGAAAAAAAAAAATCTGCTTCTCACACCTCGTGCAAAGTAAGTTCTTTCAGCGTGTTATGCGAATGACAGCCCAAGAGCAACCCGTCGCGCCAACCACACCCACCACACATGCCGCTGCTGTGGATTTGATTGTTCAGCAAAGTTGCTGATGCTGCAAACAAAATGTAAAAAAAGGATTTTTCAATCATGTTTCATCGTCTTGGCTTCCACTTTATTGGCGATACAAAAACGGCTACCCCACAATAAGTCAAACAAACGAATAAACGAACGAACAATGCGAAGACAAAAAAGTTGAAAGCTGCTGGGTAGAAAGGAGTTGGGCCACGACAAACAAAGGCGGCATTGGTGGGAGCGCCGAGAATACCTCGACAACGGATGCAAACAAAACAAGCTAAGCCGGATGTAAGCAAGCTAGTTGAGAAGAAGAAAAAAAACTGTTGGGAAAAATCACTGAAATCTGTTATCAGTGGAATGCATATTTATTCGCTTGTGTCAGCGCGGAATTTCTGTAGTACTGTAAGTCTATGTGTGTGTGTGTGTGTGTAGCGGGTCGATAGCGTGAGAGTCAATAAAAATGGAAAGAAAAATAGCACATCTCAGCTAAAAATGTAAAAAACGCGTCAAATTCCGAAATTGTTGCGTTACTCGTGTTAACGTTAGCACTGCGTTACCTTGGCAACAGCATTAACGAGCGGTACTGTATGTGTGTGACAACATGTTGGCAAATAAAAATGTTAACGTTTTGGTTGCTAACCGCAGCATCAAATTTTCACAAAGCAGTGGTCTTCAAGTGGTTTTTTTTTTCTTAATTGCTGTTCAGGGATTAAGAGATGAGAAAGTCAATTTGTCGCCTGAATGAAAGACGTTCAATTTGATCATAATTTGCAATCGATTTGACTTGAGGTTTAAAGAGAAAAAACAATTGCTTCTCTGTCTAAATGTTGTCACAAATAAATTGAGAATTAAATAAAAAATCATTTTAATTTATGTGACTTTTTCGCTAACGATATGGTTAAAAATCAATTTTAAACCTTTGTTGGCGGACATTTTGAATTTTTATTAATTTAAAAATTTGAATGCAAATTTGACTTCACAAGGAAACAAGGGGAAGAGAAATAATAATTTTGTTATGATTTGTTGATATTTTTTAAAAATTTTGCAAAAAAAAAAATTATGAATTTATGTTGGTAAATTTTTTTATTCAAAAGGCTAAAATATTGAGAAACTAATTTTTTTGCTTTGAGCTCATTGAAATAATGTTAAATAATTTGAACTAGCAGAGTACCCAACCTTGTTTGCATAGAGCTAATTTGAGTTGAATTGAATTAATAGCAAAGAAGGATTAATTTTTACTCTTTTTGCTTGAAAAAATAATTTATTGAAGCCTCTGGGCACGGTCTTGGAGAGCCTGCTTAACATATTAATTTTACCAAAACTTTTTTATCAAAATAAAAAGTAAATTCATTTTTTGTTTTTCATTTTAATTTTTTGTGGGCTATACAATAGGGCGTGGCAAGCCATTTTTAGTAAATTTCCGAAAAAGTGGGCGGTAAAAGGAGTGCATACAAACATAACTATCAAATTCTGGTCTAATACGTTCAAAACCGTCTGAAATATACCATTTTTATTGATTTGTTGGCGGAAAAATAGGGTGTGGGAATCCACTTTTCGTACAGTTTCCGACAGTTAGTTAACAAATTTTAATACCAAATTCAAGTCTAATACGGCAAAAACCGTCTGAAGTATAGAATTTGTGATGGTTTGTGGGAGGTAAAAGGGGGCGTGGTAAAATTTATATAACCTATGTTCAGCGCAATAATTTAAGGAATCGTTTGGTATAGGTTTTATAAAAATTCGTCGAGTAGTTTAGGAGTCTATTCGGAACATACATACACACATGCATACAAATAAACAAAAATATTATATAGATTCAATTAAAAAAACAAGTAAAGAAAGTCTAAAGTCGGTCTAGGCCGACTATGAAATACCCTAAACCCACTTTTAAAAATTAAAAAAATTTATATTGTAAATGGGCGCCTCCGTGGGCGGATGAAGCCTATATTTTAATTGCATTTAAATGGTGATGAAAAATTTACACATACCAAGTTTTATTCCTGTAGCTCACAGTTAATGCCTTTATTGTGCTTTCGCTATGGGAGGTGGGCGTGTTCATGGACGGATTACTCCCAATTTTTGAACGCACCTTAGTTTTGGTATAAAATACTCACATACCAAATTTTATTTCTCTATGACAAACATAACCTTATTTATTGAGTTTTAAACTTTTTGGGTTGTATGGGAGGTAGGCGTTTCCGTATGCGGATGACGTCCATTTTTCAAAACCATCTTTGTCTTGTCATAAAAAACATATGTGTCAAATTTTAGCTCTGTAAGTTAAACAGAGGCTTATTTATTGTGTTTTCAATTTTTGGGTTGTATGGGAGGTGGGCGTGTCCGTGAACGGATGACGTCCATTTTTCGAAGACATCTTTGTGTTTTTATAAAACACATACATATCAAATTTTATTGTTGTAGGCTAAATAAGAGCTGAGTTATGCAGTTTTCAATTTTTGCGTTGTATGGGAGGTAGGCGTGTCCGTGGGCGGATGATGTCCATTTTTCAAAACCATCTTTGTTTAGTTAAAAAAAATATATGTGTCAAATTTTAGCTCTGTAGGTTAAACAGAGGCTTATTTATTGCGTTTTCAATTTTTCGCGTTGTATGGGAGGTGGGCGTGTCCGTGAACGGATGACGTCCATTTTTCGAAGACATGTTTGTGTTTTTATAAAACACATACATATCAAATTTTATTGTTGTAGGCTAAATATGAGCTGAGTTATGCAGTTTTCAATTTTCGGGTTGTATGGGAGGTAGGCGTGTCCGTGGGCGGATGATGTCCATTTTTCAAAAACATCTTTGTATTGATACAAAACACATACATACCAAATTTTATTGTTATAGGTTAAGTATGAGCTGAGTTATGCAGTTTTCAATTTTTGCGTTGTATGGGAGGTAGGCGTGTCTGTGGGCGGATTCCAAAAATATTCAATAGTGCAGATCCTTGGGTCCATGTGACAACACACAGACGGACAGACGGACGGACGGACGGACGGACGGACGGACGGACGGACGGACATGGATAGCTCGACTCACGTGGTGACGCTGATCAAGAATATATATACTTTTCTATACCGGACTCGCTTCGTTCTATGCGTTACAAACGTTTGCACAAAGTTAATATACCCTGACCTTTCAGGTTTAGGGTATAATTAACTGATATATCCAGTTCATTCACAATAGTATTAACAAACAAAATATAGGAACTTTAATAAAGTGTCAAACACTTTTCAAAAAATGTCACATAAAGAACCCACTTCATGTGTTTTTATCAAAAATATTCGATCGAAATTTGTTCTGATCTTGAGAATTCTGCACTTTTAATGTTATTTTTTCAAAAAAATTCTGACCTCTAAAATAGATCGTGTTCTTTTCTCGAAAATGTTGACTTTTAGTACAAAAAATGTAGAAACTTTGCAATTCAAAAGATTAACGTTTTCATAACTGCTCTTTTAAAAAATTTCATTGACATATAATTAAAGTTTGAGTTTCTTTAGGTGTTGAATAAAAAATAAATATTAAAAACAATGGCTTAAATTTGCAATAAATCCTTCAAATATTATTTGATTTAAAAATTGAATTTAATATTTTTTTTCTAGCTTACAAAAAAATCACTAAAAAACACAAAATTTAATCAATTTGTGTTGGCATCAATTAACATTTTTTTAAATACCTGTTTTTGGTGCGAGTAAAAACTAAGCAAAAATTGAATGAATAGGTAATAAAATCAATTTATGCTTGAATCAATTAACATTTTTCTAAATACCTGTTTTTGGTGCGAGTAAAAACTATGCAAAACATGAATGAAAAGTTTATAAAATTCTGAAAGAAAAATCTGAAAAAGTAGTCTGAACTAATAATATACAAAAATAATTAAAAAAATGTTGAGAGTTCAAACCAATAACATTGAATCGAAAACGACCTTATGCCTTATCCTTGCCGTAAAGGCACGTATGCTTAATTTAAAACACTTTTTCGATTATCACCATGTTATAATATCAGAAAGATTTTCATTATAAATTATAAATAGCCAAAAAACCTCTAAACCTGAATACTCTACGCATCAAACTAATCTTTCCGGCATAGTTTCCTTATTAAAAAAAAAAAACAATATCATTTCCTCGATAGTCGATTGGTAATTGTGCTTCACTGCCGACCCAGAGGTTTCGTGTTCGAATCCTGGCCAGGCATGGTTCTACGCTCTTACCTTACTTTAGTCTGTTTCTCATTTCTTATCAACTGAAATTGAAAAAAAGTCGCTTTTGATCAATATGAAATTTGGTTGGGAGAAAGATTCTGAGTTGAGCAAAATTAAGTTTTTTTCAAAACTAAAATTTTTTTCCCAAAATTTAGTTTTGTGTATTCCTCAACTGTCAAATTTCTTAAAAAAAGGTGTTTTGAATTCAAAATTTCGACTTTCCATGTCAATATTTTAGTCGAGTTTTAACGGTTTTTCAATTTTTCTAATTATTTCTAAAAGTTTGTTAAATTTTCTTTCAAATGTGTAACAATCGCTGTGAAGCTTCAACCAAAAGTATTTTTAATAAATTTTCTTAATATTGTCGTTAGTTATTTAGCTTGTGGTGACTGTGGCATTCAAGTTAAGTGCGTGGCTTGGCATGCTCGGAGCCCAAGATCGATACCCGCTCGCGGCGAAAGTTTTTTTAACAAACAATTTTCTGATCGGTCAATGGCAAACCTCAGAGAGTAAATAATGGCATGTAAAGCTTCTTGAGAACATGAACTTCAGCCGTTTGGTGTCGGCATAAGGCATGTAGGTCCAGTTCTCGGTGAATTGTGTGCAAATATTTAATAACACACACAACACAATTTGATCATAAGAAGCTCGGTCAAAGTCCTTTCAAGTCATTTCAAATAAATGCCAAGAGAAAAAGAAACTGTCTCAAATTGAATGTTCTGAATATGGAAGTTATTATCTTTGCCATGTGTGAATAAATTTCATTTGTTTTTCTTTTTTTTTTCAGACAAAATTTGATATCTGATCTGATATTTTCTCAAAATATGGAAAAATTTGCATTTTTGATTTTGTTGACACTTTTGTCTTGACACTAAATTAATAAACTGTCGTGCTATCAAAAAATCGAGGCATGAACCTGTAATTTTTTTGACAAAATTAAACTTTGTATTTGTTTCTTGTTGTTTTTGTTGAGTACTTTGACACTCAAAAAATGGCTTAATGGCTTAATAACGCGCATAAAATATTAAAAACTACTCAAAATAACATAACCTGCTAAGAAATCAGCTGCGAGAAACCTGAGCTAGCCGGCTTTCACGCCTGACCTGGTCTGATTTGCCTGCTGCTACTATGCACACTTTGAGCAGGTTTATATAAAATTGTATGAAGCCACTTTTGTCGCACTGGCCTGCTTGTCTGTCTGTCTGAATCGGCGTTTACTATGCATGCGGCCTTTAACATCGCTGTTATTGTCTACAGAAAGAAGAATCAATGCGAGCGTAACAGTGAGAGGGACAGAAATTAACAGAAATTAACATTATTGTTGTTTTTAATGCTTTGTCTCATTTTGTCTCTCATTAAACACACTGATAGTCTAAATCAGTGATGATATCGGATCATTTTCGAGAGTACTTTTTTACAAAGGCAAATAGTACTTTTTTATTGTTTAGGGTACTTTTTATTAAGTAATGATATGTGAATAAATAAATAAATTAAAACTAATACTTTTTTAAGTTTTATTATATTTATCACATAAAGGAACAATAAATAATCAGGATTTCTTTCAGAACCAGTTAAATATGTATTAGGATGCCTCGACCTCTATGGGGCAAAAAAAAATTGTTATTGCCACCAACTTAAATTAACCTTGATGGATTCTAAGACGAATGCATAACATTATTTTTGGCTATAACGATAGCCGCCAGTGAGCTAAACCATTTTGAAAAACATCCAAAAACCATCTTTTTCTTAAAAATATTAGCTGGTGCAGTAGTTACAAATAAACAAATGGTTGGAAATAGTAGTACTGAAGAAGATCTTAATATCTGGTCTAAAAAATTTTAAATCTTTGCCGCCTGACCAAAGATATTGCGAATTTTAATGAAAATTTTTGACTTTTTCTTTTAAAAGTTCTTATTCTGGGAACATTTCTAAAATCAACGGCAAATAATATGTGATTGGGCGAGAATTTTGGCAATAAGTTTATGACATCATTTCAAAAATGATTTTTTTTAACTCTTTACAAAATTTCAAGTAAAATTCTTTAATATACCAAAGTACTTTTTCGGCAAGAAGCTATTTGGGTACTTTTGTAGAGCCAATAGTACTCAAAAAAGTACTATTCCACTCAAAATATCATGCCTGGTCTGAATAGAATAAACTTGCTGCCACGTCAGTGTAAAAAATAATTTTAAATAGGTAACAAAAATTAGGTTAACAACATTTTTACAGAATCGAACAATATACCGACTTTTTTCCACGAAGTTGTCGTAAAACCATTAAAGTTTTTCTGTAGATTCCTCTTTAAAATTTTACTTTTGTATCTAATACCTTTCCTAAAGAAATATTTTCATAAGACCAACATTTTCTCTGTGTTTTGAAATTCGTAACCAACACTGTAATTTGTAGTTGAATCATGTATCTCGTATCTCAGTTTTTCGCCACAGTAAGGGATATTGACCTTTAAATTCGTCAGTTAAAATATTTCCATAACTTTTTTGATTTGGTTTTAAAAAATCTTGAGTATTCAATTTTGTGAGCGAACTTTTTGAAGAAGAGATTTTGTTCTCAAAGTTCTTCAATGGTATCCAGTTTAAGAAAAGATGGTATTAATAGTTATTTGATCAAGGATTTTTTTAATAAATTTTCAACATGCAGTTTAAATATCAGGGCAATATTTCATATAGAAATAGTTTGCGGTTTTCTCAATTCCTTTTAAAAGCAATTATTTTAAATATTTGTGCAAAGAGTATTTAAAGGAAAGCTTTATGATTTTTTTTTTTTATATTTTTCTGTTTGTTCTTTAATTTTTATTTGCAATAGTTTTTGTCTATAACTATTTTATGTATAAATTTGTATTGTTATTGTTAAAGTTTTTCTCGCAATTTCTATTTAGCAAGACTAAAAGTAAAAACTTTTCACAAGAATTTTCATTACAAATAAAGCTCTGAGCTTTACTTTTTAGCTGAATCTAACAACGTGCATTGGATGAGTATTCTAGAGTACTGAGTTTTGACTACTGTGACAGTGTGTATAATTGCTAGTTTTTGCAAAGAAAACTAATATATGAGGCTATGTCGTAATAGAGTTTCTTTTGCATTCTGAATCTACGAATTTACCCAAACCAAAAGATATTGCGTAAAATTCAAAGAACAGAATATAAGAATATAAGGGATTGGTTGCATGCAAATTTCAACACATTTTCATAAACGTTGATGAAGAAATTGCAAAATTTCTACACATCAAATACTAAGTTTAAATAATGTAGCAACTGAATTCTAACGATATTCGTCTGGCCTCAAGGGTTCTTTTCAACTTTAACACACTGTAAATGTTCTGATAAATAATAGATGTGTTAGTATAGAAAATGTTACGTCGAGACGTAAACAGTTTATGTTTTATTTCTAAATTTTAAATGACTATGTTTTTGGTGTTTGTTTACGTTATGGCGCCAACACGTTTCTTTTCTTGTTTGCCACAAAAAACCACAAAATTCTACAGTTTGACAGCTTAACAGGGTTCAATGATTTTTTAACTGAGGGTTGCAAGAAAACAATCAGCATTAGTACTTTTTATCGGCAGCTACAAGATTAATTTAATTCCAAAAAAGGGGGAGGGAGGAGGAGTGATGGTGGAAAGACAGCCAAAAGTGTTTTCTTGCTAATTGCGGTTGGGAAAAAAAAAAATAATTGAAAGTTTGTGATTTATGAAAGTTGGAACTAATTGGGACATAAGTATATTTTTCAAAATTTTAATTTTATTTATCTGTATAAATTCTTTTTGTGCTTTTTGTGGTAATTTGAAAATCTATCAGTGATGGTCTAATTATTAACTGGAATGGGTATACTGCAAACAAAAATAGATGGGATATATGTACATAAAGCCGGTTCGATTTTGTGTGGATAACAATTATTGGGACCAGCTTTAATACTTATGAATACCATGAAAAATACATATTTCTAGGTGTTTAAAAAAATATCTTTAAAAAAACGACGAAATATCGATTTTTGTGGGGTCTCAAAAGAGTGTGTTAACAAAAAATTTCAAAATTTTATTTAGCCAATATTTGAGTACAACCAAAATATATACTTTTTTGCTTATCTTGGGCATGCATTCTGATGAAAACAGGTTATATGCAAAAAAGGGTCCATGTGAACCAAAATCGCTCCATAGGATTTTTCCAATCCAAAATCATGATGCAGAAATAAATTTTAAAGTCCGTCTAACTTTTGAGTCGGTGTCTGGCGAAATCTACATTTCGGTCCGGAAATGTGTTAACATGTTCGGTGAATATGTTAGGATCTGATGTGAAAAATATGATGCACTTTTTGATTAAGGTCCTCCATTAGGTATTTTGCCGAGCTTTCGTTGACCTTGGTGTATGTCCGACGCCATTTACGTCGAAATATTTCGAGGTTTTTTGCAGTTTGTTTGGTCTTCTTAAGATTTATTTTCATTAAAGCCCAATATCTTTGGATTGGACGAAGTTCGGGGCAATTCGGAGTATTGGCTTCTCTTGGTACCACAGTGACACTATAGGCTTGGTACCAATCCATCGTTCTCTGGGCGTTGTGACATGTTGCTAGGTCAGGCCAAAATAGTACTGAACCTTGGTGCTGACGTATAAAAGACAGCAAACGCCGCTCCAGATACTCTCTGATGTAAATTTCGGTGTTGGTTGTGCGATCTCCCAATAAACCAAACGAATTTGCCTCGAATTCGAGGTGAATCCAAGATCTCGGATATTTATTTCGAAAACGAAGTTCGAAAATGTTTTGTTAAAGAACCCAATGGCGGGAGAAATGCACAT
This sequence comes from Tetanocera ferruginea, assembly GCA_958299015.1. Lineage (NCBI taxonomy): Eukaryota > Metazoa > Arthropoda > Insecta > Diptera > Sciomyzidae > Tetanocera > Tetanocera ferruginea. The sequence continues at coordinate 134,273,930 of OY282643.1, forward strand.
TTCATTCTCGAAACGAGATTTTTTATCATAATCGAATCACTACCGAAGCGAGAATTTCAACATTAGCAAATCGTTTTCGAATAATTTTAGCAATTTTTTTTTTAAATTATTGTAAATATTATTATTATTATTGTAAAAAAAAAAAAAAATATTCATGTTCAGTATTCGTACCCGCGTCTCCCGGATGCCAGTCACCTACGTTATCCACTAGCCTATCGCATTTGTTGTTTAGAAATGGCGTAATTTGCTTCATTATGAAAACAAACGTTTGAGGAAGTGGGTGCGACTCCCAGCTCAGGCAAAAAAATGTATCATTGTTTTTTTTTTGCTTTTGGTGTTTTTTCTCTATTTTTTAAAAAATTTAAAAACAAAAAAATCAATGTTGCGATGATTAATTGCAGATATATAAAAATTTATTTATTTTACGAGATTGCGGACTCGTTTCGAACTCGAATCGAATACGAGATATCTAATCCGAGGTCTCGGTTTCATTACTAATTCGAAACTAAACCGAGTCCGCTATGTGGTTTATTGGGCTGTCACAAATTCCTTACTTCGAAGGCCACATTTACAAATGGTCTGCAACACCATGTATTTCTTTGGAAATTTGGTATGTTTTTCGCTGGTTAATTTATAGGATGCTCCACCCCTTCTAACCGCAGTATCCGTGTTCAGGTAATTGCTTGAAATCCGCTTTGCAGTACGTTTCATCGTCCAATCATGATCACGCAATCAAATTTGGGCAGATAATTGCGATACAGTTTTCAAGCACTCCTCTTGTCTTCGGCGTCCTTTTTTTCTGATCTATCAGGTACTTTTTGTACTTTATAGCTCCTTAGGTTGTAAAATTTTTTAATCCGTTGAACACTTGACTTCGATGTTTACGCTTTTGCTGCCATATCACTAACCGAAGTGCCTGGATTCTGAGTAAACAGCCGCTTAACGTTCTGGGCCACCATTTGGTTTGCAGGACCACTTTTTCTCCCTGAGCCTGGCGTTTTTGACAAGGATGTAAGATGTTTGTATCGTTTTATGGTCCTTCCGACAGTTTTTACGCACACGCCAACTTCCTTAGCGATCTTTTTGTACTTGGTGCTTGGATTTTCCAAGTATTTGCAAATAATTGCTTTCCGCTTTTCTTCTGGTTGAGAAGACATCTTTTCAGTTGCTCTTTTATTTTACTAATGAGTATTTTTTTTTTAATCTGCAATATTTAGACTTTAGTTAGGTACCAAATATGTCGCTATAAACATTTTTTAACACTCAGTGCAGTAACACTTTTTTATAAATAACCTAAATACAAAATAACAGTTATTTCTGGGACAGTCTTTATGTAGTTAAAAAATTCCCAGGCATATAATTCAGAAAAAATCTTAAAATTTTACAAAATAAAATTGACATTATTTTAAAATTGAGGCAACGCTGGCAATACGACTGGAGAGTATTACATATGGTTATTTCAATATAAAAAGATTTCACTTTAAAGTAATACCATTTCTTATAAAGCTATTTTCGTTACAGCTTTTAAATAAACCACTTATACTCATTCACCTTTCTGCTTATACATATGCATACTCGCATGTGTATGCCATTTTACCAATACCATTGAAAATGATTGTCTTAAATATTTATATCTTTCGTAGCAATAATTTACATTTACATGCTGCAAGAAGAATTTTCGTGACTTGGTTCTGTGGTTCCGTTTGCAGTGCTTTTAGTGTTTGAGTTTTTTTATGCTTTTTGCTTTGCTTTCTTTTTGTTGGGTTTTTTTTTTTTTTTCATATCGTTGACCATGACTGAAATATTGGAATATGGTATGCTCATCGGCTCGCACAATCAACTCATACAATTTTAATCCAATTTCAACGAATTGGTTTTTCATAAAGTAAAAAATGCAATCATCTTTATGGACAACGAAGATCCACTCATGACGACGTGACGAGCGGTGCTTCAACTGGATGGCTGCAGCCATACATGAACAGGGCAACACATCTGGCTCAATCTTTGGAACAACAACTCTACCAACAGCAACAACAACAACTACAATGATACCTTTTCGATTATTCAACTCTTGAAAGGTAGTCGCCGACATTGAAATTTGTACATTTTATAGATATGTATATGTATATGTATATTTACTCGGACGTTCTGTACAGCACAACTCTAGAGCGTTATAACCGCTATTTTGCATCTATGCACCAAGGGAAAGTGGAAGGCAGGCACTTAATAAAACTAGCATTGAGCGGTTTTGCTTAGTGTTATTGGTTGATTTCTAATAAAACGCTAAAAGGCAAGCTTTTTGCTTTGCCGGCATATCTAGGAACTTGTTTATTAAAGCGTTTCAACATTTCAAAGTTAGAAAATGTAAATTAATTTTGTCTTTCATTCTCACTATATTTTCATCTCTATATCTCTGTCTCTTACATTTTGTTGCTGTGTTTAGATTTAGTCCTGGCTGTGTCTAAAAGTTCGTCCTTCGCCTTGACTATGTATAGCGCGAACTAAGTTTTCACTAGTTTATGTCTTGTTTGTATTATTGTGAACTACAAGTTTTTGACTCTAAATAAGCAGTGAAGAGAACTACTTCATACACGAACTGACATTCAGTCATACATTTAAAATGCAGCGCAACCACTGCTTTAGATTTAGAACTTTATTTGATGCCAAGGCTTGAAATCTATAAACTTGTATGGATGCCTGCTGTTGGCGCACAGTGTGACTTTTATGCATAACTCAAGGATATAAATTATTTGATGGTACAGTTATAGTAACAGTAAGTAATTAGTTAAGAGTTTCTTTCTTTGACTAGTACTCAGCTTGTTTTTATAATGATCAATTAATTCCTTTTAAATATATGCTAGAAATTAAAAATATTTTACCGAAAATATTTGCTTATAAAATTTTACTTGAGCTCATATACATCACATGTAAATCCACAAAAGTTTTCTGACACATAATTTTTGTAAACTTCTTAATTTTGTATCAACTTCAAAATCATATGTCGACCATGATTCAATAATTTATAAGGTTATCTCAATATTTCCCGACATATCCTTATTTTTTGCAAACAAAATCCTGTTTTCTCTAGAAAATGAATGATAACCAGGATTTTGTGGTCTCCTCAAAATTTATGAAATTTATGTTTCAGTGTTTTGTTATGTTTTTTTTCTAATATATAAAAATCTCGTGCAACGGTGTTAGTGTTTGAACTCCTCTGAAACGGCTGGACCGATTTTAATGAATTTTTTTTTGTATATTTGGTAGGTATGAGAATAGGTTGTTAAGTATTTTTCACCCTCCTACCCACGAGGAGCGTGGCATTTTTTCAAGAACACAAATTTTCGGTTTTACTTTCGTCTATAAATCGCACATCAATTAAACTTGGCACGAACTTACCATTGAGACGTGCCTTTCGACCAAAAAATTTGAGCGATCTTTAGAAAGGGGGAGCATGGCACCTCACATTCAATTCAACTTTTTGATATAAACAGATTTGGAACTAAATGCTGTATGACAATAAAGATGAGTATGAAATAAATTATAGGTCAGGTCTTTCAATTATGAAACAGACATGGGCAATAGAAAATGGGGCGTGGCTCCGCCTATACAACTCAAATTATCGATTCAGAATAGCTATGGCGCTTTTAAAGTCACAGAACTTTCTAACTCAGATTAAAGTTACTCTCTGGTGGTGTCCTGCTACAGGAAAACTAGAACGGGCGTTGTTCATTGGGTGTGGCTCCACCCCTATAAGACAAATTTTTTAAATCGAATCGCTTTGAAAATAATATTCACTATAAGACAAATTTTTTAAATCGAATCGCTTTGAAAATAATAGTCACACACAGATCAAAGAAACTCGGCTTAGAGTAACTATTTGGTGATACCCTACTACTATTAAAAATGCTCGCAAACTTAAACGGGTATTGGGCAAGGGGTGTGGCTCCAAAATAAAAAAGTATTTGTTTTCAATATTTTACTCAATTTTTTACTTCAATGAATTTTGTAATTCGTGAAAGTATTTCAAGATTTATATTCATATAAAAATCATCTGATGTATGCTTCAAAATACAAAAGTAGCAGAAATGACTCAAAATTCTCAAGTTATATTGTACTAAGGAATAGTAATGGCGTTTTCGTTTCTACCAAAAAATGTTGCCTTTTCATTGCCCTTGCCTTGCCTTGTGTTCTATTCTAAAATAAGTGCAAACGGGTGAGTAAATTCTGTGTTCGTTTCTTAAAATGTCACACTCACAGATGGCAAAAAAGGCACATTTTCTGCCCTGCAAACTTTCTCAGGGTAGATGATTGCCCTGCATATCAGCTGTTTTTAAAACGACAATATTATGACATGCGTGCGTAAGACAAGGATGGTTATATTCTTTTATTTAAGTTGACATTTTTCGAGTAGGCAAAAACATGCATTTTTACAGGGTTGCGGGCAACATTGAAAACATTTTGCACTGCGACAGGGCAACATTTTTTGGTAGAAACGAAAACGCCATAAGATATTCAAGCAGCTGTAGAACTTTTGTGTCATTGAAAAAACTGTTCTCTTCAAATAAGGACAACTATCTGCATTTTCGTGTGAAGACTTCAAATATTGGGATAACCTTATAAATTATTCAATCATGATGTAGACAAACTTTTAAAAGTAAATATACTTGTGAATGTTTTATCTGTCGTTTCTACCACAACCCATAAATCGAAGTTTGTTATTTTCTTCTTCTTGAAGAGTCTGTTATTGGTATAATTCGTAAAATTTGCCATTAAACTGACGCAGACTTTTAAGCTCTTTAATTTATATCAACAGCATTGTTTTGCGATTAATACGATTTCGCATCATCTCTATTTATTACAAAATTTTATTTTATGTTGTTTCACTTTCTGTTTTAAAGAAATATTTCATCTGTTTTCTTAAAAACCAAATATATAAAATATATAATTTTTGAACTTTTATATCTAGTTTTAGTGACAATATTTTCATTCTTCATGTTTTTTGCTTGCATATTTTATACAGTGTAATTTTATTGCAGCTTTCAGCAACATGACGCTGAAACCTTGTTGTGTGGGCCGTTATCTGATTATATCGGCCACGTGCTTGTCAAGTTGAGCTGTTTAGTTGAAGCTGCTTGCCTTAACTGTGATTGCTGCTTTATTATATGCATGATGCATCAATTGAATCCAAACTGATTGGCGGCGACATTAAATAATAAAAAAAAAATATATATTTATTTTCTTCTAAAGGATGTGTTTGTGCTGAGAGCTGGATCATCAGCACGCTATAGATAGATTTCAGAAGTAAAAGTTCAAGTATATAAAAGTCAATCATTTGGAAATCATGCAAGAAAAATTGCAAGAGATATGATTTAAATCTCGAGATGACTATTTCCGACTATTTATGACTATTTCGGAAGTATAGCTTAAGGTTACCAAAAAAGATGGAACCTAAAAGTCTAGTCAAAAATAAAATAGTGTTTTCATGACACTCAACATTTACTCAAGGATAAAGGATTGGGCCTCGGTAGTCGAGTGGTTAGCGTGCTTGACTGCCAAACCAGAGGTTCTGGGTTCGAACTCCGGTCTAGCCATGGTCCTACGCTTTTAACTTTCTATTAAAATTTTTCCCAGGTTTTAATAGAAATATTTTTTTTTGTTTTAAAGTGGGTTTAGGGTATTTCATAGTCAGCCTAGACCGACTTTAGATTTTCTTTACTTGTTTTATTATAATTATAATTATTTAACAAACAAGGCAGGAGGTAAGAAATAAGAAAAGATAAAAGCATCAAACTATGATCTTGGCAGACATTCACGTGACCACTTAAATATCGGGACTGCCATTTGGCAGCCAAATATATTAACAGCACTATTATTAATTATTTTTCAGCCACTCTTCTTGTGTAACATCACTGTAAGCCGGACAAATTTATAAAAACTAGTAAACCTGTTGCCCGAATTCGAGCATTAAAGCATTCGAAACATTAAAGACGTTTAATAGATGATATTCTATACATTAAGTTATAACGAATAACGATATATTGAGTTTTAATAATGATATAAAAGATCATTATCTGAATGGTTTGACTTGAAACGTTTGATCTGACACAAAATTTTTTAATGTAACTGTCAAAATACGAAGACGGACTTACTCTAATATAAAAACTGAGAAAAACATTATTACTATTCGAAAACATCGCAGCTTAACTCTTCCAGCTATAAAAAATAACTAATGTTAAAACAAAAACGCATTACAAAATAGATTTAAGAAACAATACTAAGATATATTTCAGAAATTAATAAAAGGCACTTACAGAACACCTACAACATCGATTTATGACACATTTAGATGAAAAAACACCAAAAAACCCAAAAAAAATTTTTTTTTGAAAACTGTCTTTTTGAAAATTTGACTGACTTGTTTGCTCGGAAAGTGGAATTTTTGATTTTGGAACTGCATTTTTCGGACAATTGACATTTGAGGAATGCATAAAAGATAATTTTGGTTAAAAATTTTTAGTTTTGAAAACAATTCAAATTCGATCAATTCATAAGCTCTTCTCAAACTAAATTTCAAATCGATAAAATAACGGATTTTTGTACAAAAATTTTATTTCTGTTTTAAAAGGTTGGGAACCCCCTGAAGTGAAATCACAATTTTTAAAAGTGGTTTGCACATATACAGCCTAAACCTGATTTAATGACATCTAAATCGATAGAATCGGTCCATTGGTCTGGGAGGAGTTGAAGTCACAAAAAAAACCTTAGCCTATTAATTATATAGATATCAAAAAATAATTTATAGCTCTCTAAGACAACCACTAGAGGAGTCAAAGGTATCAAAATGTCCTGCAATTTGTTCAACTCCAACACTTATATCTTACATTCCCACCTTCTATATGACATCCTTCGAAGCATGCCCTTTAAAATGCACATTTTTTTAAAAACCATTGTGTTTTGGACCCAATTAAGGTCAAATATATTACTTCTATTAATTTCTACCACTAAAATTTTCTCTTAACACAACTATGCCCCAGCTGCCAACTTTACGAGAATTTTCTACAAAAAAATTTAAGTAAAAGAAAATATTGTATAATTTTTCTTTCTTGTCGCTACTTGCTAATTTTTTCAAATTCGTCTACATTCCAACAGAAATGCAGAAGTGTGTAAAAAAATATACATGTTATTAAATAAATTAAAATTAAATATTTTCATGAACTCGTCTTTGAGTTTCGCCCGTTTTCAGTATCTGCTGAAGGAGCACGTCCTTGATCATCGTCATCGGTCAAGTGTGTAACTGTTGAGGGCAGATAAGTTAATTTTAATTTTCGTTTTTACTATTTTCAGTAGTGATTTCAACAGTGGTGACCGTGGCATGCAGGTTAAGTGTGTGGCTTAGCATGTTCGGAGCCCGGGTTCGATCCCCAGGAGCGGCGAAAAAGTTTTTTTCAAAAAAAAATTTTTCTGATCGGTCTCCACCTCTCTGCAGACAATGGCAAACCTCAGAGAGTAAATAATGCCATGTAAAGCTTCTTGAAAACATGAACTTTAGCCGTTCGGAGTCGGCATAAAACATGTAGGTCCAGTTCTCGGTAAATTGGGTCATTTAAGGCGGTCTTCTCATTCAAAACCCGTTTTTTGGACCCTTTTTAAAAAAAATCTTATTTGAAAACGCAAAGAACAATTGAACATTTTTTTATTTATTGTATTACAAAAGTTTTAAAGTAAATAAAAAATTTTTTTTTGCCTCGATACGTGGGCTGTTCAAAAAGTAATGAGACTTCAAAGTTGGTGGTGAAAAAAAAGGTGTCGTCACGGCGGCCACGATTCCGGGTCTCCGGAGCGTCTGAAATGAAAAACAAAAACGGGGTTATAATCAGTATAGATGTAATTCTCGGGTGAACCTCAAGCTTAATTTTGTGATTTTTTTTGACAAAATGGCGGCTATTCAAAAAAAAAATTCAATTTCGGGCTTTTTTTTTGTAGTTTAGTGTAAAAAAAAATAATAAAAAATTTTTTAAAATTATGGTCGAGGTTCACCCGAAAATGGTGACAATTCTGCGTCGATTCCACTTTGTTTCATGAAAATCGGTTCAGTTGAACTGGAGATATCATGGCCGCCAGTTCGAAAAACGTGGTTTCGAGATAAACGCGTTTAAAGTTTGAAGTAATTAAAAATAGCTCATTTTGACGAAGACCTTGCTTCAAAAAAAAGACTGTATCTTCTAAAGTATTTCGAATTTCTAAAAATCCTTTTAGGGGCATATTCACAACTACGCAAGCTATAAATAAATGCAAAAAAAAAGTTGCTCAATGAGAAGACCCCCTTAATAACACACACAACACAATTGATCATAAGAAGCTCGGTCAAAGTCCTTTCCAGGGCTGAAATGGCCAATTTGTTTTTTTTTTGTTTTTTTTTTATTTCAATACTTAATCAAGCGTTATGGCTAAAATTCGAACTACTGATTTCTTTTCTCACCCAATTTGCATACCCAGGGCTATATTTAACACGTTGACTGCCGCGGCAATTTTCAGAAAACTGGGAAAAATAACAATTTGATTTTTTCACATTATATTACTAAAAACTCTTTCTAGATCACAATTTTTGCTTTTAATAATAATAATTTTTTTTTTTTTAGGAGAAAAAGGACCAACGAATTATCTCCTAGTTGGCTTTTGTAACAGAAATCGCTACGCAGAAGCCAAGAACGAGTGACAACGAAAAATGACAGGTTTAGTGAGTACGAGATAATTCGTAGTTGGCACTCTAGAAGGGAACGCAATCTAAAAGTTATCTCGTAGTCGGCAGTCAACGTGTTAAATCCCTTCTAAAGGCGTAAATTACAATAAACTCAAAACCAAACATTATTAAGCTTTTGAAAATCTTTTCTTAATACAATTTTTTTCAAGCAACGATTTTTGCATCTAATTGTTTACCGTATTGTTTACCCATGAAACTGTATGAAATATTTTTTGTTCAAAACCTCAACATTCAAAATTTTTATACACTTTTGACCAAGTTTGATTCGACGAGTCTTTTACAAAAACATTTAAGATTTCATCTTGACGAAGTATTAAAGTACATTTTTCAATTAAATTCGAACGTTAAACATGGCAAGCTCCCCCCCCAAATGCCGATAAATTAATAAAATAAAAAAATGATCACGAAATTTTAAAATTCAATTCCATGAAATTTTAATGGAATTCCAAGTTTGGCTGCAGCAACATAACGTCTACAGATTTCACAATAACAACAATTAAGTGCTATGGATCGAATTTGATTTTTGTGAATATTTTCTTATATTGTGCAATTAAGCAGCAACAACAACTAAGCTAGTGCGAATGCATTGAAATGGCTCGAAAGAAAGGCTCAAAATATGAGCAACCATGAGAACAATTCGGTGTACAATTGAAATCGATAGATATGCAATTTATATACACACACACAAACACACACATATACACACAAACACAAACACAAGCTTAGCGCACCTCATTTGCAGCAAAATGGCCGTTGATGATAGTGCATGTGGCCACAATAAAGCTTCACACAAACTACTCTCGCCAGCACAACGTGTGAACCCAGACAAGCTGAAGTTGGCTGTGCACTGGGCAAAGTTTTGTGTGTGGCCATGATGAGCCATCCTGCTGCGGCTCATGCATTTTTAAATTTGGCCACAGCCACGTCTTCTATTTGTGTGTGTGCGTGTGTGTGTTTGGATTGTAAAGGGCTTATGTGTGTGTGTGTCTCTGAGATATTATCATAGCTATTGAAGAAAAGATATTGAATGTCGGAGTCTCGGGATTGCTTTCGAGTCAGTATCAGTTGTTGGCTGAATGCATTTTTAATGGAAACTAGAACTAGTTGTAAAAAGTGAAAATCACACACACACACACATGCATATGTGGGCAAAACTGTAACTGGCAATATGGCAATGGGTATGTAATACACTTACACACACAAACATATATTTGTGTGAAAAGTTGAAATTGAAATGAGCCAGAAGTTATCACTCGACAGACAGCTGCTGCTGATGCTGCTGCTGCTGCTGCAACTGGATTTACGAGCACCTTGAGGGAATGGAATTGTCGAAATCCTGTTGAGCTATCAATGCTTAAATTAAGATTTGATTGAGCTGACAATCAGTTAAAAAGCGCTGCCAAATAACGATGTGCTCTATCATAAGCTCGGCAAGCGCAGCGAAGATTTATAAAATGTTTGCCGCCTGTCGTGCAAAATGTTGCAAAACGAAATCCCTGCCAGGACGACGAAGGCTTAACCTTTTGGTATGTGAGGCGTTGGCGTTGGCGCTGTGCCAGTCTTCAGTGCGCTGGATTTAAACAGTTTAGTTGGCATTCAATTGTTGCTTTTGTTGTTTAATGTTGTTGTTGCTGTTGTAAGGCAACTCCTAACACGCAGCTAGCTTTTTCTGCTGACTTCTTTCTTCGCTGTTTTTTTTGGTGAGCTGTCAGTCGCCTGTTGTGCGTATCTGCTTTGGCAAGCGAGGAAGGTAAGCAGGAAGTATAAAAAGGGTGAGTGATGGCTGCATTTGAGTTTTCTAAGCATACCTGAGCACCTTATATTGTTTAATAAATATATATATATATATATATTATATATAGTATATATATTATATGCGTCAAAGAATGCAAGCGTTGAAACTTATACAATAAATACACACTCACACGTACGCGCCATGCATAGTGATGACGACAATGTTGTAGATGTGGTTGAAGCTCAATAATGCGCAACTGTGCTGCCACCTGGTGGCCAATTTAACAGTTCATTTGATTGTGAAACATTTGTGTTTTGTGTTATTTTTTCTATTTATTTAATAAAAAACTTAAGCTTTTCTAAGCCATAAAATTCGGCTTATTTCTTAGATGCTGCCACTTAGTTTATATGATAACAAAATAAAAAAAAAAAAAAAAATAAAAATTTCATTCTATTTAGTTTCTTTGGAAAATTTTGTTGGCTACGCATGAGCACATTTTAAGTGGATTTTTCAAATATATGCCAAAGTGTCGAAAATAAACAGGCTAAGAGTGAGCATGTTGAGAAGCAATAAAAGCTGTTGCCTCAGCTTTGTTAACCGTATTTAAATCATTTTACAACCTCTTTCGAGTTGTTGCAAATTTAAGTGAAATTGATGTATGTCAGTTTGAAGAAATGAACACACCCCAGGCTATGCCTTTTTCTGCTGTTTCTTTGCTTTTATTAAGAAAAACAGCAACTTTTTTTTTTTTTTCTTGTGCTGTTATTGTCAGCAACACGCTTACCGTTGGTATGGCCAAAATTAAATTTGCAAATAGCAACAATACAGGTGGCAGCCTTGTACATTTGCACACAAATGAACCGCTATCTTGAGAAGCTTACCCTTTTGGCAACAAGACGATTGCTCATAGCACTCACTCACAGCGCTCTTAAAATTTTCTTTTTGTGCTTTTTGTTGCTTTTAATGGCAACAAATTTGTTACGTTTAAGTTTCGTTAAATGACTTCGTGATGCTACGTTAAGTTTTCGTGTTTGAATTTAAATTGTTTTCGTTAATTTTCAATTATGTACGCTGGCTTAATATGCCAGTTGTCTGTGTTCGTGCGTGCATGTGTGTGTGTGTGTGTGTTTCAAAAGTTTTTGCAAAGCAGTCATTAGGCATTAGCATGTGTGCGTGTATTTGTTGGCTTGCGTTCATATGTGCAAGTGTGAAAAGGTTATAAATTAATGATGCCGTCTCTTTTATTTTTTCAATTTAGTTCATTTTGATATTTAGTATTTTCTATGTATGTTTTTGTACAACATTTACGCTGCCAGCTACATGTATCTTTTTGCATGTTGTTTGGTGCGTGTGAGATTTTAAGTATTTCCGTGTTTTTGTGTGAACGATTTTTGCACATACTCAAAAACACACACACACACACACCCATACCTCCTTCGAAACAGGCCGCAAATGTGCTGCTATAAAAGCCACCCACGCTGATTAATATTGTATGCAGTTTTTTTGTCTCTGTTGTTCACTCACTCACACACACACACACACATACGGACTGTTATCTCTCAAACCTACACAAAGTATGTCTATCTGTCCGTCTTACGTGCCTTGCAGGTGCTCAGGTGTGTGTAATTTTTATAACTTAACGTAATGAAACGTAAAAAAACAAACCGAACGCAATGAAATAAAACGTAAGGCGTTACGAAAGGGTTAAGTTAACGTTTACGAGTTGCTTCTTTGTCTGTGTAATAGTAAATTACTAAGTGTGTGTTAGTGTTTTACTTCCTGTATTTGTATTTTATGTTGTGTATTTTTCATATGTGTGTTTGCGTGTGTGTGTTTTCTGCATTCCATTGAGAAATGTTCTTAATTATTAATGGTGAACTTTAAATTCCAGCTCAGAAAATCATTTGATGTTTTCTTGTTTAGTTATGTGTGTGTGCAAATATTTATGTTAGCCTTGACTAATACACTTTTGTACACTGCAAAAAAAAAAATTAAAAACAGGATATAAGTAGTTGGCTTTGTTTTCAGCAGGTTTTTTTAAGCCTAAACAAAATTCCTTCTTTGCAAAATTCGTCTTCTTTAAAAATTTCTTTAAAAAAATTGTTCCTTCACAAAAATCATTCTTTTCAAAATTCACCTTTATACAATTTTGCAAAAAAAAAAAAAAAAAAAAAAAAAATTAAAAAGAAAATCTGTGTCGACAAGGAATAACACCTAAACTCATTTTGAAAATTTCAGATGAAAATTGCTCCTTAATATCAGGATACCCTGGCTTTTGTTGTTTAGATTTGATGGCCTCAAACATTTAATTTTCAAGGTACAACCATATGCTCGTTTTAAAATATCAAACAAAAGTGTTAAAAGAAAATCAAACGTATGTTTTAGCAGCTCATTTTAAAATGTTCGTATTTGAAATGAAAATAAATTAATTGAGGAACAAAATATTCTCAGTGTAGTACACAGAAAAACTCAGTGGGTCCAATGTCCTATAACATGATGTATAGGATTTTTTTTTTTTAAATAAAAATGTAAGTTTTTTTTTTAGATTTTGCTATTTTGTGGCTTAAATAAAATAATGACAAAATCCAAAATTAAATATTCGTTTAGCTCATGATATATCTGATAATTAAGCATTTACATTATCTTTGAAGGAGGAGTATTAAAGGCTGTAGGTATGTCCTAAAGTATTACTCAAAAACGTTGCATGTGCTTGAAAAAATTTGTAAAAACTGCACCAGACAAACCGTAAGACGTAATTCAAAGTAAAAAAAAAATGAAAGAAATTGCTAAACATATTAGCACAATAAGCCCGGCTTTTTCCGGGCTTTTGTTTAAAAATCTTGTCGTAACAAGGCAACTCTGCTTTCAGTTGAAGTTGAAATTGATAATAAATCGATTTGGAGGGAAAATGTAGTTTATAAAAATATATATACGGACAAATATATAATATTTCGAATAAATTAAGTTAAATTATTTTTATAGCGATTTGAAATTTCTAGTGTAGGAAAGACAGCTATTGTGTGTTGAAATAAATATTACGTAATGAAGGTTGTCAAGTTTGATATCCACTTGTTAGTGACAACATTTTTTAACTTTCATGAAAACATCAACAATACTTATTCTGTCACATTTATGAGCCATTAAACTGCAATATATGTTAGTAATTCTGAAGCCATAGATCAGACATACGTGAAAAATTTGTCAAGTATATATAAAGTATACCACACATCGTGCGTTATGTTTAATTTTTTTTAGAACATTTTTTTCACATGCAGTACTTTAGAATATTAAAGTTGCTGACCTTCACTTTGGAGTATTTTTTTTTTTTTTTTACCAAAATTAGGTATCGTTATGGCCTTTAAAAGAGTCATATGCTCTGCATCTTATACATCAAATTATGCTTATATGTCACAAATAAACTGAAACACACAACCAGCACGTAGCTCTGCTACCATTAACGCTTTTGTGCGAGCTGCAGAAAACTGTGCAATTGTCAAACGTGAGGAGTAAAAAATTGTGTCAGCCTTGGAGAAGAATTTTTTTCAATGTGCTGCATAAAATATTGCATTAATTTTTGTTAATTTAAGATTTTGGTGGTAAGGAAATGTAAGTTACTTTTTGGTTTTTATTTGCAACTTTGACCTTCGTAGTGCTCATATATATTTGCTCATATTTTAGATAATAACTAATGTTAAAAGAGCCAACTTCTTTTAACAATGAAACTGCAATAAAAAATAAAACTCAAAAATTCTTCTAAAAATTAAAACACTTCTGCATTACATATGGATGATGAAATTTTTATTATTAGGTTACCCAATAGGCAATTAAACCAGCGCTCTTCATACGAAGGCGTGTATTGACTGCTACTTTTGAAGACTAAACACATCCGTTCCTCGCTGCTCTTATGAGCACTTCTTGAAGGCCTTCTTTTTCTGCACAAAAGGCAGCACAATAAACTTTTTTCCCTTCAAAGACTGACTTTTCATATACTTCAGGGCAACTTTTTCGTTAAAAGTTAAAATATATATCAGTTTAAAAATATGACGCAATAATGGCCCTTCTTACTGCTATATCAAAGATTATAGATTGAAAGTAATTTAACTTAAAACAAGTAAAGAAAGTCTAAAGTCGGTCTAGGCCGACTATGAAATACCCTAAACCCACTTTTCAAAAACCAAAAATTTTTATTGTAAATGGGCGTGTCCGTGGGATAATGAAGCCTATAATTTATGTGCATTTAAATGTTGATGAAAAATGTACACATACCAAGTTTTATTCCCGTAGCTCACAGTTAATGCCTTTATTGTGCTTTCGCTATGGGAGGTGGGCGAGTTTTTGGACGGACTACTCCCAATTTTTTAACACACCTTAGTTTTGGTATAAAATACATACATACTAAATTTAATTTCTCTATGACAAACATAACCTTATTTATTGAGTTTTCAACTTTTTGGGCTATATGGGAGGTAGGCGTGTCCGTAGGCGGATGACGTCCATTTTTCAAAACCATCTTTGTCTTGTCATAAAAAACATATGTGCCAAATTTTAGCTCTGTAGGTTAAACACAGGCTTATTTATTGCGTTTTCAATTTTTGGCTTGTATGGGAGGTGGGCGTGTCCGTAAGCGGATGACGTCCATTTTTCGAAGACATCTTTGTGTTGGCATAAAACACATACATATCAAATTTTATTGTTGTAGGTTAACTATGAGCTGGGTTATGCAGTTTTCAATTTTCGCGTTGTATGGGAGGTAGGCGTGTCCGTGGGCGGATGATGTCCACTTTTCAAAATCATCTTTGTTTTGTTATACAAAACATATGTGCCCAATTTAAGGTTTTTAAGTTAAACACAGGCTTATTTATTGCGTTTTCAATTTTTGGGTTGTATGGGAGGTGGGAGTGTCCGTAAACGGATGACGTCCATTTTTCGAAGACGTCTTTGTGTTGACATAAAATACATGCACACCAAATTTTATTGTTGTAGGTTAATTATGAGCTGAGTTATGCAGTTTTCAATTTTTGCGTTGTATGGGAGGTAGGCGTGTCCGTAGGCGGATTCCAAAAATATTCAATAGTGCAGATCCTTGGGTGCATGTGACCATGTGTACCAAGTTTCATCCAATTATCTCTACTCCTTCTTCTTATCCTGTGTATACGGACAACACACAGACGGACAGACGGACGGACGGACGGACGGACGGACATGGATAGCTCGACTCAGGTGGTGACGCTGATCAAGAATATATATACTTTTCTATACCGGACTCGCTTCGTTCTATGCGTTACAAACGTTTGCACAAAGTTAATATACCCTGACCTTTCAGGTTTAGGGTATAAAAACATAGGAGAGAAGATAACATCATAGAATATATAAATAAATAGAAAAAGGTGTAAAAGAAAAAATATTTTTTCAACACTTTTTGTTTACCCCTACTTTTAGCCATTCTAAAGAAGTGCTTCTATCAGGCCTCTTTTGAGCTACAAAATCCACAGGTAGGCCTGCTAGCAGCGATGTCATTGTCTACTGGGTAGTTTGTACCAGAATGAACGCATTGAATTGCTTTCTTCATTTCTCTAAAAGTAAGTGAGTTGAGTTTGTGAAGTAAAATTTTGGCTAACAAATTATTTTTGACGCCCATTTTTTTTCAATTTTGATTGGTTGATTTTGAAAAATAAAATTCAGTACTTCCGCAGCGCAGTTGCGATGAACAACAAAATTCAGGAATATACATTAATTTTTTTTTCATTTATTTTTCTGCTCAGAGAAAATTCAATTTTTTTTTAATGTCGACCAATCAGAATCAGGGTACACTGAATAAGGTAGCCGCAACACGGAGAGCGCGACTGCCGCAAATGTCAAAGCGAACTGCTTCAGCTGTTGTTGTTGTTGTTCTTTTTTACGACAGCCAGTTGATTTTGACACTTTCGGATAAGCGAAAGAGAGCACAGTCAGTTTTGAGACAACCTTGTTATTCAACCATGATCAGAATGAATAATGCTCTCAAAATTATTTTCTTATTCTCAAACATGCGCGAAAATGTTCTTCTCTTTTGAAACAGGCTATACCCAAGGCTTATTTATATAAGGTTGCATACATTTTTGACGTTTTCTCATTTCGGCACCCTTATTTTGAAATGAGAGCAAAAGAGCGTAGTCATTTGAGTAAAGAACTGACACGGTTGCCTGAATATAATACTATTGGTAGTTTTTTGTAGTACTATTTGGTAAATAGAATACTAAAATTTTTGTTTAGTACTTTTATTGGTCCTATTTTAATTCGGATGTCCTGATAAAATTAAGTCATTGAGTTTGATCTACCCCCATAACTTTAGTTTTGATTGAAGGATTTCAGTATTATGCCCTAAAAAAGGTTTAATGAAATAAATATATATTAAGAAAATCAAGAAAGACAGACCAAATAAATATTTTCATATTCGAAACTTTCAATGGTGATCGTAAAAATCACTTTTACTTTCAATGTTGACAAAAATCAAAATTTTAACACATCTTGACTTAGTAAACACAATAAAACAGAAAACTGCGCAAAAAAATACTTTTTTTTTCTCGAGCAGCACAAATTTTTGTTTACATAAAATAAGGATGCGTCAAAAAATGTACGCAACCTTAAATAAATTAACCTTGGGCTGTACCATAGTACAACAAATAAGGTAGCTGCAGGGCTGAGAGCCAAAAGTCAGAACTATCAAAAAATACTGAACGAAATAGAGCTGCAAAACAAGATATCAAATAATTTGTATTGCATTTGACAATTCTGACTCTGAGAGAGAGAGGATTGATAACCCTGCAGCTACCTTGTTTATTGTACTTTGGGCTATACAAAATATTTTTTGTGCTCATTGTTATTTGATGTTGTTTAAGAGAAAGGGCGTTTTTTTATTTAAAAAAGGGGTTTTTCTGCAACAACAAATAAATGCATATGTATCTCTCCTTCATTGTCTAAAGCATGACAGAATAAAAAGGTAGGCTCATATTTTCACAGCTGCTCAAATGTCTAATTCTACACTAACAAAGCTGTGAGTGCTATAAACGTCAAACAATAAAGCCTGCAACAACAACTAGAAAAATTTAAATTCGAGCAGCTGAATTTGACATCCAGCTCACTTCCTCTCCAATATGCGCCTACCTTATTATTCTATCATGGTCTTAAGAAGCTACGATGATTCTTGCCTTATCACTTTTTCATTGCCCCAAGAAAGTGAAAAAGAGATCAATACCCGCGTAGTAGCAGTTTCACGGAAAAAAGACGTTTGGTAACGAAGGGTCATGAGATCTGAATCTAAAAGCATGTGACAGAAAGCTATCTTGGTAGGATCGCTTTTTCTAGTGGGAACAAAAAACTACTAATCTCTCGTTAATTTTCAAAAGAAGCTACTACGATTCTGGGTTAATCACTTCTTCACTGCTGCAAGGAAGTGAAAAAGTGATCAATATCCCCAGAGTAGCAGTTTCATACAAAAAAGTATATGACGTTTGGAAACAAAGGGTCATGATCTCCGAATCTAAAAGTATGTGCCAAGAAGCTAACTTTGGATGATCGCTTTTCCTGGTGGGATATTAATAAATGAGTATTATAGCGAGAGAATAAAAATATTTCTCCAAAAGTTAAAATTGCTGCCTTCAACTGTGGCTCAAAGCTGTCAGAAGCAAAATTATTTTGCATTACCTGTTTTTTAAGACTCACCAAAGGCTAAATTCGCTTTGAAGGGCAGTAATTTTTCTGCGTGTGGCTTTATTAATTTTGCCGTGAGTCTGAGCAAAATCAATAGAAAACAAATTTTAATGGTTAAAAACATAAATTTTTAAATGAAGCAGAATATCGAAGCAATTATTCGATGTAGAAGTAAAATGCAAATAACCCATATCAAGACAAACAGGCTAAATCGAAGAAATTCCGAGCATTAATATTTGAAATGGTGCTGCTATGGCAAAAGTAATGTCTTACCAAGCTGATGTGAGTTAAGTTGTGAATAATGCATGGCAATAAACTTGCCGCTTTGTCTCAAGGTCAGAGTAGATTTTGTTGTATGCTAGGTCAATTGTCTGATGTCACCTGGAAAGAAAATCGCTCAAAAAGCTGTGACAAATAGCGTCACAAAGTTGTAGACGCGACGTTTCAGCGCATTTTTCGATTTATGCAAATTATGGCAACCGTCTGAGTTTGGTTTTTTCAGTAAATTGCTTGTTGTTGTTGGTTGTTGTTGTTATTTGAAATTGCGGTTTTTTCAAACTTTAAATATTTTATGAACTTTTCAGCTGTGCTGTTGCTGTTTCTGCTGACGACACTGTTGTTAGTACAACAACAACAAGTTCGAAATAGTTGAGCTTCAGGTGTAAAACAGTTTTTGCTGCAACATAGCTGTCATAAACTGTAAATCTGTGGTCATAAAAACGTATTTTTATTGTTGTGCTGTTGTACTTTTGTTCCTTACAGTTCCATTTCTCTAAACACTTGAGAGTAACACTAAGCCTTAGTCCACAACAGCAACAAAAGATATAATGTTGGTAGAAATCTTTTGATTTTAGCCAAGTTTTGTTTTCAAGCTATTTGCCAGCAGTCGCTCGTAATTGTAGAGCGAGTAGTAGTGTGTGGTGTTTAAATTTTAAATTTGATTGCATTTCTTGTTTCTCACAATCATTCATTCATCCAATTCTCTTTCCATTTATTTAATTTTTATGTTCGTCATCTTTGTTCATGCATTAGCATAGTTTGCGTGTAAATCTTAACCGCTATCTTGCTGCGTGCTCTGCCTGTCAGTGGAATTCAAGCAGCAGAGGAGTGACACATTTATTGGCACATAAACATTTTTTATTAGCCTTAAAATTTTAATTTCCACTCAATAAGTGAGTGAGTGAGTCAGTTAGTGAGTAAGTATGGGTTGATGGCATGGAAAGCAACGCAGAAGCAGAGCAGTAAACAATAAAAATATAAATGAAACCGAAGTAGTTGCCCTAAAGTGCAAACTTGTTGGTTTGAGACGCTGTTATGCGAAGAATAAAATAATGCAATAAAGAAAAATTCAATGAGCAACTCTCTTAAGTATCGTTCTATAAACAGTAATCAATAAAATTATATTCAATGCCAGCAAATTTTGCAAGTTGCTCAAGGTGGGACATAACATTCGCGGCAGAGAAAACAGACCTTTTTTTTCAAAATTCATAAATCAGTCAAAAAAAAACATTTTTCCAAAGTTAGAATTGAATTAGTAGAGCATTGAACAAATTACAAGAAAGAATATTAAAAAAATATATATATTTTTCACTCCAACATGGTTTTATAGAGCTCCAAACTGGCGGCAGAGTAAAAAACGAGGCCTCGTGGTTGCAGCGCTGGGAGTCGCAAAAATTGTCCGATCTGCAAAAAAAGACTTTTTAAATCTTAACAAATTGGTTATGGCATGCCAGGAGCTTTTTTTAAAATTTTTTTTTTAAATTTTTGGTGATGTTCCAAATTTGAAAGTATGTTTTTTTGAAAAAAATATTGACTTAAAAATTCATAAAAAATCGAAAAAAAATTTCAAAAAAGAAGCTCGTCTCTTACTTAAGCCAATTAAGTTTAAAAAATAAAACAAACAAAAAAATTTCGTCGAAAAATGAATCCGCTAGTGCCGCAACCAGTAGGAAAAACATGGTTTCGAGATAAACGCGTTCAAAGTTTGTGAACAGAGAAAAATGCAAGGAAAAATAAAAATGCGCTCTCACTAATCCGGCTGTAATTTTAGAACGTATTGAAATCAAAAGAATCTTAAGAATATGTCATGTCCCCCCTTAAAAGGAAGTGCAATTTTTTGGTAACCAGATATTATAAGATTTTTTTATACTTTTCTTTCTATTATCCGCAAGAAAGACTGACTTTGAAGATATTTTATATATAATACTTTGTCGTGAAATTTTTTAAAAATTGTTCTTTATGGTTTTCCAACCTCTTTTGAGTTTATAATTAATTTATCTTTTTTAATTTATTACAGCAAAGCGATATACATTTATTCTGCTTGGCAAAAACGATTATTTTTCAATTACTTCTGACGAACTTGCCGAGAATCCTTTATTAATTTAGCTTAAAGTTTTGTGTTTGTGGCCAGACTGACGCACTTTGGTTTTGCCAAAAAGTTTTCAAGTAATAAATCTCAAGCTAGCCATTGGCCATGGCATAAGTTTTCGTTATCGTTTTTTTTTTTTTTGTTTTTTTTTTTGGGTTTTTTTTTGTAATGTCTAATCAATGAATTCATATGAAGCTTAAGCATTTTGACGCTGCTCATGATGCAGCGATTCTCAAAGCTACAAATTTTTGAAGTGCCTTTTAAGCATAGAACACCAACAATCCGTGCTTCAAATAAAAAATTTAACAAATTTCAAAACAACAAACAAACGTTTTGCAGTCTAAAAAGAAAGAGACAAACAATTAAAAGTTATATACATATCTGTATGTCAATATATATTATTGTTGTCATGAAGTTCAAAAGCACAGCTTAATTTGAAGACAATAGCATTGGAAGCCAGTTGATGATATATAACTTTAAAACCATATCGTTCAAGTCAAAAAAATCTTGAGTTATTCATTCGAATCATTAAATATCAAAAACACTTGGGGCAGTATTAAAGCGAAAAACTCACTCAAATTAATCTACAAAAATATGTTATCAATAAAAAAAGTTTGCCATAGCCTGCGCTTTTCAAGGTTGTTGTAAGTTTTTATTTGGGATATAACGGGACTAATGCAAAATAACTTTGTGTGCGCATTTTTCTGCTACATATATAAGGGTTTGAATACTTCAACTTTGTTTGGCCTGCTTCAAGACTTTTCGTAGAAAAGAAAAAGATTTTTCAAAATGACTACAAATATATCAAAAACTATGCCACAAGTCTTAATAAAAGACATGCTGAGACATGTTGAAGGGTGCTAGTCAAAAGTTGTTTCGAACATGATTTTTTTAGGCACATTTGTCCATACTTCCTTTGATATGTTTTTGAATACCAAAATATAACTGAGTGTGAATCTGAATGACCATGACATGGAATAATCAGGTCAAAGGGTTTATGAGTATGCATTTATTTTGTTTAGAGTAAGTAACTTCTTTCCTCAACAACTGGATGGTATTTAAACGAGTTTGAGTATGAGTATGAGTATGAGTATGAGTATGAGTATGAGTATGAGTATGAGTATGAGTATGAGTATGAGTATGAGTATGAGTATGAGTATGAGTATGAGTATGAGCATGAGTATGAGTATGAGTATGAGTATGAGTATGAGTATGAGTATGAGTATGAGTATGAGTATGAGTATGAGTATGAGTATGAGTATGAGTGTGAGTGTGAGTATGAGTATGAGTATGAGTATGAGTATGAGTATGAGTATGAGTATGAGTATGAGTATGAGTATGAGTATGACTATGAGTATGAGTATGAGTATGAGTATGAGTATGAGTATGAGTATGAGTATGAGTATGAGTATGAGTATGAGTATAAGTATGAGTATGAGTATGATGTATTCAAAAGTACCCATGTGTGCCGGTGTGTGTGTGCGATTTTAAGCTCTTAACCTAAACCTCCGCATTGAATCTTCGACCCAGAATGAATCCCGTGGAACGTTGGGATTCATCTCACTTCTCGAGATAAGCTAAAAACTGTAGGACTAATTTTGTCTGTCTGGGGACTATTAAGTTAAAAGCCTACATTTTTCTGCTTAACTTGATGGCGACTCGGTATAGGGAAGAACTCTTTACTTCGTATATCATCTCACGCTGACCTATTTTGCAAACGCTTGACTCTTCGTATGAGTAGGAGTATGAATATGAGTATGAGAATTAGTAAAAATTTGAGTATGATTATCAGTCTGAGCATCAGTTTAAGTATGAGTTTGAGTATGAGTTTGGTTATGAGTATGGTTATAATTATGATGGGCTTAAATTTTTGAATATTAGTTTTCTCACTGTTTGCAATTTTATATATCATTTATGTGTGTGTCTAACAGTTTATTATGTCGTTCGAAATACCAATTCTTTTTCAAAATTTTTTTTATTTCTCTGTCGTTGCCAGCATGCGTTATCACTGCCTTTTAAATTTTTATTTTTTTTACTTTTTTGTTCCATCTCATGGTTCCTTTATGCTTGGGCTGTGTTTAAAAGTGAAGAAGCTCGATGAGCATGAATATTGAAACATTTTAAGGCGCTTCGGTACGTAGCGTAAAGCAAATCAAGGCAGGAGAGGCTTTTAAGCCTTAGCCATTCATTGAGGACGAACCGCATAAAAATTAATTTTAGTATCCTTGCGTGCATTCATGTCGCACAAGGTCAATTGACTGACATCGTCAGTGTAGTGGGCGAGCGCAAGCAGTAAAGCACAGCTGTGAGTGTGTGTGTGTGTGTGTGTGTGTGTGTGAGTGAGTGAATGAATAAGTTTATGTTAAGTAAGTCGATGAAGAATGCGTTGAGCTGCTTATGTGAGAGGCTTTAAGTAGCTGCTGCTGACATAATCCTGACTTGGCCTGCCTGCGAAGTATATGTGTGAAGGTGTTTTAAAATGTCATTAGAAAAAAAAAAACGCTGCTGGTATTGAAGTGGTGAAGCTGTCGCTGGTTATGCATGGCAAGGAGCAAGATGCTTGCCACATTTGAATATTTTGACAAATGTCGAACATGAGCAAATATTTGCTGCAAGTTGTGCCGCGCACAGCAATTTGTCATGTTTACAAGACAAACATGCTCAAGCCTAAACACCAACCCAACCCAACCACCCACACTCTCCCCAAAACCCATACAAACAAATAAACTAATACTCTCTCACCACGTGCACACAGAGACCACAGAAATACGCCGTCAGCAATGCTTAAATTTGCATTTTTTTGTTTGTTGCTGTTGTTGTTGTTGTTGTTTTTGTTACACATGCTTTTTGTTGCTCTTAGTTTTTAAGTGGAATTTATGAGTCTCCCTGCACTGTGGACAGTCCATAGTTGATGTTTCTACTTCTACGCTTTGTCCAACATTGTCGGACTGTCACGCTTTATTTTAAGTTTTACTTTCTTTTTATTACAGCTGTTGAGCACAAAAAGTTGCTTGCAACATAAAGCATTTGTTTGTCTATTTATTTTTATGTTGCCGTTATGCCAACGAGTTGTGAGATGCATAAGATTGCAACAATCAGAGACAAGCAACAACCACATCCATCCATTCATTCATCCAGCCACCCACTAGTAGCCAACACATTCTCTTGTATGCTTTATGGCTTTAAAAGTATCTCAACAAATTTATGCAAGCTTCACATTTGCTGCATGAAATGCAAACCAAAAAAAAAAAAAAAAAATAATAACGCAGTTTATAAAAAATTGCCACAGCAAATGAACACTAGAGCACGCTGCTGAAGCTGCAAAAAATATCTAAAAAAAAACAAAAATAATAAAAAATCCAAAATAGTAGCAAAAGTAGCTAAGAGCAGCTCATATTTCAGTGTGTAGCAGATAGTGCAGCAAAGCCACTTACATAGATCTAGAACAACAAAAACAACAACAACAACAATTGCCAAGTCTAATATTTGCATTTGTAGAAAAACGAATTATATCGAAATAAAAATATGAGCGCAAATAGATTGAGTGAAGCTGACACTGGCATAAAAAGAAAAAAAAAAGAGTCGCAAGGCAGAAGAGCTTAAAACTTAATTTTTGAGATATGTGACAACTTCTATATTAAATTTACTGCATCTTGTATGTATATTAAATAAATATTTTCAAAATTTACTAGAACAGTTTTATTCAGCAACAAAACGTGTCGCTCCTTCGTAGCTCTACGCCTCTGTACGCGAACCCAACTTGCCGCTAAGTCAATTGCAAATAAATGGCAACTCGTTTCGCATTCAACAGCACGACAAACACACTAGCTAACAACAAAAAGTTGTCATGTGCAGCATGCAGAGTTGATTGGCGAGCAACTTAATGCTTAATTCACTTAACAGATTTGTAACTTGATTTGGTGTAGGTTTGTTTTTTGTTTTTAGAATTTTTGTTTTTTGTGTGGTTCGTGTCAGAACATATTTACGGTGGCCCTTTATTTTTAGAGTATTGGGTTGGAAATAAAAAAGAAATATGGTGTCATTTAGCATAACTTAAAAGAACGCAGCTCTTCAGTTTGTTATTCGTTTTTAATCGGTGTTAT
Organism: Tetanocera ferruginea; assembly: GCA_958299015.1. Taxonomy (NCBI): domain Eukaryota; kingdom Metazoa; phylum Arthropoda; class Insecta; order Diptera; family Sciomyzidae; genus Tetanocera; species Tetanocera ferruginea. The sequence goes on from OY282643.1 coordinate 134,298,586, forward strand.
TTTAAAGTCAAACGAATGCTAGTTAGTGAGCGAGAGAAGCAATTTGGTCTAGCGGATGAAGCTCATATTTCATATGTTCATACCTTTATGGTGCTTTTGCTATTGTGGGTTGTATGGGAGGTTGGCGTGTTGGTGGACGGATTACGCCCCATTTCTGAGCACAAAAATTGTCTATAAGACATAAAACATAAGCTTATTCTTGCTTGTAGTAAGCTGTACTCTTTTAGCAAGGCCCCACTTGGAGATCTTTTTAAGGTCGTTAAGGAGTGTGTCATTCATATTTTACCTCTTTATCTCAAACTTCAAGGGGCCCGGGTGTATTTTGAACGAATAATTATGACATATGCTGCTGTTATCTGCAAACAAACGACAAAAGGTCGTTGATATAAACCATTAACAAAGAAGGACTGAACTTTGCGATACTCCTGCTTCGATGTAGTGTTTTCTGGAAAAAAAGCCGTCGATCACCATATGAATGTATCTGTCCTTGAGAAAACACCTGTCTCATCGAGCAAAGTTACCACCGACAAATCATCGAGCAAAGTTACCACTTGATCAAATGCCTTAAAAATATCCAGAGCAACAACCTGGCCTTCACTAAATAAGTAAACGTAGGGTAGAGCGAGGATGATTTGACGAAAGGCGGTTTTGTCATTTTCAAATTTAACGAAAACCATAACGTTTTTCGCTTAACTGTAAGAAAATAAACAAAGTGGAACATGTTGCGATAGATACACATAAATGTGTCAGTTCTGTTGCGCTCCTGCTTGCCGCCGCACGTACTTTTTGGTTTTTTTTTGTAAGTATTTTTCTAATATTTTTGATTTTTGAAAAGTGCATAAAAGTGTTATAAAGCCAGTAATAAAAAAGTGCTTTAAAATAAATATCTTCTATGTCTTGATCTCAGAAAGATGTGAAAGGTTTTGTGAAAAGTTGTGTTCTTGTTTTGTAAGGCTTTTTTCAAGGCTTTTTTTCTTTTTCTTAGGCTGTGTCAAATCATCCTCAAAAGTAGGAGGATTTGACGAGCATTTATACTCTGACAAAAACACAATTATTTTGAAAAGTATACTATGTACAATATTGAATTAAATTCTGATTTAATGGCAAATAATGATGCAATGATATCACTTACTAAGGTTTGGATATACTTTTAAGTTTGCCTAAAAACTGAGAAAATGCATTATTTTGTCAAGTCATCCTCGTTCTACCCTATTGGTAGAGAGTGCTCTTACTTACTTACTTAGGTGGCTATGACAACCCGTTGTCGGGTTACGGCTGACTTCATCAGCTCTCGTCAGGCATCTGTGTTTTGCGCGCGCCATGCTTCTTTTACCAAGCGTGATAAGGCCTTGCTCGGCCTGGTCAATCCATCGAAGGCATGGTCTTCCTGTTCATCGTCGACCCTCGGCTTTCACCTCAAACACCTAATTCGCTGGAGCTTCTTCATCCATACGAACGACATGATCCAGCCAACGTAGTCGCTGAATTGTTATACGCTGGACTAAGTCAATGTCGTCGTAGAGCTCGTACAGTTCATGGTTCATTCGAATGCGATAGTCGTCGCCAACTCGAACAGGACCAAAGATTTTACGAAGAACTCTCCTCGCGAATGGCGGCATCTGTTTGCGATACCACCCATGCCTCAGCGCCATAGAGAAGCACAGGTATGATGACCGTCTTGTAGAGTGTGTTTTGTCGATCGAGAGAGGGCTCTGGAACCTAATTGCTTACTTAGTCCGTAGCAGCGCCTATAGCAATTTTTGTTCTTCGCTTTATCTCCAGGCTGACATTGTTGTTCCTGTTTACGGCGGTGCCAAGGTATGTAAACTCCTTGACAACTTCAAAGTTATATTTGCCTGCTGTAACATGGGAGCCTAGACGCCGCACTTCTCTATTTGCAGACAGCATATACTTTGTTTTGCCCTCGTTCACCGTCAAACCCACTTTGGCTGATTCCTTTTCGATAGCGGCGAAATCATCAGTTGCATCTCTCTTGGTTCTGCCGATTATATCGATATCATCAGCATACGCAAGGAGCTGGACACCTTTGCAGAAAATTGTACCATTTCGATGTACACCTGTCTTTCGTAGGATCGCCTCCATGATGAAATTGAAGAGATCGCATGATAGCGGGTCGCCTTGTCTGAAACCTCGTTCGGTATTAAAGGTTTCGGAGACGTCATTTCCTACCTTGACGGAGCTGCATGTATTGCTCAACGTCATCTTGCAGAGCCTTATCAACTTTGCAGGTATACCGAACTCAGACATTGTTGCGTAGACAGCAGACAGCTTTGTAATCAACAAAGAGAGATGGGTGTCAATATGATTTTCATGGGTTTTCTCCAGGATTTGGCGTAGTGTAAAAATTTGGTCTATGGTGGACTTGCCAGGACGAAAGGCACACTGATAAGGTTCAATCAGTGTTTTCGTATGCGGCTTCAACCTCTAACACAATACGCTCGAAAGAACCTTGTATGCGATGGAAATAAGACTGATATCTTGGTAGTTGGCGAATATTGTCGGTTATCCTTTCTTTAGTATAGGACAAAGTACACTGAGATTCCAATCGTTGGGCATGCTTTCTGCTAGCCATATTTTGCTGATGAGTTGATGCATGCACCTTATCAATTCACCGCCGCTGGTTTTAAATAATTCAGCAGCCAGGCTGTCAGCACCTGCGGCTTTGTTGTTTTTGAGCCGCTGAATAGCAACTTTAACCTCGTCATGGCTAGGTGGTGGAATTTCCACTCCATCATCGTCGATTGGTGGTGTCAGGCTGCATTTTCCAAGGTCGGAATTGTTGGTATCGTGCCTGCAAGCAGATTGGAAAATGCTGTCTCCATAATCTCGATGCGCACTGCGTATCTGTAACCAGATTACCATTCTCGTCCATACAAGTGGATGCTCCGGGCTTGAAACCTTGGCTAAGACGCTTTACCTGTTGGTAGAATTTTCGAGCATCCTTCTTGCCCTGGTGTTTTCATTGGTACGTCTGAAAAGGCATCTCTCTTCCTTCCACTTATTGTGATAGTTTTCGTGCATGGCTCGCGTTGCAGCTGACTGCAGTGTCTTTTTATATACGGTGTATTTAGCTGCTGTCGCGTCGCGATACTCCTGGTCATACCATTGGTTGCGAGGTTGCGGGCACCGAAAACCAATGACTTCTTCAGCAGCAGTGCGCATGGAGTGGGATATATGAGCCCAAAGTGCGCCAGTGCTGTCGAGGCAAGAGTAAGGTGGGTTGAGCTTAACCGAGATTTGAGCGGAGTAGGCCTCGGCGGTCCGTTGTGATAGCAGCTTATCGACATCAAGCTTACGTTGCACAACTGTGCGTACATTCTTCGCATTGCACATTCGCATGACGATCTTGACTGCAACAAGATAATGGTCGAAGTCAATATTGACCTCAGTAAACTTGAAGCGTGCCTTCCCTTTACAACATGATCAATTTGGTTGAGCCTTTTTTTGATATGAGGGCAGCCAGGTTGCCTGTTGGATATCGAGGTGTTCGAATCTGGTGCTACTAACTACTTTGCGCCGCGGCAAAGTCGATCAGTCTTAAACCGTTGTTCGAAATGGTCTCGTGGAGACTGAACTGACCGACAGTGGAGCCAAAGATGCCTTCTTTTCCGACCTTCGCGTTAAAATCGCAGAGAACTATTTTCATGTCATGGGCCGGGCAGCGATCATACACGTCCTTTTTCTCCGTTGGTGCATGTGCGCAAATTAGGCTTATGTATGTGGAAGAATTTCGCCGTGATGCGGATTGTCGCCAGCTATTCGTTCGCAGGTGTGAACCGGGAAACAATATGGAATAGTTTTCGATTTACGACGAATCTGCATCCAAATTCGCGCTTCTCCGGATGGCAGCTGTAGTAGATATCGCAGTCTGCTCTCTTAAAGCAGCCTTGTCCTTTCCATCGCATCTCCTGGATGGCGGTCTTCAGTCTCTATTTTTTCGAGGGCTTCCGCCAGTTGGACAGTGGCACCTTCCCTATAAAGGTTCCGGACATTCCACACTCAGAAAAAAGTGTCTCGGAATATGATAAAAAAGGCATCATGTTTAGAGAAAAATGGTATAGACTTTGCTCCAGAGAATGCTATTCTCTAATTGCGATACTAAAAATTCTCTAAAAATGATAAAAAGCTACCATGAAATAGAAAAATATATCGTTTTTAGAAAAAATACTTTTCATTTTTGAGAAAATATTTGTGTTTATTGAAGAAAATACTTCTCATAGTGAATTTTTTATCAAAATATAAGAAAAGTTTTTAATTTTCAATAAAATTTTTCTATAAATGAGAAATTTTTTGTGTGAGAAAAATACTTATCATTATTAGAGACATTGAAATATTTCCATTTCCTAGAAGTAAAGAAATATTTCTACGAAAATGTGAAAATTTATTCTAATTGAAGAAAATTTTATTTGAAAAAGAGAAAATTGCTTTTATCATAAATAGAGAAATTTTTTACCGTAGCAAGGTATGTGTTTTTTTTCTCAGTGCAGGTGCATATCCGTAAATCATTGTCCGATTTTCGTTTGCGGTGTTCGTCAAGTAAGCAGGGCTTCATATCCGAGGAGACATCGCCGCTCAAATTAGCCGACAACTAAACGGGTGCTAGTTTGCCGTTTCCAGGAGACACCACGCGGAGGTTTTGAGTCGACTTGACATGATATTGCTTAACTGCTTTGACTACTGTAATAAAAGTATTTCTATTGGATTTTTGGTTCCTTACTTGATCTCTTATGACACAACACGTTCTCATTGCTTTGTTCTTGCTTAATAATTTGCCAAATCAAAATTATAATTTTTCTTTTTGTGTGCAGGTTTTTAACAGGTTTTCTTTTTCTTATGTTTGAAATATCTTAAGTGACAAATTTGTGCCACATGCAAGGACATCGATCTGCTTCATTTTTTTATTTTTCTCGCATTTGTTATCGTTTAAGTCATTTGTTGTTTTATTGTTTTTTTTCTATGAATTCTTTATTGTGTAGGCAACATTGTTCTGTTACTTGTATGTGTTAAATGATATTCATTTATTTTTTGCTTGTCTTTGTTTTTTTGTCCTCTTTTGGCTTTTTCAATGAAAGTTCATGAGACGTTCAGAGGCGTTCAGAGGCTAAAGGTTATTGAAACTAATCCATTGTTAAGATATGTCCCACCATTTAATGGTTTATTCATAATTTGACCGCAAATGTTTTATATATATATAACGATTTGATATCATTTGTGCTACAAACGTTAAAATTAGAATTACAAAAATTTGTGCCACAAACAAAATGAAAATCATATCAGCTTTCAGCACAGAGGCTGACAGCTTCTGTTTTTTTTGGGTTTTGCTCTAAAAATTGAGTGGGTGTCTCAAAGACATCTGTTTTTAATGGATTTCTGTTCTAACAAACTTCATCATCTGCCCAAAATTTAGATTGTCTGGAAAATGCAAATTTATATTTATTAAATGCTGATATTTTCTTTTTGTATGCTATCAAATGAGTACTGAAACAGGCAAGCAGTTGCAGAAACTGCAACCCTGTTGCTATAGAATTTTTATTTAAACTGATTTTTGCTCAATATTTTTAGCCTGCACACATTTAATTTTATTTTACTCAAGAATATTTCGCTGGCATTGTTGCAATAACGCTTAATTGACGCTGTTGCCTGCTTAAATCAGTGGTCTTGCAATGTTGTCGCCGCCGCATGACAAGCTGTCAGCAGCAGGCAGATAAAATTAAAAAAAAAATAAACCAAAAAACCCAACACCAAGCATCCATGAGAGATCCATGAGCTGCTTGCGTATTGCATGACTTTTACTGCCAACACAGCAGGTGTTAATTCATCAACGTCCAGCATGCGTCAGAAGTTGTGCCACAGTGTGGGTGCTTGTTGCTCTACATTTGGGTGTGGCAATGCCAAGCTGAGATTGATGTTGCCACAAGTGTCAAGCATGTCCAACTCACCAACGATGACTTTGAACTTTTGGAATTTTCAAAAACTAAAATAGAAAGAAAAACAAACACTAAATCGCAAAAGAAGCAGCGCAGAGCGGCAAAAAAAAAGACGCGCGCGCGAATATGTCACAAAGTGATTTATAAAGACATGTGAAAATGGCCGAAAGATGGCGTGCGCGCTCATATGAAACGTCAAATTGCAGCTTGCAGCTAAAACGGAAGTTAAAATTTGTAAGCAACGCTTAAAATTTGCGAAAGCTACGAAATATTTTATTTCCGTCAGTTTGGCTTGCAGGAAAATGGCAAATTTTCAAATTGTGCTAGACAGACTAACACAAACAAGCACACAGACGCATACAAACGAGGAGCGCATAAACTTATTTACACGCGACTGCAACTCAGCGCGTGGTTTTTGTTATTTTCTTGTGTTTTCTGCTCTTTATTATGCAAACATGCAACACGCCGCATGGGCTGTTAATGAAGCTGCCGACTAATGTTGGCACTGGCGTCTGGCTTTCAGGAATGTTTAGCAAGTTTAACCCTTAAATGCATGACCTCTGCAATTTCTTCATTATTTTTTTCACTTTTTCGTCAAATAACTCGATGAGCTGATTTCTATATGTATTGCCGCTGTGAGATGCCTCAACAAATTTATTATTTTGTTCAAACTTACTCTCGTACATGAGACATGAGAAGAACTTCTTTGGTTGTGCCATATATGGCACACTATGCATTTAAGGGTTAAAATAGCAGCTGCTTAGGCAAAAGGAGCGGAAATGGCATGAATGAGGTAACGAAAATATTGTTTTGATTTTAATTGAACAGTGCATCAAACAGCAATAGATATGAGAGAATGGGTTGATAATTTGGAATTTTACGGGTTGATATCAAATGTCATATTAATTTTTTATGTATTAATTTAATTTTTTATGACATAAAAAAGATATTCGAATGTCAAAATTCATTATTTCATGAGTATCTTCAGAACTGTTAAAAGTTCTATGGTAACATTGCTTTGGATAGACAAAAATTAAGCAATATTCTAAAGTTAATAACTTGGGCACTTTATTAGACATTAACATACATATTTTTTTAATAATTTTTACATCTTTGAAAATTGAAAAAAAAAAAAAATAAAAATAAAGAAACTATCTTCATTATTTGTATGAGTTACAGATGGTACCAAAGTGCTCAAAAATCCTATGTCTATATGACGGACAGTTAATCTCTGGAATAGGACGTCTGAAACAAAAAAAATCTTAAACAGGGATGCCTACCGACTTTCCGGAAAAAAAATCGACCACATTTTTGGAGCTTTTTACCTCTGCTAATTCATTTTTTACAAATTTCTTTAATATGTTTTGGTAGCTTGCTTTAGAAAATATGTATCAGCCAATCCTAAGATTAAGTGTCTGTCAGTTGAAAAGATTTTGTTTCGAGAAAAACGCGTTCAAACTAACTCAAGAGGGGTTAGTAAGGTCTCAAAAAAAAAAAATTAAAGCAAATGAGTCATTCTTTTACAAACCAAACTCCATTCTGACCGACACATGTTTGATTTGCCTTAAGTTCTTTACGGTAAAAAGAGGCACGTGTTTGAGGGCTTTTTTTTTTTAATAGAGGGGTTAAAAGGAATGAAATTTGCGTGGTTTTGACTTGGAGAAGCATTTTCAAAAATTCATAACTCCGGTTTTTTTCAAGCAAGAGACAATTTTTTATTTTCATTTCAAAGATAGTGATAGTGAATTTTAAGAAAAATCCTCGAACACGTGATTCTTTTTTTTCGATATGGAACACGTAACAACTTCAGGCAAATCGAAAATGTGTCGCTTATTTTTTATTCAAATGTGTATACTTTGTAAAAGCATGACCCATCTATGAGAATTTTTTTAAGATTTTTTGACGTTTAGAGTTCGCATTAATATGATTTTCCCTAAAAATCAGATTTTTTCGGAGATTTTCATAGTTTCAGGCATAAGTTAGTCAATAACATACATTTTCTAAGGCTTTGCGTCAAAATTTCTTTCTGCGAAAAAAATCTGCAAACTTTACGTTCATGCACATAAATCTCAAGTTTTGGCAACTCTTTTCATTATTTTGGTGACATATGGAACATTTCATGACAGATCGCCCTCTGCACCACATCTGCACAGAGGGTCTCACCGAAGTGAACCCACCCTGCAACATATGAACCGCACCTGGACAAAAACTCAAGCATACTGCGAACCGCCTCTGTTCATAAACACGCAGCTGTGCGTCCCGCAATCAAACAATAACAAAACATGTAGCAAGCCAGTGGCATGATCACAGTAGCACAACAACAAAACAGCATAACGAAGTCGCATGAGGCAAAACCAGCAAAACATACTAACAACATACATTCTATGCACCCACAAGTGGCAATAACAAAATACATAGGAGTCAATAAATAGCGACTATGACAACAACAACATACAGGGCAAAAAGTTGCCACTAGCTTAAGGCAAGCGAGATTCAAGGTCGAGATCAGATAGAAATTTTGTGACACAAACAAGGTCCGTTACTCTTTCTGGGGATAAAAGAAGTCAGCAAACCAACAGTGGGTCTCTTTTGAAGTCAACATGCAAGCAGCGCACATCGGTGAGTCGACTGAATAAATGACCAAAAACAAGAAGTGAACCAGTGACAGTAAATAAGTGACCAAGTACGTCAGCAAGCAAGGACAACAGTGAACATTAGCGGTATTCACGATCTGGAGTTTTTGTAGTATTTTTAGTAAATTAAAAAGAATTTGCTACAGATTGTGAGCACTTCTACAATGCAGTGCTGCCATAGACCGTCAAGTCAGCTGTTTGTCAAGTACACAAATACTATGCAAAATTTATACTAGGGTTCCACCATTGTAAAATTCGTATTTATAGTATTTGGAAAGTGTATATGTTTTGTTTCTGTACAATTGTCAAAATTACTGCAAATATCAAACTTATCAAAAATACATAATACAAGACCATAAACTCCAGATCGTGAATACCGCTATTGTTTTCTTGTTGGCTCGAGAGATTGCATATCGGACGGCCGGCCATAAAATATCCTTGTGGTATCACGAAAGCTGTTTTTTTTCTGTCGACTCGAGTGGTTTCATACCGGATGGTCTGCTCTTAAAGCATCGAAGTGATTCCAGTTTTTGTTCAAAACAAGCTAGACGACAATTAGGACCGAATTTTACATCTGGTCGCAGTGGTTCCATACCGAATGGCCCAACATGAATTCGAATACACAGTGGACAGTGAATAACAGTCCAAGTAGAACAGTAAACAGTGTTTTCTTGTCGGCTCGAGTAGTTTCATATCGAACAGTCTGCTCTTAAAGCATTCAAGTGATTCAATTTTTAACCGACTTCAAAAAGGAGGAGATACTCAAGTTCGTTGGTTTATCTGTTTTTTTTGTTTAAAACAAGCTTAAAACGACATCTAAGAACGAATTTTACATCTGGCCCGAGTGGTTCCATACCAGAAGGCTCATCGTAATTTCAAATACACCGTGAGCAGGCGAACGGACTACGGATTTCACGGAACCTACTTTGAGGATTTCAAGAAACAGCGGAAAATAATCAATGAAATGTGAATTTTGTGAAAATGGAACAAAATAAAAAGATTTTATGAGGGAATTAAAAATGAACGGTCTTATTCATAAAAATATCTTCAAATAGATTTAAAATGCTCAATAGTTAAAAAGCTTTTAAGAGATAAAACTCTTTTTAAAATTTTGTTTTTCATAAAAATGTTGTCTCAGCTTTTTTTTAAATAGGAACACTTTCAATATGAAGTGAGAACAGTGTAAGAAATGGTTTGTGAATTTGATAAAATCAATAAATTTGTAATTTTATTTTATAAATCTTAAAAAAGGTCTTCTTTAAGAATTACATTTTGAGCTTTATAAATTTTTGTTAATTTGTCACAATTTTATTAATATTTTGACATTCTAACATTAAACAACTTATTATTTAAGTTTTACTCTGGAAAAATTATAGCTTAATATTTTTATTAAGGTTTTTGACATGATTAAATAATTTATAAATTAAAAATAAATAATAATTAATAAATATAAATTATTGAATCATGTGTTTTTGTCATTATTAGACGTTTAATATAATAATTTTTTGTTTATTTTTCAGAATTTTATTAATATTTTGACATTTAAACAGTCAAAAAATGTTGTTATGTATGTTTTGCTTTAAAAAATTGTGTGTTAGTATTTTTATTTTCAATATTTTTAAATGTTTTCATTTTTTTTTCAATTATTTTGAAGCATTTTTGACAATTGACAAACATTTTTAAATTGCTTTATCAAGGGTTTATTCTCATTTCAGAAGTCTTTATAAGAGATTTTTGTCGTTATTGGCCGTTTATGAATATTGTTTTTGATATTTTTTTTTTGTAATGGCTCATCAATTTTTTTTGAATCCCGGCTATACGACGGCTTAAAAGCCGCTTTAGATAAATTATATAAGCATGTTTTTAGATTAACTATCTTTCGAACATGATTATACAAAAATGTTACATAAAGAGTGCTTAAACAAAATGTCGCGAGGTCAAAAATATATAAATCAGAAAACACATTTATTAAAATCATTTAGTAAACATGAATTGTTATGCAAAAAAATTAAATTTTTTCCCTCTTTCTTTCCGATTGAATTTTTCCGTTTCTTTATTAAACATTGCATATTCTACGTTCTTATTGTAGAGAACATGAAGTAGTTCTTTCTGCTGACTATATTTTTAAGTCTTTTTGCAAAAGATGCATTCATCGAAACCTGTAATTCTTTGAAATTTTGCGCTACAATAACCACGATTTGTAAACAATTTCTAACGTTCTACTAATTAGCTTTAATTGCACCATAAATAACTGAACTGTAAGAGTCATTTATAATGCATTTACTAGAGGGTAAATAACACAAATGATGGGGTCAAAAAGCTAAGCCTGCCAATTGACTCTTACTTCAAAATAAACAGCCAATCGTAGATGATAGGTCAACACGTGCCAAACTTTATGGCTGGCAATAGAAACTTAGAGGATTTGTTAGACGTGTGTATGCCAGGAATACATAAAAAGAATATTTGTACCTGTGACATCTTTGAACTGCTTGTGCCTTAGGTAAGGCAGACAATTAGCTAACACAATGGTAGCAACAGGTAGCTGGATGAGAAAAAATAAGTCATGTTAAAAGCGCAATATCATTGACAAAAGACACCATTCACCAAAGATTCGCGGTAAGAGCGGAAGCCAAAAAAATAACCAGACAGAAAAAAACTAAAAATTTAAGAAAATTCTTATATTGATAGCATGTCAATTTAAGCATGACATCAGTGTTACAAAACATTCTAACAAGCCAACATTATGAAGATCAGATCGAAACGCAAATATTCCACAATGATACTCAGCACTGAAAGAGAACACCTTGAATCGCCGCAACAAATGAAACATATAAACCTCATAGATGCAACTAATGAACAACTTGCCGAGGTGACCACAAGAAGAATTAAAAGAAAATCCAACAAAAAAGTGACATCTTCCAAAATGAAAACACAACCAAAGGAGCAGAAAGTCATTGGATCTTTAGCCTATTTAATATACCAGCATCTCCAGGAGTTACATAGTTCAACGGCTAGCTTTGATGATCAAAGCAAGACGAAGCTAAATCTTACCAAACAGCTGATCAACAGTGCCATCAGCAATCAATTTTGCAGTAGTCTGGTAGAGCTGAAGATACTCAGTGAATTGATTGAGTTCAAAAAGATACTCATTGAAGAACTAGAATTCGATAAGAAGCTTAAGAAGAAGAGAAAAATTTGTGCAACAGCAACACTTAAATCTATGGCTGAACAGAAAGCAGATGAAGGTCCGAAGAGAAAAAAACAGCGCTGTTGAAAAACTAATGGAGGAAGCAGGTTAACGAGTGAAATGTTAAAATTTGAAAATTTTATATAAGAATATAATAAGTTTAACTTAGAAATGATGAAATTACTTAACTAGTGAAAATAATGATTTTAAATAAAAAACAACATTCATACAAAAATACACTAGATTTCCTGACTAGATATTTGCAACAGCTTAAATATATTTCGAGAATTGGCAATTGAGATATGAAGCATGTTAATGCATCTTAAATTTATTTGAACACAATAACAGGGTTTTCTTTGAATGCATTTAGTTTTCAAAATCGAGAGAGATAGAGTAACTTTTGAAACTGCAATAGCTCTGGGCAATAAGTGAACATTTTTCTCATGATGAAAGTGAATTTTGAGAAATTTCATAACACATCTAGAAACATTTGAAACATTAATACTTTGCTTTCCAGCAACTAATTTAAATTCTTGAACAAATCATTGGAGTGACGAAAATGGTATATAACAAAAATCTTTGTTTCATTATAAATCATAATTCTTATATGAAAGCGAAAACAAAATAATTCCACAAATCAGTATAATCCCAACATCTAATTTCTTGGTTACAAAATAACGATGAAAAATGCAAAAAACCATTATTGTGTAGTCTTGTCTTAAATCTATGAAAGCTTCAACAGTTTAATATAAAGAAAAAAAAAACATAGAATAATAAGGTTTTTATTTATTAAAGGAGTTATTCTTTTTTTGTTATTAAATATTTTAGAATAATATAGATAAATCTTTTTCCAAATCTTAAATTGATTAGAGTAGAATTCTAAGAGTTAGTTTTGAGGTCTCTGAAAGTAGCAAAGCTTCAAGTATTGATTCACCTGTAGCGCTCGCTCACTCTGACATCAGCCTAATTTTGCACGGCAATCAGCCCAATCATGAAATATTTTCTCCCGGGAGTTGTAAATGGAAGTTTCCGGTTTTATGATAGCTGATAAAGAAATCTAATTTTTTAATGTACACTCAATATTGGCGATTAATGAACAAAATTGCATTACAAATTTCCTAAAAGTATTTTAACTTTATCTTAAAAACGCAAACTCGCATTTACAACTCCCGGGAGAAAATGTTTAATGATGGGGCTGAATGTGGTAGAAATGTTTTTTCAAATTATTATTTTGTTTTTTTCCATTGTCCAAGCATACACGCTATACACATATCTTTATAGAAAATATTTTGGTTTTTCCAGACAATGCTGAGAGAAGTTTGAAGTTTGAGAAGGCTGAATTTTAAAATTTTAATATGTGTGTCTCTGACATGTTTAATTATTTGAAGGAAATATTTCACTTGATATATTAGAAAAAATTCATAAACATATTGTTTAATTGAGTCTTTGGAACCCATTTAAACCCACTTAAATATAGAAATTTATTTAGACAAAAAAAAAAACCTACTTCAAAATCACTACAAAGTAAGAAATAATTTTAAATTACTTTACCTATTAATCTTGGTCAAATATGATAATTTATTTATATACTTTTATATATTGGAAATCTTATTACTTTCATTTTGAATAATTTATTTTATTTTTGTCATAAATATATTAATTATTTTATGACAATAAAAGCTTAAATAAGCAAAATAAAATTAAGACCCCAATTTTCAAAAAAATCGTATGGTGACTATATCTCGTACTGAGCACATGTCCTTTCCATTAGTGCCACTTTCGTCTCAGTCCGATGTTAAGTGTGCAAGCTACACCTTCGTCTCTGTCCGATTTATAGTTTGCGAGCTAGTGCTAGTAGAATGTGGGATCCAAATTAATTTGCATGAATAACAAAAATTAAAGTTTAACGCCATCTATTGGGTAAAAGCATAAAACAAAATATGATCCAACTCGTATTTTTATAAGAGTTAAATCTAATCGGATCCATTTCATTAAGTTTGACAGTTTGATTTCATTGACTGAGTTGAAAAGAGATTGTGATTGACATCTTGTGTAAAAATAGAGCACTCATTTCTAAGTAGTACATACAAGAACCCAATAAAGAAGTAGTACATACAAGAACCCAATGAAGAATTGAAAACAAAAACAATGCAAGCAAAACAACGAAATAAAAACAAAGAATGTAGCAGACACAGCATAAGCAAATGATGATTGGTTTTCTTATATAAAAACACATGCATATTTGTTATTATATTTTACTATTTTGTGACTTTATTATAATAGTGACAAAATCCAAAATTAGATATAAATTCAGCGCAAGATATATCTGATATTTTAATATATATATTATCTTTGAACGATGAGTACTAAACGCTGTAGGTATACCCTAAAGTATTCGTCAAAAAAGTTTCATGGCCTTGCAAAAACTTGTTAAAACGCCCCATACAAACGGAAAATTTTATCACGATGGTCTAATAGGTAGAAAAATACGAAATGAATATCTCAGCAACGCAGTGAGGCGGCATGGAGCTAAATTTTTGGATCAAATGTAGATCGTGTATGAAATTTTATCAAAATCATATTAGCGAATCTAGTAACAGGTAGAAATGGGCTTAGGGAGAGAAAATGTTGGCTTACGGTTATCTCCGAAACCACACAACCTATTATAATGAACTTTTGTAAATGTATGTATATGGTTGATTTCATCTTGAAAGATAGTATAGTTTTGAACCCGATAAGTGGCGCTGTTGTCGTAATCTATATTTTGTGTTTTTTTTTTATATTGTGATATTTTTCCAGTTTTTTTGTTCAAAAAGACATACAACAACAATTTAAAATATGTGGCAGAACAGCGTCTGCTCGGAATAATTAGTATTTTTATAACTTTGGTATATGATTTAGAATATTCTGATAGCTATTCAAAAAAAAAATATTAAAATATCTCACCTTAAAAAAAAGAGTTTGCCTGAAGTTCAAAAAAGTAAAAATTTAAAAAATTTCTTTAGTACATAAGCTTATCTGGAATGTGAAAGAAGGAGTTAACAAAAGATTAATTTTTTAATTTGTGTTAAAGGTGCAATCAAAAAACTCTAATTTTTGTCAAAAATTGTTCTACTTTTTCAATTAAATAACAAGTTATTATTGAAAATAAAAAAGTTCTACGTTCAAAATCGACTTCTTATAACTTTAAATCTCACAAATCTTCTGTCTGTTGTTTATGTCTCTATTTGAATTTCTTTGGTATTTGCCTTTTATTTGTAACTGCCTTTTATTTGGATTTGCTATTTGCTATAATAAGATACAAAAGTAGTGTTAATGTTTTCTTTAAGTTGGCATGTTTTGTAATAGAGTTTCCAATTGTTTTTTTTTTTTGCTCTAAGAAATTTAAAAATTAATCATATATCCTAACTTAATAGTCTAAAATTGATTAAAAAAATGTTTGAAATAGCTTTCTGCCAGTTTTTATGTGTATTTTTTTTTTAATAAAAATTTATTGTACAACACCAACGTGCTGCTTTGATAAATAAATCATTGAGCAGCGAAAATGGTTTGCAACGTCAACATTTTCCTTCGAACGTTTCATAAGAAAATTTCGCATAAAAAAAATCCAAAACTTTTGTTTTAAATCAATTCTTATGCAGAAGCCAAAGGTAAAAGTGTTCCACCAATCCATATTCAGTACAAGAGAACAAAAAAAAAGGTGCAAAAAGTATTATTAAAGAATTTTTACATGCCGAATTTTAAAGTTTATTTTTACAAAGTTTAGCTAATTTTACAAAATTCTAACATTTCGTTAGTCAGTTGAACTAGTTTAATTTTTCCGTTGAGTCACTCTCTGACATCTTTTTCTAGCTGTACTATGTAATTTATTCAAAAATATGTCTCTACTCTCAGATAAATAAATCTCTCGTTGTGCGTAATTATGTTGTAGGATCCTGAGTGTTTTTAGATTCAGTTAACTTAATTAAAACTTACAGCTCTACACTCAAGTCCTTCATTAAGTGTTGCCATATTGCACTGGCGTTAATTTCTTCTTCATTATCCAACTTCTTCCTTTACATTTACCCAAAAACCAAATCCACTCCAATCAGACTTACATCACCTTAAATCTAGCTCTTCACTTGTCAGTTCTACCGACACTCTCGCCCAAACATCAAGCTTTAGCTTAATAAATCTAAAAGCATTGCCAGCCAGCACTTAATAAGAACTTGAAAAAAAATATTCTCAAAGTATTCGTGAAATAAAGCCCTTGGGAGAGTGAGTTTTAAATCACTTTGGAATTAATTAAAAAATCAACCACCACTGTCAATTGTTGTGAAATGCTTTTACATTTGCTGTCTCTTTCTTTGGCTGCAATCAGGTGAATGCATGCGAATTTCTAGCAATTTATTTGTAATCATAGCATTTTGTTCGCTCTGACCGTGCGTTCATTTGTGTCAGTTAGTTCAGCAAATCTCTTCCGCACAGACACACACACAAGCACGTGTGTGAGCATTACTGTCTTTTTGACTGTCTATCGACCGAGATGCTGCTGCTATTTGTGCGACCGAATGTCATATTTCCCGCAGGCTTTCAGCGTCTATTTGGTGGATTTATTGAATTTGACGCAGGGCACAATTGAAAGCATGATTTATGGTCCGTTTACACTGACTCCTACAATACACTGCTACCCCCCATTTGCCGCTTTGCAAATCAGCTGATGAAATGTCGCACGGTCGTTTGCGCGTTTTTAATACACACGGCAACCCATAAATTACCCACTTGTTAGTGCCACGCGCTTGTTGCTGATGAAGCTAAAGTTTATCGCTGGAGGATTCAATGTGGCCCGACTGACTGCTTACCTGATTTTAAACAGAGCAAAAGGACACAGACACAGCTACACTTTGGAGAAAATTATTTTATTGTTTGCTGGTTAGTGAAAATACACGATGTGGCAACCTTGAATTATATAAGATACATCAAATTAATTTACCATAATCTTCATCCAACTCTTCTTCGACGCTCTCCTTGTCTTGATCTATTGATCGTGTTTCTACAACCCGTTCGGGTTCTGGTGGATACGCACATTCACATATCTTGGCATAAAACGATAGTTTCATATGTAATATGCTATCTATGTAGAACCGTTGAAAGGTCATGGTGTATAGACAGCGTTCACCCAATGCATAGTAGGTGGTCTTGTAGCCCTCGAAGCGGTAGGTGACCATGATGGGGTAATAATTCGGAAGTATGTCAGATACGTGCAGAGCAAAGTGCACTACGGCAACAGCCAGTGGATTGGGACACTTTGGCGTTGGTTTTGAGAAGAGCGCGTCCACATAGTAATGCTTGCCAAGACCCGGCACAATAGATTCTCCCTTCGGTTCCACTACAAATTTGGTAAACGGCGATAGTTCCCATTGATGAATATAATCATGTATTTGCAATAATACCTCGCTGACAGAAAAAAATTCAATGCTGACCCAATTTACTTCATCTGTCTCATCCGAGTCATAAGAAACTTCATCCGAAACTAACTCAATGGGTCGTTTATAGAGCAGGAATCCCTGCGAGTCCTCTTTAATTAATTTCTGTGCCAAACAAATGGTCTCTTCGATCAAGTTGGTAGCAACGCATAGCACATTGTAAACAATGCAGGGCTCATCCAAGCATTTCAAATGCTCCTCCGCGCCGCGAATGAGGGATATAAATGATGCCTTATCTGTCATTATGGCGATAACAAAAAAAAAAAAAATTCAAAAATTTCTGAAAAATTATACAAAATTTTAGAAATGTATGTCAAGATATTACTTGGCTATCTTCAAAGAATATCACAAGGTAGTTACGCATGAAACAATCACAAGTAAAAGAAGAGAAGCTTCAAATTTTAAACCTTTTCTTCACCTCACCGTCTGCGTGCAGCATGATATAATAACTCAAAGGTAGTATTGACGTTTCTTCTGTCAAAAAAGAAAGAGAGCGCTCACAATCCGTCATTGCATACAATTAATTTTCACTGGTCACATTCAGCGTACTCAACAGTTGGCAACTGTTAAGTCAAAACTTGATGCACATAAATATGAAGTTGCGCATTAAAATGCATTTAAAAATAGAAATTTTTAATTTGTCGGTAAAATTTCCATTGGTATTTATAACAAAGCTTGACATTTCATAAACTTGACAACTTTCCTGAAACTTCAATACCGATAACAGCGCTTCCCGATGTATTGCTGTCAACAACAGTTGGTACAGCTGAATGTGACCAATGCATAAAATAACGAACAGCTATTTTTGACCAGAGTTCGTTTACTTTTAGCTGAGAGAATCAACACTTGTCAAAAGTACCTGGTAAAATTATTATATCATTGTCGTGCAGTATTTTGTTTGTGTACTTTTTGTGAACAGTTTGTGAAAATTCAAGTGTTTACTAGATTATTTAATAAGACTTGTTGTGCCTTTCTTTTGCAATTCGCAAATTGCTGCGAATAATTTAAAGTGCCAAAGACCAGCTAAGAAGCCAAAGTTGACGAATTGTATGAAAAACCAGCGACTTCTTTGGGCAAAGCTTCACATTAATAACCAAGAGGACTACTGGAAGAGGCTGGGTAGTTATGATACTTCATATACCTGAGTTCTCTAACTTTTATTTGTTGCATATCAATAATGCATTCTTTTATATATTCATAGGTAATTTTAAGTAACGAGTGTCGGTTGGAAGCTGTAACCTAATCAAAGAAGATTGTGCGGCGGCAGCCAAATGAACGGTTGTCTGAAGAGTGTGTCAAAAAAAAAAGTAAAGCATCCGCTCTCTTTAATGATTTGGAGCTGTATAAGCTGTATAAGGTGCGGGTTCAATATATTTTGTAGAAGGGACAATGAGAAGCGAAAAATATATGAACGTTTTTAAAAATGTTCTTTTGCCTTATATGGAAGGACTCAATTGTCCAGCAGATGGCTAAACCTTTATGCAAGATACTTAAATTAAATTAAAAGAAAAATTTATTAAAAATATATATTTGAGATTAAAAGATAAAATAGACTGTTTTTTGAAGGTTTCAATCCTAGCAAGTGCTTGACAAATTTGTAGAAAATTTAATTAGACTTAATTTGATAGGATTAAATTATTAAAATTGAATAAGTAGTATACAAGAAATAATTCAATATGCGCGACTATATTTGAAAAAAAGCGAGAAACACTTTAAAAAATTTAAAGATTTTAAAACAAAAATAAACGTAAACGAAACATATAATGGTATGCCGAGTTCGAAAATTTTTTCTGATTTTGGCGCATGTGTTATTTAAGATAAAAAAAATATTTTGTCGTTGAACCTTATACGGGCTAAGTTAACTTCGCTAGTTGTTTGTAGTTTTAAATAGCGGTTTGTTAAAGTGTGGCTCTTTTGAATTGTATGACGACTGTTTCAACATTTATATCGCTATCGCCGTCCGCGAGTCGAATGTTGCAGTCGAGTCGCCTCAGCTGGCGAACTTTTATTCTTGTGGTATCATTGTTTGCGAATCTACTTATCCGCCGTAATTTCAGAGCTGCCAAAGGCATGTAACGGCGATCTTCCAACAACATCGTTACAAAATCTACCAACGAAATCTGCTAGTACAGCCAGCATAGTATGCAACAACAACAACATTACAATGAGTTTAACACACACAGTCAACGCATAGCCAAACAGCCAGCATAGTGTGCAACAACAACAACATCACAACCAATCAGACCCACAACCAACGCATGACAAAGCAGCCATCACCTATAAATAGATTTTTGTATAGCATGCACATAATTCGCATTACGTTCTGTGAATATATTATTTAAGACCAGCCAATTGTGCCGGTAGTAAGGACGGCTCAAAGGCGTAGTGTCTTGCCCGTCTTTTACTTGGCAACGAGTAAACTAACTTTTTTATAGGAAAACACCGAAAGGCGGGTTGCTTGATACATACACTGTAGTTAGATTCCGTATTTTGCACTCGGTTGGACTTCACCGCGGCTTCGGTCAGTCGGATATTCTCCCGAATACTTTATAGTTGTGTTTGTTGCACTCGGTTGGACTTCACCGCGGCTTCGGTCAGTCGGATATTCCTCCGAATACTTAGCTTGTTGCACTCGGTTGGACTTCACCGCGGCTTTGGTCAGTCGGATATCCTCCTGAATACTTTATAGTTGTGTTTGTTGCACTCGGTTGGACTTCACCGTCGGCTTCGGTCGATCGGATATCTCTCCGAATATTTAGCTTGTCATATTAGCATCGGCTTCGGTCGGTTATCTTCCCGAATACTTAACTGGTCGTATTAACTACCCATTAGGGATTATATGAAGAAAGCATATGATATATTTATTATTCTTATTATTGAAAAGAAATATATATATATAAGTTATTTATACTACCTGAGAAATGTATATATATACATATCTAATGTATTTAATACTACATACTACTACATAAGATATATAAATTACATTGTATAATTTAATGCTGAAAAAGATGTATGTATGGTACTTTTGTACCATACATCATTTAACAGTAAGAGTAAATTTTCATAATCCAATACACTCTGTCGAGCTCCGTCTTAGCCAAGTCGCATAAACTCGCCGCGAATGCAATCACCGATATTTTCCGAAGCACCGAATACCGAGTATCACCGAACCAGAACCAGTAATCACCGAGGCAGACTCAAAGAGGGCAATTGTTGGAAAATTATAGCTTGATATCCACGAATGATTGTTGTTGTGTATTTGAAAAGACTTATGTACAAAATATATAATCATATATATATTCATAATTAATCATAAAGATTATTCAATAAAAACTAATTGTACTTGAAATATTAAAACCGACAAGTCTTTTTATTCAACGGAGGTTCGAGGGTCCTTCGTTTGATCCTGGAGCGTCTGAGTCATACCTCAGCCTTTGAGAAAACCCCCTTACAGCCAAAAATAGAAAACTAAGAGTCCGAACAGAATCAAAGCGGCTGACGGCTGGCGGATTCGCCGTTCAGAAGAATACATGAAAATGTATGCAGTCGGCAAAAACGAATTCGCTGGACAAATCCGCGACGGAAAAATGCCAGTATAGAATTAAATCTATTTTTTCTATGGCGACTGGCGGTTCTCTCTCTGAGTAACATTAATGTTGCCATACTTTTGCTAAGAATTTGCTGTGCTTAATAAAATGTTTTTAGTTTTTAGTATATTCTGACTTTTTTTTTGTGTCTGTGTTATATTTTTGTGAATTCACAATAATATACGAAAAAATTTTCTTCATAATGGATTTTGTTGAAAACTTAATTGAATGAGTCAAAATTTTTTCATTATATGTTAAACATGTTGTCCTTCTGTTGCACTCCTATTTGTCAATTGTACCACTAACGTGACAAAAAGCAACTCTGTTCCGACAAACGCCAGCCGCTCTTGTTGTAGACGTGTTTTCAGCTCAATTCGCCGAGAGAGGATCGCCAGCCGTCAGCCGCTTTGGTTCTGTTCGGGCTCTTATTAAAGAAACGTCAAAAAATTGTGTTGATTATTGTTTTTTATTCTTAAAATACAAAATTTCAAAATTATTAGCAGCGTGGATCTATTCTTTGGTGATTATGAAGAACCGGAAACTGTGTGCATACTACGATTTAGCATTAGAGATAAACCAAATCCGCTAGAACTTCCTGACAACCTGTGAGTATTTCTATATTTCTGCTTGATATTCAGTGAAATAGAACATTTTTTTAGGTTTCAATCTTTTTTATTTTAGCTAAACAAAGAAGCCTTCGTATTTGTTTTGGAGAAGTCATTCGAGTCAATTCGAAGGAGAGTCATTTCGAAGTTTTGTGATTCCTCCAATTTTAATGTTAGCTAGTGCTCTAAGATTTTTTGCTGATGGTTGTTATCAAAAAAGCGTTGGCTGCGATTTTGAATTGGAACTCGCGCAATCAACGGTGTCTACAATTTAAAGTGAAGTGGTGAGTCTAATTGAAGCCAACCTTTATCCTGTATGGATAAAAATAGACATGACGGAACAAGAAAAGCAACAGGCCAGGTATGCTTTCTATGTAAAATCTGGATTCCCGGGAGTCATCGGCTGCGTCGCATTAATATAATACGTCTCTTATACGTAAAAGTAAAAATTTTTTAAAAAGCAAACAAATACTCAAGAGGAGTTGTATCTAAAAGCGAACGCTATGGAAAAAGATTGGCACGACATAGTGTGCTTATTTTATTCCATATTATAGTTTTTATATCCTAAACCTGAAAGGTCAGGGTATATTAACTTTGTGCAAACGTTTGTAACGCATAGAACGAAGCGAGTCCGGTATAGAAAAGTATATATATTCTTGATCAGCGTCACCACGTGAGTCGAGCTATCCATGTCCGTCCGTCCGTCCATCCGTCTGTACGTCCGTCTGTCCGTTCGTCTGTGTGTTGTCCGTATACACAGGATAAGAAGAAGGAGTTGAGATAATTGGATGAAACTTGGTACACATGGTCACATGAACCCAAGGATTTTCACTATTGAATATTTTTGGAATCCGCCCATGGACACGCCTACCTCCCGTGCAACGCTAAAATTGAAAACTGCATAACTCAGCTTATAATTAGCCTACAACAATAAAATTTGGTATGTATGTGTTTTATACAAACAAAAATATGTCTTTGAAAAATGGACGTCATCCGCTTACGGACACGCCCACCTCCCATACAACTCAAAAATTGAAAACGCAATAAATAAGCCTCTAAATAAGAGCTAAAATTTGGCACATGTGTTTGTTATGACAAAACAAAGACGGTTTTGAAAAATCGACATCATCCGCCTACGGACACGCCTACCTCCCATACAACGCGAAAATTGAAAACTGCATAACTCAGCTCATAATTAGCCTACAACCATAAAATTTGATACGTATGTGTTTTATATTAACACAAAGATGTCTTTGAAAAATGGACATCATCCGCTCACGGACACGCCTACCTCCCATACAACCCAAAAATTGAAAACGCAATAAATAAGCCTCTGTTTAACCTACAGAGCTAAAATTTGGCACGTATGTTTTTTATGACAAGACAAAGATGGTTTTGAAAAATGGACGTCATCCGCCTACGGACACGCCTTTTTCCCATACAACCCAAAAAGTTTTAAACTCTATAAATAAGGTTATGTTTGTCATAGAGAAATTAAATTTGGTGTGTATGTATTTTATACCAAAACTAAGGTGTGTTCAAAAATTGGAAGTAATACGTCCATGAACACGCCCACTTCCCATAGCGAAAGCACAATAAAGGCATTAACTGTGAGCTACAGGAATAAAACTTGGTATGTGTAAATTTTTCATCAATATTTAAATGCATATAAAATATAGGCTTCATCCGCCCTTGGAGACGCCCATTTACAATAAAAATTTTTTGTTTTTGAAAAGTGGGTTTAGGGTATTTCATAGTCGGCCTAGACCGACTTTAGACTTTCTTTACTTGTTTAATTTTAATTATTTGTAATTGAAGCTCAACATTTTCTTTATGGCGACAATTTGCCTCCAATATTTCGCTTCTCTTTAGATTTTAAAATAGCTATTTTTTCCATCTTCAAGTCGTGCATTTTTCGAGTATATCTTGCGATGTCGTGCAGATCTTTTTCAATTTCTTTAGATTTAAGCAATAACTACGATTGAGCATCTGTTTGCTTTTTTACATTATAATGTGCTCCTTGTCTATCTCGAACGCTATTTGCCTCTTCGATTTTGGCCTTACTGGTGGGAGATTTTCATTTGCAACGACCTTCTCCAAATACTCCTCTTCGTCAACATCAATAGCTTTAGAAAAGCTGCGTGAATTTGCGGACCCAGGGATTGTCGCAGTTGCGGGAGATAGGAGACAGTCGCGTTCCACAACTTAGCTTATTTGGGGCCGCAGCATGCATCAAATTGAGGAGAGTATCGACAGCTTGCTTCTAGGGTGAAAGGCTAACCTGCCTGTTTGGACCTCCACCAGTCTCAGTAATTTCAGTGCGCATTGCTGATAATTTTTTTTTTTTGTTTTCAGCCTGAAGTCCAGCCAAACCTAAAAATGAAGTTTGTAGGTAACTTTTTATATAGTTTGTATTAATTAAAAGCTCACCTTGTGCCATGCCTTTCCTTCACGCAAAGTAGGTCCCAGAGAATAAAGCTCCAAGGCAAAGCTTTGCCATGCCTACTTGTGACTTAGTTTTGTGGAGCCAAATTTCCCTAAGCCAGTTGCCACATTGGGATTCTGCTTCACCATTTTGTGGAACTGCCGGCTGTTGGTTTTTTTTCATTCTAAATATAAGTAACAATTTATTTGAAATCAAAGTAACACCGTAAAGAAATAAAATAATGCAAATAACTCGCCGGCTTGTCACCAAATATTATCATTCGTTTCTTTTTGACGTTTGAGTCGAATCGCATTTGTGAAGTTCGCGAAGAGTTAAGCAACTTGGCGAATTTTATTTGTTTTTTGTTCGATTCGCGGACAGTGATAGGGGAATTATTCTAAATTTAGACAGTTCACATCTGTTGGGTTTCGCAGAGAAAAATAAAAAATTAAGAAATTATTATGAAAAACAAATTAATTTTTTTAAAACAGCTCCAGCCTTTCGAATTTATATTTCTTCGAAATTATGTTTACTCAAATGTTAATTTAAGCTTTTCTTCGTCAATGTCTTTCTTGCGTTATTTCATAGAATTAGTTCAACATTATTTGCCATAAATAAACAAACATCAGTCAATTGAAACCACAATTCGCTACCAAAAGTACAGCCAACAGATCATGACGCGGGCACAATTTCGATTTTAATTTCCTTTGCTTTGTGCAATCCTTATATTACCTTGGAATTACTTATTTATTTATATATCATTATTAAGCTTACCTTTCTTTGCCTTTGTCATGCTTTATTTCTTAGAATTATCTAAGCTTTATTAAACATAAACAAACATCAGTCAAATGGTGGCTGCCACAATTCATGTGTCTTGTTTAAATATTTGAACTTGCTTTGATTTTAAGAATTTTATAAGCTTCTTCCTTGTCTGCATTAGAAAAATATCACAATTTCGAATTCATGCATGTCACAAAAAAAAAAAAAAATTAAAAATAAAACAATTACTAAAAAAGTTGTTTAAAATCTTTCAACTCTTATTAAAGCCAACTATGCCAACCTTGAAAGCTTAATAGTTTATAATTCTTTTCAACTCTTGTTTGTCGTTAATTAAAATAGCCGGAAACCAACCATTTCAGTAAAAATAGCACACAAAAAAACAAAAAAAAAAACAACAAAGAAGAACAAATATACTAAACAAGCTAGAATACAAAAAAGTTCATTATATCAACATCATCAACCCGAGATCAAGTCAGCCAACTCTTGCTCATACTTTTTTTCAACTCATGCATTCACCATAGATTTTAATGTTAACCTTAACCCGGAAACACACACACACACACACACATATACTCACATGCCAACAGACGCACAACACTTTTACATAAGCACATTTGCAACACACAGCCACACAAACAATTGTCAGCTTAACTAATTCTTCAATCAGTTTAGCTGGTTGGTGTTAGTGTTAGTGTTGGTGTTGGTGTTGGTGTTGCCTTTTTATGTAGTTGTTGCAGTTGTTGGTTTAGTTGTTCTTTTTTTTTTTTTTGCTTGTTGTTATTTTTTCATAATTTAAACATTTGTATTCATGGTGGCAGCTAGTAACAACCACAACCCAACAAAAAACATAACAACAAATAAAAAGCAACAACAACAACAACAACAACAAGCAAACTAAAATTATACCTTGCAGAGTTGGTTTAGTTGCTAAGGGTAGTAGAAACGGTTTGATAAGCTGCTTTCCAAGTATGGCTGCTGAAGCTAGTGACACAGCGAGTTGTTTGCAAAGCTGGCACGAGATGAAAACTGTTTTCAAAACACTTTGATTGTTAAAAGTCACGTACCGAGGATCCTATTTCAAAGGCACAAGCGAACAACAAGGATATGCGTTGTGACGCTTTGTTGCGTCGGTATGAGGTGCTCTACATGAAAATATGCTGTGTCACTGGCAGTAGCTGTCAACATCGATCTATTTGGTCATTCGTTGTTGCTTTCCACACTCGCTGTCCATTTAAAACATACATTTGTACGTGTTTTAAATTTTCAACACATACATCTACAAGCTACAAACGTGCATATTTTGCTGCTCATAAAAACTATTATGCTGTGTGAATGGCAACAAATATAGAAAAATCTAAAAAAAAAAAAAAAATACAAACCGAGTTGCTGTGAAATTTTAAAATTATAGTCATGAAAGATGTTATAAATTTTGGAAATTTGTCAACGCTAATGCGATGTGTGATTAGTTGAAAGGAAGGTTTTTGTAATTTTTATACCCCCACGCGTACTGCGTAAGGGGTATATTAATTTTGTCACGATGTGTGTAACACCCAAAAGGAGGCGTGGTAGGTATGGAAAAGTATATATATTCTTGCTCAGCATCACCACCTGAGTTGATTTAGCCATGTCCGTCTGTCTGTCCGTCTGTCCGTCTGTCCGTCTGTCCGTCTGTCCGTCTGTCCGTCTGTCTGTCGACACGATTACAGCCGTAAATTTGAAGCTATCATAATGAAATTCGATATTTAAGCTTTTTTTAAAAAAACTAAGGTCAAGTTCGAGAATGGGCTAAATCGGATGAAAACCACGCCTACCTCCCATACAACCCCAAAATTGAAAACTCTACAAAGAAGCTAATATTAAAGCTACAATACTGAAATTTGGTATATGTGTGTTCTATGTCAAAACTGAGATGTGTTAGAAAAATGGGCGTCATCCACCTATTAACACGCCCACCTCCCATACAACCCCAAAATTTAAAAATCTATAAAGAGGCTAATATTAAAGTAACAAGATGGAAACTCGGTATTTGTGTATTTAATGTCAAAACTGAGGTGTGTTATAAAATTGGGCGTCATCCACCCATTAACACGCCCACCTCCCATACAACCCCAAAATTTAAAAATCTATAAAGAGGCTAATATTAAAGTTACAAGACAGAAACTCGGTATTTGTGTATTCTATGTAAAAACTGAGGTATGTTAGAACTAGTAAGGTATATCTTCGACTTGGCCGAAGTTAAAATACCCCCACGGCCGATTCTTATGGGTAGAAGAATCTTAAATTGGAGAGCTTTTTGTAAGAGATTTTGAAAGATTTTATTATTTTTATGTGTCTAAAATACATACATATCAAATTGTTTTCTTGCAGCTTAAATATAAGCCTTTTTATAAAGTTTTAAATTTTGAGGTTGTATGGGAGGTGGGCGTCTTAGATTGTGTATGACGCCCATTTTTCTAACATACCTCAGTTTTTACATAGAATACACAAATACCGAGTTTCTGTCTTGTAACTTTAATATTAGCCTCTTTATAGATTTTTAAATTTTGGGGTTGTATGGGAGGTGGGCGTGTTAATAGGTGGATGACGCTCAGTTTTCTAACACACCTTAGTTTTGACATTGAATACACAAATACCGAGTTTCCATCTTGTAACTTTAATATTAGCCTCTTTATAGATTTTTCAATTTTGGGGTTGTATGGGAGGTGGGCGTGTTAATAGGTGGATGACGCTCAGTTTTCTAACACACCTTAGTTTTGACATTGAATACACAAATACCGAGTTTCCGTCTTTTAACTTTAATATTAGCCTCTTTATAGATTTTTCAATTTTGGGGTTGTATGGGAAGTGGGCGTGTTAGTAGGTGGATGACGCCCATTTTTCTAACACATCTCAGTTTTGACATAGAACACACATGTGCCAAATTTCAGTATTGTAGCTTTAATATTAGCTTCTTTGTAGAGTTTTCAATTTTGGGGTTGTATGGGAGGTAGGCGTGGTTTTCATCCGATTTAGCCCATTCTCGAACTTGACCTTAGTTTTTTTAAAAAAAGCTTAAATATCGAATTTCATTATGATAGCTTCAAAATTACGGCTGTAATCGTGTCGACAGACAGACGGACAGACGGACAGACGGACAGACGGACAGACGGACAGACAGACGGACATGGCTAAATCAACTCAGGTGGTGATGCTGAGCAAGAATATATATACTTTTCCATACCTACCACGCCTCCTTCTGGGTGTTACACACATCGTGACAAAATTAATATACCCCTTACGCAGTACGCGTGGGGGTATAAAAATGGGCGTCATACACAATCTAAGACGCCCACCTCCCATACAACCTCAAAATTTAAAACTTTATAAAAAGGCTTATATTTAAGCTGCAAGAAAACAATTTGATATGTATGTATTTTAGACACATAAAAATAATAAAATCTTTCAAAATCTCTTACAAAAAGCTCTCCAATTTAAGATTCTTCTACCCATAAGAATCGGCCGTGGGGGTATTTTAACTTCGGCCAAGTCGAAGATATACCTTACTAGTTTTTTTTCTTTTTGACACGCTTAAATTATTTAAATATAAAGCCCGCAGTTAAGTTTGCCATAGAATTTGTTGACATTATTTAGCCATTTACATAATTAATTGAGATATTATTTAAAAGCGTTAAATATGCATGCTTTGTGTTATAAAATTTTCAAAATAAAATAAAAGAAAAAATAAAACAAAAATAGCAGAATATATAAAAATTAAATTAATTTTAAGAACAATTTTTCAAATTGTAAATATGTACATACAAATTTAGTATGTATGTTTTTTATGCCAAAACTAAGGTGTGTCATCAACATTTAAATGCATATAAAATATAGGCTTCATCCACCCACGGATACGTCCATTTTCAATAATATTATTTTTTTTGGAAAAGTAGGTTTATTTTTGAAAACATGTAAGGAAACTCTAAAGTCGGTTCAGCCCGACTATGGAATATCCTAAACCTTCTATCATATAAAAAGATTTATTGATATACTAAAACCAATATAAATAACGATTATTTTTTTCAAGATCCATGTAAAAAAATCCATCCATGAAAAAATCTATCCTCAATTTGACATACAGAGAGTATTATAATAGGACAACCTGTAAACATATCGTCAAACTAACATAGAAAATTCAAATGTTTTTTTTATTTTAAAACTTTATATAGGACTAATTGGCAAATTTTTATATTAAGTGCTTCATTTAAGTGTATCTCCCAAACTACAGATCGGACAGAGACGAAAGTGGCACCAATGGAAAGGCCATTCGCTCCGCTTGGGATATAGCCACCACTCGATTTTTTAAAATTCGGGATCTTCACTTTTTTTGAAATTTGTAGAAAACTTTAATCATTTGAGTGTATCTCCCATACTACATATAGATCGGACAGAGACGAAAGTGGCACCAATGGAAAGGCCATTTGCACAGCTTGGGATTTTTTAAAAATCGGTATCTTCATTTTTTTTAATTTGTAGAAAACTTTTATCATTTGAGTGCATCTCCCAAACTAAAGATCGGACTGAGATGAAAGTAGCACTAATGGAAAGGCCATTCGCTCAGCTTGGGATAGGGCCAAAACCCGATTTTTTTTAAATTCGGGATCTTCACTTTTTTTAAATTTGTAGAAAACTTTAATCATTTGAGTGTATCTGCCAAACTATAGATCGGACAGAGACGAAAGTGGCACTAATGGAAAGGCCATTCGCTCCGCTTGGGATATAGCAACCACCCGATTTTTTTAAAATCGGGATCTTCACTTTTTTTAAATTTGTAGAAAACTTTAATCATTTGAGTGTATCTCTTAAACTATAGTTCGGACAGAGACGAAAGTGGCACCAATGGAAAGGCCATTCGCTCAGCTTGAGATTTAGCCACCATCCGATTTTTTAAAATTCGGGATCTTCACTTTTTTTTAAATTAGTACAAAACTTTATTCATTTGACTGTATCTCCCAAACTATAGATCGGACAGAGACGAAAGTGCCTGGGATATAGCCACCACCCGATTTTTTTAAAAATCGGGATCTTCACTTTTATTTGAAATTTGTAGAAAACTTAAATCATTTGAGTGTATCTCCCAAACTATAGATCGGACAGAGACGAAACTGCCTGGGATATAGCCACCACCAGATTTTTTTAAAAATCGGGATCTTCACTTTTTTTTTAAATTTGTAGAAAACTTTAATCATTTGAGTGTATCTATCAAACTATAGATCGGACAGAGACGAAAGTGGCACCAATGGAAAGGCCATTCGCTCAGCTTGGGATAGGGCCAAAACCCGATTTTTTTTAAATTCGGGATCTTCACTTTTTTTTAAATTTGTAGAAAACTTTACTCATTTCAGTGTATCTCCCAAACTATAATTCGGACAGTGACGAAAGTGGCCCCAACGGAAAGGGCATTCGCTCCGCTTGGGATGTAGCCACCACCCGATTTTTTTATCTTCACTTTTTTTAAATTTGTAGAAAACTTTAATCATTTGAGTGTATCTCCCAAACTATAGATCGGACAGAGACGAAAGTGGCACCAATGGAAAGGCCATTCGCTCAGCTTGGGATTTTTTTTTAAAATCGGGATCTTCTTTTTTTTAATTTGTAGAAAACTTTACTCATTTCAGTGTATCTCCCAAACTATAGATCGAACAGAGACGAAAGTGGCACCAATGGAAAGGCCATTCGCTTAGCTGGCCATATTCGCTGTACGAAATATTTTTGTACGGCAGATTTGTACGGAAGATTTGTAGGAAATATTTTTGTGGAATAATTTAACTCTCTAGCGCTCTTTTATAATACCTTTGATATTGTTTTCTTCTAACAAAAGCTTAAAGAAATATCCTTAATCGTTTTTTCACACCCTTCTCTATGGAATGAGACATTTGTACGGAAGATTTGTACGAAATATTTTTGTAGGAAATATTTTTGTACGTAAGATTTTTAGGAAACATTTTTTTGGAATAATTTAACCCTCTAGCGTTCTTTTATTTAAGCTTTGATATTGTTTTTTTCTTACTTAGACTTAAAGATCGTTTTTTCTAAATCAAATGTTATGTATTTTGCCTCTAATGTTTTATTTGGTTCCGAAATTTATTGAAGCTAGTCTTCAAACTAGAATAATTGTTCGTCGAGAGAAGATTTTGCTTCTTAATTTTCTACTGAGCACAAAGTAGTAGGAAAGTAGGTAACACCTGCTGACAAAAGTTATTCTTTACCTTATCTTAATGCTGATATAGTAGGAGTAGTTTAAGCTAGATACCAGTTAAATGAAATCCTCAACAACCTCGAAGGATATGCTGTCAATAGTAACGTAGTTTTGTAGGACGCTGGCACAGTTTGTTTGTTGATACAAGGTTTTTCTTTATCTCTGCGTTCACTGGCATGTCAGTGTACTCTGGTTATTTTTCACTAGATTCTCATGTTCTTACTTGGAGAAAGAGATACTGGTCTTTAATAGATAGAAGCACATATGCATCTTTCAGACACTCGCAGAAAATTTCTTTGATCACATCGTCTTTATTTTCTATCGAAGCGTGCGCACATATTTTGAATGGAATGCTGTGATATAGGCTTTACCGGTAGTCGGTGGAGATCATCGTCAAGTGATGCATAATGAAAATTTGTTCAGATGCTGGACTTTAGCCTCTTATGAACCATTAGATTCAGAATTTTTTTTTTTAATTAAATTTGGCTTTATTTTTGGTTGGCTTCACTTTACTTTGGCTAGTAAATCGATTCGGTCTGCAAGCAGCAGCAACTGTCCTATTTAAACAAAGAACTCATTAAAAAAAAAAAAATTCCAACAAAACAATAGCTTCGGCCATAAAAAGCATTTAAAATTGTGAAATTGTTGTTTAATAAAACAACAACTACCTAATCTTCAACCAAGGCTGTCCAGAATAACTGCGTACTATGAAATTTCATTAGCGTTAATCATATAAATTTTAAATCAGATTTCTTTTCATTTCCCGTTTGGTTGAAAAAAAAAACAACCAACCGCAACGATTAACAGATCCTTGTCTTGCATTTTAAGCTCAATTTAAATTTTTGCTATTTTTGCTATTTACCCTCAATGTAATTATAAATGAAATGACTGCAAATGGGATGGGATGGCCAGTAGGTAGGATTTATGTTAAAATTTATTTTTATTATCATTTCACATGTAAACAGTTTACAGATTGAAGATTAAAAAATAATTTAACCTTCATTTATATATCATACACAAAATGGAAAAACAAAACAAAAATAAAAAAAAATTTGCTTCATCATTTTGAGTACAACGTGCACATAGCTTTAACAGCAAAAATAAACAAAAAAAAAAAAAAATTACGCGCCTTAACGCCTAAAATTATGCTTTTACCTGTCCAAATAAGTAGCTCAGCTTGATGTTAATGTTTTTCTTGTCGATGTTGTTGCGGCGGTTGTTGTTATTGCCATC
Source organism: Tetanocera ferruginea (assembly GCA_958299015.1). NCBI lineage: Eukaryota > Metazoa > Arthropoda > Insecta > Diptera > Sciomyzidae > Tetanocera > Tetanocera ferruginea. Next base: position 134,330,687 of record OY282643.1, read on the forward strand.
CTCGTCATTGTTGTTGTTGTTGTTGTTGCTGTTGTAGTTGTAGCTGTTGTTAAATTCATTTAAAGCTTTTTTAAATAATTTATTGCTATACGTTATGCCAGCTAGAAAAACAAGCAACGACTGCAACAACAACTACGACGACGACGACGACGACAGCAACTACAACAAAGACGCATACAAGCACTAGGATGCGAATGAGCAAAGCAGCCAACAACGCTGCCAGCATTTAATCTCCTAGCTGACACATGCTTAAACATGTTGTTCGTAAAATACACGCCAGCATGAAAGAGACAAACAAGCAGCAGATAACGCAACGTCAACGACGCCAAGCGACACCTTTTCAGGCACCGCGACAACGCGCTAACTCAACGTTAATTAAATTCTAACAACGCACCTCAAAAGCTACACACACACACACACACACACACATACACACACACACACGCACGTACACACCAAACCAACGCTTCGCAGTTTTGGCGCTTAAAGACCTTCAGGCCATTATGAAGATTTAGGAGTTACCATAATGAAAAGCTCAAATAAAAATTAAAAAAATAGCTTTTACTATGCAGCAGCAGCTCAAATAAATGAATTTTTTGCTTAACTGAAGTAGGTGTGGCTCAGCAAAGGACATGCAAAAACTACACGACCATATCTAGTCGTTGTCTGCGGATGTTACAACAATCTAGCATTGACCAAAAATTACACGACTTCGCATAACAATAACCTGCAGCACTTAATCCTTGTTCTTGTGAAATTTAATCAGTGACGAATTTTTTATATCCTGCAACGCCCAGTACACAGGTACAGCAGTAGCAGCAGCAGCAGGTAACACTAGCTAGCATGTTTTGCTGCCGAAATGGTTGGCTGGCTGTTGGACTGGGCGTAAGAAATGTGAATGAGGTGTCCGGTGTAAAAAATTAGTCCGTAAAGTTGAGTGCGTTGCCTTGGCTGCGACTCGATTTCTACTTATTTGCGCTTTCGTCCTTAGCTGCTGCTACTAACAATTATGACTTTGTTGTTATTGTTGCTGCCGGTTTTGTTTACGATGTTGCTGCTGTTGTCCATGCAAAAGTTTTGCACTCTCTGCATACTTATTGTTATGCTGTGGCAAAGCCATTTAACACTGTTGCCACCTGTTTGGTTTTTGTGTGAGCTTTTTTGTTTTGGTTTTGTTTTTTCTTTGCCCCCAATTCTGGCTGAAACTCATTATTAGAATTATTGTTGTAATTGTAATTTGAATTTTTATTGTTGTTACATATGCGCTTGTGAAGTATATTGTTGTTGTTGTTGTTGTATTTATTATTGTTGTTATTCTCGTTACTGCTGTCTTCATTGGTGTAACTTAACGTTCATTAAATCTAGGCACACAGCGAGTAGAAATTAATTTTAAGCACCTGCTCTGCTGGAGTTGAAAAGCTCTGAAGTCTCTATTTAAACGTTGAAAACAAATAAGCGCCTAATTGTATGCTTCAATGATTACATTATTAATGCTATGTTTTTGTTGTTGGCATAGTTGGTTAAAGGGATTGAGGGCGGGCGTTGCTAGTTTAGAAAACCAAAACCAAAACCAAAACCAAAATTAAAATTCAAACCAAAACAATAGCAAAACAAAAACAATGACGATAACGATGATGCTGAATAATTATATATTTGATTGTTTGCAAAAATTTATTATGCAACGATGTTGAAGTAATTAAGTACATGTATTTTTGTTCCCATAAATTGCAGATAACAGTGATATGAATAAATATCTGCCACTCATACCTAGAAATTGCTTAATTTTAATATCTGTTAACGATGACCATACTTTTTGTATGTGAATAAATTGTTGTGCATGATTTTTTTTTTTTGATATTAAATTATTAAATGTAATATTTCTTGAGATGTGTTGCGCATTTTGTGCGTTGTTTCATTTAATTATGTTTTTGATCGTTGCCTTTTTTGCACATTATTTTACTAACGACAAACAGGCGCAGTAAAAATATTTTCTACTAATATAAAAGCCCATCTTACGATGGGTTGCAACCGATTAGAGTAAAAAATAAGACAACAAATTTATATGATTTAAACACTTCACCTCTTAAGTATATCAAATAATAGGCATAGCATTTTCTGTACATACTTTCAGGCTGCAATTTTTTTCCGGATAGTAAAAGTTCAAAGGCACTGCAATAGCAAAATACAATTACAGTTTGAGCAATATTAGGTGCGAAGCATGATGCTTGTCTTTAGGGGCGCAACCAGGAATTTTTTTTTGGGGGGGACAGGGGTTTTGTCAAATGTCGAGCTCATATATGAAAACAATTTAATGTTATAAAAGCGGATGTGATGTAGCGGTTAATGCGTCCTATAGCTGCATCAATGTTTCCTTATTCAATCTTCAGGTAAGGCAAGCCTCAAATTTTTTTTTTTCAAAGGCTTCATATCACAGCAATAAGTTTCAACAATGGTCAAACAAATATGTTTATTTATTTTGTTTTCTTAATAAAGGGTGATTTTTTTGCTATTAGTTTTTTCAGTGTAATTTTTTGACACCTCACGCGTGAGTAAAGTTTGCCATTTCACCATGAATAGAATACGGCTCCTGCAAATCATTTAATTTTTTTATTAAAAGTCATACTCTGAGAGAAATTCGATCATTACGGCAATTTAATGGTTGTCATAATCGACCCACCGAAAAGGTCATTCAAGGTATTGTTATCAAATTTCGCACCAGCTTCACTTTATTAGACATAAATCCACCAACCCATAGGCGGAGACTGCCCAGTACCGGGAGAATATTGCTGCTGAATCGGTCAGTGTCAATGAAGATTACGATTTGCAATACGCGACCGTTCTCAACAATTGGGCTTGTGTGTTATTCGACCACCTGGAACATTTTACGTAAGGACCTCGGTATGAAACCATACAAAAGTGCGTACAGCTGGTGCAAGAACTTAAGACGGGTGACTTACTACAACGTCGCTTGTTTGGTGAAAGTACCTTAGAAAAATTGGATGAAGATCCAGTTTTTATTGAAAAATTGTCTTCACCGTCGAAAGTTATTTTTGGATCAATAATTACGTGGTTACGTCAAGAAACAGAATTGCCAAATTTGGTCTGAAGGGCAGCCAGAGGCAGTTGGCTGCTAATGCACTGTTTTGAGCGGTTTGTGGGCCGGCGACATCATTGAATTGTTCTTTTTCAAAAATAATAAAAATCACACTGTTACAGCCAAGCAAGGAACTGTACGATGGTCACCGACTTTTTTATCCTCAAATTGGAAAAGTTGGACTTATTTGATATGTTGTTTCAATAAAAACATTTTCAATTAAATATTTTACTAACTATTGCAAATATTCGTTTATTTTTAAAAACTAAACGCTTCAAAAATTGCTCTTTGTATCAACTGAAATATTTTAGTCAATATGGAATAACGTAATCTTGTCCGTTGTCATAAATTTGATCTCTCTCTGAACAAAAATAAATTTTTAACTCATGCCATCACAATCGTGCAACGGCCCAACTAAAAAAAAAAAATGGTCGTTTTTATGCTGTTCAGCCTCTGTACTGTCAAAATGTTTTGCAAGCTTTCGTTGTACTGCCGTTTTACGACTTGTTTCTTACATTTTGAGTTGAGTCACTCACCACCTACATAACCGAAGAAATATCCTTCAAACTCGTTATTTTATGTCGTAATTTTTTGAACGCTTACAACTAACCCAAATTCTTTGTGGGAATCATGTATCCAGTGAAGCCACATGATAAAATCCCTTTTTGGAAAAGTGTCGTGAAGACATATCCTTAAAAAGATAGTATTATTTCGATATAATTCAGCCTATCGGCAATCAGTATTCCTGCTTTAATATATCACTAAACAAAAACGGGGGGTTTTAAATCCCGAAACCCCCCTTTGGTTGCGCTAATGCTTGTCTTTAATGTATTAAGAAGATTTAGAAAATTCTTGAAAGACATGTTTATTTACTTAAATTCAATAATAATGAAAAAAATTCGTGTTTTTGGTATTGAATTCTGAAGTTCCTGAAAAGCTTATAATGTGCTAAGTGGAAATGTATACCTCGCCAACAGGGGGGGAGTTGTGTATTTAAGTATGTAGCTTAATTTTTTCTGTCCCGACGGATCCAGATAAGATCTTGAATGTAAATTGGGCATGCGTATAGTACGGGTTAAACGCATCTTTAGAAGATTTTACAACTCCAGGCGATAAAAAAATAACTATTTCTTACTATAATTAATTAACTTTTTATTGGCTGCTTTATGTTTTGATCATTTAGTGCAATATATGATGCCATGAACATTGAAACGCTGGATAATTTTATTCTTTCTCAACCTGCCCTGTTGTTTTACCAACCTTTCCGGTACAAACTATAACTTTAAAGCATTGAAAAAAATTTTACATTTTCTAGAAGAAATTTTAATTTCCTGAAGCACCTAAAAACATACAACTACAAAGTATTCTTGTAGCATTAAAGTGCCAAATAAGACTCAATTGATGTTTATCTGACGTTTATTACAAATATTACACGCAGAGAAAATTTGAACTGAAAACAATCTCAAACCAATTAATTTTGGGAGTGCTTCTGAGCTGAGCCATAATATTCTTGATATAAAGCCCTAATGTGATTGTTTATCAAAAAAATTAACACGCTCATTTGTGCATAATATGTGTGATTTTTGGATTGTTCATCAAAAAGCTAATATGCTCACTTGTGCCCAATTTATGACACTTTGGTATTGATTGCCAAAAAAAAAACATGCTCATTTGTGTCCAATGCATGTCATGTTAAGAAATCAATTTTGTTCAAACAATAAGATGACAAAAAAGTGGCTCAATCAAGAATGGAACCGTAAAGAACAGAAAAAAATAACGATGACAAGAGGCAAATTCAAAATTATATTTTCATGGTACAAATTAGATATATTTGATCCAATCTATTTTCTGCACTTTTATACTAACAAGAACAAAAACCAACTGAGAATTGCGACGTTCGGTTCCTCATTTTGTTAATGTGCAAAAACAACAACAAAATTATTTTTTTACAAACAATTCCGAAATAACAGTTATTTTGTACAAATTAAGTTTATCAAAAAAATGTTCAAGCCCAATTTCTGGCATAAACTGAGAAGGCGAATAGCATGTTTTGAGATAGTTTTGAGCTTATACCAAATACGAGAACTTTGAGCTTGATTTAAGCAAATTTTTTTCTCTACGTATAAAAATATAATATATTAAAATAAAATTATCTTAACTACATTAAAATATTCGAAAAAGAAACACCAGAACATAACAAATAATATGTAGATAAGAGTTCTGTAAGTTTATACGGCCATAGCTTATCTTCAAAAAATATTTTTCGTGTGTTATTATACCGTTCGAAAGAGAAATAAGTAACTGGAACACCCCCATCAAAATTACAAAAAAAAAACATAAAATTATAAGTAAAAATATCTGATTGCCAAAATTTGCTTTAAAAATTTAGTTTTCATTATATTTTAGCTGTGTTCAATTCACCAGCCTCTACTCAATTAATGTAGCTAATTTAAAAATTTCAAAATTTGTGTGAGAAAACAACGACAAAGTCTTCAGCTAAAATAGGATAGACAAAGTCAACTACTGATTGAGTTGAGTAAAGCTGCGTTGCCAAGTTTTTATTTTTTAGTTGGTTTGTGTACGGGATAGGTTGAAATGTCATAGTTTCTGCCAAAATGTGATGTGAGTACAAAAAAAAAAAATTAAATTCCAAAATATTTCAAAATGTCTTAAGTCGATTGATTTATTTGCAGGTAAAAAATTTAAATTTATTTATTCGTCATAACAAAACTGTTGCCAACTATGGAGCAAATATAAGCAAAATGAGTAGACGTTTTTTCAGAAGCGAGTTGAGCACTGGCGAATCGAACGCAGCTTTTATCATAAATTTGTATCTCTCTGAATTGAGCAATACCTCAAAATATTTTAACTTTTTTCACAAATTTTTAAAACAATATTTGTCGTAGCGATGAAACAAAAGTAGATAACAAGCGAAATTTTGGAATAATTTTTAAACCAATCGTTGGACTAATGCATTTTTTTATTAGAATTGATACTTTTCAAAATACTAGAAATTTGTTTAGTCCAGACTGTACTTAAATTTAACAAATTGGGAATAAAGTTTGAATTTTAGAACTTAAGGTTTTAACCGTTCATTACATTGCGATGGAAATTTCCATCAAACCATCAATGAGAAAAATATACACACAAACCCAGTAAGTGTCATGATTTTTTGCATATGGCAACTTTTTCTTTTTTTAAAAAAAAAAAAAAAATCATGCAAAAAAAGGGTAAATATACACAAAACTCTACGGCAGAAAATCTTGGAGTGATTTTTGAAGCAACGTTGGACTAATGAGTGTTTTAAGGTGGGACATAACATTCGCGGCAAAGAAAACAGACCTTTTTTTAAAAATTCATAAATCATTGTCAGTCAAAAACAAACATTTTTCCAAAACTTTTTTTATTATTGTAGAGAATTGAACAAATTACAAGAAAAAAATTCAAAAAATATATTTTTCACTCCAACATGGTGTTATAGAGCTCCAAACTGGCGGCAAAGAAAAAAAACGGGGCCTCGTGGTTGGAGCGCTGGGAGTCGCAAAAATTATCCAATCTAGAAAAAAAAAATACTTTTTTAAATCTAAAAATTGTTTATCGTATGACAGGAGCTTTTTTAAAATATTTTTTTTTTCAATTTTTGGTGATGTTCCAAATTTGAAAGTGTATTTTTACGAACAAATATTGACATTAATAACTCATAAAAAATCGAAAAAAAATTTAAAAAAAGCACGTGTCATACGATAGCGAAATAAGTTTAAAAAATAATAAAAAAAAAAATTTCGCTAGTGCCGCAACCAGGGCTGCCGTTTTGGTAAAATATTACCAAATTTGGTAAAAAGAGTTCGACTTGGTAAAATGGTAATTTTTTTTTTGGTTTGGTGAATTTAAAATCAATGAAAATTTAAAATAAGTTGCAATTCAAAAAATGATTGTATAAAAATTATATCAATTATGCTCATTGTGAACCACTATCCTTATGATTGAAAATAATTGAAAATATATAATTGAACGCATCAAGTGAAAATTACACGAATGAACGCAAACCAAAATGTCAAAATTTGAAATTTGGCAGGTACTTAGATGGTCGGCTTATTAAAGAAATTGATGTATCGCTAAGATCATGATACAAAAATACAGGTAGTATTGACATTTCCGTCGACTACTTAAAATTGTCAAAAAATATATCGAAGAAGAGAGCGCTCATAAGCAAATAACATAATACAAAGGGCACATTCAGCATACTCAATACTGCCAAAACTTGAATAAAATTAAATTTTGATAGCGTTCAGTAAAACTGATGAGGTGGGAGACGCTAAAATGCAAGCTACTGTCTCAACTGTTCAGAAATTAAAACTTCAACTTTGAATCTGTAATAATTAATTACATATACATCAATCTGAGATGGTGGGAAATAATTTTCAACACATAGTAAAATACTTATAATTTCTATATGATTTTTTAAAATGCAGTTTAATATTAGATATTTTTTAGGTACTTAAAAATCAAAAATATGCACATGAATTACATATGCACTTAAAATAGAAAAATTATAAATAAATAGTATGAATTATTGTAATAGTATAATAGGCTACACATAAACGGTACATGTTTGACATTTCGTCAACTTGACAACATTAAGACGCTTCATATAGCAACCCATTCAGCTAAAACATAGCTCACCTAGGTACACTGTCACAACAGTTGACTACGCTGAATGTGGTTTTTGCCGTTTTTGACAGCAGCCAGTACCCTTCTGAAGAGAAAATAAGCAGCTGTCAATGCTATCTGTATTTTTGTATGATGGCTAAGATGGATAAGTAAGTTTTTATTTTTTATAAATTGATTTTCTTAAAATTTATATTCTAAGTGATTATCTTATTTCTGTTTAGATATGTTATTAGAAAGAAGGCGACCAATGTGAAAAGCGATGAAACATCTTCAAGCGTACAATAAATGTTTATTTAATTAAAAAATATGTATAAAAGTATTGTTTCTTAAACTCAAAAATAAAATTTTTTTGTGTTTGGTAAATTATTTTTCAGTTTGGTAAATTTTTGGATGAAATTTGGTAGAAAAAAATGTTTGAGAGTGGCAGCCCTGGCCGCAACCAGTACGAAAAACATGGTTTCGAGATAAACGCGTTCAAAGTTTGTGAACAAAGAAAAAGAAGGTTAAAATTAAAAATGCGCTCTCACTAATCCGGCTGTAACTTTTGAACCCGTAAGAATTTTTCCATGAAATTTTTTTTCTTACAATCATAAGAATATTTACTAAAATACAAATTATTGTAAAAACCAATTTAAAAACGGCCATTGTTATGTCCCCTCTGAATCCTTTTTTATTAGAATTGATATTTTTGATTAGAATTTAACACTAGATTTTATAAATTGATTGCGTTTTAATTTTTAAGACCTTGGGCTTAAAATTGAATTCAAAACTACTAAAAGTTTTAGTTTGTTTATATGCTCTTGCTCTTGCAAGCAACAGATAAGCCTCAGGTTAGAACTTGCGACTCTAACGCGATGGTTAACGCAGTTCGCGGCTCGATTCAAGGATGTGGCAAAAAATTAAAATGTAACACAGTGCAATTTTCACATAAAATAATTAATAACATAAGATTATAATAATATCAAAATAATAAAAAAAAATTCAACAGTTTCGATAGTATCGAAAGTTGTAGACGTAGAATTCCATTTAAGTTGTAACCTCTTCTACTTTGTCTCTTTGGTCCGATTGTTTTGTCCATTTTGCACGTATTTTTTATTAGTAAACCTCGCAAGTTTTCACTGCGCATATCATCTGTTCTCTTTTTCTATACAAAAAAGTTCGTAAACTTGGTATGTAAACCTCGTATTGGAATTTTTTACTGAAACAGCTGATTTACATACTCGCAAAATGAAGGGTATGTTCATTAAATGGTGCATACAAATTTACGCAAATATAAATATGCGAGATTAAGAGCTTTCATGAAGACCACTATTGATCTTACGAAAATTAAGAAATAAATTAATAACACTCAATTATGGATTTCTTATCGAGACCAAAGCAAAGAAAACGTTAAAAGTAAGCATGATAACAAGCAAAATGTCAATTTTTTTTCGATCATTTCGTTAAATTTGACAGATTGAATTCATTGACTTGGTTGAAAAGAAGGCGAAGCAAATGCTCTTTCCATTGGTGTCACTTTCGTCTCTGCACGATATATAGTTTGCGAGCTACAGTCAGTTTAACTATTAGTTTCAAAATAAAATTAAACCCCGATTTTTTAAAAAAAAGTATGGTGACTTGTATGGCGTCGCTGAGCACATGGCCTTTCCATTGGTGCCACTTTTGTTTCTGTCTGATGTTTTGCTTGCGAGCTACACTCGCTAGTGCTAGTGGGATGTGGGATCCAAATTAATTTGCATTAAAAACAAAAATTAAAATTTTACGTCATCTATTGGATAAAAGCATGAAACGAAATATGATCCTACTCGTTTTTTTTACAAGAGTTAAATTAAATATAACCAGATTACAGACCCATTTCGTTAAGTTTGACAGTTTGAGTTCATTGACTGAGTTGAAAAGAAGTTGTGATTGACATCTTGCATTAAAATAGAGCACTCATATCTAAGTAGTACATACAAGAACCCAATAAAGAAATAGTGCATACAAGAACCCAATGAAAAATCCTGCGAATCAGTTCGTATAAAACAAAAACAATACAAGCAAAAACAATGAAACAAAAACAAAGAAAGCAGCTGCCACAGCATAAGAAGCAGCTGATGATTGATTTTCTTATGCATTTTTCTTCTGATATTTTACTATTTTGTGACTTTAATGTAATACTGAACAAATCCAAAATAAGATTTTTATTCAGCGCATGATATATCTGATATTTGAGTATATATATTAACTTTGAACGATGAGTATTAAAGGCTGTAGGTATACCCTAAAGTATTCGTCAAAAAAGTTTCATGATCTTGAAAAATTCTGTTAAAAAGACCCCATTCATTTTCTACGTAATTCTACGTCAAAAAAAAAAAAAATATAAAAAAGGTCTGACTGAGGATCGAGTCAGGGTCAATCGATTCATCAAATTAAGTCGACAACCGCTTAAACCAACTAAGCCACGGAATATAATTTCTGGCGCGTGCTAATTGTGAACTTTAATGTTTGGCGAGACTAAAACCTACTTGAAATATTGGACGTTGTTTCAATTTTAAACCCAGGCTGGACTAAAGCTTAGTTTTATTATTTGACGTGTTTTCAATTTTAAACCCATGCGGTACATAAACTTAGTTTATGTGTATGTGACTTGCCTTAAATTTCAATAAAATTTTGGTGTCGTCAAATATACAGTACAATATTGTCAAAAATTTAGACCAAGATTTTTAACAGAGTACAATTCAGTTGCTAAATTTAATTTTTTTTTGTGTGTTCATTAAATTCCATTTCAAAAATGTTAGTTTGTAACTGTTTTCTAATATTTAAAATTGAAATAAAAAAATTGTACGCCTTATTTGCTTTTTTTGTTCATTGGAAGATATATTTCAATTTCAAACATATTCATTAAAAAAAAAGCCTCAATAAAATTGAATTGAATTGAATTGAAACATATTCTAGTTAGAAGTTTAATTCTACGAAAATAATACGATATGTTTTCCTGAAAATGTTTGAGTTTTTGTTTTTTTATTTTATGTGTTTGTGTTTTTTTTTTTTTCTTTTGAGAATCTTACTTCATCGCATGACAAAAATATTTATAAGTTCGCCAAAAATCAGCTCCAGCAATAATTGAACTTAAGCTTGTGAACACAGAACCTTAACCTTGAACTTAAAGTAAGAAAAATGCTGTGAGAGATATCGTATGTTTACTTAATATATTTCTTAACAAATGCCTCATTAAAGTTGAATTTATTGACAACACAAGAATTTTAAGGCAAAATTATTGCTCAGGCAATATATCTAATGCCGACATTTTAAAATTTAAAGCTTTATTGAATAGTGTTGGTATAATATTAATTTATATATAAAGCACTTCATTAGTAGCACTGTTGAGTTTATATTATATTTCATGCACCGATTAGTTATGGCTACATACATACCAAGGGTCAAATTTTCCCACTGTGCTTCACTGTTCGTCAATTTATGTAAATCTTAAACTAAACAAATTATTAAAATTCTGTTTCAAGTTACTTGTATTTTTCAAGTTATAGCATACCTGAACAGCACTTTAATTTTATTTCAATTTTCATGCACTTCAGTAAAAATATAAAATAAGCATTATTAATTTAATTATTGAACTGCTGTGAGAGCTCTACAAGAAACATTAAGTGATTGTCAATGCAGGAGAATGAAGAAAGAATTGTTTGATAAAAGAGCAATTGATATGTTGATGAAAACATTTAGACTCGAATTGCTTGCAAATAAAGAAAATCAAAGTATAACAAGCAAGACAAAAATAATATAACAATAAAACAGAAATATAATGTTACATATTTAATGAGTGTCTGATTAATTTTGGCAGAGTATAAATGTAGGCATAACTTACGTACTGAAGAGTAAGTAACGAGATAAAAATAATAAATGAAGTATTTAGTAGAGTGATTGGAGCGCCTGTCAGAAGTCTAGGGTTTAAAACCTGTTCAGGTCATAGACGCATGCCTACACTGAGGGAAAAATGTGTTAAAATTAAATGAAATTGTGTTCATATCTAACGAATTTGTTTTTGAAATAGAGCTTGAAACAAATTCATTAAAATTAAACACAACTGTATTTAAATTTTAATTCAAAACAAAAGTTTTTGTTTTAAAAACAATGTTTTTGTTACGAAAAACAAATTTAAAACAAAAATTTTAAAATTTAAAACAAATATTTTAAAGCAGATTTCGATACCATTTTTTTAGCTTTACCGAATTTTTAGCATCAGATGCACAGACTACCCTCGGGACCTCCGAATGTTAACTCCATTCGAAGAATTTTGCATTTGATATATTTTAATATTTAATTAATTAGTTTTTATTTTATCGTATGTTCGATATTTTTCAAACCAATTCAAAAAATTCAAAAATTTTCTTGTATTCAAATTTTTGCTTGTTTTTTCAAAAAAATAATGAGAGAAAATAAAAAAAAAAGAAAGTAGTTTATTGGTAGTTGAAAATTAAACACACTTGTTTTAATTTTTGTTTTGTAGAAACGCAAAGGCGTTAAATTTCTATTTCAAAATTTTTTGTTTAATATCAAAGTATGTTTTTTTTCTCAGTGTAGTTGTATGCCTTATTTGTAATCAAATGAAATGAAATCAACTGCCTTGGCTGGCAAATAATAATAATAATACTACAAATGCTGCAAAATGTCGCTTATATATTAAGTATGCATGCCTATGAGTAGGCAATGCAATTAAATAGGATTACATTTGTTGTGAATATTAAAATGCCTATAAGTATGCAATGCTTTTTGAAAGGCTTGGTATTGTGGTGAAAATATGGTAAATGATATTAACACTTTTCATGGTATTTCAAATGGAATACTTAATTTTAATAAAAAATTAAAAAAAAAACTCGAAAGGCATGGCTGCAGGGGCGCAAGCAGGAATTTTTTTGGGGGGGTTTTATCAAATGTAGAACTTATATATAAAAACAATTTTACGTAATTACAGCGGCTGTGGTGTAACGGTTAGTGCATTCAATTTTTGCACTAATGGTTCCTTGTTCAAACTTCAGGCATGGCCAGCACCATATTTTTTTCAAAAAAAAAATTAAAACGGTCACTGTCAGGGTATTTTGTCCGTACAGAAGGTGAACAGCAGTGGTAGCGGTCGTTTTAAAATAAACTTGCGTCAACGTTGTTAAGGATCTGTTCGGCCAAAGTATTTTGCACCAATTGTACGCCGTTTTATGGATTTTTTTCTTGTTCGGCAGTTGTACGAAGGTTATAAGGCTTAAGCTAAAATATTTTCATTTTTACTCGGGTCGCAATAGGGTCAGCAAAAATTAAATTGTGTTTTTCTCCCCACAGAAAAAAAACCTATCTTTCTCCGATATAAAATTTCTCTAATTTCGATAAAAGCAATTTTCTCTTTTTCAAATAAAATTTTCTTCAATTAGAAAAAAATTTTCATAATTTCAAAGAAATATTTCTTCACTTGTGGGAAATGGAAATATTTCAATGTCTCTAATAATGATAAGTATTTTTCTCGCACAAAAAATTCTCATTTATAGAGAAAAATTTATGGAAAATGAAAAATGTTTCCCATATTTTGATAAAAAATTCACTATGAGAAGTATTTTCTTCAATAATAACAAGTTTTTTTTGAAAAATAAAAAAGTCTTATTCTCTAAAAACGACATATTATTATATATTTCTCTTTTTCATGGAAGCTTTCTATCAATTTAGGTAATTTTTAGTATCACATTTAGAGCAAAGCATTCTCTGGAGCAAACTCTATAACTTTTTTCTCTAAATATTATTGCTTTTTATCTAATTCCAAGAAACTTTTTACTGAGTGCAGTAAAAATTTTTCATACATACTTCACTGCGTTGTTAAAATACCCAATTGCTTGGCACTAGCTTTAAAATTCGTTCCTTAGGGAGTCCTAATTATGCTCAATTCCGAAAGTAAAAAACGCTAAATTTCTGACACCTTGGCATGAAAAAAATAGTCTGAATTTGAAAAAATCGTTTGAGTCACCAAAATATCCGAGGAAATTACCTCTAATATCGACTTATATAGCCTTATTCATAATCTTCCATTGGATTTTCAAAATCAGTTTCATGAAAACCCCTCAAAATTGGGCAAATAATATCTGATTTTGGAAAAGTGTAGAAAAAACCTATCGTTAAAAAATATATTATTTCGATTTAAGTCAGCATTTGCTCATTGCATAAGTAATACCGTATAACTATAATATGTCACTGGATGGGCGATCAGAAGAAAATCAAACCAACATTTTTTTACCAAATAAGCCCTAATTCCTTAATATCGGTTAATATTTAACAATTTAGAGACATTTTTATGAAACGGATTTTGAAAAATACGATGGAAAATTAGAAATTGTGAATTTTTTTCCAGTTTCGGAAGGGATTGAATTATTATTATTATTTTTTAAGTTTTGTAATGAATTATTTTTGTAATGAATCACATGATTTCACTTTAAACTTAATTCTGCACAGTTTGTGTTATCGATGTTTAAAAAAATAACTATAAAAAAAGGACGAAAAATAACAATTTAATGGGAAATAACGTGATTTTCTTCGAATTTAGCCTTTTTTATTTTGTCTTACTTTTGAATTAATTTTTTCCAACTATTTCAAGTTTCCTTAGTGAGCTCCATGCTAGAAGTTGAAAAGATAACTCAAATCGAAGTATTGCCAAAAACCCCTCAAGTGGTCAGAATCAGAACATAGCAAAAATTAAACATGTGTAGTGAGACGGATCGAAATTGAAATTTCACTAGACACCAGGGATGATATTTTGAGTGGAATAGTACTTTTTTGAGTACTATTGACTCTACAAAAGTACCCGACCGAGTACCTTCTTGCTGAAAAAAGTACTCTGCTATATTGAAGAATTTTAATTGAAAAGAGTTAAAGAGTTGTCAAGAGTTAAAAAAAAAATCATTTTTGAAAACTAAGTCAAAAACTTCTAGCCAAAATTTTCGCCCAGTCACATATTATTTGCCGTTGGTTTTAGAAATGTTCCCAGAACAAAAACTTTTAATAGAAAAATTAAAAACATTTTCATAAAAATTCGCCATATCTTTGGTCAGGCGGCAAAGATTTGAAATTTTTTGGACCAGATAGTAAGATCTTTTTCAGTACTACTATTTTCAACCATTTGTTTATTTGTAACTGCTGCACCAGCTAATATTTTTACGAAAAACATGGTATATGGATGTTTTTTCAAAATGGTTTAGCTCACTGGCGGCTATCGTTTAGCCAAAAAAAAAATGTTGTGCATTCGTCTTAAAATCGATCAAGGTTAATTTTAAGTTGGTGGCAATGAAAAATTTTTTTTGCTCATAGAGGTCGAGGCACCCTAATATACATTTTTTAAGGGTTCTGAAAGAAATCCTGATTATTTATTGTTCTTTTATGTGATAAATATAATAAAATTTAAAAAAGTATTGGTTTAAATTTATGTATTTATTCACATATCATTACTTAATAAAAAGTACCCTAAACAATAAAAAAGTACTATTTGCCTTTGTAAAAAAGTACTCTCGAAAATGATTCGATATCATCACTGCTAGACACCAACTTAAAAGTTAGAGGGACTCTTAAAAACAATTTCTGTATAATTTTATTTGGATCGGAGAAATTCCCATGGAGCGGTTTTGGTTCTTCTGAACGTCTTTTCTGCAGAAAATGAATTTTTTTTGCATACATTTTTTTTTTTTTTCAGAATGCATACCCAAGATAAGCAAAAAAGTAAAGATTTTTATGGTACACATATATTAACTAAACAAATTTTTGAATTTTTTTGTGTTTACAAACTCTTTTGAGACCCCAAAAAAATACATATTTCGTCATTTTCGAAAAGAGGTTGTTTTAAATACTTGTACAATATGTATTTTTCATAATTTTCACATGAATTTTAATTTATTGGAAAATTATTGAGCACTTCTTTTTTCGGTTTAACCAAAACATAGTGCAATAATTATATAAAATGTGAGAAAGCGATATTCAAAAGCTTCCTTCAAATAATTACTATTCCTTCCTTGGAATAATTACTATTCGATTTTGGCAAAACTTGGTGGGTATATATATAAGAGAAAAATCATTAGTGGGTATATATGGGTTTTTAGGTTCGCAAAATCGATTTCCGTTAACCAGTTTTTAGTGAAATGTGCGCCAGATAGCGTTCCAGTACAAAATTAATGATTTTAAACACTTAAAAAAAGCGTATTTTTCATAATACTCAGTTTTGATTAAACAACACCATATGATACACCAAATTAATGAAGAGCTCAGTAATTTTCCAATAATCTTAAATGCGTTTGAATACCAAGAAAAATAAATTTTTTATAGGTGTTTCAAAAATATTTTATAGTTTTTAAGATACCTCTTACTTTTGAGTCGATGTCCGGCTCACTTTTTTTCTCCATACAAAATTGATCCGGCTTAATGTGCAGTCTGAGGAATAAAATATGACTAATTTAGTATATTATGCATCAACCAGAATCGATTTGAAATATACATTTGAAGTTTTCACTCATTTCATAGAACGTGTGATTGCTTTTCATGTAACTCACTTTGATTGAATACTATTTTGCTTGGTACTACAATAATTTTTTTTTTTGGGGAGGGGGGGGTGCTTAAACCCCGAAACCCCCCTTTGGTTGCGCTAAGGCATGGCTGGTAAGAGACAAAACAAGCTTTTTTTTAGTATATTTAATTTAGCAGCAAGAATGTCAACAGCATATTATTGCTGTAGAAAAAAGCACAAAAGTTTCTAGTATATTCATTACAATTGATGCCAAGAAAAGTGCTTTATATAAAATTAGCAGCCATTAAATAGATGCTAATGAAGCCAAACGCAATAAAATAAGTGGAAAAAGAAAAAAAAAACAGTCGTAACTGATTAAGACTCAATTATATGAATTACAAAGAAATCAAAGCTTTATGGGTTAATTTCTGGCAAAAGCTTAAGCTTTATAAGCAAAACAAAAAAAAAGCAAATAAACTTTTTTCCAAGCAAAAAATTAAACAAAAAAAAAAAATCCTGGAAAAACCAATAAAGAAACATTAATTATGCCGCAAATAAAGGGAAAGAGCTTGCAACTGAAATAAACTCAAAGCTTAATCAATTAATTGAAAATTAGTGTGGGTGTGTATGTGTGTGTGATTATTGCTTTATATTTTTTAGCTGTTTAGGAAGTTATAAAAAGACTTGTTTTAAAAAGCCATAAAATTTAAGCAGTGCGTTTCAACA
Organism: Tetanocera ferruginea; assembly: GCA_958299015.1. Lineage (NCBI taxonomy): Eukaryota > Metazoa > Arthropoda > Insecta > Diptera > Sciomyzidae > Tetanocera > Tetanocera ferruginea. The sequence continues at coordinate 134,347,696 of OY282643.1, forward strand.
TTTCAACACTGGCTAATTCCACGCATAACGCAAAACTTTTTTTCAAAAATTGACCTCATGGCTTTAGATTTGTTTTATTTTTGGGCTAAATAAATTCTATTAAAATTCTAAGAATATAAGTTCATTTATTTTTTTTTTATCGCCATTTGTTGAAAAGTAATGGACCTGCCAATTCTGCAAATCGTCCGAAAACGCCAGAATCGGGAAATTTTCAATTAATTGTATCCACGTCAATTTTTATCCAATTTTTATTAATAAGGTACCGTTGGAAAGGTATTGGAAAGCAGTATTTGGAAAAAATATATAATTTTAAAATTTTGGATGTTGGGGTTGCCAACCAATTAAAAAAAAAAAAATGTATTTGCTAATATCTCAAAAAAAGCATAATTTTTTTTTGATTTTTTAATTTTTTAAATTTGAAGAAGAATATTGCCTTTAATTCAAAAGCAATTTAATGATGGAGCTTTTATATGTTTTTTCGCAATTTCAATTTTTGTGCACATACATACCTCATCATTTTGAGGCACTTTATCGCCTATAAATTATACAGAAATTTTTTACCGGAGCAAGGTATGTGTTTTTTCTCAGTGTAGCAAATACATTTTTTTTTTAATTGGTTGGCAACCCTTACATCCAAAATTTTAAAATTATTATTTTTTCCACAAATTACTTTCCAATACCCTTCCAACAGTACCTTATTAATAATAAAAACTTTTTAACAAAAAAAAAAACCTACTTCAAAATCACTACAAAGTAAAAAATAATTTTAAATTACTTTTCCTATTAATCGTGGTAAGATCTGATAATTTATTTATATACATTATTATATTGGAAATCTTATTATTTCAACTTTTTCTTATTTGTTTTATTATTATCATAAATATATTATTTTTTTTATGATAATAAAAGCTTTGTAGTCGGCGCTAATGTTTGTCATTAAATCAGGATATTTTTACCATCCCTGCCCTAATTTCAACTTTTTTTATTAATTTAAGTTTAAAAGTCATTTTAAAAGCTTTGCATACATAAACATTATCAATCTACTGTTTGAGTGTGTGTTGCAGCTTCTCAAAGAAACTGATTTTATTAGCGCCGACTTCGAAGCTTTTATTATCATAAAAAAAAATAATATATATATGATAATAATAAAACAAATTAGAAAAAGTTAAAATAATAAGATTTCCAATATAATAATGTATATAAATAAATTATCAGATCTTACCACGATTAATAGGAAAAGTAATTTAAAATTATTTTTTACTTTGTAGTGATTTTGAAGTAGGTTTTTTTTTTTGTTAAAAAGTTTTTATTTCTTTCTTTTTAGAGAATATGATAAATTTAAGGAAAAGTTTGTAAACACAATTATTTAAGCTCATAATTTAAAAAATGTGTTTTTCTGTCGTTTCTTATCCTTTTCTCTTTTGAATTTTTTAATACATATGCAAGAATTATTAAGGAAAATTTAAAATATTTCACTATTTCATGGTTTGTTGGTTATTTTCAATTTCTGCCTCTTTACAATTTTTATTAAAGTGTCACGCCCTATTTTGAATCCCGCCTATGTAATTTATTGATCATACTTTAAAATAATTCAACCTTGACCTGCACCAAATTTCAGTTCCCTAGCATCAGTATTAACCGATATACAGTATTTCCTTAAAGTGCTTCACGCTATTTATAATCTCTCCCCCTTTTTAATTATTCTACCTACCCACCTACCAAATATTAGTACCTAAGTTCCAATATTTACTGAAATGCAGTGTTTTTCTATTGTGACACGACCCTTTGTTGAATCTAATCTACTTTCTTGATTATGTTTAATTAAAACTCTACCTTTTCTCGTATTGATTTCAATACCCTAGTGTCAATATTAACTGAGATCATATTGTAATAATTGTGCTTACCTCAGTACTAAATATCAGTATTCAAGTGTCAGTATTATTCGAGATACAATATGTTTCAAATATTTCCACACCCCTTTATCATATAACGCCCACTTAATTGAAATTAATTTTTTATACTTGTGCCTACCTCTGTAGTAAACTTTAGTACTCTAGTGTCAATATTATTCGAGATACAGAGTTTTTATAATATTGCCACACCTCTTTGTCGAATAACGCTCACTTAATTGACCGTAATTTTTGATAATTGTACCTACCCTTGCATGTTTGCTGTAAATGTCAGTACCCTAGTGTCAATATTTACTGAGATACAGTGATTTTCTTATAGTGACACGCCCCTTTATCGAATACCGCCCACATTATTGGCAGTAAGTTGTTATACTTGTGAATACCTCTGTACTAAATTTTACTATTCTAGTGCCAATAGTATTCGAGATACAGTGTTTTTTCAATATTGCCACACCCCTTATTGAATAACGCCCATTTTTTTTTACAAAAATTTGTACTTATTGTGCCTACCGCTATAGTAAATTTCTGTACCCTAGGGTCAATATTATTCGAGATACAGTAATTGTCTTATATTGCCACACCCCTTTGTCGAATAACGCCCACTTTCTTGATAGTTATTTTCAACAATTGTGCCTACCTCTGTGCTAAATTTCAGTACTGTAGTGTTAATTTTATACGAGATACAGAGTTTTTCCAATATTGCCACACCCTTTTTTAGAACAACGCCCACTTAAGTGTTTGTAGTTTTTCATATATGTGCCTGCCCTTTTAACTTTACAGTGAATTTTATTTCTGTAGTGGCAATATTGACTGAGATAAAGTGTTTTTCTTATTGATACACGCCCCTTTGTCGAATACCGCCCCCTTTTACAGTCGGGCACCTCCGCGTTGATGGTCTCTATATGTTGACAAAAAATTACGGTAATCGGGCAAGTACTTTAGAAGTAATCGATGTACATACATTCACAAAAAAAAAAAAAAAAAAAAAAAAAAAAAAAAAACAGAGAAACCAACCAACTTGAGAACCTCCTCCTTTTTGAAGTCGGTTAAAAATTGGATAAAAATTGACGTAGATACAATTAATTGAAAATTTCCCGATTCTGGCGTTTTCGGACGATTTGCAGAATTGGGAGGTCCATAGCTTTTCAACGAATGGCGATAAAAAATAAATAAATGAACTTATATTCTTAGAATTTTAATAGGAATCTATAGCCCAAAAATAAAACAAATCGCAAGCCATGAGACGGACCCGTTTTGCGTTATGCTTGAAATGGGCGCAGTGTTTTGTGGTTTAACATATGAGCTGCAATAAAAGCTTTCTATTGTATGATAGGCTAATGGCAGAACCTTAGAGCTTAAAATAGATATTGTTTTATATTTTTTTGTTAACAGTAAATATCAAAAACTTGATTTTAGCAGCTATTAAGGCCAACACAGTAAATATTTTTGTGTCCTGCTGCCGCGACTCAAATGTAACGCTCGCTAATTGTCAAAGTTCAAGGCGGAAAGCGCTCGTAATTGCACTAAGCTTTGGCTTTAGCACATTTTTTGGTGCTTTGATCTTGTTTTATTTGTTTGTTTTTTTTTTTTTTTTGCCTTTTGTTTTGTTTTGCTATGTTTTATGCGATTGTTTTTACTTCGCACAAAAATGTTGATAATTGAAAATAAAGAGCAGACAAATGTAAGCGCACACAAGCGTATGAGTGAGTGAGTGTGAGCATGTGTGAGTGTGGCTAAGAGTGTATGTGTGTGTGTGTGTGTGTGGCTTTATGTGCGTTTGGGCGGTAATTAATTTTATTTCATTTCTAGAACAATAACAATAACAACAGCAGGAAAGCAACAATCGAAAAAAAACACAAACAAAACAAAACAAACCAAGTAAATGAATTGAATGAATGATATCAACACACAATGCGACACAAAACATGCGTGTATTAGTTGATAAAAGCAAAACAAAGGAAAAAATATCAAACGCGCTGTGTATGTGTGCATATGCGTGTGTGTTAGAGTTAAGACAGGGACTGGTTGAATAAACGTCAGACAAAAATATCGCAACAGCAAAGCTTAATTTTAATTTGTCAACACATAAGAAAAAAAGAAAAAGAAGAAGAAGAAGAGTAAGGCGAGTCAAGCTAGTAAATAAAGCAAAAAGTAAGCAAACCCGCACCAGACTCTAAAAGCAGAATGCGTGCTGCAAACAACAATAAAGCCTGCAGCGCAAACTAAAGATAGCAGAAAACAAAAAAAATAAGTAAATAAATAAACAGCCATAAAAAAGCTAAACTTGTAGAAAATAGAACAACTAAGCAGCAGCGACGACAAATGCTTAGACGTAGCAGCAAAAGCCAACAAAAAATATTTAAGTAGCAGTCAAGATGAAGATCAGGTCGAGTGAGCAAACGAGGTAGAGTGGGCTGGTCGCCGCCGTGCAGAGTCACGCAACGTGAAGCCTGATTTGAGACGAGTTAAGAAAAAGTCAAGAGAAACACTTAAGAAGAAAAAAAAAAAATACGAAACAGAAAGTTAGCTTAAAGCAAAACTTTAGAAAACATTTCTGCAAAAATCACTCACACACATACACATAAACAACACATTAACACAAACACACACAGCGGAACAGACATACTTACTGAAATAAATGCAGCAACATACAACAGAAACAAACATATAATAAAAATAACTTAAAACAAAAATATATAAAAAATATAATAGGAAAAAAAAAACTTTGTGCTGATGATGCAATTGAGTGCAAAAAAATTGCAAAATAAGAAAAAAAATAAAAAATATAACGCTGCAAGGCAAGACAAAAGAAAGCAGCAATAAAGCTAAAAATAATTCAGAAGCAGCAACATGAGGAAGAGTTGTTTAAGTAAGCGGCAACAGCAGCGACATCAGCCGAATAAAGCAGCAACAGCATATAGTGTAAACAGCAATAAAACAGCACTAAAAGCAGCAACAAAGCCAACTGGTGGCAAGTGCTGCCAATGCCAAAGGCCGCGACGCTCGCTATGGGGCGCATACCTACAACAGCTCCTGACCGAAAAGCTCAGCTTAACTCAGCCCAAACGCTGGCTACCTAAACCATTGCAGCTAAGAAACCCAAGCGAGCACAGCATGTTGCACGCGGCACAGTGGTTAGAATATTAATTGTGTAGCAAATAATTGCAGTAGCATGAATTAAAATTCGATGATTTGCTTGACAAGGACATAAGAATATAAGTGATATTTTTAAAGCATGTCTTTAGTGCAGCGCTAAGCGTCGATGATGAAAGTGGAAAAACAAATTTAAATGAACTTGCATACAATCGCTAAATTTTTGGCATCATACTTGACTTCATGATAACTAAAGTGAAGCAATCTTCAAAAGAAGCAATATTAGTAGAAAAACAAGTAAAGAAAGTCTAAAGTCGGTCTAGGCCGACTATGAAATACCCTAAACCCACTTTTCAAAAACAAAAAAAAATTATTGTAAATGGGCTTGTCCGTGGGCGGATGAAGCCTATGTTTTATATGCATTTAAATGTTGATGAAAAACTACACATACCAAGTTTTATTCCTGTAGCTCACAGTTAATGCCTTTATTGTGCTTTCGCTATGGCAGGTGGTCGAGTTCATGGACGGATTACTCCCAATTTTTGAACACACCTTAGTTTTGGTATGAAATACATACATACCAAATTTAATTTCTCTATGACAAACATAACCTAATTTATTGAGTTTTAAACTTTTTGGGTTGTATTGGAGGTAGGCGTGTCCGTAGGCGGATGACGTCCATTTTTCAAAACCATCTTTGCCTTGTCATAAAAAACATATGTGCCAAATTTTAGCTCTTTAGGTTAAACACAGGCTTATTTATTGCGTTTTCAATTTTTGGGTTGTATGGGAGGTGGGCGTGTGCGTGATCGGATGACGATCATTTTTCGAAGACATATTTGTGTTGATATAAAACACATACATATCAAATTTTATTGTTGTAGGTTAACTATGAGCTGAGTTATGCAGTTTTCAATTTTCGCGTTGTATGGGAGGTAGGCGTGTCCGTGGGCGGATGATATCCATTTTTACAAACCGTCTTTGTTTTGTTATAAAAACCATATGTGCCAAATTTAAGCTCTTTAGGTTAAACACAGGCTTATTTATTGCGTTTTCAATTTTTGGGTTGTATGGGAGGTGGGTGTGTGCGTGAGCGGACGATGTCCATTTTTCGAAGACATCTTTGTGTTAGTATAAAACACATACACACCAAATTTTATGGTTGTAGGCTTATTATGAGCTGAGTTATGCGGTTTTAAATTTTTGCGTTGTATGGGAGGTAGGCGTGTCCGTAGGCGGATTCCAAAAATATTCAATAGTGCAAATCCTGGGGTGCATGTGAACATGTGTATCAAGTTTCATCCAATTATTTCTACTCTTTCTTCTTATCCTGTGTATACGGACAACCCACAGACGGACAGACGGACGAACGGACGGACGGATGGACATGAATAGCTCGACTCACGAGATGACGCTGATCAAGAATATATATACTTTTCTATACCGGACTCGCTTCGTTCTATGCGTTACAAACGTTTGCACAAAGTTAATATACCCTGACCTTTCAGGTTTAGGGTATAATTACGCGGTTAACAATCTGGGTCTAAGTTTTAGTCAATCCTGTAATACTTTTGCATTTCATTTGTATCGATTTCCTTTAGTTCTTTTTTAATTTATTCATTTAAATTTTTCATTTCTTCATATAGCAGAGTTGCATTTTCGTTGGAAGCGCTTAAAATGTGGGTGTTTTATGGTTTCACTGGCAAAGATAGATTTTCGTGGGATTTCTTTTATTATCGCTGGAATTTATGTTTTATATAATTTTTTTAATAACTCATGCTATTTAAGTAATCAAATGAAAATTTTGATAAAGTTAATCTATTTGTATTATTTTTCTTCAAATTATCTTTGTATAAATATGCGTTGGCGAAACAGGTAAGAACAACTTTTGTGGGCATTTTTGTATAGCTGCTTTTATTGGCATCGCCAAAATTACAGACGCACGATCTGTCAGCGCAACATTGAGTTTTGTTAATTTATAGGTCGTGTGTTCTGACAGCTCATCTCGTAAAGTTTATGCAACGTCGATATAAAGTACGATCGGCGCACGACCGACATAACGCAATATTGCGATTTCAGCATTAGTTGTCAATAGTTTGTGCGTAGGTGTTCTGTATGTGTGTGTATGTTGTTTCTTAATCTAGTTTTACAATAGTTGTTGCTTATGTATGTTTGTACTAATTATGCCTGGGTTCGAACCCCACAGCCCAACTAACACATGAACTTCGATAAGGCTAGGAAAGTTGAATATTCGACAGCTGCAGCTTGGTTTGCGCTTCTATAAAGCTTGCAACTAGAAGCTGACTTGTTAACAAAAATAAAGCTGATATAATAGCTGTTATGAAGTATTTCAGAAGTTAATATCAGCAGTTTTATAAAAGCTTATTTCAAAGTTTCCAATAAGCTTAAAAATGTTTGTTTACGGAAGCATAGGAAGTTTTAATTTCGAAAGAGCTTCCGTTAATAGAACAACCGAAATTGCTGCCTCTTAGTCTGCAAAAGATTTCTATAAATCTTTAAAAGAAGCATTATCAAAATTACCGTCAGTTTTGTTTGAGTAGCTCTTTAAAGCTTTCGAAATAATGTGAATCGAAGTTGGAATCTCTCAGCCTGAGAAAGCAACGTAGTCAAACTTCAAATAAATTAAAAAAGTTAAAAGAAAAAAAAATTTTGCAAAAATGCACAATGTTTAGATTAGACCACAAGCGTTATGCGATTGGGAAAATAGAAATGCAAACGGCCAATCTATTCATTATTGAATCGGGACTACAACACACTAACTTTTGGTCTCTGCAACCAATACAATGTTCGGCAACCGTTACAAAATTATTAACGGAATTATAAAAAAATTATTTTTTTAAATTGAATTTAATTATTTCTGAAACTGACAGTAATGAAATGCCAACTTCGAAACTACTAAAAAACGTAAAATTTTGTATTGATAAATATCAAATTATTTGTTAAACTGTTGATTGGCAACGCAAAAAAGAGCGAAAACGTTAGTGTTGTTTTGAAAATCGTAAAACCTATCAGAAATTGATTTTTCACGTGAGGCGGCAGCCTCGTTTATACTGAATATAAACTTATAAGAGGCTTCTATTTAAGTTAGAGCTGGAATGAAAGGTTATAACTTCGATTAAGTTTGTGGTGCCAAGCTGCACTATATTTCGTTTGTACTGAAATTGAATTTACTATTTCCAATAAGTTTCGATAAGGTATGTTATTGAAACTAAAGCCTCTCGCATGTATTATATAGAAGCTTTAATTTCAGTAAAAGCAAATAGTTTATTTATTTGAAAATTTGACAGTTGCATTTTGAAGCTTATATTTCCAATAAGTTTTGATAAGGTTTGTAGTGGAAACTGAAGCCTTCCGTATGCACAGAAAAGACTTTCCATAAGCATGAAGTCATTCAGTTTTAGCTCTTCGCATATAAAATAGAAATAGGTCGATAGATAACACTACGACCTAGCATGCTGTAGGTTGCGGGTTCGAATCACATGAGTGTAAAAGAAAAATTTTGTGAAATTGTTAATTAATAATAATTCAATTAAATTAAAACATTTAGCTTTTAAATTCAAATTAAGTCAGGTAAAAATTTATACAAAAATTGAAATATCATAAAAAAAAAAAATCAGAAACAAATTTCTAGCAAATTTTTTGTTGTTAATTTTGAAGTTTCGGTAAAACTAACATCATTCAATTTGGAACAGTTTTACGCAGGTAACTTTCCGAAGTTTATTAGAAATACATATAAGCTGTAAAAAGCTTTTATAAGCAAGCACGCACTTATCTTACGGAAGTTGTTTGCGAAATTTAATAAAAGTCCAATAAGCTTCTATTAAACAATAAAAAGTTCGCCTTTTTGCCGTTATAGAAGTCTATTAGCGTGCTTTCAGAAACTACGTAGTTTCCATAAAGAGTTTCTGTAAAGTTTACTGCAATCTTTATAGAAGTCTTTGTGCTGGTTGGGAGTGGTCGCTGACAAAAATATTTGTTTTTTTTTTTTTTTTTTTGTTTTTGTTTGTTTTTTTTTTCTTTTAATAATAATTCTTTTAAAATAATAATAATTTAATTAATAAAAATGGTTCATAAATAAAAATAATTAAATGAAATAATAATAATATATAATAAGTTAAATAAGTATAACATATTCATATAATTCGGTCGGCCTGGGTTCGATCCCTACGGCGGGCAAGACAAATTATTATTATTATTATTTTTTTTTTGTTTTTTTTTTTTTATAACAAAAACATATGTATGATAGATACTATAAAATAAACGTATACTAGTTTGTAACGCGCCGTTATAAATCAAACAATGCTTATGCGTTTTTAAGGTATATCCAGCGAGCTATTTTAAATTAAAAGTAATCATAAAAAAAAGTTTAAAATTTGTCTTAATGTATTGACATTTTTTGTCCACGCTCGTTATACTGTGCGTCTGTTATACGGTGCAAAGTCTCAACGCTGACCATAATACAACTAACACGTAATAGCAGCAGCTTAACCATAGTCATTGTCTGTACTAGTTTAGTTGTGTGTATGTGTGTGTGTGTGTGTCACTGCTGCTGTCTATGTGTTTTCAATGTATTGCATTTTTTTGTAATACACGCTCCGCTGTGTATTTTGTTAAAGCATTTATAAATGTTGCAGCGTATGCACAGCATTAAAGCTGCTTGCACTCAAGCATATAAAACTAAAATCTAGAATAAAGAAAAAATAAACTCAAAACAACATAGATAGCTTCAGACACACACACACACACACACACAGGCACATTAATACAACAAACAAAATAGCTGTACAACAATAGCTGTGGGCAAAATTTTCAATTACTCGGCCGCTCTTTCGAATAATTTCTATTGAATAAAAAAGCTATTTAAATTTATGTTTATTACGCGAGTACAAAATAACGTGGCACAATAACAACAACAACAACAACAACAACAACGATTTTCACTGCCCAACTTTGCCACAGTTCGCCAACACTTGCCATGCAGTTAGTTGTTGTTTTGTCTGTACATTTTCTGCTGTTTATTTGGCACTTTCATAGAACTGTTTAACTTTTTGTTTAATACTTGAAAAATAAATCATAGCGCTATGAAATTCAGCGGAAGGAAATAATTAGTTCATCAGCAGCGGAAATTCAACACAACAGCAGGGCAGCGGAGGTATTCAAGGGGCAGTAGCAGCAGCATTTTCAGCATGACTTGTAAAACTCTGTGAAAATATATATACATTCAGCCGCTTTAAGTATTTATTTGTATAAAGTTAATTATATAAATGAGTAGCGCAGTAATTCAAATGAAATAAATATGTGAATCAAAAGCTGTTCATCTCATCAGCTTAAATTTAAAAAAAACTAGACTTACAAGCAGCTTTTATTGGCTAAAGCACAGCACACTTAAACAGCCATCAGCAACATCAAAGCAGCAATTAATTGAGCTGCGCACACATGGCGTATGAGTAACATTAATTTAAGAATTTTTCAAAATTTAAAAAATTGTCAAAACCCGCAGAATTTCTTTATTGCTGCTTTAAAGATTATTAAAAAACAAAATTTGTTTTCGCTTAAGTCAAGCTGTCAATAAAAACCAGCCAGCCTTTGAACCGCCCAACAGTTCAAAGAAAATTAAACAACAAAAATTCTACAGAATTTTAGAATTTTAATTTTGACAGCAATGAACTTATATAGCTGTCGTTCAACAACGATGCAAATACATATCTTATTAATTTATAAAGCTGCACACTGACAAAAAAGCATATCTGTCAGTTTACTTCAATCACAATTTTTGTCACAAACAAAAAGATATAAAAAAAAAACACGTTTCACTGCTCTTAACTGCGTTCTTCAATTTGCATAAATTTTCTGCGCCTTAACCTGTTATATGTTAGCAAGTTTTTTTTATTGCTTAATATTTTGTTTTTCTCTGGCAACTACAACAACGCTTACAACTTTGTTTTTGCTACAAAATGTATGGTATGCAAACAAAAATAAAAAAAAAAAAATGTAAAATAAAATCGTACAAAAACCAATAAAAAATATCTTGCCTTTTCTACATATGCAGCTAATCAAGCTAAAACCCAGGCGTCATCATAAGCACCAGGTGTTTCGCACAGTCCAGCTGGTATTCGTGTAGTTACGAATAAAAATTCGTATGTCCTGCCCTGCTGCCCTACCTGCTGCCTGCTGCGCTGCGACTAAAACTACACGTCATAAAAATATGTTTATGATGAGTTGTAAAAGTTAGTTGTTATGTTTATGGTTTATTTTTTATTCGCATGTTTTTTTTTTTTGCCTGTTTTTTTTTTGTTTTGTTTTTCAAATTCCTCGAGGTGACTTGGCCAAAATATACAAAGCCATGAAAGTGTGCATAAAGAAAAATCCAGCTAGCTATAATCTAGTGCATATGTTTGTGTGTTTATGTATTTTAGGCTATATGCATGTGCGTGTGTGTGTGTCTGAATATGTGTTGGTGTATAAAAAGGGCACAAAGTCCATTAAATGCGTGTCATAAAGAAGCCAAAAATAAAACTTTTTTGCTAGATAATTGCTCTTTCGCCCCTTTACTCTTTTCTATACTCTTTTTTCAACGTTAATTCTCTGTCTGTTTGTATGTCTTTGAGCATGTCTGCTCGTTTTGTTTGCCTTTCTTGTCGTAAATTTTCATTAAATTTCATTTCGTTTCATTAAATTGTCGTTTACGCTGCATTTAACATAGCTGAAATTTTTTCGTTGCCTATTTTTAGGATGCGTTTGCTAGTTGCTCTCGCTACTAGCACAGAGCAGCGTGTGCTATAAATGTTAGATGCTGCCAACTAAGTGCAATAATTTTGGAAAATTGCATAGAAACGCATGCGCGGTGCACACATTCCACTACAACAAGCATTGCAACGAGTTCTTGTTAGTGTTATGCGAATGTATTGGTGTGTAGTGAGATGCTAGCAAAGAGCAGAGCGTGGTTTTGTGGAACTTAAAGTGAAGTTGTTGACGCGTTGAACAGCGCCGTAATAAAAGTGACATTTCCTTTCGTATGGAACGCAGCCGGAAGTGAGTAGTCATTGCGACTGTGTTTTTTCTTAATAAAGGTTTGTGTCTTTGCTATGTGCAAGGTTTGAGCAACTGATTTTGGCCTGTAGTTAGAACTGACACTTAAGCAATCGAATATTTGAACCATTTTCTTTGCAATACGATTTTTCGTTTCAAATTCGAAAATTTAAACACTGTCAGAAAATGTCTAAAAATTATTAATTAAACAATTATGTGATAAATAAAACGTTACACGAAATTACTTATCAAATTACTTTCTGAAATTTTTTTTTTTAAGAAACTAAACGCTAAATTTTCAAATCCCTTTGGTCAAGTCTTTATTTTGTATGTTTTTTTTTTGCTATAATTACCGCAAAGTAATACTGATATTGATACTTTTCATCATCATCCAATATTCATTGTCTGCCTATTTATAGTCTTGAAGTATTTATATTGAAAATCTATTCAAATTTTAATTTTATTTCAATAACATACATTTTTAATTTTTTTTAAGGCTCTCACAATTGTCTGCGTAAACTTGAAACCACCATAGATGTCTGCCATTGTTATGTTTCAATAAAAATAATACAATATTTTAAGATATTTTTTGACAGCCTTGTTACTAAAACGTTGAATTGGGTCAAAATTGTACAGCTTACGTACTTGAGTGGCTCTACAAGAACCATCGGTCAGACTAAAGAGTGCCCATCTAATCTACGACAGTCCCTATCGAAGCAATTGTGCAGTCTACTTTTGATTCTTCCATTACCAATGTTGTTGTTGCAGTCTATTTTCTCTCCTTTTTTAAAAACATTCGACCTTAAGTCAGCATCACTGGAACGATCGCAGTTCTTAGAAAAAGCTTTTGGAAAAAAATGTCAGTTTTTGAGATTTTACTCAAGCAAATCACAAAATGAGACGTAAAAAGCATAGCTATAATGATTTTTTTTGCAATTTATATGGTCCTTTTAGTCAAACTTTGAATGTTCCAGTAAAAATTTGTTCACATAAAAATATAATTTAAAAATAAAAATTATTGTATCTCAAATTATATATATTTTTTTAATTTTACAATTTTTTTTTTAATTTTAATATGGTTTTTTAAACTTTGAAATTTTTACTGGCTGGCAAAATGCTAACAACATTTCAATTATGTTAACAAAGTTTTAAAATGGGATCTTCAGTGATAATCTGATATATTAAGACGTGAACATTAAAGTTTGTCGTACGCTTTTTTGGTATTAATTAAAACTCAAAATAAATGAAACTTATATCATTTGAAGGGATATGTTGCCCAGATGTGCAGAATGTATATAAAAAAGATATATCTCATAGAAGGGGTTCCCAACCTTCTAAGAGAGAAATTAAATTTTTGAGAAAGGACCCGCTCTTTGATTAATATGAAATTTGATTGGGGGAGAGTTTTTGAGTTTGTCGAATTTGAATTTTTCTTAAAAGTAACAGTTCCTTAAAACAAATGTAGTTTTATCCATTCGTCAATTGTAAAATTTGTAAAAATATGTGTTTTGAATTCAAAAATTTGACTTTCCATGTCAATATCCTAATCGAATTTTAACGGTTTTTCAATTTTTCTAATTTTTTCTTAAAGTTTTCTAAATTTTCTTTTAAATGTGATAAAAATTACAGAAAAGTACTAACCAAAAGTATTTTTAATGAATTTTATTAATATTATCGTTAGTTATTTAGCGTGTTTTTCAACCAAATGCCAAGAGTGTGAAAAAAACTGTCTCAAATTGAATGTTCTAAATTTAGAAGCCAATATCTTCGCTATCTGTGAATAGATTTAATTTATATTTTTTTTGTATTTTAGTCTTATCAGTAAACTTAAAAAAACTTTTGAAAATAATACCGTTTTTTTTTGTTTATATTTAAATTATTTCTTTTAAAAAAAGAGCACAAAATTTTATTTATTCTAAAAATATGGGGTAAACATGATTTTTGTTGTAAAATAAACAAAAACTCAAAATTTTATTTTTGATTTTCTTTCAAAGTCTATCCGGATTTTAGGTGAATTTAATTTGTCTTGACACTTAATTAATAAGCTGTCCGTGTCATCAAAAAATCAAGGCTACCCCCTATGATTTCTTTGACAAAATTAAATTTTGTAAAATGTTGTTTTTCTGTTTATGAAAAAAAAGAAAATTATAATTTTTTTTGAAGAAAATAGCTTTATATCTCCAATCAATTAAGAGTTCTAGCCTCCAACTTATTTCAACCATCTCGCTTATAATTATAAATAGGCAATCAATAAATTGGTCGAATTTCGACCCCAGGCGATACTACTAAGGATACAAGATCCTTTAGTTTATGAACATAGTGAAAAAATGCTGTCATATCAAACAAAACATGGTTTGAAATAACAGATTCCACTGTTAAAATCCATCCAACAAATGAAACTTTCAAATCAACAGTTGCTGGAGTGTTGTATTATAGACGAAACCCATATAAAAAAGGACTTGTGAAATTTCATTACCGTTTTTAAAGTTCATGTTAGCCGAGTGTGCTGAGTTGTGCGTCTAGTACTCGAATGTTCTAGGTTCAAATACCGGCAAGACAAACAAACAAAGAATTTTTTTTGTGTAAAATATTTTTTTTTCTTGAATAAAAAATAAAATTTACAATTTTTATGCAAGCAAATTTATTTTTGACCAAACATTTAATGAAACAGAATTAGAATATCAATAATTTAATTAAAATTATTGATACTAACACAGCTAGGATACGAACCCACGTCCTCTGTATGACAGTCTAGCACACTTCCACTGAGGTATTGATAACGATACGATAAATATAGCAAAACACATTTAAAAACTATTTCTTAGAGACAGATATTTAAAAAAAAAAACACAAAAATATTTCAACAGATGATTTTAACAGCCCAAAAATACTTTAAAACGTTCATTCAACAAAGAAAACTCTAAACTTAAACGCATATCATTCAAACTAACAGTGTTTTGAAATAACAGCGGTCGACTGCTAATATAACAGTTGTTTTTTTTTTTCTGAGTGTGTAAGTTATAAAAATCTCTTTGAAATAAAAAAAAATTCTTCGAAAATCTGTCATAGACCAGCGAAAATCTTGTCAGTGTTAATGATTGGACTGTCTATTTTTGGTTGCCTGGAAAAAATTCAAATTGAAACAAAAACGTATGAAAGTGTAACGTTAAAGACCACACAATTTGATACCTACCCAGCAAAATTTTTGATACAAAATTGAACTGATTTCTTAGATACACTGCTTTCAGAAGACAAAAAAAAAAAAAACAAAAAAAAAAAAACAAATTGGCCATTTCAGCCCTTGAAAGGACTTTGACCGAGCATCTTAGGATCGATAGGTTGTGTGTGTTATTAAATTTTGCACACAATTGACCGAGAACTGGACCTACATGTTTTATGCCGACTCCGAACGGCTCATGTTCTCAAGAAGCTTTACATGGCATTATTTTAATCTCTGAGGTTTGCCATTGTCTGCAGAGAGGTGGTGACCGATCAGAAAAATTTTTTATTGAAAAAAATTTTTCGCCACGGCTGGGGATCGAACCCGGGCTCCGAGCATGCTAAGCCACACACTTAACCTGCATGCCACGGTCACCGCTTTCAGAAGACATTCATCCTATTTATCTTCTCGTCATCCATATTGAAAAGTGTATTCAGAAGGCATTCATTCTCATAAACTTCTAAAAGGCTTTTTGAAAAGCTTTAAAATCAATTAAAGTTAACAACATGCTTTAGTTTTGAATTATGATATGTGTTTTTTTAAATAAATCAAATACTTAATAGAGAATTATTTGAGTGGAAAAGCTTTTGTTCATCTTAAAAATGACCGCTTTTAAAAGTTCACCTTAAAATATACTACCAAGAATGCCTCCATGGCATGGCTTGTGCAAGGCATTGGTTAAATATGTTCTTAGAAGTATTTTGTCTTATGTCTTCTGAATCATGGAATGCTGTCTTAAAGTTTTCTTGGAAAATACCTGCTAGAATCCTTTCATTGAAGACCTCAAAGAAATCTTTTATTGAAAAATTCTAGAAGCACTTCTAGAGAAGAAAACATTCCTCCCAATATTTGTTAAATGCATGTCTTCTGGCTATGAAAGTAGAGGGCATCGAAGTCATGGATTTTCCTTTGGATTTTATGCTGGGTACCAGTTCAAGACAACATTTTGTTTTCATTATTTCGATTTTAGTCGTTTATTTTATTCTTTTTCTTCAATATAGATTTATATCTTTTATTAAGATTTTTTAAAAAATTCATTGCTAATTTTGGTGATTTTTTTAATGCTATCTTGAACCTAACTTTCAACATATGTAACGTTAAAGACCATATCAAACTGGTTATAACTTCATAACAACAAAAATTAGAAGACAAGTTTGTTCACATAAAATGCAAATCTTGAGGCCTTATTTTATGTACACATACAAACTTTGATGATTTCATGAAATATTTTTGATAAATTTGCAGATATGCGCTTTCGGGTGTAACGCTAAAAGAGAAAAATTGACCATATATAAATTTTACAAAATTGTGTTTTTTGTTTTTGTATGAAATCGATGGAATTAGTCTTGTAAATTTTTTAATAACATTAAAATCGTGAAAAATCAAAAATTTTCAAAAAATCCTATTTCAGTATCATTCTTAAAAAGAAACATTTTCGATAGTATCGTAAGTGTAGGTGTAAAATTCCGTTTAAATAGTAACCCTTTCTGCTTTGTCTTGTTAGTCCGATTGTTTTGTCTATTTTGCACATATTTTTTATTTATCTTTCGAAAATTAATAACTCTCAAGTAATGGATTTCTTATCGAGACCAGAACACCGAAAAAGTTCAAAGTAAGCATGATAAATAGAGCAAGCAAAAGAAACAAGCAAAATGTAAAATTCTTTCAATAATTTTATTAAGTTCGACAGGTTGAGTTCATTGACTTAGTTGAAAAGAAGGCTAAGCGAATGTCCTTTTCATTGGTGTCACTGTCGTCTCAGTCCAATGTATAGTTTGCAAGCTACACTAAAATCAGTATTGGAATGTATATGTTTGATCATCCAAAATAATTTGCATTGAAAACAAAAAGAACAATTTATACAGAACGAAACAGGGTTCATTTCTTAAATTAAGAGCATATTGTTCATTTCACATATTTAGTTCTGTTACTTTCTACTAGACGCAATAACCAACGATCGCTAGATGATGATTGATTTTTGTCATATAAACACATGCATTTTTCTTCTTATATTTTAACATTTTGTGACTTTAATATAATAATGACAAAATCCAAAATTAGATATTCATTCAGCGCAGGATATATCTCATATTTAAGTATATATATTATCTTTGAACGATGAGTATTAAAGGCTGTAGGTATACCCTAAAGTATTCGTCAAAAAAGTTTCATGGCCTTGAAAAAATCTGTTAAAACGACCCCATTACAAACTGCGCTGTAAGACGTAATTCTACGTCAAAATCAAGAAGAAAATCCTAGTAGCTGTATGAAATTTCTTCTTAAACAAAAACAAAAAGAAAACGAAAAGATGTTTGGGATTTCTTCTTAGAAAAAATCATGAAGAAAACCTCGTCACCTCAAAATAGGCATTCAAGAATGCTTACCTGGCATGGCTTGTGCAAGGCCTCAAAGAAAACTGCTTTTGAAAAAATCTATAAGCACTTCTGGAGCAAACTAAAGAAAGCATTCCTTCCAATAACATGCATTAAATGATTGCCTTCTGGGTATAAAAGTAGAAGAGATGGAACGCATGACTTTTCTTTCTTTTAGAGGTACTTTTTTTGCTGCTTACCAGTGCAAGACAACATTTTATTTTAATTTTTCGATTTAAGTCGCTTATTTCATCATTTATTTTCGATATAGTTGTTTTATTTAGGTTTTTTCAAGAATTCATTACCAATTCCGGTATATTTTTTAAAATCAATAGCTATCTTCAAACTCACCTCCAAAATATGTAACGTTAAAGACCACATAAAACTGGTTATATCTTCAAAACAACGGAAGTCAGAAGATATGTTTTTTTTGCTTAAAATGCAATTATTGAGGCCTACTTTCATGTAAACACAAACTTTGTGGGTTTCATGAAATATTTTCGATATATTTGCAGAAATATGGTTTCGAGTGTAACACTAGAAACGCTATGGGAAAAAATTTCACACACACATATGTGCATTTAAGTTCAATTTTCTAATGTAGGTTGGCTAAATTAGTTGTTTTGTTCTATTGTAAAATCTGATTGAGTTAGTTATGTCAATTTGTGAATCCCTAAAAATCGTAAAAAATAAATAATTTTCAAAAAATCGTTTTTCAGTATCATATATTAAAAAAGAGGACAAAGGATAAACATTTTAATAAAATTGGTAAAAATTTAATTTTTTGGTGGTTCAAAATGTACACTACCAAATACAATACATACACTGAGAAAAAAAACATACTTTAAAATTAAACAAAAAATTTTGAAATAGAAATTTAACGCCATTGCGTTTCTACAAAACAAAAATTAAAACAAGTGTGTTTAATTTTCAGCTACCTATAAACTACATTCTTTTTTTTATTTTCTCTCATTGTTTCTTTGAAAAAAACAAACAAAAATTTGAATACAATGAACATTTTTTTATTTTTTGAATTGGTTTGAAAAATATCGAACATACGATAAAATAAGAACTAATTAATTAAATATTAAAATATATCAAATGTAAAATTCATCGAATGGAGTTAACATTCGGAGGTCTCGAGGGTAGCTGTCTGTGCATCTGATGTTAAAAACTCGGTAAAGTTAAAAAAATGGCATCGAAAATATGCTTTAAAATATTAAATTTTAAAATTTTTGTTTTAAATTTGTTTTTCGTAACAAAAACATTGTTTTAAAAACAAAAACTTTTGTTTTGAATTTAAATTTAAATACAGTTGTGTTTAATTTTAATGAATTTGTTTCAAGCTCTATTTCAAAAACAAATTCGTGAGATATGAACACAATTTCATTTAATTTTAACACATTTTTCTCTCAGTGTAGAAAATATAATACAAAGGGTGACAATGTTGGTGTAATTAAATAAAAAACAAAAATTCTCCTGTTTCCGATTAAAAATGTTGTACTGCCGTTGTATGTCTTTTAGCTTACTGAGTTTCTTGTTTGCCTGTTGTACACTCAGAAAAAAGTTTCCTGGAATGTCATAAAAAATTATGCACATGTAAGAGAATAAATGGTATAAACTTTTCTCTAAATGTGATCCTAAAAATTCTCTAAAAATGATAAAAAGCTTCTCTGAAAAAGAGAAACATGAAAATATATAATTTTTAGAAAAAAATACCCTTTTATTTTTGAGAAAAGATATGTTTTTATTAAAGAAAATACTTCTCAAAGTGAATTTTTTATTATAATATAGAAAAAAATTTTAATTTTCAATAAATTTTGCTCTATAAATACTTAAAAAAAATACTTATCATTATTAGAGACGTTGAAATATTTCCATTTCCCAGAAGTGAAGAAATATTTCATCGAAAATTTATTCTAATTGAAGAAAATTTTATTTGAAAAAGAGAAAATTGCTTTTATCGATAATAGAGAAATTTTTTATCGGAGAAAGATATGTGTGTTTTTTTCTGAGTGTACAAATATTGTACAGCTTTGGCTAAAAAAAAATTTTATTTTTACTCGGCTTTGATTGCTATATAAGAAATGTTGGAGTTTTTGACAACTCTACGTATTAATTTGAACAAATATGCTTTTATCTACAAATAAATTTGTCTATAACTGCCGTATAATTCTACTGAAAAAAAAGTATGAAGATTTTACAATTTGAAAATCACTGCCAATTGAGGGTCAATGTCTTAATCCTTTCTATAACATTGTCCATTGTAATGGACATGCAATTGAAATGAGTGTAGCGCAATGTAAACCGTTATTTTTGATAAAAAATGCATTGTAAACAGTGCATTGATCTATTCTTTCCTCTATTTTTGCCTTTCATTCCCAGATTTGTGGTCATAACAATTGCACGTGCTGTTTGTATGAGAGCATGTTGATTCGAAAGTAAAACAACCAAAGAGAGTGAACGTTTTGGTTTGCTTAATATCTTTATAAATTAACTTATTTGCCCTTTATTTTGTTTGATGTTATAGAAAATAAATGTATAATAGCAAGTAGTGAATGTCTTTAATAAATATATTTATTGTTTCACTTGGAAAAAGCTATTAAAGAGCGATGTCCATTGTAAAGGACATGTCCAAAAACCTAGTTTCTTTTTATTTATTATGTATGCAATTTTGTTATAAGCTTCATTTAGAATGTATTTATCATAAATTTAGCCTGTCGAAATTTTATTCATTATTATTTCTTAAAAGATACTGAAAGGGTTAGAAGAGGATTAAATGAATTCTGTTGTCTGGTTTGAAATGTTTTTGCATATGATATATTGAATTTCATACTTCAGATCGTCTTCTGCAGTAAAAAAAGCTATAAATTGAATATTTCCTACCGAAATTCAAAAAATTATTTATGTTAACTTAAAAAACTTTCAAGAAAGAGAGTAAAAATAGTAGTTTTTTTTTGTAATAATATATTGCATATTATTTTTTTTATTATTTTTATTTCTAGTACAGAATCTCTATAGCTAAGTACAACTTTACTTTAATATATATATATATATATCTCATAATATATATAATGTATATATTTTGTATATATTTATATATGCACGTATATGAATGTTTGCCTGTGTAAACTCGTTTGTTGTTTTTATGTTTTTGTTTTTGTTTTTGTTATAAATAAATAACTTATTTGCAATAAATTTCCATCGTTATTATTTTTCTGTTTTAATTGCATGAAAATAAAATGAAAGAATAAAATAAATATTTATATAGTTTGCTGAAGTTTGCATAGGAAAAAAAGTCATACCATTTTTTAAAAATTTAAGTAGTTTATAGCTTTATAACTCGATACAAATGTAGAGTTGGTATTGATTGTTCAAAATAAAGAATAAAAATTGTTTTTTTATTATAGAATTGACAGTTTAAACTTATATTTTTGGTTTCCACCACAAAGTAGTGCTACACAGTTTTTATGCTTGTTTTTTGAACTAACGCTATAGCTACAGCCAACAGAATTTAGTTTTTTTTATTATTTCTTTAAAATTGAAGCGCAGTAAAAGTGAACGAGCATTTTTCTGTTGCATAATACATTACTTTTGTAAGATTATGTTTAAAACTGAAGATTTGAAAATATGAGACTTAAAATAAAGCATGTTTTAAATAAAAAGTTTTTTAAAGTCAATGCTTAAGTGCTGCATAGTTATATTAAATTTATGAGTTTTGCAAAAAAAGCACATGTTACTTAGTCATGCTTTAATGGAAATGTGTTTTCTTTCTAAACATACTCTATATTTAGTTTTAAGCATATAATTGTCAAAATGAGTACATTTGTTTTATCTTTTACAATACAACTTAACTAATATTTTAGTTTTAATACAAACATAATTTGGCATTTTTTAAAAAAATTGTTTCTTCAAATTTTATATGTATATATATTATATATAGACTTGTATAATTCAAATATGTATAAGTATAAAGTTAAAATATTGCACTGAAAATTATTACGTAAGTTTATTAAAAAAAAAACTTAGTTTAAAAACGGAAGTTCAATTTCATGGTTGTTGAATAGGAAACAAATGAACGAATTAAAAAAAATTGCATTCGTATTTGGCACAAGTAAAACTTCAATTGCACAATTCTGGCTAACATAAAAAAATTAATAAAAACAAAATAATATAAAGAACTATTTTGGTTAAAACAGTACCAATCTTAGCTGAAATTTAGTTTTTTTAATTTTTAAAATAAAAATAATTTAAAAATTTTTAAGAAAAAAATGTCATATGTTGCTCAACTCAATTCAAATTGTTTTGTTGTTATCAAGAAATTTAAGTATAATATTTTATTTAGTATTATGTTTTTGTTGCTCTTTGAGCTTAAGTTCAAAAACTAAATGTTGTTAATTTAATATAAGTTTTTTTTTTTCATATTTTAAAATTAAAATTAATCAACAAATCTTAGCAAATTTTTAGAAAGTTGTTCTTTAGATATTTTTTTCTGGTATTTTTTAAGCTACTTTAATATTTTATAAATATATAATTTTAGATTATTTTAATGATATCTTTTAATGCAATTCTTCTTTTCTGCCTTTCTTTGTCAGAACTGTCACTGCCTTTGCCTCTTTCTACTCATGCCATTGCTTCTGCTTTTTTATTTAATATTTTTTGTGTTTTAATTACTTCATATTAATTCTTAACGTATTGTCTGGAAGTTCTACAAATGCTTAACTTTTGTCTAGTTGGAAGCAAGCTTTTCATGTCGACTGCATAGTTTGGCCTGACCTTAGAGCAGCTGTGCTATGACAGGTTCGATTAGACACATGTGTTCGGCACCGCGCACTGGCAGCCGGTTTAGGCAGAAATGACGTATCATCTCCGGTACGGTATCAAAGGGGCGACTAAATTGTCCCAGTATATATTGACCGGCTTCGTTGCGTTGTATGCGCATGTGCATGAAGCCCTTGGCACCTCTGTAAAGTCAAAATTGATTAAAATTATTTGATATGTTTGCTTTGTTATATGATCTACTTACTTCAAGGACAACGAGTAGTCCTGCTTAGTGGACTCACAGTTACGCACCAGAAAACTGCCTTCACTCAAGGGACGCAATGTGGTTTCAGCCTCGATGCGTGTGATGGCACCATGATACCAACTGTGGGGATAGACAATTTTAATAAGCTTGTAAGTAGTGTAGGTTTAAGCCTAGCTCCATACTCACCCCTGTCGCTCAAGTGGTATTGACACATCGATGAGGTCTACGGCAGTTGCTACTCCCGTCATAAGATTCAAGTTGAGTTCTTTATTCGAGGACATGCCGCGCAGATCTAGGCTGCCGAATTTATTAGCCGGACGTGGTTCGTTAAGATTAAGTGTAAGATTCTGCCGAAATATGGTGGCATCTGTGAAGAAATTGAACAAAGCAGAAAAGAGGTGGGAGGATAAAATTAAAAACTATGTTCTGAAAGCATTTTAGACGTAAGCTATAAGGAAATATTTTCCGCAGTGACTTATAGTAAAATTTGCTAAGGAACATTTTCATTATATTAAAGCACTATTTCTACTAATAAGGGTACTTTTTTATACATTCTGAGTAAGGATTTTATCCTGAAATCCTTCAAAAACTTTCAAAATAATAAAATCAAAAACAAATTTTGTTATTCCTTACATGTATTGTAAAACTACCACTATTTTGGTACAACCTATAAACTTTCACATTTCCATCAAAGCACATCAAACAGAGACTTTTATGTTTGAGACTATTTTAGTGTAAAATTCCCACTCTTTTGGTACAATCTATAAACATTCACAATTCTATCAAAGCATATCGAACAGAGACTTTTATGGAAGTTACTACGTCTTTATAATGATATTTGGTCTTTGAACACTTCAAACATGGCAATTTGGAACGCTAAACAAATTGTTGAAAATTATCGGCCAATGGCTTCAATGAGACCTTTGCACAAATCCTTCTATATTAGATATAACTGCAGTAGATGGATATAGCTCCAGTTGATGCATACCAAAGTCAATAGATCAATTCGGGCTTTCCTCATTTATGTGCTTCATAGCAACTGCAACTACTTCGATGAGAACTTGGAAATTCCAGTTAAGGCATAAAAGGGTCCTGGGAGACTGGTCTGATATAGCTGACCAGTCTTTACTCACAATCTTAGTGTTAAATTTTAAGTTTTTTTACATCTACTGTCCTAGAAAACAATCTCTACATTATCTTTGAGTGTAAAGAAATTTCATGTCTA
Source organism: Tetanocera ferruginea (assembly GCA_958299015.1). Classification (NCBI taxonomy): domain Eukaryota; kingdom Metazoa; phylum Arthropoda; class Insecta; order Diptera; family Sciomyzidae; genus Tetanocera; species Tetanocera ferruginea. The sequence continues at coordinate 134,371,592 of OY282643.1, forward strand.
ATGAACATATCTTTCTGTTCTTAGGGAAAATTAAAACTACCGGGCTGGGACAAATACACTAAACAAAGGTTTCTTCGCAAAAAGTTTCAAATTTGCACTGTTAATGTCCACTAAAAGTTAGAGTAGAGGGAATACATTGCCTCGACTTTGAGCCACAAAGTCATCTTGTTCAAAAAGTAGATAGAGTTAATTCTACATTTACATAATATTTTTGTTTGTTTGTATGTATGTATGTATGTTCCGAATAGACTCCTTAACTACTCGACGAATTTTTGTAAATCCTAAATCAAACGATTTCTTAAATTACTGCGCTGAACATAGGCTATATAAATTTTGCCATGCCATGAACGTGAGAAAGAACTCATCAAACAATGGTTTTAGTCCAAACTAACAGACCTGATGCAGTAAAAAACCTAACGAACTATTCAACAATGGTTTGAGTCCATAATTTTTTGATATAAAACTGCTTTAGCCGCATATGGAGTATACGGCGAATTCAAACGGTGGGCGTAAAACTTGGCAGGCTTAAGTTTTTTGCTTCTATTGCCACGTACAAAGCACTTTAGAATGGTGATGGAATCTACTATTAGTCATGCCCAAAATTGTTTCGTCAATTCTATTAATCAGTTTTACATCGTTTATTACAAGTAAATAAATATATGTTCGGTACATAAAGGCAGTAGCCAGTTATATTAGCGGTTGTCAATTGTCAAATAGTACTTCTAACACGAGATTCATAATCAGCGATCCAAAAACCCTATCACAAGTACTTTCATAAAGGGTTTTCACAACTGTCAAATATTTCTTCTTAAATAAGATTCGAAATCAATGACAAAAACTCTAATATTCAGAATTAACGACTCTCAAACCCCGGAATTTCCATTTGAAACCACTTTGGATGATATGAAGAGGTTTAAAGAGATAATCATTTGGGTAAGACTGTGGCAGTCCCACTGCGACTGAAAGGATAACTTCATAAAAGGCAATCGTCACGCTCCACACCTTATGATTTACTAACTGAAACCGAATTTTTTTGCTACTACAGTGCTTTCAAATTTTTTAACATATACTTTCCGTAAAAACTACAGCCTGAAAGTATGCATAGAAATTTTATTTGCTTTGAAAAGTGGTATGTATAAATCGAGTAAATTTTGATATCTTTTTTTCTGACTACAATTGTTTCCAACCCTTAGAAGAAGGGGCTTCAATTCTAATTGTAAATTGTTGAGGATCTTTGAAAAGATTGTAAAAATGTTCCGCTTTTTAAGTAAAGCAATTATTGCAGATATCAAACCACACAAAACGAGGTGTTCGAGCATATTAATGTTCTCCTTCAAGCGGCATATTTTACCCAACCCCTTATATTGAAATCAACTTTCCCTACTTTGTTATCCAGCCGGGCAGTTTGCAACCATTTATTGACCGTTTCGTTTGGCAAGTCACGTCAATGACCGCTACCACACACGTTTATTTCACTTAAAATAGGAGACACGAAGCAGCTGTGCACCACAACATAGCTAAGCGTCTACGCATCGCTGAACATGGAATGAGGTTAATTAAAATCTTTAACGCACATGCATGCCTGGGACAATGCAGGCCAGTCAGTTTGACGGGGAACGGGACGGGCAAGCTTTTTAAACTGTTTGAAACACCAATGACGAGAATGCAAAAATGCGGTTAGGTTTTTCTGCTACGATAAGGGTTGAAAACAGTCTATTGCAATCCGCTTTTAGAAGCAGGTGGATGCAATGTACTGTAAGGGTTGATCAACGAAACTTTCTATGCTCTAAATTAACTTAGTTTTTGTTAATGATGAAGTTCGGTTTTTGAATACAGCTGAGACTTAGACTGACTGTTCGTAGTCATCAAATTGAAGTCGCCTGCCTGACATGATAATTGATTGTCTCATGTTAGATGCAAAGGTTGTGTTGTCAGCAAAATGCGTAACCACAAAATAACCAACCAAAGTACTTTCACCTTCACCCAACTTACCCAACTTCATGTTGGCTTTGTTCTCCTCTCGCATTGAATGACTGGATGATGCTTGCGATATGCCGCTGGATTCGGTGCTATGTACCATAAGATTATTAATTTCCACCTGATTTGCACGCAAACGTCGACGCAATTTAGGCATGTCGAATGGTAAATCACCGAGATCCACGGATGTGGCACTGCCGGAGGTACAAGCATCCTAATATATAAAAAAAAAACAAAACATTAAAACTTTGTATATTTCACAAAACTGCATACTTCTATTACCTGTTGGAGCGTCTTGCGGCGTCTCAGCTTGGGCATGTCAAAAGGCAAGTCACGTAAATCTTGTGGCAGTCCCACGCTACCGCTTATAGCACCCACTGCGCTAATGCCGCTGTCATTAGCCTTATCTGAGGGCGGAAAGTTGAGCTTCGGCAGTGTAAACTTCTGCAGGCCCATCGTCAAAGCCGTTGACTTGCCATCTTCGCGTGAGTGCAGCGAAATACCGCTATCCGAACCAAGTATCTCATCGGCTAGATGCAGCAAGGTTTTATTTGGCGCTGCACGCCTGCGTTTTAGAACATCAATATGTAGCTGTGCTGCGGGACGCACATTTTCACTATTTGCAGCTGGTTGTGGATGTGGATGCTGTGTCAACTCCTCGGGTGTCGCATTCTGGGTTTTATTTTGATCGGACAACTCAGAGCCGGGTTCTTGCGAGGATTTATCCGATATCGGACTGAGGATATGTAGCTTAGAGTGTATGACAACGGGCGCACGAAGCGGAAATGCTGCGCTCGAGCTGCCAGATTCAGAGCTATGTGAACTCAACGATGTTGAATGCCTTGACTCTGAGCTGGAAGTGCTGCGATTGCCTTCGCTGGTACTCGAGCGCAGCGATTCCATGCTGCCACCACTACTCGATGTCGCGATGCTCTCGGTCGAGGAGTAATTGTGCTGCCTACGACCGCCATTTCCAACATGGTGGTGGTGGACAGCGTGGCTTTTGCGCAGCTCCAGAACTCGTCCAGACTCTAGCACAAACGAGCGCGGCCTATCGCGAGTTCTGGAGGTGGACTTTGTGGGTGGAAGATGATGCGTTGATGAGGGCGGATTTGCATAGGCGCTATCGGTGAGGCTATTCTCGTTGCTGGTGCCAAGTGAGGAGCCAGCCAGTTGCTGTTGTTGCCTTAGCGTTGACTGTATTGGAAGACGAAGGTCGCGTAAACGGGGATGGGCCGGATTCGTTGATGGCAAATTTGGTGCACTCTTGATGCTGTTCATGAAGAAACGATCATGTTTGCCGGGAAACTTCATGGGCAACGGTGCAGTTGAGGGTGGCGAGGGCGTATAGCCACGCATTGGCAAGAGCGAAGTGGACGTGGTGCTGTTGTTTTGTTGATCGACCTTATGGTCGCGTATATGGACATGTTCCAGATTGGTAGAAAGATTGCTGATGCAGCTTTCAATGGCTTCTACATTGACGCTGTCAACATTGTCAATGGTGGTTAGCCGGGGAGAACTGCTGCTGCCAGAATTGCTTGCTTTCTCCTGTATGGCCTGGTTTTTTGAGTTCTTAAGACGTTTGCCCTCAAGGCGACTTTTAGAATGGCTGGACTTTGAGTTGCGTGTTTCGCTTTTGATGGGCAAATTGTTGCCATTGTTGAGCTGCAGCAGTACTGAGTGATTTGTAATGCGATCCACTTCATCCAAGTCATCATCGGACTTAGCAATCTTGCAGTCAAAGGCAGTTTCATAGATTTGGCGTCGACGTCCGGACATGTCGTCGTCGTCGTCTTCGTCAAGAGCGTTATCAGATTGAGCAAGACTGGAGGCGTCTAAGACGCTGCGTGTTGATGTGGCTGAGTTTAAATGCTTGGCATCCGGTGAACAATCAACGCATTCGTGAACGCCATGAGGATGCACGTAAAAGATGCTGCGAGGTCGAAAATACTCGTCTATGTCATCACCAATTGTGTTGGGTGCTACACAGGCGCAAACTGCAGGGCCCAATAAACGATGTGGAGGCATCGAGGTCTCAGCTGCGTAGGAAGGAACTAACTTCAAGACTTCCGAATCGCCAACTGAGGTGGCGGCTGCCGAAATTAAAGGTTGTACGTTGCAAGTCTTACGCACCAAAGCCAAGGCTCGGGCATGCCATTCGCGACGTTTCTGGCACTCGCTGCAGTCGGAATCATCCGATGTGGAGGTTGAGGGTGAATCGCAGCGTATAATACGTACACCGTCTTCGGTAAAAGAGTAGCGTTTTGGCGTGCTATTAGCGGCTAGAACGGTGTTGTGTGTTGTAGGCTCAGTTTCCTCCTCAAATTCGTCGTCTTCGTCGTTATCGGCGTCGTCGTCGTCGTCCTCCTCGTCGTCTTCGTCGTTGTCGTTGTCGCGATATTCTTTGGCGTAATCGTTGTCTATGGATTCCAAGAGTTCGGCACGTTCGGGCACATCAAGACTAGTGCTTTTGCGATAGGCAGCAACCGCTACTGGCGCCTGAGTCAGTTGTGGTGGTTCCGAAGCAGTTGATTGGCGACTTTTAAGTTTTGCTTCCTTATCGGCTGCCGAAACTTCCTTCGGTTTGAGTAAATCTGAGTAATAGTAGGGCGAAGGATTGCGTTTGCTGGTCTCAGAGGGGCCAGCAGTTAATTTGCGAGGACTGCGATGTGTGGATTGCGGTGGCAATGGACGCACCAGATCATCGGAGATGCTATCGGGTGAGTTTAGTTCAGGAACCTTAGTGCACTGAGTGCCAACAGCTTCTGCTTCGTCATCCGAGGATTTTGGCGCCGAGGAATCTGTGGAGAGAAAATATGCAGTGAGTGGAGTTTTTGGCAGGGTGGGTCTTAATGAAAAAACTAGTGGTTTTGCGGCAAGTTTAGGCAACAGCAAATGAAAGTAAGGCGATTTTGGTAGTGGTGAGTTTGAGAAAAATGCTGATTTAACGCTTCAAGTTTTTGAACTTAATTTAAAGTTGCCTGTTTATAATTTGTTGACTGCTGTACTTTCGAGCAACGAAGCCTAACCCAAGTCATGTGGCAAGCAGTTGCTGGTTTTCACTGCTCATCAGTGTGGACTGAAGTTGTTATGGGTGGCCATTTTTGAAAGAATGCTCGATGGTGCAGAGGGCATTGAGGGGCAACATGGGGCAATGCGTGCCATTTTGTCTTAATTGCCATTAATAGCAGCTGTTTTATTTTTGTAAGTTTTATTTTCATTAAGCTTTATTTTTTTCTCGTTAGCATTTATCTCTCGAGTGGCCGCTTAGCTAAATGGCTTTAGCAGAATGCTTACCTGAACTATAATTGCTGCGTTTATCCTTGTCTTTGTTGTTGTTGTTGTTGTTGAGTTTATTGCTACTGCTACTCTGCGGCTTAGCTGGCTCTTCTTGTGGCTGAGTCTGTTGTTGCTGTTGTTGTTTTTTGTTGTTATTGGTTTGACGTCGTTTAGCTTTTTTATGAAAGACTTTTTTCTGACGCTTGGAATCCTTCGGATCCGAATAACCCTCAATAAGCTTGACGGAGGCTTGTTTTATAGTATTCGGTAGCGGCGGATGTTGTTGATGCCGGCGTGGTTTGTGCGAACGAAGTTGTATGGAAAGATGTTGTTGCTGCTGTTTTTGGTGTTGTTGGTATTGATGTTGGTGTTGTGTTTGCACGGGCAACGTATGAATGACAGCATTGGCAGCTGTGGGGCCAATCAGTGACGAAGCGTTGACTGTAGCTGCTGCGGCGACTGCTGTTGGCGGTGGTGGTGGAGCACTCTGATATTGCTGCTGCTGCTGCTGCTGCTGCTGCTGTTGTTGTTGAGGGTCAGCTAAAGCAATCTGAAATTATAAGCAAAAAGCATTTCAATTAATTTTAAATTGATTTAAGCTTTAAAGTGAATTTCAGTTAATATTGAACAGCGACAAAACTCTGCAGCAACAAATTAAAGTTGATAACTCAATTAATGCGGTTGGCAAGAAATTATCGTGAGGCAGCATAAAATTGAACCCAGGCATTATTCACACCCGGCCAAAAAAATTGCCGCTAGCCATGCATTAATGTAGCTTTCAACCCTTAAGCGATTTTTTTGGCGCATTGCTTTGCATACGCGACACTTCCGTTTCCTTTTTGTCTCTTATTTGCTTTGTAGTTTTATTCTTTTGATGTTTTTGGGCGAAAGCTTGAAAATGTTTTAACATTTCTGGTAATTAAACTTGCGCCTAAGAGAGGTCTGGGCTTGATTTAATCAAATTTTATGTTTTCTTAATAAGTGCCTGCAGCACATCCTGGCACAAGAATTTCAGTTGCTGCGCACAAATTTTTCATCTTCAAACTGATTACAGCGTTAAGCAGAAAAGAGATTAAAACATTTGAACATAAACGAGACATAAACGTTGTACGTTGAAAAGACGTCATATTTCTAAGTTGTGGCAGCACGTAATGCGGGTTAATTAATATTTAAAACTCGTGTTTAATGCTTCATTAATTTGAAAAAAAAAAAAATAAAAAAAAAATTCTACCGAAAAATAACAAGTGAAGACAAGTAGCTGGTTTTATATAAAAAAACAATTGCAAAAGCTTTATATATTGCCTAAGAATACGTTAAAAGATTTTCAAAGTAGGTTTGAAAGATTTCCAAAGACTTGAACAGGCACAAAATATGGGAAGGTTTTTGAAGCAACAGTGTTTTTTTTATTTTTTTATTTTTATAATAAAATAATATAAATAATGATTTTTTTTTTTATTATTATTTTATTTTGGAATTTGAAGCCGAGTTTGCGGCAAGGCATGAAAAAAATGTGTTTTTACGGTCGACATTTTGACTTAAAATATTTTATATTAACAAAAATTTATGATTTTTTGGAGTGTCTGATTTTAATTGTGTTTTGAAATAAAAATTTTCGAAAAAATTCTTCAAACCTTACGAAGACCAACTCGCTAAACTTAACGACTATTCAAAATTTCAAAAACTGTCAGCAAAAGCTGTTCGTGTTGATTTATCTAGTGCTTTTCCGCTTGTCTGCATGATGTGTGTGTGTGTTTGTGTGTGTGGGTTTGTGTGCATGGAAAGCATTTCATGCTTCAACGGAGACGCATTTTCTAATGGCTATGCATTGAAAATAAGCCTACATTAAAAATTATTTCACTGCCACACGCCATACTAAACGCCAGAGTTGCCATAATTTAGCGACAACCACAAAATTCTTTACAGTTACAAAATGATTTTGCATACATTTTTGTATTTATGTGTACGTAGATGTGTTTCTTTACATGATTGTCGCTTTGGCCACGTTTTTGTTTTCTATTCAAATGACTACTTAGCATGGTTGCCATCATCAAATGCGCAGCAAATAAAAGATAGTAACAACAACAACAACTGCTTGTCACAAACATGCGACACACTCTTATGAGATTTAAGCCCGCTGCCACCCACTCTCACTCAACCGCTGATATACATACAGAGGACATTCGAAGAAATGCCATAAATTATGAAGCTAGCAAGTTATGCTTGGCTGGCTGTGTTGTTTCTCTGTTTATTGTTGTTTTTTTGCCAGATTGTTGGCAATGTTTCTGCTGTTGCTGTTGCTATTACATTGGTTTGTTGGCGGTTACTTTGGCAGCAGCAACTTTTGGCGAGTTTGCAACTCATTCTAGTTAAGTTGCTGAGTGTACACAACGCTCTAAGCTGAGCATGCCAGTGACCAAAGTTAGTTTTACTTTTTTGAAACATAAAATTTGAAGTACTAGAAAGTATGTTTTTTAACTGAACAAACTTTTTTGAGGAAAAATATTAGAATGTATTTTAACAATATTCATAGCAAAAGTTTATGTTTTATTTAATAGTTTGGAGTGGTTTTTACAATTTATGTTGAAAATAAGATTTGAAAAATTACCAATGTGGTTGATGAAATTTCAAAAATTTAGACATATTTTATCCGAATTGAGATATTTTCATTTATATATATTTTCTATCTATATCTATATATCGTCGCTGCGCCGAAAAAATCAGGTATGTGATTTTTTATGATTTTTTTTTTATTGCATAATTGAATAGCTCTACTCAATGTCTATCTGTGTGCTGAACGTCTTTTCGTTATCTCACATTGGAGACATTTTTTCTTTACTTTTGCAATAAATTCCTTGTAGAATTTATAAAATTTTTAATTAAAAATTTGAAAAAGCAGGTATGTGCTCGAAAATTTTGATCATAGTAAAAACAAAATGCCCGTAAAAAAATCGGTTATGTGTCTGAAAATGGAAGAATACATCCTCGCTTCGTACTGGAGCAAGAAAATTAAGTTTTTTTTTAATATTTATCTCTAGAATTGTATAGCAAAAAATACAAAATTATGATATTGCTATAAATTTGGAAGCGAGGAGAATAAATCAGTTTTTTTGCTCTCCTGAAAAGTTGTCGAAAAACACATAACTGATTTTTTAGGCGCAGCGACGATATATTATATGAAAGAGTAAAAGTTTGATTGCATGTGAAGGATAAACTCATAAACCACTGGATGCATTTCGATGAAAATTTCACGAACAGAAATTTAAGCCTTCCTGGATGAACATAGGGCTTCGTTAAATAACGTTGTGAAAGTGAAAATATTATAATCATTAAAGTTTGGAATAGTTTAACATAGTTTGACGTTGGTAAATTTTAAGTAAGTAAAGGTTGGCGAGGCTGTTTAAAGATACGTTAAGGTTATTGTAAAAACAGTTACAGTTAAAAAAATTTGACGATTTCTGTTGGTGACCTGAAGTTAAGACGTGTTTCTTCTTTTCGGATGAATTTTTTTGTCTTGTACAGAAGTCGTTATGGGGGCTGCTTAAACTTCGAGTGTGGTTTCTGATAAGGCTGTGCCCTAGAATATTTATTTGATCTATGAGAAATTAGTTTTTTTCGAGCATTTTAAGTTAAGGGTTGCCAAAGTTGACGCGCCGTATAGCATGTGCTGCCCCTAGACCACCTGTTGGTTCTTTTAAGTGATAGCTTATTTTTGAGCATTTGAAATATGACTAGAGCTATACCAAATATCTACCCAGCTGTCGATAATAGCTTGGACGAACTGATTTAAGAGCATGCGTCTACTTTTCAGATTTCTTGAAGTTCTCTAAGTTCGGGAATCCAATATAGGAAGATATAGAGCTACTTTTCCATCTCATTTAGAAATCTATGCCAACTTTGAACTTTTTAAGGAATCATCTCAACAGATTCTTTCAAAGTGACTTTCGCTTCGAAAACACTGCATGGGACGAGTAGCCTGAATATCAGGTTAATATTTCGTAGTTCATTAGAATTTGTAACGACCTTAATGTTGAGCTCTTTGAAACTCGATCTAAGTGAATTATTTTATATTTAGTTTAGATAGCTTTCATTGTGTTTATAAAGTTCGTATTTCAATCATTTAAATCGATATAATTTTTCAATTCAAATATCTTTAGTTTCTGTCATGAAAGCATTTTAATGTCGTGAAAAAAATCACGATAGTTTATCATGGGCAATAGTTTAATGTCGTTGGTGAGAGTTAGAGAAATTTTATTTTTGTTGATTTTTTAGTGGTCATTTATATAAAACATTTTACGGATATAATGAAGCCATCTTCAAAATAAATATTTTTTACAACTTCTTGATATTTAAATGAATTATACTCATTTAGGATTTTTCATAAATATTAATTTATTTTGATTTATTTTTATATCGTATTTTCTCATAACACTTTTAAAACCACTTTTGTATGGCAGCCCTATAAAATATTAACATTTACCGTTAAATTTGAATGCAAAAGTTCATACCAAGTGTCGTGAAATTTTAATACCTTTCATTTGATGCCTAATTTGTTTATGTTTCAATACGTTAAATTGAAGTTATTGCGACAAAACATATTTTTTTGCAAATTAAATTTTTGATCGCTATTTTGAAAGCCTTAACCTTGAAGTCAGCAGATATAAAAAAAACGTCGACCTTAGAATTTTGTCCTGTATCACATAAACAAAGTTCACTCGAATCGGAGAGTGACAGCTGGGGACTCCTTGCAAGCCAGATACGCCCTTTATTTCATTAAGACAAAACTCTTTCTTGTATTCCTAGTGGTTTATATATTATAAGTGTTAAAGTAGACTATCACGTTACATGATTTTCTGTGTGGAGTTAATTAAGTATTTTAAGCAAAATATGTTCTTTTTCCTGGGGTAATTCAATTAAAAATTAATTCCATAACATTGTTCCATACCTTCCATACCTGAAGGAACAAAACCTTCAAGTAATAAAGGCTTGGCAGAGATATAGAATAACATAAGATTAATACGGGCAATATTTATTATATGGTATATGAAGCGACCTTGAAATTTCATTCTCAGTACTCGTCCAAATAACGAATCGCCAGCTAAGTAGTCGTTTCAGTAAGGTTTCATAAACTTCAACAAACATAAAAGGCCCTTAATTCGTTTTTTCCTATGTTTGTAAGGAACTTCGATTTCTTACGTGATAGTTTCTGCGAATATTAGTTTAGTTCAAATCTGTCTAGGAACTCTTAATATTTAAAAAATCTCCAAATTTGCGGTACGAGTTTGTTTTGACGTGTTGCTTGAAGAGAATCTTACCAACACCACAGAATGGTTCTGGTCTTATAAATGGTGTTACTGCCCTCTGTTTGGCTACAGATTTTCCTTCTCATTCTTGTCAAAGCCATAGTGGGCAGGAATCCACTGTAGGGTAATTTTGTTATTTTCGTTAAGGACGGTGACACTCTCTAACACAAGCTTGGATAACGGGTGATTTCAGAGGTTTAAGTACAACTAGACTATCAGAGAAGACAAACATCGTTTTGCTTCTAACATTATTCAGACTGTTCAGTCTGATAAATCTATGTAGGAAAGAATTGCCGCTTGAAAGATTGTGGTATACTAGACAGGATTGAAAAAAGTTAACGTGACAATGTTTGAAATAAGAGTTTTGGCGAGAAAAAAAAATATGTCTGTGGCAGCAACGCACGGTATTAGTGAAACTTTATCCCACGAAAGTAGAAAGATTAAAGTGGTTAATTAAGGTAAACTCTTTAATATAGTTTAACCATAAAAGTTAAATTTTCTATCATCAATTAATCATACTACATTCATCATACCATACCAATAGTTTTTATTGATTGTAAAAACCTTTATCCAAAAATTTTGTGTAGAAAAAGGACTGCTGGTGGTGATAAGAGGGAAAAAATTGAAGACACACTTATTTTGCAACCGACATTTTTTTTTAAAGAAAAGAATGTCGGTTTCCTTTTTAAATGGTGGTCGGCAAGTTTAGCTTTCTTGTTATGAAACTATGTAAAATTGATTTAATTTAGACGAGACAATTTTGAGTCAGATTTAAAAAAGGATTCAATGCACTTAGCGGTAATGCACTGCAATCACCATTCTAAAGTGCTTTATATTTGGCAATATAAGCAAAAACTTCAAAGTTTTAAACCTTTTAGTATGATTTTACTACCTGTTTCAATTCAATATTGCTCTGTAAAAGTGCCCCTACACTATATGTTCAACACAAATGACTTGTCAAAAAAGTTTCATTTCGAGTTTCATATGTATGTCAATATTGAACTTTTGTCAAACAGCTCCTTTCTTTTGACCACAGACTATCTGACACGATATTTCTGCTAAATGTTTGAGTTTTCCGGCAATTTCGTTCATTCGAAGCCACGCCAGTGCTCAATAAGTTGCAAAATGATTTCTTCTGTCCAATCAATCTAAATAATTGTTAAAAAATATAAATTTGTGGAATAAATAATTAGATTTTACGTTTTCTTGATTTTTTTTATGGCATGTTATTGTTTTTTGTTTTCAAACTTCAAACTCTTACATATGAAAAACAGATCAAATTAGAAACAGTTCTAATTCAAATTTGTACATACGGAAATACAAACGACTTGTCAGAATTTGAATTCCATATGTTCCACACTATATGTATGTCAAAGCTATCTGTAAAATTTGGCATGTCATATGTATGAAACATATAGTGTATGGGCACTTTAAGTTGCTTATGTAGTTTCAATTCAAAAAATTAAGGACTCACATTTGGATGATTAGGTTTTTTTCGTCGTTTAGTTAGTTTCGTTAGTTTGGACTCAAACCATTTCACCATGGCTTATGGTGAGTTATTTAATTTGTTTAATTTCGTTAGTTTGGACTCAAACCATTTCACCATGGCTTATGGTGAATTATATAATTTCATGAATTCACTGCGTTGCAATAAAGTGTTTCATCGATTTTACTCCCCGTTTAGTTCGCCGTATGTTGTATACGCGGCTATAGAAGTTTCACTTAAAAAAATATAATTTTAAGCAAGCATGTTTTTTAGCCCAGTTCGAAAAAATTTCATGGGAACCTCTAAAAAAATATGCAGTTGTGAAGACTGTAACAAGATCTATATTTTTTTATAATTTATTTTAGAAAACTGGCCGTCGCAAATTATTTTCGTTTCTAATATTTTTTATGTTTTATAAGAAATACTATTATTAAAATGTTTTACCGCCATATGAAAGAACATTAAGATTGATGAATTTTTTACCTTTCAATCAGTGAATTATGTTCTTTAATAAGAAAGTTATGAATTTTTAAATTTTTAAAAACTGATATATGAAACAACCTGTCATCCTAAGGAGATAACTTGTAATAGATCGGGTCGGAAAAACAAAAGTTCACGTACCGATGTTCGAAATAAGAGTTTAAGTGGAAAAAGAAAAAAAAAATTTATATTTCAGTGTACTCGCTGTTAACAAGAAACCCTCAAGACCTGCTCGAAAGAATTTAAAAAAAGCATATTTTCATGATTTTTTTGCGGCGATATGAGTTATATTGTTTTATTTATTTTATATTTTATTAGATCTATAACCGCATGAATGAGATTTTATTAAATTTGAACGTTTATTTAAGAAAAACATGTAATAGTATTATTAAAATTATTGTCCATCGTTATTGTCCTTTCCGGTAACATATGGACTCCGCGCCAAAAGAACTGATCCTGTTCTGAAGTATCCCGTTGAGAGCGTTTTGCATAGACGGAAATAAATGATAGTCGGACGGGGCAAGGTCCGGGCTATAAGGCGGGTGAGCCAAAACTTGACATTCAATATTTTCCAAATAGTTTCTAACCGGTCTTGCAACATGTGGCCGAGCCAGGCGCGGATACAAGGGGGGGGGGGGGGTTAAAGAGGATAATTACCCCCCAAGAACTTTTAAATACTTTACTTTTCAATACTTTATTTGGAGAAAATAATTGTGCTCACAGCTTAAGGGTACTTTTATGTATACATAAGAGATTCTGAAGACATGTTTTGAAAGAATACTACAAAAAAATGATCAGAGACATTGTTAAACTTAAGTTTTTTTATTGATTTCAACGATTATTAAAGTATTAAAAAAAATTTTGTTTCCTTTTGTTTTGTGACATAATTTGCATGTAGGTGACGTTTATATGAAGCGATGCGAGACGTGTAGGACCATTTTGCTTGTAGATTAACACGATCTGTAGTCATCTACAAAAAACAATATATAATTATATGTAAAGCAAACACTTAAGTCGAGGTAGTGTAACTTCGCCTTTTTTTCAAAATGAGCCTGAAAATAAAGTTACAGCTCGTTATGTTCTCAAATTTACATTCATTTTTCAAACAATCAACTTTAAATAAGTGTTATTTTCTTACAAATAAAAATTAAAAAAAAAAACTTGAAGTCACTACCTCAGCGTAAGTGTTTGCTTTATAAAAATTATATTTTTTTTACAAAATATTAACGATTAGTTTAAAAATGGCTTTTATATGAAATCATTGAACAAGTGACATTTCAATGATTTCATATTTTATTATAAACATGAAAATATTATAAACATCTGTAATACTTTTTGTCATATTTGATATTTATATAACAGGGTTTTTTTGAAGTGAATTAATGTTAGGTTAAAGTTGCTGAAATTCTATCAAAACAAACAAAAACAAATTGGCCATTTCAGCCCTTGAAAGGACTTTGACCGAGCTTCTTAGGATCGATTGTGTTGTGTGTGTTATTAAATTTTTGCACACAATTGACCGAGGACTGGACCTACATGTTTTATGCCGAGTCCGAACGGCTAAAGTTCATGTTCTCATGAAGCTTTACATGGCATTATTTACTCTCTGAGGTTTGCCATTGTCTGCAGAGAGGTGGGACCGATCAGAAAAATTTTTTATTGAAAAAACTTTTCGCCACGGCTGGGGATCGAACCCGGGCTCCGAGAACGCTAAGCCACACACTTAACCTGCATGCCACGGTCACCATTGTATCAACTGCGCAAATAATTTGTTGCATACATTTATTTTTGTTTGAGTTAATTATAAATTGTGTGTAATTCTGAAATTTTTCAAGCCTACCTTAACTTCATCATAATACAAATAGGCGTTGTGAAAACAGTTAAGAACCATTTTCTCCCGTGTTTTTCAACCGATTTGGATAATTCTTCTTTTAAATGAATTAGAGTGCGGAGAAAGACTGCACCAAAATTACAACAAACCAATCAAATAACCACAACTGACTTTCATGAAATAAACCTGCCATTTTTAGTCCACTTTTAGTAAGGAACTAATTCAAATTCAATTATTTCATGAACTTCAAATTTGGCAGTGTAAATAGGCGAGCGAAACTAATGTTAATGATATTAACACTGTTTTTACATTTTGTAATAATGACATTTTTCCACTAATTTCTACAACGTTTGATATCTTTGCCACGCTTCCTATCAGTGTAGCAACAGCTGAGCGAAGTTTTATTACACTGCGACGATTAAAAACATGGTTACGTTCAACTATGCTATAAGACCGATTGAATGCACTCGCATTATTGCATATACTTAGAGATATTAAATAAATATTAACGAAGTTATTGATAATTTTGCGATGATTTTGTCATATAATTTTTTCTCTATCTAATGACTATCTAATAACACAGAGTAACAAAATTAAGCTTTATAAAAGGTGCAGAGATCTCGATAAACAATCCCGAATGCATTTTGGTTGCTGATTTCAAGTATGGATTTCGTTTTTCTCCATCAGCTCGAGTTTTTGAGTTATTTTAATTACTTTTCGCTAAGATATTATTCCAGAAAAAGGGTGAAATAAATAAATACGGAAATGTGCGTGTATGTGTCTGGAAAAAATGCTTATTAAACAATTCAATAATTTCAATTCAAAAAAGTACAATTTGTCTATTTGTAAAAAGACAAAATTTTTGCAAAACAAAAATGTATGTCTTTGATAATTTACCCCATCCAAGATTTTTTCCAGATCCGCTCCTGGCTGTAGCTTCATTAATTTTGCTCAGATTGATTTAAAATTTTTACACAATACCTAGATATATATATCTATATATTAATATATATTGATATAATAAGAAAAAACAGTCTTTGTTAATAAGCTTTATAATCATATGCTTTAAGTTATTTTCATCTCATTGTTGCCCAAAATACGTTTAGATTTTATTAAATGGCTGTCTTTGTACCTGTACCAAAAGCCAAATATAGCCAATTTTGTCAGTTAAACCAGAAATTCATATGCCACTTTGTGCATGAATGTGTGTGCGTGTGTGTCTGCTGTCGTGTACATGTGCACTGTTGCTGGTATTGATGCCAGTCTCTCTGCTATTGTTACAAAATGACAAATGACATGCAATTAATGTGACAATGTTGTTGTAACAAGGACAAAATTACATTCTGCTTAGCCATAATCATTGTTATCGTCAGCAGCAACATCAGCAAGAGCATTATAATCATGAAGACCAATAACAACAACAGCAGCAAGCACATTGTCATCATTGTATTTGTTGTTCATGCACATAGCTGATGCGCAACTCATGCTCCTTCACAAAAGTATCACATTTCTACAGCAGTCAAGCGGCGAGGCTTTTAACTACCTTAACACAAACTCCTGCTCATCTAAGCCAAACAAAGCGCAATGTAGAATCCTTTTAGCCCACCATCACCATCAAAAAAACAACTGCCATTCTCAGTGATGTGCTGCCCATCCACTATTGAGGCTTTTAATAAATGCGAACTCAGTTGATTACAGCCATCAATTTAATTTTCTTGTTTGCATATTTAATCAATTTCACTTTAGCAGCCGCCCAACTTCATTGGTCAGCGTTGATCGACACACACACCCACACACACGTTCTTGAACCATGCATCTTCATCAGTTTATATATCATTTTGTAACCAGTTGCTTTGTTGTAACTGCTGCAATTATGACAGGTGTTGAGTGCGCAATTTTAATTGAACAGCGTAAATCAAAGTAGTTAAACAGCAATAATGCCAACAGAGGGCGTCTGAGTGCAGCGGAAGCACATAAAGTAGCAGGTGGATGCAGCACAAAAACAAACAATAACAACTACAAAACTGTCAACAATGCAGTGCACAATAAATTGTTGCTTACGGCATAAGAAAAGCAGAACAAATAGAACAAGAAAAAAATAACTAAAATAAGAAAGTTTAACTGTAATATTAAAAAAAAAAATACAGCAGTTTATAACCAGCAAAAATATTAAATATTTAAGCTCGCTTTTATTTAAGTGAAAAACAAAAGATTTCCGCATTTAAGGAAAAATGTGTTATTTTTAAACTTCAGCATTTGAAAAAAAGGAACCTTTTTAGCGCTTTTGTGTGCATATAAATTTCTAAAATATCATTGTAGAAAAACAGTTCGTTACTTAAACGCTTAAAATAGCCATAGAAATTGTTACCACCAGAAATTTGCACTCAAAGCAAACAATTTTGCTAATCCTTAAATAAATAAAGAGAAGTATTCGAACGCCATAAAGCTCTCAAAGGCAAATACTTTAAGCTGCTAAAATGTTGAAAAGAAAATAAAAAGTAAAAATGAAAAAAGTGAACAAAAATAGCAGCGAAAGATAAAGCAGCACAAGCAGCAGCCACAATTTCAGTGAAGAAGATAATCCTATCAACTTAAAGACGTTTATCGACAAGTTGCAGGTACGCGCACATAAACACACTAACTGACGCAACATATACAGACATAAACACAATTATTTGAATGAAAATGTAAAAAGTAAAAAAACTGAATTAAAAAAAAATAACAACAACAAAGCAACTACTTGCCTGCAGGCCGTTGTTATTGTTGATGAAATATTTATGTTTGATCATCAATAAACTGCGTGAAGGAATTGTATGTTTAGCTATATATGTGATTCTAGTGATGTATATGTTCTCTGTGCTGTCTGTGTATTGTTTTTTTTTTGTTTAATAAAAAATCATAATATACATAAATTGTGTGCAAATAAAACGCAGCTGATGCACACAATTGTGGTCTCCTAGGCGTATGAGTAACAAAAAATATTTTGTTTTAAGCATGCCTGCAGCAGTGACAGCTAGCAAAATTAATAAAACGAATATTATACACGTGACGTAGTAGCCAAATGAATATGGAATGCATGGAAGTTTGTGTATGTATGTTTGTATGTATGTGTGTGTCATATCATTTGCCTCTGCTTTTTACTGCCTCTTGTGATAAATTTTTGGGCCTTTCCGTATAGCACCCCGTGGAGACACATTGCAACGCTTTATTTCTGCAATAACAAAAACAACAACAACAACAACAACCACAACAAGCACAGCGCACTGCTTTCCTTTTATATAAAGCTATAGATAGCGTTATATATGCAGCGGCACAGCAGGATTAACGAACGCATAGCTAGACGATGAGTTCGTGAGGACAGACAACAACAAAAAAAAAAAAAAAAACAACATAACGACAGCCAGTGAAAGATCGACAAGTGCGCGTAAAACAAGCGTAAGCATGATAATATTTTTTTCGCCTTGCAAATATGGCTGTGTCTGTGTGTGTGTGTGTGCTTATGTCAGCTTTGCCCAGTCGGAAATTTAGAGCAAAATTTTAAAAGAAGTTATAATAAATTTTGCAAAAATTGTATAAAACAAAATTTTTCACAAAAACTTGAGAAGATATTCTAGTCTAGGGCTACCAATTTTTGGGTATTTTATAAAATTCGATAGAAAAAATGAATAGCGTTTTCTTTTTTCAAACAAGTTTTGAATTTTTTCTGCTTTTTTTGATTTTTTTTCATTTTTTTTCGTTTTTTTCTCAAATTTCAGATAGAACGAAGAAAACACTGACCTCTAATAAATTTCTCGAAATTATGACCTTAAAAGTAAAAAAAATGCAAAATATCTGCCCACTCCGCTTCGACGGTTCGAAAAATTCTGACCTCAAATGCTACCAACTGAATAAACAAAATAAATGACAAATGTGGAAAATAATTAACGTTACCATTCAGAAAAGATTGAGCTCTTCAACAAAAAATTTAAAAATTCTTCTATGGTAAAAAACATCAGATTTTTTCTAGCGGGAAAACGATTTTTGAATATGAAATTTTATTTTTTTTTAATCTTTAAAAAGGCAGCCAAGCCGGAAACATTGAAAAAAAATTTTGCTTTTTTTGTTATATTTTCTCAGCTACGAACAGCTCAGAATTCTGTGGGTCAAAATGGAAAAAATTCTGCATCTTCAGAGAGCAGAATTTTTCGTTGGGAAAAAAAACGCTATAAGAATATGTTTGCAAGCCATTTTTTTATAAAAAATTTATTGATAGAAATTTGATGATTTATTGAAATTTTAAAAATTCAAATTTTTCAACGCGTTCTTCTTGAAACTACTTTTTCGAATACAATGACGCGATTTTTCAAGTTCTAATGAACCGCTTAACTAAACCGAAATTTGGTGTGGACCATTTTTATACATTCCTCTACTGTTGGAACTATAATTATGTTATTTTTTTTTTAAGCATTTCTAAAAACTTCAAAACTTTAAAAAAAGGGCAAAAAATCACTTTTTTTTCTCAAACAGTCGCCATTTTGTCAAACAATATTTTAATTTCCTTATTTCAGAAAATAGCGACTTTCTTCGTTATTAAGAAGTCCGTTTCTTTTCTTCTTTAATCACCAAACAGATTAGAATCATGTCAAGAAGGACGTACCCTTATTTTAAGCCCCCTACAATACCAGCAAGACCGTGGTGACCGTGGCATGCAGGTTAAGTGTGTGGCTTAGCATGCTTAGAGCCCGGGTTCGATCCCCAGCCGCTGCGGAAAATTTTTCTGATCGGTCACCACATCTCTGCAGACGATGGCAAACCTCAGAGAGTAAATAATGCCATGTAAAGCTTCTTGAGAACATGAACTTTAGCCGTTCGGAGTCGGCATAAAACATGTAGGCCCAGTTTCTTGGTCAATTCTGTGCAAACATTTAATAACACACACAACACAATTGATCATAAGAAGCTCGGTCAAAGTCCTTTCAAGGGCTGAAATGGCCAATTTGTTTTTTTTTTTTTTTGTACAATACCAGCCAGTACTTTTTCAATTTTCAATTTTTAAAATTTTTAATTTTATTTTTATTAATATCAATAAATATCTTTTAAAGAAATGGCTACTTAAAGTATTCCTAGTTTTTTTTTCGAATTTCAAATTAATCCTTTAGACTAGAGTAACTTCATAAACTAGAAGTAACTTAAAGAAGCATTTAAATAAAGCATGAAGTTATTTCATTATTGCTTTACCTGGAATAATATTAAAAACGTAATAAAAAATTTAATAAATTACCATGAGTAGGTATGAGAATTACTCTAACAAAATTCAAAATCAAAATTTAAAATTATATTCGGCCAATCCACCAATCATGTACAAAATTTTATTTAAGATGTAAGCATTAATATTAAAATTATTTTAAATAATTCGAATATAACACTCGAGAGAGAACACTTATAAAATGTTCTATTGCAAACTAAATTTTTTTTAAAAAGGCGAATTTTTTAATGCCGTTACTTAATGTGTGAATTTTAAATAATTGCATTTTGATGTTATGCATTGGCACAGAACTGTCGAGATAATTTATGTTGAAAATAAAAAAAAAATATTTTTTGGCTTGCTGGAAAGGAGTTATAAAACAGTTTTCATTCTATACGCTGGTGGTCAAAATTATAATTAACAAAACTGATCAACTCCAGATGGCGTAAATGTGAAAAAAGCGGTCATTAGTCAAGATTTAGAATTTAATATTTCATACTTATACGTAATTTCGGGTAATGTGATATGGGTATTTTTAAATTTATTATTACAAGTAACTTTCATACATCACCTTATACCGCATTACAGAGGCTATTTTTTGATGTATGTATTATGCAGTGTTTTACAACTTTGGAGCTTTTTCAACACAATGAAAAATTGACATGAAACTCCCTTTATGAAATTGGCGAGTAAAGTGATATACCACGTTCGGATAATGTGATATACCATATATACCAATATCACTTTACCCGAATAGTGTTCAACAGCAGTGTCTATTGTTTTTTAACCACAATTTAAAAAAGAAATCATGTTATTGAAAAGAAAAAAATAATGGTTTTTTTTTTTAATGTTGTTGTTGATACAATTTTAATATTTTAGTGGAATTTACTTAAAAGAAAACAAAAATACAAATACGCATGTAGAAACTTAACAAAAAACATAACAAAAAGTATAAAATAAATTAAATCAACAGATATGTTATCAATATATGGTATATTACATTACCCAACTTTGACTATATCACAATAGCTGAATTCAGGTGCCAAAATAATATGGTTATTTTTGTAAAAATACACTTTAGAAAATAAAAATTTCAACTTATTTGTGGCTAAATTTATGCCAACAACAACAAATTTATTTATTTCAGCTTACAATTCTGCTTTAGTTATTATAATTCACTCGCAAAGCGCACGTTCCAAAAAAAATCGACTACACCAATAAAACAATTTTACTGCAATGAGAGCAAAAACAGCGAATGAGAGTGCGCATTAAACTGCAGCACGTCTATTTTTCTATTGTCGTTATGTTCACATGTTTATTCTTGTCAAAAATTGTGTACTCAACAAAAGATGAAGGTATATCACATTACCCGACCCACTACAAATAACAAAAATAATACTCAGGTGACAAAACATTCTGAGCGCATTTATCATTAAGAACGTTAAACTTTTGAAGCTGATGTTTAATTTCACATGTTTGTACTATTCTTTTCACATTTATGCCATTATTCAACTTTTCTTAAAAAAACTTTTTTTGCAATTTTCTACAAGCTGCTGACATCATACAGCCGTATGAAATACGTTGATCTTAAAACTTGGAATATCTAATTCAGAGAAAACTTGGAATTTATAACATTCACTACAAATATTGAATTTGAAATAAACACACAATATTTATATTTATATTCAATTCTGGAATTAATTTACATGTATCATATTAAAAGCTTGAATTTATGCTTTCTGTTCCAAAAGTTCAATATAATTCAGGAATCTAGCAGAATTGAAATTAAATTTCATAAAGCTATTAAAAACTATGATTTCTGCAATTTTGTTAATACCATAATAGTCTGTTATGACAATACCGATTATTATCTTATAATTATCAGCTATTGTTACTACTGGGTTGTTTAATGTGTGTGCGTGAAGGCAAACAATATCGAGAGATAATATTACATAAATATTAACAGACACAGAGCACAAAGGCAAAGCGTAAATGTGGGTGTGTTAAGGGTATCAGCAAGTTATATCGAGTAGAGAGTTAAGTCGGCAGACAGAATAATGAAAGAATGAGAAAGTGGAATAAATACACTGAGATTTTTTATGACCAACATTTAAGATAAAATAATGTTTTCATAACAAAAAAGAAAAAAAAAACTGAAATTATGTAAAAATTTCAATCGCCAGAAATAATAACTATATGAAATGACTGCTTCTATCAGGTGTACAAAAAAGTTTTAAAGTATTTTATTTTGAGATGGCAACAGAAGCATTAAATTGAATTGAACAATTTTGCAACCAAGTTCAGTTTGAAGCCCCGTCATAAGGCTTTCTTTTTCAGTATACAGTCAACGTCCAGTAATACGAAAGCTCTTTAATACGAATTCAATTCTTTTCAATTCAATTTTTGTATAAGAGACTCTATAGTACGAATAACGTTTTTTTTCATATAAAGATGCTTGTCTTGACTTCTGTTTTTCCGCTAAATTTTTTCTAATTTGTGTTATTAAGTTTTTGAATCAAATTTTCATTTCAAACTATGCGTTATCACAGATCCAAAAAGAAGTCTTTGCATGAGATATCCATGAAAAACGGGTTGTCTAAATCAACAATTTGTACAATAAAAACCATAACGTGAACTCTTAGGCACCTTTACGAAAGGCGGAAAATGCCGCTTCACCATAAAAAACGATGAGTTTCAAAAATGGAGGAAGCATTTCATCAATGGTTTTTAGTCCTACGAAAATCCTACAACCCTGTCAGTGCTGTGCAGTTAAAAACCAAAACTATTGACTTTCATAAGAAATATTATGAGGGAAAGTTTTTCGCCAGCGATAGATGATTTTCCAAGTTCAAGAAGCGATATGGAGTAAGATTACTAAAACAATCTGGGACAAAATTTGTCGTCGTTGCAAGATCTTGGGGCTTTGTTCATAAATAAATTCGATGATGTCATGTACGAATTCAACCTTTCGCGTGAAGCAGTATTTAATGCGGATTAAACTGGCCTTTATTGGAAAATGTTGCCTGACAAAACCTACATATGTCTATTTAGCTCAAAGAAACGCACCTGGCCGCAAAGTCTCAAATAAAATTAAATAGACTTAAGTCGAAACGTTGCCTTCTATTTATTTATTTTTTAAAAAACATTCCAGTAATACGAATTTTTTGATTTTACAAAAGGACTTGACATTATATCATTTGTATTACTGGACGTCGACTGTATGTTGTTTCGCTAAGTGTGAACAACATAATTTTTGTGTGCTCCGAATAGTCAACTTTTGTACCAACAGAACTCAATTTGCAGGTTCTTTTCACAACTTCAACTTTTCTGCTTTCAGTTGAAGGTAAATTCAGATTAAGCCAATGAATGCTGCAAGAAGCTTACGAAGAACTTGCTTCATCGAATTCCTCATTTGAGTTTTGGTATTACAAGTGATGGTTTTATAAATGATAACTTTAATACCGATGACAATGAGCCCAAAGGACGACCCGAAAAGTTTGAGGATGCCGAATTTGAGGTTTTATTAGATGAAGAGTCACAACAAGCCATATCTGTTCGCTTAAAAGCCATGGGAATGTTTCAAAAAGGTAGGATATTGGGTGCCGTTTGAAATGAAGCCGAGAAATGGATATGGAAATGGATATGGAAATGGATATGGAAATGGATATGGAAATGGATATGGAAATGGATATGGAAATGGATATGGAAATGGATATGGAAATGGATATGGAAATGGATATGGAAATGGATATGGAAATGGATATGGAAATGGATATGGAAATGGATATGGAAATGGATATGGAAATGGATATGGAAATGGATATGGAAATGGATATGGAAATGGATATGGAAATGGATATGGAAATGGATATGGAAATGGATATGGAAATGGATATGGAAATGGATATGGAAATGGATATGGAAATGGATATGGAAATGGATATGGAAATGGATATGGAAATGGATATGGAAATGGATATGGAAATTAATATGGAAATGGATATGGAAATGGATATGGAAATGGATATGGAAATGGATATGGAAATGGATATGGAAATGGATATGGAAATGGATATGGAAATGGATATGGAAATGGATATGGAAATGGATATGGAAATGGATATGGAAATGGATATGGAAATGGATATGGAAATGGATATGGAAATGGATATGGAAATGGATATGGAAATGGATATGGAAATGGATATGGAAATGGATATGGAAATGGATATGGAAATGGATATGGAAATGGATATGGAAATGGATATGGAAATGGATATGGAAATGGATATGGAAATGGATATGGAAATGGATATGGAAATGGATATGGAAATGGATATGGAAATGGATATGGAAATGGATATGGAAATGGATATGGAAATGGATATGGAAATGGATATGGAAATTAATATGGAAATGGATATGGAAATGGATATGGAAATGGATATGGAAATGGATATGGAAATAGATATGGAAATGGATATGGAAATGGATATGGAAATGGATATGGAAATGGATATGGAAATGGATATGGAAATGGATATGGAAATGGATATGGAAATGGATATGGAAATGGATATGGAAATTAATATGGAAATGGATATGGAAATGGATATGGAAATGGATATGGAAATGGATATGGAAATGGATATGGAAATGGATATGGAAATGGATATGGAAATGGATATGGAAATGGATATGGAAATGGATATGGAAATGGATATGGAAATGGATATGGAAATGGATATGGAAATGGATATGGAAATGGATATGGAAATGGATATGGAAATGGATATGGAAATGGATATGGAAATGGATATGGAAATGGATATGGAAATGGATATGGAAATGGATATGGAAATGGATATGGAAATGGATATGGAAATGGATATGGAAATGGATATGGAAATGGATATGGAAATGGATATGGAAATGGATATGGAAATGGATATGGAAATGGATATGGAAATGGATATGGAAATGGATATGGAAATGGATATGGAAATGGATATGGAAATGGATATGGAAATGGATATGGAAATGGATATGGAAATGGATATGGAAATGGATATGGAAATGGATATGGAAATGGATATGGAAATGGATATGGAAATGGATATGGAAATGGATATGGAAATGGATATGGAAATGGATATGGAAATGGATATGGAAATGGATATGGAAATGGATATGGAAATGGATATGGAAATGGATATGGAAATGGATATGGAAATGGATATGGAAATGGATATGGAAATGGATATGGAAATGGATATGGAAATGGATATGGAAATGGATATGGAAATGGATATGGAAATGGATATGGAAATGGATATGGAAATGGATATGGAAATGGATAAAATAAATGTATTGATAAAATTCGTATCGTATTGTGACTGGCGATGAGTAATTGGTTCATAACGATAACCTCAAGCGCAAAAAATCATACGGACCTCCTAGCCATACGCCAAAATCGACGTCAAATCCTAATATTTACAGCGACAAGGTCATGCTCTGTATTTGGGGGGACCAATCGGGTGTGGTGAACTATGAGTTGCTTAAAATGGATAAAACTATCACATGTCAACTCTAGCAAACTCAATTGATACAAACACGGCCAGAATACGAGCATTACGAGCAGGACAGGGTAATTTTGCAATATTAAAACGCTTGATCACATGTCAACACAAAGCTTTAAGCTCTTAAATGGAAAGTCCAACCCAACCCGCCATATAGACCCGATATTGCCCCTTCCAACTGCTATTTCTTTTTGCCTATGCCGCATGACCTTGACGATCAACACTTTCGCCCTTTTAAAGAACTCCAAAATCGGATAGATTCATGGATAGCATCGTTTTTCCGAGATGGTATTCTAAAATAGCCAGAAATATGGAAAAAAAAGTGGCTAGCGATGATCAATTCTTTGAAAAATTAAAACAAATTTTTCACAATGAAGCGTCAAACAAGAAAAAAATTCTTAAAAACTTTTTTCTATAACAAATATTTGGCACTTTGAACACTCTTTAACCAAAATGGTGACCGTGGCATGCAGGTTTAGTGTGTGGCTTAGCATGATCGGAGCCCTAGTTCGATCCACAGTCGCGGCGAAAAGTTTTTCAATAAAAAAAATTTTTCGATCGGTCACCACCTCTCTGTAGGTAATGACAAACCTCAGATAGTAAATAATGCCAAAAAAAGCTTCTTGAGAACATAAACTTTAGCCGTTCGGAGTCGGCATAAAACATGTAGGTCCAGTTCTCGGTTAATTGTGTGCAAACATTTAATAACACACAACACAATTGATCATAAGAATCTTGGTCAAAGTCCTTTCAAGGGCTGAAATGGCCAATTTTTTTTTTTTTTTTCATTAACCAAAATAAAAATAGTGAATTACACTTTTATAACTTTATTATCTATTTTAATACAATTGTGATTTTTATTTAGTTTCAACCAGTCAAAATGTGTTAACAAAGGCCAAAAAAACAATTATAGTACTAACTATGATTTAATTAACCAGAATTAAAAATAAAAAAAAAAAAAAAAAGTTAAGTAAAAATTTTAACAACTTTAATTGAGCAACTTTAAGGCTTTTTATAAAATAGTTAAATCATTAAAAGGGCTTGACTTGAGGTCTTTTGATTTAAGGTATCAATTTGAAAGTGGTTGCTGCACACACAATTTTTGACGTAGAATCAAATCATACAGCGCGGCTTATATTGGGTCGTTTTAACAGATTTTTTCAAGGCCATGCAACTTTTTTGACGAATACTTTAGGGTATACCTACAGCCTGTAAAACTCATCGTGCAAAGATAATATATATACTTAAATATCAGATACAGCCTGCGCTGAATGAATATAAAATTTTGGATTTTTTCACTATTATGTTAAAGTCACAAAATAGTAAAATATAAGAAGAAAAATGCATGTGCTTATATAAGAAAATCAATCATCAGCTGCTTATGCTGTGCCTGCTGATTTTTTTGTTTTGTTTCGTTGTTTTTGCTTGTATTTCATCGCATAGTTTCATCGCAGGCTTCTTCACTTCAACGAAATTCTACGTCTACACTTACGATACTATCGAAACTGTTTGATTTTTTTACAGTGTAGTAGTATTTTTTTTTTTTTGCAAGTTGTAAGATAATACTTCATATGCATAACTTGCCGAAGGGCAAATATCATATTGAGTGTTTTGTTGTTGTTGTAACACAAGCCCTCTGCCTTGCTTTTGGTTGCAACTGGTAACCAAACACAAGCTACGCATTCAAACAATCTCAACAAAGCAAAAAATTTCATTCCACTGAGTTTAGAAAATTATGACTTTGAGTTGGTTGTTGTTGTGATTTTTGTTGTTGTATTTATTATTATTATTATAGCATTGCCTATGATATAGTTGTTGTTGTTATTGTTTTTTTGTTGTTTTTATTATTATTGTTGTCTGTGCAATATATTCGAACACAGCTGCAGGCTTTCGATATCCGTTGCTGCGCGTCTATTAAAAGGATTCTCACCACGACAACCAAAAGTCAATGTATAGGAGAGCCATAAAAATACTTAGATAAAAAAAAAAAAAATAAAAACAAGAAAATCATAACCAAAAATTAAGGGAAAAAAGTGAAAGTACCCAAAATAAGCGCAGCAGACTAAAACCAATGCTAGACCTTAGTTATAAAAGTGGTTGGTGGGGCAGCCGCAAACCCACACACACACACATACACATTCACTCACACAAAGAAAAATATGAAATAGGCTTTTATAATAGGCAAGTTAATGGCATGTGAACGAGCTTGGGGTCTGCTGCAAGCGGTAGTCAGTTTTTTTTGCCATGCAAAGAAAGCATTCAAATAATGAGCGGAATTTTTTCATTATCAATGATTATAAATAGGGGACAAAGCAGCAAATGAGAAAGAATTTTAAAGGCAAGTGGATAGAGTACTGTAGAGTCTTGTAGCGATTTGAGAGCAGATTAAATAAATTTTTTATTAAATGGTTTTGTAACTCAAAAAAGTCGGTAGTAATTTAAATGAAAAAAAAAATATTCTCATAGTAGTTGTTACCAATACTGCTGTGTCCATAAACAATAACATCTGAAGTCTATAACTTATTTTTATCTAAATCTCTGGGGTGATTCTTGGGCTCACATAAGAATTTAATCCAATAGTTTTTAATACAAATTCGATGAAATGTAAGCAATATGTTGGCCGTATGGGAATTGTTGAGCTCAAATTTGAGCTAAAATTCATTGTTAGCAACTTCAAAAACGTGTATAAAACGCACACCTTCTTCAAAAGAGACACAACTTGAAATTTTTCAATTTTGACTTTATAATATAAACCAATTCGTAATGCACATCTTCATCGACTGTTAAAATTTTGTTTTAATCTGATTGATCTTTTATTTTTAAAAAAATCATTTTATGTCCTTCTTTTGTATGAAGTTGCTTTGAAAAAGAAATAGTTTTTTTTGCCTCTTCTGAAATTTTAAAATTTAGAGTTGTGTCACTTGTGAAGATTGTGTGCGATATATTCACTTTTCAGTTCAATTCCCAGCGTATAATATTTTACCCGCTATATTGGATTCGCTATTTTAAACTTTTGAAATCTGATGCAAGATTCTTAATCAGCGACACTAGAAACCTCTTTATACAAAGTTTTCAGTCCAAATTCGATCAAATCTGAAAACTTCGTTAGCCATATTTAATTTTATCCGCCAAGTTTGGATACTGGAAAACTTACTGTTTTCATATTTTCAATGAGCAAACTGTAAAAGATAAAGTAGACAATAAATTTGAAAAAAAAAAACGCAGCAGGATAACAACTTTAGCAAAAATCTGAAAGACATCAAAAAGTTCTGCTTACTTAAAAGGCGCCATTTCGAATCGGGCATGTTTGACTTACTCTAACTAATGGTCCTTTATTTTAAAGGAGCTATTTATGCCACCGTGTCCAGAGAATTAGCAGCCTACTTGACTTTTAAATAAGGATAATTTAAAATAAAAATTAAAAATTCGTCATTATTTTTAATAGTCATTAGTCGAAAAGAGCATGAAAAACTATTGTGGTATATGAAGTTTGAACAAAAGAACTTTTTTCCCATAAAATAAAGCATTCGAAAAATATGCATCATTTACGTCACTTTGGGTCGAAAGGGATTAAGTAATACTGCATGTTAGTTTTTTACTTTAGAATATAAGGATCTGTTTATTTGGACTGAAAATAATCAAAATTATTTTTTTTTACGAAATATATTTCTGAGTCTAGATCTACTTAGATAAGCACCGAATGCACTGATCAAATTATTGGTTACGTGAAGAATCCTGGTTATAGGTTTACTGCATCAATAGTCGGTCGGGTGAAAGTTAAGATGGAAAAGAGGTATATATCTAAGGTTGCGTGGGTTGGTAGTTAAGGATATTAATTAGAGTAGTGGTAGGCAGTTAGTTTGCGTGTCAATCTATTTCAGACGGTCGGCATAAGGAAGTAAGTTGCAACTGTCAGAACTAAAGAGACCACGATGACCGAAACGAATGAATCAACGTTGAACGGCTTCGATTCGCATTGAATAAGTGTTGTAGGTGGGAGACCAAAACTGATTGACATATCGAGAGTGGTTCTAAAAGAGATAAGATAGGTAGATTTTATGGCGTAAGAATTGGATAAATCTCTGAACCAGTGCTTCACGTAAAAAAGTACAGACTTTGCTTTACTAATGGTATTATGAACATGAGTCCTAAAATTTAGTTCCTTGTCACACAAAGACCCGTTAAAGTACGAGTGGAGTATCGTATCAAATAATAAAATATGAACAATTTTTTTAGTCCTTATTTGTCTGATTTAAAATAGGTCCCAAATGTCGTTTAAGTTTCACAGCTAAAATACTCACAAAGACTTACTTTAAATATAAGAGTATTATTAAGACATTTTAAAAGTTTTTCTTAAAATCTGAATTGGTTCTGCCGAAAATGAATTATAAGCTTCCCATAAGACAAACAAACAAGTTTTTTTTATATTTTGAGATAAATAAAAAAATGCTCAATATAACAAAATAATATCATAATTTTTCAGTAAATAATTATTTTCCAAATTTATTAAAAATTCAAAATTTCAGGCCTAAGCAGACACGCACAACGAAATCAACAAAATTTTTTTGTTTCGTTGACGCCGAAAAATAAATTATCAAAATTATTTCGTTTTTTAAATAAATAAAAATATATCAAATCAAATTTCGTTTCGTTGAAAAACGAAAAATTTTCTATAATTTTCTCCTATGCTAAAAAAAAATTTTTTCTGTACAAAAAAAAAACGAAATTTTTTTGTTGAAATTAACGTTATTTTCAACGGTTGATTGGGAAAAAAACGAAAAAAATTTATATTGTCTTCTCCGAAACGAAATAAATATTTTTCGTTTTTTGAATTAACGTTATTTTTTTATTTCGTTTCAACGAAACAAACAAAAAATTTCGGTTACCGTCAAAATTAACGTCAACGTGCATGCCTGGGTTTAAGACATTCTTTCAAATCTTTATATGTTTACTTGGCATTTGCAAAATAAAATATTTTTGCATAATTTTACAGTTCATAAAAGTTGGTTTGATAAGATCTGATGTCATGTAATCAAATTAAATTATTTATATAAAATATTAATTTTTTTGTCTCTATTTTAATTATTAAGTGTCGATATTTACTCTGAGTAATACACATATTTTCATCAACAAGATTGTCTTGTTTTTTTTTTATAAACAAAAACTCATTACAAATATACTTACAAATTCCGTCTGTGGACTAGATACTGTCCAATTTTCTGGATTTGTTGGTAAAGCCTCGGCAAGATTTGGATCAAAACTGGACGGTCTCTTTTTTACAAAATCAACTGGCAGGCTGTAATCATCACAGATGGCGATCTAAAAAATACAAAAAAAAAATAAAAATACATGAAACATACAATTAAGTTACAGACATCATTATAACAATATTTAAAACAACAAAAACAAAAACAAAACATCATTCTTTGTATTTATTTTCATAATCATAAGCTTCTAAGAAACTTCCAAGCCAAGCCAAGCACGCACTCCAACCAAAAATAATTTGTTCTTGATGCTGAATGCTTGGAGCTTGCTTGCCGAGGCTGTTTCTAATGTAGACAAAGGACTATAGCAAATCCTTTCGCTTTCGCCCAGTTTGCTGAGCAAAAGTAACAAAACAAAACAAAACAAAACAAAAATACTTTAATGGATAAGCGCACAAAAAACCAGGAAACATAAAACGAGGAGATGGTGGTGGTACAACTATAAGAAGAAAATGAAGCAGTTTTGAGCTGCAGGAGCCAGTAGCAGAGAAAGTAAGAGTTGCTAAACTTTGGCGAAGACGTTTTCATTACAGCTAAAAGCATTTTGGGTAGAACGTTTCTTAGAGCGGCATGAGTGGTCTGCTCTCATTGTTGTTGTTGTTGCTGCTGCTTTACATTGTGCGTTGGGTATAAAAAAAAGTTAAGCACTAAGTTTATTGTTACAACGACAAAAGCGATGATTACTGGCGGTAGGGAAGAAAAAAAAAAATTAATTATTACAAGAGTTGCCAGCTAGTACAGAACAAATCTTTACGCTTCGAAACTTTAAATTTTTAAAATTTTGCGCAACAGAGCACATTTAAGGCGCTATTATAAAAATATTGCTCGTCCAACACACTGTTACTTTTTTTTTTTTGCATACTTAAACACGCAACCGCTTCAGGCAGCTACGTCAGACTATTTTTAGAAATTGAATACTTAATAATCTTTGACAGCAGCTGAGCTTCCGGCGGCATGGCAAAAAAAAAAAAAAGAGAAAAACATAATAACAGCACGTGACCTTCAACTTTAAAGTGGGCTGGTGTTAAGAAATAAACACAGGGTAGCGCAAAGACTTAAGAAGCAAATTAGCAAATTTTCATAAATCTATGTTTTATACATAAAAAATAAAGAACAAAACATTTCTTGTGACTTTGTAAGGTTTTTTCAATTTAAAGCATTTTCTTATTCAAATTTAAATCTGTTCAAATAAATCAATTTCGACAAGAAATAGTCATTTTTCTAAAGTCATTTTCAAGTTTTCAGGAGTGTATTTTTAACATAAAAATTGCTTCCTCAAATCAAGAAATCCTGACTTTTACTGCATAGGTTTGATGGTCTCAAATACTTAGTTTTCAAGGTACAACCATAAAAATTTGTGTATTAAATTTTTTTTTTGTGAGGAATGCAATGAAGGTAATAAACTAACTTAGTCCTAAATCGACTTTAGTGGTTTTTTCTTTGACGACACAGAAATCAAATTAATTTGACTGAACTGGATTCAAGACTAAAAATATGTTGCGCTGATTTTTTTGTATAAAAGCATTTAATATATGATTTTTATCACAAGTATTAATAATTCTCATTTTCTCGAATACAGTTCGTAACTTTAGACAAGAATTTGTGACAGACTTAAAAATAATTACAGTTAGATTAATGGTTTTCGATAGTCATTGCTCCATAGAACATACCAACCAAAAGTATTATGAGCAAGAATTATGCCAAGGTCAAATTTAATGACACTTTTAATCAGTTATTTAGATTTATCTACTAAACAATGCCAACAAAAAGATGAAAAACAAATACAAAAATTTTGTTTCTTACGAATTATTCAAAATTATTCAAAATTTATAATTGAGATATTAAAAAAAAGGTTGTATATCTCGAAAAATTTCGATGATGGTTTCTACCTATGAGAGTTTTACGAAATGATGACCCTTTAAAGTAAAGAAAAACTTTACTGAGTTATGATCCGAATCAAATTTAGATTTCGCCGGACACCAACTCAAAAGTTGGATGGATGCACTCTTAAAAACTATTTCTGCATAATTTTTTTTTCGGATCGGAGAAATTGGAGCGGTTCTCCTGAACCTCTTTTTTGGTTAGAAAATCAAGTTTTTTGCATACAAATTTTGTTTTTTCTTCAGAATGCATGCAATGCAGAATGAAAGATACGCGAAAAAGCAAAGACTTCGAGAGAACACTAAAAATATTGGCTAAAAAAAAATTTGTAAATTTTTGGTTCTTACAAACTCTTTTGAGACCACAAAAAGTTGAAATTTCGTCATTTTCGAAAAAAGATCAATTATTTAAACACACATAAAATATATTTTTTTTATGATATTTACATGCATTTAAGTTTATTAGAAAGGTGTGGTTAAGCCAAAACTAGGTGCCACAATTATATAAAACCTGATAAATTCATATTCAGCCGCGGCGAAAAGTCTTTTCAATAAAAAATTTTTCTGATCGGTCACCACCTCTCTGCAGACAATGGCAAACCTCAGAGAGTAAACAATGCCATGTAAAGCTTCTTGAGAACATGAACTTTAGCCGTTCGGAGTCGGCATAAAACATGTAGGTCCAGTTCTCGGTCAATTGTGTGCAAACATTTAATAACACACACAACACAATTGATCATAAGAAGCTCGGTCAAAGTCCTTTCAAGGGCTGAAATGGCCAATTTGTTTTTTTTTTGTTTTATACGCCAGATGGCGCTCTAGATTTTTAAACACTTGTAAAATACGTATTCTTTTCTTGGTACCCAGTTTTCATTAAAACACACTTAACGATATAACAAGGGAAAGAAAAGCACAATGCTTTTCCAATAAGGTTAAATGAATATAAGTACCAAGAAAACTACATATTTTATAGGTGTTTGAAAAAAACACCTTTTAGAAAATGACGAAATGTCAAATTTTTTGGGTTTCAAAAGAGTTTATAAGGACCAAAAATTTCAAAATTTTTTTTAGGCAAATCTTTAAATTATCTTGGATATGCATTCTAAACTTTTTTATTTATATACAAAAAAATTGAGTTTTTGGCCAAATAAAGGGTTCAGGAGAACCAAATCCGCTCTATGGGGATTTCTCCGATCCAAAAAAAATGAAGCAGAAATCATTTTTAAGAGCTCTTCCAACTTTTGAGTCGGTGTCCGGGTGACTTTTTTTTCTCCATACAAAATCGATCCTCTGCGCCGCGGTGGGTGTTGCAGATATCAATAAATTGTTTGTAGACTTCGAAAAATTTACAAAAATAAATAAATTTTAATTAATGAATATATTTCAATGGTTAAAAGGTCAAAAATACTTTTAATTTTAAAAACATAATAAATTTAATGTTTTTTCATGTGGCATTAAATAAATATTAATGTTTTTTCATAAAAAAAAACATTGTTAACAAAAATAATTCGGAACATCCTGTTGTCTTAAAAAATTTTATTAAAAATAAAGATCTTGTTACAATTCTCGCAACTGCATAATCTTTTTGTCGGGGTTCCTATTAAATTTTTTCGACCAGTGCTTTAAATAATCTTGCTAACGAGAAGTACACTGTACAGAAAATTATTAATTTTATTTTTTCGACCTAAACTTTCCAAAATTTCAGACACTGGCTTGTTAATTTTTTTTTCGAAACGGTCTAATGCGTTCCGAATTTCATTTATATGTTCTAATAGTTCGAGAGTAAATCGAAAATTTGGGCTGCTGGCAAAGTGCTTCGCCCTTAGTAAAAACTAGTTACCAGAGGACCAACAATTCTAAATTGAGGTTGAATACCGTATTCAGGTTCTGTGAGACCTGTATTTCTAAAGCTATTCCATTTCGAAAATTTGGGTTATATGGGTCAATATCAAACTTCGCTAAACTTAAGACTTTACTACAGCTTAAGGACGGGATAAAGTTTGTTTGATCAAAAGAGGCCCATTTTCAAGGTTTTTTTTTTATAACATATTGTTATTAAAGATTTATTTTGAAAATAAGTTTATTATAAAACAACGTTTTATAAGTCAACGTTTGAGAATATTTAAACAAAATTTTGGTACAAAAATATAAATTAACGGATTTATCGATGAAATAAAACAGAGCACTCTTACTGAGACACCCTTTATTATGCTAACGAGTAACTTTAGTTTTTCTCTCATGTGTTCTTAACTTCTCACTCAACTCTCTCTCTCTCTTTCTCTCTCTCTCTCTCTCTCAAAAATATATGCCCATTAGAAATTAGGACCTAATGAAACTAACAGAGGATAAACATAAATAATGGAAGATAGAAGATATTTCGAATTAGATGTCAGATTTTTAAACTTGTTGTTGGGTGATAGGGCGAACACTAGGTAAAAATGGAGCACTGAAACCGAATATATTGTCAGAATTGCAAAATTATTATAATTTATACCATAGGGTTGCCACCTAATAATATGTTTTTTAAGAGTTCAACACATTATCAGACATTTTATGGAGTTGCTGATTTCAAATTTGATGTCAGAATTTTAAAATTCAACACGGAGAATAGGGTTGCCAACAAAGCTTATTTTAATTTTTATGAATTCGGTGCTGAGGCGAGCACAAGGTAAACATGGGTCGCTTAATCTGAATGTCAGAATTTTAAAATTAAGTAATTTTTGTCTAACCTGTACTGTGATTCGAGTACACAATCCAGTGCTAAATATCAATTTGATGCCTTTTGCCACATTATATCACACCCACGTGCCTAACCTCGAACTTAGTTTGAATTTTATTTAATCATTTTTTCTGTAAAACGGAACTGTACAGATGTATTCGAATGTCACTGAAGTCACTTAAGCCGTTTAACCCTAAATCCATCCTCGGGGTACAATTGCATCCCAACTCAACTCAACAGCAACTAGAAGCAGAACAGCCGAGTACAAAGAGTACGCTCTCGTTTGCCATTGTCACTGACAGAAATTTAATTGTTTTCGCCTTTTTGGTTTATTTGATATTTTTTTTTTTATAAATAAAGACATTCATTTATTTAATGTGGATTTGAATTCAAACTTTTTTCATATAATTGCACTGGGGTACAGTTGTACCCCACAGACGGTTAACGTATTGTTTTACCATGGACAGATGTAGGGTTAAGGAGCCTTATTCTGGCGATTGGCAATTGTTAATTTATTGACAAGCGTAAAATAGCACATTTTGTAATGAATCAAAAAAGGCATCGGTAACAAAAAATGATTTAATAAATATTTTTAAACTTTCAACTCCATGTTAAACAAAATATATAAAATATGAACCTATCAATAAATTAACAATTGTCAACCACCAGAATTAGTCTTATAAAGGCAAAAAATAATATTTAATTAATAAAACTTGACTTCACTTGGAATCTTTATTTTTACTCTTCTAAGAACCTTTTTGAAAATATGCAATTAAAATTTAATTCCATTTTGTTGCACAAAATATAATGTTCTTCAAATCATCAATTTTCAATGAACATATTTGCGTGTAAAATCAAACATTTAAAGACGTGTTGAGGTATTTAAGTGTAAAATGTAAAGCATTGTTTTTAAAATGCGTGCTATTCGTTATAAAATATTTTTCTCTAGCAGTCATCAAAATTTATTTAAATAAATTTCAGATACATTTTTTTTGGTATTAGTCATATCATATCAGCCTTAAATAGCCATATTAAATAAAAAATAAAAACTTTAAATTTAACCAAGTGTTGCCATTTTTTTTAAGCTGAACCATAAAATTGTTGTGCCATCCAACTTTCCGGTAATTGTATACCTTAAAAAAGGACGCAACCTTTTTAGAAAATATATTTTTTTGCTCCATTTTAGTTTTTATCCGAAGCTTGTCAACATCAGCTTGATATGGATAGGGTTGCCAAAGTGAGGTTTTCCTAAAATTTGTTGCTTAATTTAATGGCTTCATTTTAGCACAATATATAAACACATAAATGTTGATGTTAAGCTTAAAGCACAGCAGAAATACTCAAATTGCACAAACACACATTGACACTTACACTCACACTCACACTTATACTCACTAGTACATGCCACTCAGTAGCACGTGTGGGTTGTTTGCCACTTTTTATTCACTTCAGAAAGGTTTATTTTTTTAACTGTAGTTTTTTTGACAGCTCAGCAGCAATTTTTGGCTGGCTTTCAGCAGCAAAACTGTGGTAATGCTCAAATAAAGGAAACTTAATTGAAGGACAGGAAAACTAATGAAGTCACAATTTTTTTTTTAAATTAGAATTTAAACCTTTTTTCTTATGGTTCGTGTTAAAAATACAAAAAATATGCTGCGATGGTTTTTATTGATTTTTTAAAAATCAGGTAGTTTTTGAGATTTTTTGGGCTCACCTCGAAGTAGAGCTGTAGACGATACATTTCCCTGCAATTCTTGCAATACCACTCGAGCTCTTCATTTCGTTGCATTTCACCCACTACCACTTGTGGCACATCTACGCAACGTCCATGAAAACGCCAAGCACAAGGCCCCGAGCATTGAATATAGGTCTCACTTGCGGCGAAATCTATCCAGCAGCGACGACAAAACATTTTTGGGTTTACTTTTTATTATTATTATTACTTGAAGAAGTTGCCACTCACGAAAGACAGCTGCTGCGTGCGCGCCACTGACAGCTTCTGCTTCAACTGAGTATCAGTCTAACATAGCCCAACACTTAAAAAGCAACACTTACTAGCTGCTGCTGCTGCTTTCAACGTCAGCAACGCAACTCCCTTGAGCACCATTAAAAATTATACGCACATACATATAAATATATATGAGCAATGAGTTTCCGCTTCCGTTAAACATTTAAAAACATTACCAGTTTTTATGTGATCTTGGCCTAAAGGCTGCTAACAGGACCATCATCAACGCACGTACAACACAAACATTTGCACAATTTTCCATTAGAATGAAAGGCAAAAAAGGCGAAGAAAAGCTTTTTAAAACATTTGACAACAAATGGCGTCGAACAAATGCCTGGCAACTCTATTCATTACGAGTGGCATAACTTCATAAATTTTTAACTAGGCAGTCAAGCCACCCGCCATAAGCAGCGATGCTGCTGCAATGCTGTTGCGGTTATCATTGCAAGATACCAACGTCTGTCTGCCTTGGCAGCTGGCCAAAGTGCAGCCAGTTCACGACAGAGCTGACGACATTGAGCGTTTAAAGATGCCACAAGCTTGAATGCATTCAAAGCATTCGCAGCAGCTGAGTTGAAGGGTGCAGCTGCCAAGCATAAATATAGTGTTTGACACACTTGCATGTGGCACAGCGCTACGCTTTGGGCCAATATAATAACCGCTGTTGCTGTTGCTGTTGTTGCTGCTGCCGCTCCGACTGCCAATAAAAGCGGCCACATTTAAAATTAATGAAAAAATCTTGTAACATGTTCGTGCCACAGTTGACGACGTTTCGACAGAAAGCGAAAAGAATCCTTAGAATTTTTTTTTTTCTGCAACCAAAGCAAGCCTCGGAGGAAAACCACGTTGAGTAAATTTGCTGAATGTTTGCTTCTGGACAAAGGTTGGCATAGCGAAGCAGGAACAGAGGTAAAAGTAGTGAGTGCAGAGAAAAAAAAAAAAGAAGAAAATAAAATAAACACACAAAATCCTTACGAAGCTTCTGACAAGTTTTGTTTATATATATTGTAAAAAGGATGGCTAAGCACAGCAGCAGCCTTGAGGCCAACTTGTCTCAAATAACGAAGAGCAAACAGATAAAAATTAAGTGAAAATATAAGACATGAGTTTGAAAGTAGTTTGTTAGTTTTAAGGTTTGCAGAGCTTGAGTAGCTGACATTTAGTAACAAAAGGACTAAATTTGCTATAATTTGAGCTTAAGAGCGAACATTTCATGTGTTGAATACATTTTTTTGACTACATGGAGATATTTAAAAATTTAAAATACATAAAAATATTTTTAAAAAATGTTTAAGAAAAATTCTGGTCGTGCGAATAATTCAATTTGTTGGGCTACTTGTTTGCAGAAGATGTTCTAAAAGTGCAGCGTGCAACTGCAGAATGAATTACCTCTGTGGGGTCAAATATGGTAATTAATGTGTACCATTGTTATATTGCAGCTATGTACTAGTTAGGCGGTACCCAAGTCAAGTTAGTGGCATTAAAACTTGCATTTGCCTCAAACACACTTAAACTTACGATGGAGGTTAGACGTTCCCAGGGTAATGTTCAAAAAAGTGATTTGGCTGAAGGGATGGGAACCAATATTTTTAGTTTCGCCTTCCAAAAGAACCATTTTTTAACAATTTGACTGCGGATGAAGCTTCGATTTTAGCCTTTCTTAATTCCACTCCGTTTGAATCTGAGGGATTTTTTTCCGTGTTATATAAAATATTGGTCATTCCAAGCCTAATGCAAGTCGTGATTGTCCTCATGGTCATATTTAAAACTTGATATTTCTCTTTGTTAGATCAAAACTGAGATGTGTACAAATTTTGTACTTCATTCATCCGCAGAAAATCAATGTTTTAAGACCGATTGAAAAATATTAAAATTTTTAAACTTATTAAAAATAAATATGCATAAAACTAAAATTTAAAAATTATAAATTTTTCCGGTTTATTTCACCTTCTTAACAATTTGACTACAGATGAAGCTACAGGCTTAGCCCTTTTAATTTCATCCTTTTTGAACCT
This sequence comes from Tetanocera ferruginea, assembly GCA_958299015.1. Lineage (NCBI taxonomy): Eukaryota > Metazoa > Arthropoda > Insecta > Diptera > Sciomyzidae > Tetanocera > Tetanocera ferruginea. The sequence continues at coordinate 134,410,634 of OY282643.1, forward strand.
GCGGAATTTTTTCAAAACCTGTTTAAGGTTTTGATAAATAAAAAATAAGGGGGACATGACATTGGCCGTTTTTTTAAATAGACTTTTTTTTATAATTTTGTATTTTAGTAAATATTCTTAAGATTCAAACAAAAAAAATTTCATGGAAAAAAATTTTCTACGGGCTCAAAAGTTACAGACGGATGAGTGAGAGCGCAGTTTTAATTTTCACCTTTTTTTTTCTTTGTTCACAAACTTTGAACGCGTTTATCTCGAAACCATGTTTTTCGTACTGATTGCGGCACTAGCGGGCTCATTTTTTAACGAAATTTTTTTTTGTTTCTATTTAGTAAACTTGATTCGCTATCGTATGACATGAGCTTTTTTAAAAATTTTTTTTTAATTTTTTTTATGAATTTTTATAGTCAGTATTTTTTTCGAAAAAAGACACTCAAATTTGGAACAACAACAAAAATTGAAAAAAATTTTTTATAAAAAGCTCCTGTCATACGATAACCAATTTTGTTAAGATTTAAAAAAATCATTTTATTCCAGATCAGACAATTTTTGCGACTCGCAGCGCTGCAACCACTAGTTTCGAGCTCTATAAAACCATGTTTGAGTAAAAAATATATCTTTTTGAATTTTTTTTCTTGTAATTTGTTCAATTCTCTACAATAATAAAACAAAATTTTGGAAAAATGTTTGTTTTTGACTGAGTTATGAATTTTTAAAAAAAGGTCTGTTTTCTCTGCCGCGAATGTCATGTCCCTCCTTAATAAAATTTATAAATCACATGCAAAATCTATTTTTGTAGAAGTAAAGAACTTCCAATGTCAACTGGCTGTCATACTGTTGAAGTGTCATCGACTTTTTTCAATACACAGTAGAATCTCGATTATCGCTTATCCAAATATCCGATTATCCGAACTTATTTTAACGATTTAGAAATGATTTGAAATTTTTCCAATCAAAATTTTTGTTATTATGTTTTTCATTATATTAAAAACTCGTAGTTTTTGTAGATCGTATTGTTTTAAATGAAGTATGTGAAACCCTTTCCACAATACAAAATTATTAAAATTATCCGGATCTTCGATAATACGGAATAGCCCTGGTTTTATTTGATTCGATTAATCGGAATTCTACTGTACTTTTGCAAATCACCATAAAGAGACTAACACTAGAACAACGCTTACAAATTGTGAAAGTTTATTTCCAATATTTTCTCTCTGTTTTCCAAACTAAGAAAAAATTTTTTTCTTCTTAGATTTTACTATTTTTTGACTTTAGTGTAATAGTGACAAAATCTGAAATTAAATATTCTTTTAGCGCAGGATATATCTGATATTTTAGTTTATATATTATGTTTGAACGATGAGTATTAAAGGCTGTAGGTATACCCTAAAGTATTGGTCAAAAACGTTTCATGGCCTCGAAAAAATTTGTTAAAACCCATAAAAATCGCGCTGTCAGACGTAATTCTACGGTAAATCATTGTTTGCTGCAGTTTGCATGCCGAATTCGTCATCATCCTGTTTGTATTTCAAATCTAAACCGGTGCACACATTATCGTCAATGGTGAACACTACTGGCAAATGATTCGTGATATTTTATTCCTCATGACATTGCAATTTTTTTGGAGGAGAGCTGGATCCTATTAGAAGGCGCAACATGCCATACAGCGCGTGAAGTCATTACTTTGTTGAGTCAAATGTTTGGTGACCGAATCATCTCAAGAAATTGGCCTGTGAATTGAAAATCTTCCTTGTGTAATTTGATACCCTTGGACTACTTTTTGTGGAAGTACGTCAAAACTCTGATCTATGCTTATAAACGTGCAACGATTATAAGAAGAGTACTTGACATAAGTAATGATGAATTTCACAAAGTAAACGTAAAGAAAATAAAAACAATTTTGGGCAAGAATGATTTCCCAAAGAAAACAACAGAGGATTTAATTAAGAACTACAAGAAGGGAAAATTTAAAAAAACAAAGGAACACAGAAACAAACATGTATAAATCGATGACATATATCCCAGGTTTTTCAGAACGTTTTTTAAAATCTGACATATATGACAAGCAGAAAATTCAAATTGCGATTAAGACGAACAATACAGTACAACAACTATATAGCAATATAAAGACGAAAATAAACAAACTAGACAAAGCGAACGTAATATACAAGATAACTTGTAAAGGAGACGGGTCCCACGTATGTGACCAGGCATATGTGGGGACAACAAAAAACAAACTTCGGACAAGGATATCTGCTCACAAATCGAACCAAAAAGCCCATTCAAGACCAGTTGAGCAAAAAACAGCATTAGCGGCACACTGCGAAAAACTAAAATATACACCTGACTTTGACAATGTGAAGATCCTGCAACAAGAGGCCAATTATAATAGAAGGTACACACTGGAAATGCTACATATTATAAATGTACCTCCAGAGAAAAGACTAAACTTCAAAACAGACACGGACAAATGCGCTCACATATACAGACGATGTGTGGAAAACCAAAGGAAAACCGACGACGAGAGGAGATAATCTGTTTTAGTCTACAGTGTTTAAATGTTTGGATTAGTCATGTTTATATTCTTTATTCTAATTGTTTGTAAAAGTGTTTAAAAATATTTGTATCTAAATGTAAACTAATAATAATATTTTAAATATAAGTTCAAAATTGTTAAAGTGTTGTGAATATTTTTGTTAATATTATTGTATATATTTTAGTAACCCTGAAGATGACTTCCGATGAAAGTCGAAATATTGATTGAAATATAAAATCAAATTAGTTTATAATAAAAACTGATATTTTTATATAAAAACAAAACGGACCTAAAGCCTGAACAACGTACAAAAAAACCACAAACTAAGTCAAAGGACGATAAAATAAAGTAACAACTTTATTAAATATTGTTATTTTTGGCTTCTTAGTTAAAAATTTTCAGTGAAAGCTATTCCCGCAAAACTTTGTTAAGTCAGACTTGTTCATAAATATTATTTAAAAAATATTACTTTATTCATTACAACATTTCTGCACCACATGCAATATGAAAAAAAATCATAGAAAATTACAACTTGCTCAAACTCTTACCCAAACTCACATGCACATTACATAACAACATTATTTTGCTGTCCTGTGTAATTTCATAATCTAACCACTCAATCGATTTTTAGCGATAACAACAATTTAAATCACATAAAAGCCACCTGAGTGAACTATAGATAGTGTATAAAAAAAAACAAAAAAAAACAAAACATACAACTACTAGCTGATTTTTGGCAAAGACCAACTCGACTATCGCCACTATAACATAAAACATGCTGGCCGTTATTTGGTGAACTCCAATAAGCAAAATTGTTAAGTTCTAAGCTCTTGGCTGTTGGCCAGAAATTGTTTTAGTTTACTTGTTTTTCATGTGCTGTTGGAGTGTGTAGAGTGAGTCATGTTAATGAGTAGAAAAAGTTTATTTTATAAGCTATTTATATTAAAAGCTTACTCTACAAACTTTATTAATATTAGCAGACAGCAAGTCAGAGAGCAATAATTGTTGTGTAGTCTTTATAAACTGCATGGAAAGAGTGTTCTTTAACGTTTACTAGGAGTCACTTTTTACCATAAGTTTAAAAAAAATTCATTTAAGTTTTATAAAATCAAAATCATAGTGCTAGCTAGTAACCAAAGATTTTATCTGAAATGTCATATTTCGGCTGTCAAAGAGGTTCAAGAGCTACCATTAAGACCAGAAAAAAACAACGTTTTGTGTTGGTCAAATCATTGGATTATATTTTTGCAAAAATGGAACAAGTTGTCAATGACACACGATATCGCGCCATGTTAACGAACTTATGCTGCCTGAAATTGAAGCTGTGTATTTCGATGACAAGTTGCGTCTTTATTCATCCTTTAAACCTATGCTTGGCATCGTTGATCAATTGTTATGACACTTCTAGGCTTTTTTCTTTGGTCTTAGTAAGATACATAGTAGGATTACGGTAATGGAATAAAACATTAATTGTGTCATTTTTCAATATCATTTAAAATGCTCGAAGACAACATCGAAAACTGAAACTTTAGAATGAACGACGTTAGCCGCAGTCATGATTTAATAATTTATAAGGTTGTTCCTATATTCGACGTCTTCTCCACGGCCGGCCCGAGATTTTGTGGTACCCTAGTCCAAGGGTTTAAATTGCGCCCCAAATTTCTTTAACGCGCTCCGAAATTTTCAACTTTATTTGGAGGAAACAATTAAGCATAAAAGTAATTTTTAACTATTTGTAATGCAAAGTTCATCTAAATAAGTTGAATAAACTTACTTTAATGTAGAAACTTTAGACTTAAAAGTAAAAATAAGCAAAAAAATATGAAATAATCAACTATTTTAGAAGAATAATTAAAATGTTTGATCAAATTATTCAACGAAAAGGTTGAAACATTCAACTACAAAGTACAACAACGAAAATTTTAAGCGAAAAAATTGAAAAATTCAACAAAAAGGCTGACCTTTTCAACTCAACAAGTTGAAAAATTTAACAAAAAGGCTTTCTCAACGTTAGTATCTAAACAATTCGACTAGAAGGCCAATTCTACAACCGAAAAAATTTAAAAATTTAAATAAAAGTTGACTTTTTGAACCCTAAAAGTCGCGAAATTCAACAGAAAGGCTGTTTTTTATATTCTTTTAAGTTAAAAAATTGAAATAAAATTTGGTGCAGAATATTTTCAACACTATCCTTAATACAAAAAACGCGAACAATTGATAATTTCAAATATTTTATTTTTATTGATACAAAATTATATTTGATAGAAAATTTCGTCATTCAATATGTGATAAACAAGCATTTTCAATTAATTTTCAAGCTATAAATATGATAATTTGAACTTTAATAGTTGAAGAAGCTAAATTCGCCTCTTAGGTTTATATACTTATTCAACTCAGCAATGACTAAAAACTTTGCCAAAATTGTTGAAAAAATTTACTAAAAAAGTTGAAAAATTCGTTCCCTAAAGTTCTAATAAGATTTCAACTTATTAAAGTTTATTATACTTTTTAAAATTTGACATAAAAAGTTGAAAAATTAGTCCTTTTCGTTTAAATAATTTCAAAATCCAAAAAAAATGGAAATACTTCAAATAGATTCGAATAGACGAAAAATGTAACTTAAACGTTGAAAAAAATCGTCTTTTAGGTTCAAATTTCAAATATATATTTATTTCAACCAATGAAAGGTTAAAAATTTGAAATTTAAAATTGAAAGTATAAGTTTATATAGGAATTTGTAATTAATTTTACATAGGATTTGGTTTCAACCAAAAAAATTTCATTGAGGTTGAACATTTAGACTTGAATTTTTAACCGATAGCGTGGTGTGTCCACAAATAAATAAGTTGTGATGAGTCCACAAATAAATATATTTTTTATAATTTTAATTTATTTTTAAGTTTATTGTATAAACGAACTTCCTTGATGAATACAATTTTCATAATATATATTTTTTTTTAATAATTATTTTTTTGATAAATAGAAATTGAAATCAACAAAAAAATATTTTTTAAATTCAAATTTTTTAAATTAAAGTATTTTATATGTATGTATGTGTGTTGTGTGTATGTGATATGAAGACACCACATATGTATGACGCCCCTATCTGCATGCGCCCAGAGCCCGGGCCTTATTGGCTTGGCTCTAGGGCCGGCCCTGGCCTTCACATTAAAATGAAGATTGATATCTTTAATTGAAGAGGATATTTCTTAGTACAATATATCTTAAGATATGGGCATTTCCACAGAAAGGTCTACCGGGACCGAAAAAAAAAATTGTTAAATAAACAAATAATTTTTTTGTTATTATTTAAAAAAAATGCTTGAATTTTTATAATTTACTGCATTTACAACTAATTTCAGTTTTTATTCTGAGAAAATTGGCCTGATATCTGAGAAATATGTTTTTCTTGCTTTTAGCTGCTTTTAAGGCCTTTTTCTCTTTAGTATTTTTCGTTTATTTATCAACGTTATGTTTGCACTCTTCTTATAAAATTCATCTATAAACTACATATATAAAATAAAAAATAAAAAGATACCAAACAAAGCACGATTTACGGTAAATTTTTTATATTGCTTTAACTACTATTCGAATGTCGCGTTCTTGTACCTAAATCATCATATGTTATCACAACTTCGTGATCGTTCTTAGCAAGTGTCTGAAAATTATAACTTAAATCAAATTTGGTCGCCTTACTATAAAAAAAAGTTACTGCAGGTAAAAATCATACTAAACATTTATTATTGATCATCAAAATGTGTCGCGTTCGCGATCATGCGTCGTATTTTTAATACACTTTGTATGGGAAAGTATGGAAAGGTTTCATTCGATTTTTCTAAATTTTTTGCACAGTGTTAATAGTTCAAATTAAAGCTCATGAGCTAATTCTCAAGTCATTGGATTGATTTTTAGTAGATTTTTAAGAAATTTTCCAATTTGAGAACGTCAATTTGTATGGGAGGTATACGTGGTTTTCATCCTATTGGGTTTATTTTCGAACATGATCTTTATTTTTACGATATAAGCTTAAATATCGAATTTCATTATTATAACTTAATAATAACGGCTGTAATCATGTCAAAAGATGGGGGGACATACAAAAACAGGGATGCCATGGTTAAAACAACTTAGAAGGTGATACTGCAGTATAATATATGCACTTTTATATATCTGCCACTCCTCTTTGTGGGCGTAAAAAAGTCTTCATAAAGTAAATAACCACATACGTAGGACTGGTGGTGTTACAAAGAAATATAATATTTTTTCTCACTAGCCTCTTTTGTATTTTTTTTTTTTTTTAAATATTACTAATATAAAACTCACAAATAATATTTACGATGTTTTTGGTAGGTAATGAAATATTTAGCTGAAATTACTTTAACTAATTCTTATTAAAAACGTGATGAGAAAAAATGTCGCGTGCTAGATGTCGCGTTCGCGATCAGGCTTAAGCTCAATAAAAAAAAAACTAATGGAAATATGTCAAAATGACAAATATTTCTTGAAAGCCACATTCATTTTATTTAATTTGCAATTAACCGCTTTAAAATATTATGTTACGTTTCGCAGATATTTGCATTTTTCTAGATGTAGTCGAAAACGAGTTCCATTTTTTGTCGCGTTCGCGATGCCATGTTTATTGCTAATATTTTGGAAACATAAAATCTAGAGAACCTAACTTTTTTTTCTAAATATAGTGCTAATAAAATGCTATCTAAAACTTGAAAAAAAATAAAATTTGTTTTGAGTTTTCTTTATTATTTTGCTCCTCAAAGGCGTACGAATGTCGCGTTCGCGACTATGGAAATGCCCATATTTCAATCACTACATTTTCTGCTACTTATTTAAGGCAGAACCAAGTTATGCGTAAGCAAACAAAAGTTCGTCTGCGTTCATAAGTAGTAAACGCCGATTCAGACAGGTTGAAATCTTTGTGAACAAACTAGATGCAAATATCTATCTATCTCGATTGTTCACACTGCCTGTCTACCTGCCGTCTGAGTCGGCATTCACTATGAACGTGGCCTTAGAGAGTAAAAGAACGTACGTACTTGCTCAGCAATATATTAAGTCGCTCAAGTTCTGCGTAAGCAATTTTTCGCTCAGTTTCTCAATTTTCGTTTACTTTTCAAACTTTGAGAGAGAGCGCTCTACACCGTATATTGCTAAGCAGAAAGGATTGCAACCTGTTTAATAAATAATTTAAATTTTGATTTTGATCACTTATGTATCGAAATTGTATTAAAAATTAGTTAAAAATATATGTTTTAGACAGTATTTATTTATTAAGCGAGGTTCGTATTGAAATTGGCCGCTATTTTTTATCATAAAGCATGGATGAATTTACAAACTTCAAGAAAATATTTTTTTGTAATTTTAATTGGCAATCTTTTTCGACAAAAACCTTCTTTTTTTTTTGTCTGTCATTTCTTTAGAATCGATTTATATTGAAATTTTTTTTCATGCTTACTTTGTTTTTAATTTAATATGGAAAAGTGTGCTTTTGAACTTTTGTATACTTTTCATTGACTTCTCTCTGAAACTTTTGTATGATTACGTATAACTCATGATATAATTACTCCTAGGTAGTATTGACGTTTCTGTTGGAAACGGACTTTTGTCAAAAAATATAACAAGAAAGAGAGCGCTCACAATCCGCCATGTCATACAATTAATTTTCACTGGTCACATTCAGCGTACCCAACAGTTGCCAACTGTTAAGTCAAAACTTGATGCACATAAATATGAAGTTGCGCATTAAAATGCATTTAAAGATAGAAAATTTGTAATTTGTCGGTAAAATTTCCATTCGTATTTGATATAAAGCTTGATATTTCATAAACTTGACAATTTTTCTGAAACTTCAATACCGATAATAGCGCTCCCCGATGTGTTGCTGTCCCAACAGTTGACACAGCTGAATGTGGCCAACGAATATAACAACGAACAGCTGTTTTTGACAAGAGTTCGTTTACTTGTAGCTGAGAGAATCAACATTTGTCAACACTACCTGGTAAAATTATTCTATCATGCGTATAACTTATTTGAGCGTTTACTATGAAGCAACCATCAGATGATTCAGCGTCTTCACAGATTTTCACGAATTTATTGCCTTAGTATGTTCAATAGAAGCAATGCATGCTTATTTATTTTTTTTCTTCGAAACAATAAAATATTGAAAACACATACTTTTTATAAAAAAAACACAACAAAACACTGAAACATACATTTTTTTTTTTTTTTTGGAGACCACAAAACCCTGGATGTCATTAATTTTTGAGAGAAAACATGTTTTTGTTTACAAAAAATAAGAATATGTCAAATTGTGGGATAACCTTAAAAATTATTGAGTCATGGCCGCAGTTATGTCCAACATTTGAAAATTATCATTCAAAAATAAATTTCAAGAATAGTTGCTGTGGCATTTAGATCAACAAGTATTGAAATTTAGAAACCTTATTGAAAATATTTAAGGTAGTATGCAGGAAATGCTAGCTTTTGGCTTTATAATGGATGAATAGGACTTTTGCTCAAAACTAGGTCTCAAAGTTATTTATTATTTTCACCTCTCCGTATGAACTTTCTGACTGTGCCACTTATGTGGTATTTTATGTAATTTTCTTAATTTCTATTTGTATGTTTTTTCATTAAACTCTCATTAACACCAATTAAAGCCAAATAAAAATAGCAACAAATTTAGCGGCTTAGCTTTGAGGCTTACCTACACAATACATTCTTATGGCACAGCTGCGCCCTTCAAAAGGGTCAAAATAAAATATTGACATTTAACTGATTGATTGACTTCCTGCCACGACAATCTTGGCTTACGGCCAGTTGGTTAACCCTTAATTAAGCAGAGGTCTATGCAACACCCACACATAAGAAAAACACACACGCATACGAACCGCCTTCAGTACCAAAGTCAATACCAAAGTAATTACAAATCATTTCCGTTTACAAATTCACATGTTTTGCGGCTAAAACGGAAATATATAAGCGTTTATAGCGTTGCCAGCTGTAATTGATTTGTTGTGTCTTGATGTGTGCCTTCAACCAAAGCAAGAACGTGCACGCAAGCTTCGTCCCCCACCCCATACGTGTCTTAACACCCATTCTTCCGGCAGATGGTGTGAAAAGCTAGAAAAAAGTTGCATAAAATAAAATGGCAAAAAATAATTAATGTGCTGTCCAAATATGTACCAAAGCAAGCAAGCAGTGGAAAGGCAAAGTAACGGTTTTTGTCTCTTTTTAATAATAAAAGCAGGAGAAACAATAAATTGCAGAAGCAGCAGCAAAGCAAATAAAATATGCGTTCATTTGAACGGAGTTGTCAGATAGACAGCAAAAAGAAAAGCTCCAAAAAGTAGCAGTTAGACTGAAGCATGGTCCGACTTTTCTAATTACAGTCGTTTTTTTATATCAAATGTTAATGAAAATCATTCAGCCATTCAAACAGCTTCAATGCACGTTAGTAAAAAAAACCTCAGCTGTGGAAAAAAACAAACACATATTTTTCAGAACAAAAATGTCGAAGCTAGTCATCTAGCCTTAATTAAAATCATTTGCCCCCCCCTCCTTGAAAAGAAATGAGCAGTGAACAGCCACATAATAGCCCTGCCTTGCATTCAGAGTACAGGTGGACATCATTCTGTTGTCGAGACGAGAGCTAAAAATCACAATTGAAGAAATTGAAGGGACTCATGGCTTTTGTTATTGTTGTTGTTGTTATTATAGTCATGTTCAATAGTTGCGTAGAAAAAAAAAAACCAACTCAAAAGTTCTTTGATTGTCGTTAGCTTTTTCACTCTTCGCTGCACTGAATTCTTCACCCTGATTCAGCAGGCAATGAGCTGTGTTTAGCTTGTCGATAATGCGCTGCTTTAAATATATACAAAGCCAAGCATAGCCATGTCAGAAAATGGGAAACAGTTCAAGTGCAATTAGCAGACAAGGCAGACAATGAAAAAGAAAAAAAAAAAAAACACCCAATGTGACCTCCAACCTGCGCCAACTGCTTGTTGCAGTCATTTATTGTAGACATTATTATTGTAGAGTTGGAGAAGGTATGCTTATTACAATAAAAATCAATTTTAAACAACTTATTCTTGTGCTGCTTGCTTAAAAGCGGCTACAACAAAGCCAACAAAAGCAACATCTAAGAAAATAGCATAAAAAAAAGAAAGTGAATCACTTGAAAAGCAAATCGAGCGGAAACGTTGTACATTTTATTCTAAACATGGCGGCATAACATGCAATGTAAATAAACGCACTTCAGTTCTAACAACAAGGGGGGGGGGAGGAAAGGAGGCAGGGGTAAAAACCACCTGCAGTTTGTTTTTGGCCAGCGTACAGCTTCATCTCTGCTCAAAGCAGCTCTCAAAGAACTTCAATTAAGCTAAAAACTCAATAAAAGTTGTTGTAAATGTTGGCTTAAGATTTGTTGGCGGAGCAAGTTGTTGTTGTTGTTAGTCTTAGCCAATGCCATTTGGTCACGCAGATTGTGCTTGTTTCTGCCCCCAAAAAACTTTAAGCTCATTTTTGCTTTTTAAAGTGTTCAAGTTAATGTTTTGTGTGCAAATTACGCAAAATTGCCGGAAGGAAGTCATTACATAAGGGCTGATGTATGTATGTGTATGAGAGAGGGGTGTGCAAAAGTTCAAGTGTGTGAGTGTGGGAAAGCAATAAATGTCAATGTTTATGAGCTTGTACATGTAAAGTTTTAGCGTTGCCAGATTTTTACTTTTTATAAGTTATGCTTATGTAAGCGAGCAATAAAAGTTTTGCGGTCACAACAAGATAACACCATAACTAAAAGCGGCTAAAGAGCACAACAAGAAGTAGCAGCAGACAAGTAGAAGAAGATGTAAAAAGAACGGGGAGAGTAAAGAAGAAGTGTAGGTGGAAAAAAGCTGATATAACAAGCCCAAAATAACAGCGGCATATCTCAATTAATTGCCAAAAAAAAAAACTTTTCATATTAGATCATAAATTGATGACGATGTTGAACAACAACAACAAAGTTTAACTTTAGCACCGCTATTTAAAATGTTCTTAAATTAATCCTTGGCAATTTAACGATCATTTGAGACAATTTTGCCATCATCAAAATTAACAGCTTAGTTATACAAATTAGCAGTGCGAATAATGATGAGCGAAGAAGCTATTTAGAAGAAAAAGTTTGCAACAAACGTGACAAAAGTTAAGCAAATTAAGTTTCTACTTAAAAGCTTGAACTTTGACAGTTCAAATAGCAAAGTTTCAACAAACAAAAAAAAAATGTGTGAATTAAAACACGAGAGAAAAATTAAAATGACCAAAATGTTGTGGAAAAGTCTTAAATAACCGAAATTAAAAAAAAAACTTAAATTAAAAAAAAAACAAAAGCCTTAAAATATTTATTAAAATTTTAAAAATGTTTAAAAAGAATAAAACTGACAAAATTAGAGTAACTTCGGGTATTGTGATATGGTCGGGTAATGTGATATACCACACATTTTGTTAAATACACAATTTTCGACAAGAATAAACACGTGAACATAACATAACAACAGAAAAAGAAACGTTCGCAGCTTAATTCGCACTCTCATTCGCTACCTTCGCTTTAATTATTGTGAAATTGTCTTATTGGTGTCGTCGATATTTATACCCCCACGCGTACTGCGTAAGGGGTATATTAATTTTGTCACGAAGTGTGTAACGCCCAGAAGGAGGCGTGGTAGGTATAGAAAAGTATGTATATTTTTGATCAGCATCACCACCCGAGTTGATTTAGCCATGTCCGTCTGTCTGTCCGTCTGTCCGTCTGTCTGTCTGTCGACAGGATTACAGCCGTAATTTTCAAGCTATCGTAATGAAACTTCATATTTAAGTTTTTTTTTAAAAAGCGAAGATCAAGTTCGAGAATGGGCTAGATCGGATGAAAACCACGCCCACCTCCCATACAACCTCAATAATGAAAACTCTATAAAGAAGCTAATATTTAACCTACAATACTGAAATTCGGTATTTGTGTATTCTATGTCAAAACTGAGGTGTGTCAAAATGGGCGTTATCCACCCACTAACACGCCCACCTCCCATACAACCCCAAAATTGAAAACTATATAAAAAGACTTCTGTGGAAGCTAAATACACAAAATTAGGTATTTATTCATTTTATATTAAAACTAAGGTGTGTAAGAAAAATGGGTGTCATCCACCAACGAACACGCCCACCTCCCATATAACCCCAAAATTGAAAACTATATAAATAGGGTTTTATCAAAGCTACAATAGTAAAATTTGATATTTATTCATTTTATGTCAAAACTAAAGTGTCTTAGAAAAATGGGCGTCATCCACCTACTAACACGCCCTCCTCCCATACAAAACTAAAATTGAAATCTTTATAAAGAGGCTTCTGTCGAAGCTACAAAAATAAAATTAGGTATTAATTCATTTTATATCAAAAATAAGACGTATTAGAAAAATGGGCGTCATCCATTCACGAACACGCCCACCTCCCATACAACCCCAGATTGAAAACTTTATAAAAAGGCACATCTTTAAGATTGTTTTACACTTACGAATCAGCCGTGGGGGTATTTTAGCTTCGGCCAAGTCGAAGATATACCTTACTAGTTTTTTTTTGAGTGCGCTTTGCGAGTGAATTACAATAAATAGAGCGGAATTGTATCCTGAAAGAGATAAATGTGTTAGAGTTTGAATTAAGGGGGGACATGAGATTGGCCGTTTTTTTAAATCGATAAAAATTTTGTTTTTCAGTAAATATTCTTAAGATTCTAAAAAATTTCATGAAAAAAGTTTTGCGGGTTCAAAAGTTACAGCCGGATGAGTGAGAGCGCATTTTTAATTTTCACCTTTAATTTCTTTTTTCCAGGGACCGAAAATAACTGTTATTTTACAATTTTTAAATGAAAAAGACACAATGAAAAAATTGTCGAAGGACTTTTTCAAATATACCATTATGATACAAATGGACTCAGCTCCACGAATATTAAGTGCCCTCTAAATTTTCGATTGATTCTATAAAAGCTGATTCTATAAAAATTAACTGTTATTTTTTGCCTTTTATTTTTTCGGACAAAAATAACGGTTATTTTTTACTTTTATTTTATCGGTCAAAAATAACAGTTATTTTGTGACTAATTTTTTCGGTCAAAAATATCAGGCACTTTGTATTTTTATAAAGTCCGTTTGACGAATTAAAAAATTATTGATACCATATGTAAATTGTGCGCACCAACGATACGAAAATAATGGTTCTTAAGTCAGTAAAACAGCCTTTGAAAAAACAGAAATTGCCTGATATTTTTGACCGAAAAAATAAAAAGCAGAAAATAACTATTATTTTTGACCGATAAAATAAAAGTCAAAAGTAACTTTTATAATTGTCCGAAAAAATATAAGGCACACAATAACTTTTATTTTTGTCGGAAAAAATTAAAGTAAAAAAATAACAGTTAATATGTGACTTTTTCGATAAAAACCATTACCGGTACGGTCCCTGCTTTTTTCACAAACTTGAACGCGTTTATCTCGAAAGCATGTTTTTCGTACTGGTTGCGGAACTAGCGGGTTCATTTTTTGACGAAAAATTGTTTTTTTTTTTATTTTTTTAAACTTGATTTGCTATCGTCTGATACGAATTTTTTGTTTTTAAATTTTATTTTTTATGAATTTTCTAAGTCAATTTTTTTTCGAAAAAACACTCTTTCAAATTTGGAACATCACCAAAAATTGAAAAAAAATTTAAAAAAAAGCTCCTATCATACGATAAACAATTTTGTTAAGATTTAAAATAGTAAATTTTTTCCAGATATATATGACGAGGCCCCGTTTTTTTCTTTGCCGCCAGTTCGGAGCTCTATAAAACCATGTTGGAGTGAAAAATATATTTTTTAAAATTTATTTAAATTTTCTTGTAATTTGTTAATTTTTCTACAAAAATAAAAAAAAAATTTTGGAAAAATGTTTGTTTTTGACTGAGTTATGAATGTTTAAAAAAAGGTCTGTTTTCTCTGCCGCCAGTTCGGAGCTCTATAAAACCATGTTGGAGTGAAAAATATATTTTTTAAAATTTATTTAAATTTTCTTGTAATTTGTTAATTTTTCTACAAAAATAAAAAAAAAATTTTGGAAAAATGTTTGTTTTTGACTGAGTTATGAATGTTTAAAAAAAGGTCTGTTTTCTCTGCCGCGAATGTTATGTCCCTCCTTAAAGTTTTGTACACGTAGGTTGTTATGTTCGAGCTACACTTGCTAAAAAATGTATATCTTCGTAAGTTTAACTCGGATCGACTTCAAATTTAGACACAATATTTCTAAGATGTTGTGCATTCATATAAAAAATATTTGAAACCTTACCCCGCTTTTAAAGAATAACCACCAAAGCAGGCTTCACAGGTCATAGAAGAATTCTGTACTAAAAAATATAAATAATGTTTACGTCTATAAAAAATCAATATGCATTTTTTTCACTTCTCATGTGTACTTGTACATAAGCTCCAAGTAATTATACATGGCTTAAATGTATTCAACATACAAGAATAAATTATGTCAACGTTTAAAAAAGTTCTATCGCAGCTGTCGTACACAAAATTTCTGAACGCAAACACTGCCTACAAGAATTTATTTACGGGTTAAGCGTATTGTGTGCATGACTGTGTAAAGAGTGCTACTAAAATTGTATAAAAAGATCATTAACTCTTGTATAGCGACAAGGAACAATATCATATCATGTGTGTGGCATGCCAGCTCATGGCCAACAAAACGGGCAAAAATAATTACAAGACACGAATTACAAGAATCACTAAAACTCGAACTTGTAAAGACTATTCAAAACTGGTTTTGTGCTCTGTTCATGAGCTGAGTGCACTCATATATAAGTCTGTTTAAAGCATTGTCTTGTTCATGCAACTGTACATGACTTCAGTCCGATCTTACGATAGATCATGAATGACCACACTATATATTGGACACACTATAAATTTGAACATGGATTATATGAATATCGTTCACTAAACTCATAAAGTAGTTCACGTTTTTCGTGTATAAGTACATGAGATTTATGCATTTTTATCACTTCACTCGTGAACTGTTCTTGTTCTCCTCGTATTTGTGCATGAATTTAAGAAATTTCATTAATAAAATTATGAATGATTGGTGCTTTTTTGATTGAATTTATGAAATTTTTGTTATTGGTTTATGTATCTTTTGCAAAAACTTTATGAACGTTAAGCACTAGGCTTATGAAATATTCACGTTTTCTTGTTTTTTTTGTGTTTATGTGAATATTTATATTAAATACTTCATGTGACTTATGTTATTGGTTACGGGACCAAAGTTCATGCATATGATTTATGGAAGATCATGTATAAAAACATAATTATTGCTTACTTTCTGGTTCAGTGTGATAAGTCATTAAAGTGGCCAACAAAATAGTCTGTCCCTAGGTAGGAAACTTTGAGTTTATCTTATGTAAAAATAATTTTGTTTATAATGAACAATTGATTCACATCAGGAATTGTTAAACAGAAAAAGACAATTTTCAGCTTTCCACATACATTATATTTCGATCGATAAGTTCAAAACTACCAACAGATTTTATTCTAAAGTCTAGTACTCTGTTCGTTTGCGTGAAATTTTCACGCAACATTAATTTTTTTGTTGCGTGAAAACTGTGAAAACTATGACATATATTTTATTGCGAAGAAATTGAAAAATTCGAGAAAGTCATGCTTTTTTTTTCAAAATAGAAAAAAATAAATATATAAAAACAAAAAAAATTTTCGACAACTGTCACTTTTCACTTCAAAATAAATAGGCAGTTCAATTAAATTGTCGTGAAAAAATGTTGCAAGAGAAATGTTGCGAGTATTTTTCACAGCGGAAGAGAGTACAACTTTGAGGAACATGTTATGAAAAATTTCACACATATTTCACAGCTATAGTTTTTTATATACAGATTTTAGTGAAATTCCACATGAAACTAAACAGAGTACTCGGCTTTATTTCTTAAAAAAAAGAAAAATAAATTTATATAAAGAAAAAATTTTCGACAACTGTCACTTTTCACTTCAAAATAAATAGGCAGTTCAATTAAACTGTCGTGAAAAAATGTTGCAAGAAAAATGTTGCGAGTATTTTTCACAGCGGAACAGAGTACAACTTTGACGAACATGTAGTAAAAATGTTCACGCATATATCACAACTATAGTTTTTTTATGAAAATTTGATCGAAATTTCACATGAAACTTAACAGAGTACTCGGCTTTACTGCACAAAATATAGAAAAATAAATTTATAAAAACAACAAATTTTCGACAACTGTCACTTTTCACTTCAAAATAAAAAGGCAATTCAATTAAATTTTCGTGAAAAAGTATTGCAACAGAAATGTTGCAAGTATTTTTCACAGCGGAACAGAGTACTGTTTTGACGAACATGTTACGAAAAATTTTACACATATCTCACAACTATAGTTTTTTCTATGTAGATTTTAGTGAAATTTCACATGAAACTGAACAGAGTACTAGGCTTAAGGGTCATATATTAAGTTTGTAAAGATGAAATATTTTTTTAAAAATATTTTTGATCAATTTATGACCTAAAATCCTGTCATAATGTGTACTAAATACGCTGCTTAACATGGGAAACAATGTTTATATTTTGTCTGCTCTTGAAATTTTTGTCGCCATCTTTTGCAAAACATCAAACCTATTTGAATTCCAAAAAAATACTTAACATGCTTCAGATCTTTAACATCTCTGCTGAATGGAAAACATTGCAGCCTCTTATTACTTTGAAAAAAAAAAACAGAATACACAGAACACACTAGCATCCACTGACTTTGATGCTGCCAATTTTTGAATTCCTTTTTTCCACCTGCATCGTGCTGCGAACAGACAATATCGGCCGCCACAACTACAGCTAGAGTTACAGACAGCGGTACAGACATTGCTTCAAATTCGCTACACGTTGACGTCTGTCGCTTGCAAACTGTGACTAAAATGCGTAATTTTTGCTCCCTTGCGGTGCCGTGAGCAGCAACTTGTCTCGCACGCTTCACATGGCAATTCTTTGTGTATCCTTTTTTTTTTAATATTTGTTGCTATATTGTTGTAATCCTCGCCTGTGTGTTGCGTTGTTTGTTGGCTTTTAACGCTTACATACGTGGTTGTCGTTGCTGCTTTTGTTGTTGCATAAATTGAAATTTCCTTCTGGCAAAGATTTATGTTGGTAGTTTTATTTATGTCTGCCCCTTTGCGGCGCATTTAAAATGTTTCGATTTAAAATTTGAGCATTTTTAAAATTTTAAATTTTAGCCATTTTAGCGTAAAGTTGAAATCATCACAGTGCTAAATAATCAAAATTTTAAAAGGATAATATTCTTCAAAAATTTGTTGTTAAGCAGTTTTGCCAAAAATATGCCAAAAATTTAATTTTACTGTTATAAAAAATTAAAAAGTTATATGCAACTATGTGCTTTACGATTCACCCCCAATAAGCACGTTATTTTCAAAAACTTTTGATATTTTTTGTTTCGCAGTTTCGCTGAAAATATTTCAAAAATTTCATTTTATTGTAATAAAAAGTTGTTGATTTTTTTATATGAACTCCTTGCAGCCCATTAAAAGCTTCAAAAGGACACTTGAACAAGAGGACAAGCGCAGCTCGGCAGCAGCGCATTGCAAATTCTAAGGGACAGCTGAATTGTTGTTGGTGTTTTTGTTGTTTTTGTGCTTGTTCGACATAAATTTTAATTAAATATTTTGTAAAAAAAATATTTGAAAGAAAAAACAAAAACAACTAAACAAAAAGTTGTTTGAAATCCTGCTGCGTTGTAGGCACAGCTCAGCTGGGTACGCGGTTGAGTTGCTACGTCCACGCTGCTGTGGATTTTGTTGTTTTTTGGTTATATATCCCTTGTGGTAGTAGCAAAGCTTTATGATTTTCTTTTTCTTTTTTTTTTGTGTCTAAATGTATGCAGCATATTTGAGTTTCTTACATTTTGTTGCATAATTTAAGGGTGTTTTTGTATAAATTGCGGCTACACTCTGTTTGCCTTACAATTACGACTACAACGTTACGTCGTCAGCAATGTCAATGTTACATGTAACGCTAGACACCCTTTTGTGGCAGAGGATGCGGCAGCTAAACAAATAGAAGTGATACGCGCGTAAATAATTCAAAATTTATTGGATTAGGTAGATTTTTATTGATGTTTGGGTTGAAAACTGAGAAGTTGATTGCTTAAGCAAGAATGTCCTGTAAATGACGTTGGCAAATGTAAAGGCCTGCTGATGTGAGTGTATATGTGTGCGGTTCAATGAGTGTATCGTATGTCACAAAGTCACATGGGTTATGAAGCACACTCAGTTTATGTATGTTTGGCTGTTCACGTTAATTATAATATGCTCATAATTAAACAGCAGACAAGCTTACACACAAGCAAACCAAAAACACATACACATACACACTTTTATGAATTAAAACATAAATATTGTCATTGTGTACAGGGTGTGCTTAATCTGGTCATTATCTGTTTATTTATTTGCTTAATGATATGATTTTCAGCTCGGTAATAAATTTTATAATTAACTGACCTCGAATCAGAGAGCTTTAATTAATTGAGAACAATTAATATTTTTAACTGGGTTGTTTTATAATGAACAACATAGCTTGAGTTGAGCTCAAACGATAGCAGAAGTATTTAAAACTGTTATTTGAAATGTCAAAATTTATAAAATTTTTAAAATATTATATTTTTTTATATCAATCAGTAAATAGGTACATTGCTCGAAGATGCATACATTCTCGAAGCCGTATATTAGTATGTGCCAACAAAAAATTATTTTTCTACTTTTTTTAAAGCTTTTTTGAAAGCTTATGGGTTAAAGTATTTTTTAGTTGTATTGCATTTTTACTAAAAATCAGCTTTTTCGGTGACTTTTTAAATTTCACTCATAAATTGATCAATAACAGACATTTTCTTAGTTTTTGGGCAATTTTTTCGAAAACCAAATGTTATAACTTTATTTTAATGCACTTAAATCAAAAGTGTTGGCAATTTTTTTGGTCATTTGATTAAGAAATACATTTTTAATTTTTTCGTAAAATATTCATAAAATTTTTAAAAAATGCTTCATAATTTGAAAAAATTCCATATTTACAGTGAAAGCTCCCATAAGCGACACCGATGGTTACCCACTTTTTGACCGTATAAAAGAGATGTTCGCTTATGGGAAATGTCCGCTTATTAGAGCGCCCGTCTATGGGAGCTTTCACTGTATGGCAAAATTCTATGCAATATGAAAAAAGAAATCTTGATTTTATAAATGATATATATGTTGATATATCTAATGGAGATAGTTTCCAGCCCTTTAGAGAGAAAAAAATAAATATTTTGTAAAAAAATCTCTCATTAATTAAATGAAAAATTAAGAGAGAGGTTAAGAGTGAGCTTATGAGTTAGTCGATTTTGAGTTTTTCTCAAGAGTAAGAATTTTTTCAAAAAATTTAGTTTTATACATTCATCAATTGTTTAATTTATTAAAAAAGATGTTTTGAATTCAAAAGTTCGAATTTCCATGTCAATATCTTTGTCGAATTTTAACGGTTTTCAAATTTTCCCAATTTTTTCTAAAATTTTGTTAAATTTTCTTTCAAATGTGATAACAGCCACTATGAAGCGCTAACCAAAAGTATTTTTAATGAATTTTCTTAATATTGTCGTTAGTTATTTAGCGTGTACTTCAACCAAATGCCAAGAGAGAAGAAAAAAACTGTCTCAAATTGAATGTTCTGAATTGAAAAGCCAACATCTCTGACATGTTTGAATGGATTTAATTTATTTTTTTTATTTAATAACTGTCAGTTAGTTTAACAAAATATATAACAATTTTACCGTAACTTTTTTGGTTTTTTGTTTAATTGCCATCAGAGTGATGTTCTTTCAGAAAAGAAATCAAAATTTTGGTCAAACATTCTTTCTGGTATACTTCTTGGCTAACTGCAAGTTAACTTGGTTTGAACCAAGGCTTTGAAATTCCTTTTTCTGACATTGCAATGTAAAGCATAACCTTTGGTTCAAATTTATACTTGAACTTTAATTTCACATTTGAATTACATTTAGAAACGTCATTTGAGTAAAATCAATAATTTCCAGACACTTGAGATTTGCTTAGCGGGAAATAACTTTCATCGTCCAAAACGTATGATTTTTTTCCATAATTTCGAAGCATCCATCGGCATTGTGATTTAATGATGCATATTTGCTCAGTGGTGTACTCTGGCGATCTTATTTTTTTCGACATTTAGTCTGAAGTTTTTTCAATGTTTTGCAGATATAAATTTGATCGCATTTCATCTCAGCAGCTGCATCACGTTGACTTATGCTGTCCGAATTGCTAAATTAACGTTTAAGCTTAGAAAGAGCCGTTTTAGTCATTATTTTTGGAATCCTTCCACTTCCAGATTTTCTTTTTACTTGAATATTCTTCAGAATTTTGTATAAAGTAGATTTTTGGACACCTTCGTCTTTAAAATGATTCACCGTAAATATTTTGCCGAGCTTTTCATTGCTATTATAAAATTGTACAACGCGCTCACGGAGGATATGTTGCTTCGACGACATTTAAATGAAAACTGTATCTAGTTCTCAGCTACGAAATTTATGCAAATAACTTAGGAACCCATGACAACAATAAAAATTAGCGCCTACTTATTTGATTTGATAGATTTCAAATTAGAGTTTTTTGAAATAAGTCTCATTTTTTGTCATCACCCGTTACATGATAAATTTAACAATTCAAAATTATGCAGTACATAAGAGAGAATAGAAGAAGATAGAAAGCAAGAATTTAGAAAGTAATAATATAGATTCGAGTTATGAGAAGTATTCAAAAATTAAACGCTTGAAGGCTCTGTGGTTGGAGACAACTTTAATGCTATTCGGTAACGAATTCCAAAGTCTACTTGTAGTAACGAAAAAAAGCCTGCTAGAGTTTTTGTAGTAATGACTTGTCATCAAGAGGTACACACTTCGAATTGACCTACAAAACTAAAGTTTTTCAAAAAGGTAATGAGGGTAGGAATAAGTAATTTTTGGCTTCAAGATACCGAAATAAGCAGCGACCAAGCAAGTTTCTGCGAAAAAATGACACAAGGCCAAACTTCTTCAGTCCGTAAACATTATTCAGAGCAACTGCAGCTTATGAGATGACGGTGACTCAAGATTGCTATAAACGACTTCCGAGTAAGTGATTATAGGCAGTATCAGCTGCAAGAATAATTTTCGCCTCGTTTTGACGGGAACAAATGCTGCAGTCATTCTCAGATTTCTTAAGACAAAATAGACCTTATTCACGCAAGAATTTATGTGATCTACAGATTACAGAGAAGTAATCTACAGACTACAGATTACAGATTACAGAGATTACAGATCAAGACAGAGAAGTATTTATTTGAGAGCCAAGATTGTTTACCTTACTTACAACTTTTAGTGCGACATTGTTTAAAAAGATTGCGGAAAGATCGATGTTTGATATGGGGGTATTAGAGATCGGTAAGACGTACGATTTTAGTGGATTTAGCTTAAGTTGGTAAATTTTAGCCCACTCTGCTACATTGTACAAATCTTCATTCATTCTTGCACATAGATCTTCGAGTAACCCGACAGGTCTTGACAAATACAGCTGAAGGTCGTCAGCATATGCATGCATTGTGACGTTGTTGCACTTTTTAAATATGTCATTGATGAACATAGATAATAGAAGTGGGCCAAGAACCGAGCCTTGAGGAACTCCATTTGAAGTATGCATATATAATGAAAAACTATCGACCACTTTCACTCTCTGTGTTCTACCGCATAAATAACTATTTAACAGTCGAGCTGAGTTTTCAGAAAATCCAAAGTTATGCATGAGCTTCGTATATAGTATGCTATGGTTCACCGTATCAAAAGCTTTGGAGAAGCGTGTATCGGTGTTTTGAAGGTTAAGGTCTGAGTCTTATTTTACAGGGTTATAATTTTCACCAATTTTACACATTCTTATGTAACCATGTATGTAACCATGGAAACCATGTGATACTTTCATTTAACTTTAGGATGTCTTTAGTAGATTTATGTAAAAAAACTATGAAAAACATTTGTGTAGAGCATTTTAACCCCCTAACTCTTCAGTACATGTGTCTTTTTTGTTCATTTGTAAAAAAAGACGAACAAGACCCCTAAAAGAGGGCCAAAGAGAGTTAAAATGTATTACAAAAATAATTTTCATTAAATTTTATTAAAAGTTTTTGAATACACCATAGCTTAAAACTCAACTTGACCGCCTTGTTTTTTAAACAACTTAAAATATGATTAAGATTTCATTTCGAAGTTATTCAGAATTGGTAAAATAACTAAAATAAATCACACAACGCATTTGAAAAGACTAGTTTTTGTGAAAAAATGTGTTAATTCAAAATATTTTGAAATTTAGTCATTCAATTTTTACACTTTATTATAATCTTAATGTACAAACTATGAAAAACCTTTCTTAACTTAAGACCCTGACATGCAATATTATTAATTTTTTTGTTATTTTGAACTTTTCGACTTATGCATACAAAATAATTAGAGCAAACTCTTTAACTTCTGCTGAATATTAAAAAACCTCTTTGGCGATGTTGAAGAAAATAATTAATTAAATAATAATGTATGTTAAATATCATTTCATAGATGTTTTTCTTAGCTTGTCATTCACTTAGTTATCAAATATAACTTATTTCTATTCAATTCGCTTTTAAATTCAATAAATATCGTACTTAAGGCTTAAAAAACTTGAAAAACACAGCTTATTCAGAATTGGTGCTAAAATAAATCACACAACGCATTTGAAAATACTAGTTTTTGTGAAAAAATGCGTTAACTCAAAATATTTTGAAATTTAGTCATTGAATTTTAACACTTTATTATGATCTCTATGCAAATACTATGAAAAACCTATGTTATCTTAAGACCCTGACATGCAATATTATTAATTTTTTTGTTATTTTGAACTTTTCGACTTATGCATACAAAATAATTAGAGCAAACTCTTTAACTTCTGCTGAATATTAAAAAACCTCTTTGGCGATGTTGAAGAAAATAATTTCTTAAATAATAATGTATGTTAAATATCATTTCATAGATGTTTTTCATAGCTTGTAATGCACTTAGTTATCAAAAATAACTAATTTCACATAAAAATGCAAGTTCACTTTTGAATTCAATATATAGCGTATCAACGACTTATTTTACATAAAAATGCAAGTTTAGTTTTGGCATTATATTCAATTCGCCATTAAATTCATTAAATATGGTACCAAAGACTTAGAAAACTTGAAAAACACAATCCAATTTAACTATTATGAGTCTGTATCGTATAAGAGTCTGTCTGTCAGTCGTATTAAAGTCTGTGTACTCATTTCACAGAAAATTGAAATAACCAAACACTTGCATAACTTTCAGCGGTGCATGCAATTATTTCACAGACGCTCGGTTGCCTTAAAAACACTTGGCTTAAATTTTGAATACTTGAAATTTTTTCTTTCTAGAATTTCAATTGAGAACTCATAATTCTCGAGCATACTCAAAAGTTTGCGCTTCATTAAATTCTGTTTACTTTGCAAAATAATATTTCGCCAAGCAATGCAAACAACTAAGCCATGCCAACCTGTCAGTCCTGCCCCTTAGCTATTCGTCCATGCCCTCAGCATATATATTTCTACGCATTGCTGCATAACTCGTTCATTGCTTTTGCAGCAGGCAACATTATTAAAATCTAGGATTTTTCATTATTTCCACTTCACTCGAAATTCAACTAAGTCACAGCAAGAAGAATCATCATAAATATTGCGGCCAGCATAAGCATCAGTCGGTGCGGAATGTAAAACCACACCAAAGATGGAATGTTATGTTGAATAAATATTGACATATGGCAAGCCCGGCATTGATTAAAAGAAAACTTTTTAATCGTTTTTATATACATACATATCTTTGAGATTCAATACTAGAACTTGAAGCGTGACATGTTTGAACCATGCTGTCATCGTCAGAGCGTCGGCATCACCAGTACTTGAATACAAAGTAAGAAAAGCGGGTGGCTGACAGGGTGAAAATTTAAATTAAAACTACTCGTTGTTGCTGTTTGAAAAACGAAAGACAATCTCAATACTGCACGTGCCCCAAGAGAATGCGTCATATAGAGTCTGTCTTTTATGAAACATGCTTAAACATATGGCTGAATATGCATGGCATAATGATGTGTTGAAAAAGGGGCTGAAGGTCTGTGCAGTGGTGAGTTATGGGGTGAGCCAACTCAAAAGAGCCAATTTAGTTAAATTCTTTAAATAACTTTGAGAAATTAATTCAACTGTGTGCAAGTTAAGCAAAGAGTTTTAAGTGAGTTAAGTTATTACTTTAGAAATTCATTAAAAAATTTCAATATTAAAAGTTTTTATGTTAGCATAATTTTTTCTATATTTACACATATTCACATATATTTGCCAACATTATAGCTTAACTTTATGCGCAAACAAGTGCTTTAAGTGGCTGAAATAGCATTGTGTGAGAAATAAAATAAATCTATAAATCTTTTTGCTTTCACTTAGCTGTGTAGCATATTTCTCTCAGTTTTTTCCCCTTATTTCTAATACTTTGCTTAATGCTTGATACGTCAATAGATGGCGTGGGCAAACATTAAATAGACAGAGTTCAGCTCATAGTTCAAAGCCGATATGGTTGAATTGGATTGTTGTGATTATTGCTACTTGAGGCTTGCTTGTCTTGTGTCTGTGATGGATTGTCTCAAGGGCACAGGGTAACAACATAACTGCTGCTGCCTTAACTTGATCTCAATTTTGTTGTATCCAACAATAGCACTCATATGTTGCGAAATCAATTTAATGACAGCTGTTTTGATGTCTATTCAAATATGTTGTAATATGTATGTATATTGTTGAAAACTTTTTTGCTCCTTTTTCTCTTCTTTTTATCAAATTCCACCCTGCTAACCCTAGTTAACCTTATTCTTCCCCAGCATCATTCTCTGCCACAAAACATTTCTCATAATTGACAAAACGTTCAAATATTTCTATATCTCAAAAGTTATTACATCATAAAAAATTCATAAAGATATAAATTCGCTTCCGCAAACTTATCTTGTGGGGGGGGGGGGGGGGGGAGGAAGGCGTGAGCTACGCAAATCATTACATTATATAGCAGTAGCGTCACTTTAATGGCAACCAACAAAAGCGTAAAATGCGTGCAATATTTTTTTGATGGGTTCAATGCACGGAAAACCGACAATTTTTGCCACAAAACGTTGCTGTGGGTATACAACAATTCAGACAGCAGCTACTAAACAACAACAACAACAACAACAAGAACACATAAATACCCACTGACAGCCTCAAATGAAATGCTGTCAAAATAGACAGGCGGAAAATCTACTCCGCTTGGCCAAAGTTGTGCCGGACGGCAGGACAGAGATAAAGAGAGACAGGGAAAAGCAGAGCGAAAGAAAAATAGCAGGAAATGCACTGAAGTGTTTCCATGCGAACGCACTTAAAATATTATTATATAGCGCTGTTTGCACTAATCCTTAAACTATGCTTGCAATGGTATGCAGCAGACACAAAAACAACAACAACAACAACAACAACAACAACAACAACAACAACAAAAACATCAACTAGAACTTTCACAAATCCACACATTGACATGTGTCATTAAAGTCCGCCAGAGGTCAGTGCGTCGCAAAGCACATAAAGACTGCTCTAAGGCAGCCAAGCAGCCGAACCCTTCTTATAAACCCTTAAAAGCTTTTCAATTCATATAAGCTGGACCAGCTGCGTACATGTGGTACTCATTAGCGTTAAATCGGCTTTAGATATACTCGACCTCATGCAGCATAAAAATTCTTTTATTTGTCATTTATGTAGCATTTTGGCGAAAAAGGATGTTAGTCTTTACTGCTCTTTACCGGAAGGTATAAAATTTCAGCTTGTTACAAAGCAATTTGTGTGGATCTACAAAATACTAAATGTGCTTGGCTTGCGCTGCCAAAGCACTGCTAGAGCTGGCAAGGAGCAGGAAAGCAGGAGGCTGACGTAGTGTTGAAACAGCAAAGTTTATGTTCTTTAAAGCTTAAAATATACGAGAAAGTTTTGGGTTTGGCATATAAAAGAGTTAATTCTGTAGGAGTTTATGTTGGAAGTAATGAAGAAGAGCTTTTTACAGTTGAAATTAAAACAATGTCTTAAGAGTAAATGTGTGTAAAATTAAAGAAAATGGCTGAAAAAGAAACGGCTGATCCCCGACTTCATTATGCGATTTTGACGAAATCATAGATGGGGGTTCGTGCCCAT
This sequence comes from Tetanocera ferruginea, assembly GCA_958299015.1. Taxonomy (NCBI): domain Eukaryota; kingdom Metazoa; phylum Arthropoda; class Insecta; order Diptera; family Sciomyzidae; genus Tetanocera; species Tetanocera ferruginea. Next base: position 134,437,562 of record OY282643.1, read on the forward strand.
TTCTATGGACTTAGAATGGGTGAATGTGTTTTCGAAAACATATTTTTTGTCAATGGAGTCATCGGTTAATTTGTTTTCCAAACTTAATAATATTTATATACCGTTTAATACCGTTTCCCAAACTTAATAATATTTTTCAATACACTCAGAAAAAAGTTTCTCGGAATATGATAAAAATGGCATCATATTTAGAGAAACATGGTTAAAACTTTGCTCCAGAGAATGCTTCTCTCTAATTGCGATACTAAAAGTTCTCTAAAAATTATAAAAAGCTTCCATGAAAAATAAAAATATATAAAAATATATCGTTTTTAGAGAAAAATACTTTTTATTTTTGAGAAAATATTTGTTTTTATTGAAGAAAATACTTCTCATAGTGAATTTATTATCAAAAAATAAGAAAAATTTTTCATTTTCAATAAATTTTTCTCTATAAATGAGAAATTTTTTGTGCGAGAAAAATACTTATTATTATTAGAGACATTGAAATCTTTCCATTTCGTAGAAGTAAAGAAAAATTTCTTCGTAAAGAAATGTGAAAATTTATTCTAATTGAAGAAATTTTTATTTGAAAAAGATAAAATTGCTATTATCGGAAATAGAGAAATATTTTACCATAGCAAGGTATGTGTTTTTTTCTGAGTGTACCCGAAAGGACAGTTTTGGCTATAAGTTTGCAAGAGACTTCTCCAATCTGTACTAGTTTCAAAAGCCCGTTACTCCTTCGAATTTTGTGAATAGTTTTCTTATTCTTTTCTATATGTCCAACGATACCAAATTGCTATATCTTTCTCGCAGTAAGGGACCCAGGACCAATCTCTGTGGAACGCCACCGGAGGCATTGTAGGTCATCGTACCCCCTTCTTTGTCGTAACACATGAGTATTTTGCTAAAATAGTTTACTATAACCTCACGCATTGCTACCAGACAATAGTGCTTTACTTCCCTCTTTCAGCTTTTTCCTTGGATGGCCAGATTAATAGCATTCGTCGTTGAATAAATCTTTTGGAAACCAAACTGTTGGGAGAAAGTCCTTCTACTGCTTGTGTTACTTTGAAAGGTTATGGCTATGTTTATGGTTATGGTTATGATTGTGGTTATGGTTATGGTTATGGTTATGGTTATGGTTATGGTTATGGTTATGGTTATGGTTATGGTTATAGTTATGGTTATGGTTATGGTTATGGTTATGGTTATGGTTATGGTTATGGTTATGGTTATGGTTATGGTTATGGTTATGGTTATGGTTATGGTTATGGTTATGGTTATGGTTATGGTTATGGTTATGGTTATGGTTATGGTTATGGTTATAGTTATGGTTATGGCTATGTTAATGGTTATGGTTATGGTTATGGTTATGGTTATGGTTATGGTTATGGTTATGGTTATGGTTATGGTTATGGTTATGGTTATGGTTATGGTTATGGTTATGGTTATGGTTATGGTTATGGTTATAGTTATGGTTATGGCTATGGTAATGGTTATGGTTATGGTTATGGTTATGGTTATGGTTATGGTTATGGTTATGGTTATGGTTATGGTTATGGTTATGGTTATGGTTATGGTTATGGTTATGGTTATGGTTATGGTTATGGTTATGGTTATGGTTATGGTTATGGTTATGGTTATGGTTATGGTTATGGTTATGGTTATGGTTATGGTCATGGTTATGGTTATGGTTATGGTTATGGTTATGGTTATGGTTATGGTTATGGTTATGGTTATGGTTATGGTTATGGTTATGGTTATGGTTATGGTTATGGTTATGGTTATGGTTATGGTTATGGTTATGGTTATGGTTATGGTTATGGTTATGGTTATGGTTATGGTTATGGTTATGGTTATGGTTATGGTTATGGTTATGGTTATGGTTATGGTTATGGTTATGGTTATGGTTATGGTTATGGTTATGGTTATGGTTATGGTTATGGTTATGGTTATGATTATGATTATGATTATGGTTAAGGTTATGGTTATAGTTATGGTTGTGTGTATACATGGACAAAAAAATGTCAAAAACAATAATAATAGTTTTATTTATTCGTGGTTCATTATTTTAACTACAGCAATGACCTCAGCAAAATAAACAGAGCATAAAAATCTACAACCAACACTTCATAACTGGCAAAAATTGGAGTACCATACTTTTTCGTTGGCTGCATGAGTTCGTAAAAACCCATGAAAACCATGCTTAACTCTTTTTATTCCATGACTGCATAAAAGTTTTATAAACTTTCTTTAAACTCAGCCTTATTTAAATCTGCTTATTTGTCAGCATTTTAATAATTCCTTCCATCTCTCTACTGCCTACTGCCTACCACTGTTTTGTTGCATGCTAAGCTGTTAGAAGTTCAAAAACATGCTGCAAGGCTTTGATTTCGCCTTACATGCAAGTGCAGCAGCCTGCATTAATTTCAGCTGCTGCTAAATGTTTAACATAAAAAATATATAAAAATGGCTGCATGGCAGTTCACAATTTTCAAATTTGGTCTTATGCACAAAAGATGGCGCAAGAAAATGGCGCTCAAAGCAAAAAAAAGTTTAATATGTGCAACGACGCTAAAAGAGGGTCTGCAACGAGGCTTAACATCTACTTAATTATTCCGCAACGTAGCAACAATTTCATCAATTCATGGGGAGTAAAATTAAATTTTACGCCACTAACGGGAAGCAGCCAGAAGTTAAGTTAAGAAGATGTGAGAAAATTATAAAATATTGCATTATTATGGCTGATGGCTCAAGCAGGACGAAGGGTATATTTTGGGCAAAGTGTTTATGTTAACATGTGGTAAACATGATTCTTTTACTTGTTATTTACTGTTTGCCACTTCAAGGCAAGATATTAAACTTGGTTGTAGTTGTTGTTTTTGTTGTTAGTTCGATGGTGTTGGTGGTTTGACTTGGTTGGCTCAATATGTATACAAAAACATGTCCCCGGAGATAAATGTTGGCGTCAATGAGAGACTGGCGGAAGAACAACACTTTGAAATTCAGAGCAAATTTGTAAACATCATCCCTAAATAATCAGCAACATATTGCAGACAAACATACACACAAACAAACTTATATGTAGAGCAGCATAACATACGCGACTGCCATACTAAGAAAAAAAAAAACATGAGTAAAAACAAAACATTGAAGCTGAAAGTCTTGCTTACAGAAAAACAATTTTTTTCCACAAAAAAGGGTGAATAAATAATGCAGAAAGAACAAAACTGCTTGGCTGTAGAGATGTAATGTATGCGAGTAATTAAATAAAGAAATGGTTACTTGATAACTATTTTAAGTTGATAAGTTGTATGAAGAAAACATTGCAAACCTAATGTATAACGAATATCTTTGATGGTGTTTTTTTCTCAAAAATTTAATAAAAAAACTGTTAAAGTTTTAAAAAGTTGATTTAACCTTTTCAAAATTGTTGTACCAAGTTTGTACTTTAAATAACCAAACTGATAGTTTTATATAATGAAGTTCCTAAAGGTATGCCACGAATATTTCTTCATAAGAGTTCAGAAAGGCTCATAAACTTGATAAACACAACAGCGAAAGGCGTTTATTTAGAAATTAATTCACTCTTGTTTAAAGTAAATTGTTAAAGTTAGTGCTTATTTAAAACTTATATGAAGCATTACTTATTTGCCCCCCCTTTTAGAAGGACGCGTTGCTTTATGAAATTTTGCGCACATTTATTTTAAATTTTTTAAAAATTTTAATATTTTTTTTTTACAAAAATAACTCCCACTTTTACGCCCACCTTCCATACAACTTCAACAGAAAATGTGGCCTAACTTCCATGATTTTAAATATATCAACTCAATTTTCACAAAACGTTAATATTATAATTGTAGAATGTGTTCCTAATAATATGAACTTATTCCGCTCATTTTTACGCCCACCTCCCATACAACTGATATGTTAAAAATGCCATATTTTCTGTAATTTTGTATCTAGAATTTTTATTTTTCGCAAAAATGCATATAACATCTATTAAATGTTAAATGCCCACCTCCATACAACTCCAATAAAAAATTTTTAGTTTCACTCTATTTCATTTATTAAAAACTCATTGTTTTTTCGGCGGCGGGCAAATTGGGGCAGGTTTTTTGTTATAAATCTGTTAGCTGAGACTTTCAGCTTTAATTTGATATATGTCTGCATGTGGCGCACTGCTTCTCATAACTTCGCATAACATAACTCCGCCTGGTGGTGATGATGGTAATCCACTTGCCTGTCCCAAGCCAGTGAAAAGGAGAAGGGTTGTGGCATACGTTTTTGGACTACGGTTCAATTATGTACGTCACTTTAAAACATAGGTTGCCATGAGCCCTCGTTTGAAGTGCAAAATCATGGAAGTGGGACATACATAAAATCTGGTCATTGTACCTGCGTATCCGTAGTAAATGATATAAAACATACTGTTAGCACGGGAATAGTAGTCAATAAACCTAGTTTAGCGACTGATAAATACTGACATGAATAAAAATCTGATATTCTCAATGGGTGTAAGAGAATAAGTGATGATAAATAAATTGTCTAGAATAAAAATTGGTTAAAAAAGTCCAATGGTCATAATGAAGGTTATAAATAATATGGAAGTATTAAAATGAAGTGTAAACAAGTTGTATTGTCTTGGAGTATGATAATGGAGGTAGACAGGATAAATTTTTGTGGAGTGTGATCTAGATGCATAATAGAGCCTGTGATCGAGCATGCTATCATTGTGGTAATGTTGTATGCTGGCTGATCAAGTTTTCTAGTTTAATTTAGATAAGGCGAGTAAGAGTTTTGGAATAAAACAAGTGTTACAGTCAACAGGATTGGCTAAAGCACTTAATGACTTATGTCTTGGATTTGTTATTCATTTCCAAGTCCTACCAAATACCCAAACTAGTGTCTATCGGTGTAGTATGCCGGGGTACTAAGATAAGCTTGCTTATCAACTCATGTGTGCTTAAACTATCAATTCATGTCGGTTTTTGTTTGTGTACAACCAGGCTGCCATATCCTATATGCAAGAGATTTTAGGTCGGTCTCGCTCTTTACCAATGGAGGTGGATGGAATTTAACCTAAAATTAAATGTCCACAAATTGGTACTATGGTTGTCCGATTAGTAATGCTTTTACCCAAATGATAGATGGCGCCTAATCTGAGTACGGTATATGCTTTGAAAACCTGATTACTATAGGGCACTGGTCATGCCTGGAAAATAATTAATTTTTATATGGCAATAATTGCGATTAAATTCTGCATGATATGATTGAAAAGAAGGCTTACTCAGTAGAAATCTTGGGTGCTGAGTGCCTGCAAACTGGTCGATAAAATTAATTGTATACCTAAACCCATTGGAGTTGAGAAAAACAACTCCCAAGAGAAGTATTGGTCCAAGATATTCCACTGCCAATTTATAACTCTGTTGGTATTTCGTGGCACTGAATTCTGAAAGCCAATCTGTTGAGAGTTGATTTCAAAAGTCCATGACTCCTCGCCAAGAGGCAAGTAGAATAAGACCGAAAGGTAGTTGTCTACTCTTAGCAACTCAACTCTGCTTCGCAACACAACTAAAAGTCTAACGGAAAATCATAAATTTTGATTTTTTTGGCTCAAAATATATTTTTAAAAAAAATATTTTCTTGTAAATTTTTTTTTTATTTTTTTTTAATTTGCATAATGCTTAATGTCTATTTTAAGAGAAAAAAATACTTATAAGGTACATTCAGTGTATAGTTTATAAGTAACAAGCTTTTGATTATGACATAGAAAACTATCACATTGTTCACATACTTCAACTTTGCGCTACTCTGGACAGAAAACCAATGTAGAAATTTGCATGAAATATTTCCACACATGACCTTTAGATAATTTTTAACAATCAGTGCAAAAATCATCAGAATCGGAGAGTAGTTCCAAATTGATTAAGTGCCGCGGTAGACAGTATGTGTGGCTCAGCGGGGGATCAAAAGAAATCTTAACAACTTTTCGAAATTTTTAAATTCGCTCCGGCTTTAACATTTTTTCTACTAAAGTTCATTGATTGATTGTGAATTTTTTTATATATTGAACGAAATTGTTAAAATTTTTCTTAATTATTAATCATTGATTTCTTCTTAACTTTTTTGTTTTTAGTAAATCTTGTAAAAGCTCTTTTAATTCATTTTTTTTTTATGAAAATTATGTTCAGTGAAATGCTCACGTATATCACTTTAAGTTAAAGTTTCGCTAAGCTGTTGTATTAATTCGCATATATTTAGTTACAGTTCGAATTTGAAATGTCTGAAAGTTTTTTGCCAATAACTGCAATAAATTTTGCAAAGTTATTTTCGTCCTGTAGCATCGTCTGAGCACTGCTTCCTACAACATATAAGCACTTCACTGAAGAATTTCACGCCTTTAATTTAACGCCTGTCAACGTCGGCGTCTCGTTAATGAAACTGCAAAGTGGAAAATTCAACAAATCGATTCTTTGAAATTCTAACAAGAATTCCAACAATTGCTAGCGGCAACAACAGCAGCAGCTACTCTGCATACCAACCTACTCACTCTACGCTACAACTACTTATTCAACTGCTAACCCGCAGACTCTTTCGACTGGTTCAAATTCAATGCAACGTGAACAAAGCTGTCGAAACCTTTGTGCCAATGCCTGCTAATTTATCCTTGAGCTCCTTATCGGCGCACCAACACAATGAAAGTGTTGAGATTGCAAGTGATTTGTTGTAAACTTTAAGCGACTGAAAGGAATTTCAATGAAAGTGAATACTAGAAGAGAAAAACAAAAAAACGCAGCAGCATACAAATAAGAAAAAATTAAATAAAAAATACAAAAAGAAAACACTGAAATATTGCCAATTAAAAAAAAATTATATTAAGCAATATATTATTTCTTTTTTAACCAAAAATTTACAAAAAAACCTGTCAACATAGAAACTGACATTTTAAAAAGTTAGCTATGCAGCTTCTTTGAGCCAAACAAGCCTCTAAATTTCTGGCTTTTTCACTGTCTCTGTGAAATATCAGGAGACAATATCTTTAATTTCTTATGCAAATTTTTACATAGCTTCTTTCAAACAACCCACCCTAGCCCATTCGAGTCACATAATTTAACGCCTAAATTAACAAATTTTTATATAAACACGTGCCTGACTGGGTTTTAACGCAGAAAAAAATAAATATTTTTATTTGTCAATTTGAGGGATTTACAAAGAAAATATAGGTGCGCTGAAAAAGGGTTTTTGCTGCTTTTAACAACTTTTTACCATCTTCTTTATATTTTCTTCATTCTTGCCGACTCTTAATGTACGTTTTTTCTTATAAAAATGTTGTCTGAAAAAAAAATCAACGAAGCGAAAATGTGTTTGAAATGCTTTTTGAATTTTAAATAATAAAACCAACAGCTGAGATAAAAGTTAAAAAATAAGCAGGCTACCGAACAACCCTGATAATGTCGCCATTAAATATGGCTGCTGTGCAAGCATTACAAACCACTTCCGTTTATAGTGGCTTCTGACTGCGGTTGAGTTCGAATTTATTTGGGTATTTTTAGTATTTTTTTTTATTTTTTTATTGCTTTGGTAACCGTGAAAAATTGAATGTTTATTGAAAATGGGTTGATATAATGGCTCAAGGTGTGTAGCTGAAAGTGTGTGTGTGTGTGTGGTGTGTGTGGTTGTGTGCTAGTGTATGCGTATGGCGTCAAGTTGTCGCGTAACAAAACAGCAACAAAAATACAGCAAGCTCGTGTCTTTTCTTGGCTAGCATTTGTAATTTTTTTATTTTATTTTTATTTTCTTGCACACAATTTTTCCGCTTGTTTTCCTATAATTTGTCATTTGCTGTTTTTCTAAGCTCTCAACATACAGTCAACTCGCGTAAATATTTGCTCGCATTAGTGTTGAGAAATATAACCCAGTCGGCAATGCCAGCACTACGAAGCGCTACTAGCAGGCCTTCATATGGATTTCGAAGTGCTTCCACACTCATATCCAAGTATACTTTCTTTTTTATATGAAATGGGAAAATTTCGCAGGCCTTCCGCTTCGATAGCTCAAAAGAGGCCTGAAGAAGCACTTCTTAAGAATGGCTACAAGAAGGGGAAAACAAAAAGTATTGAAAAAATATTTTTTTCTTTTAAACCTTTATCTTTTTTTATAAATTTAATACTTACTTACTTACTTAGATGGCGCTTACAACCGTTGGTCGGTTTTGGCCTGGTCTAAGAATTTTCGCCAGCCTCTTTTGTCGTGCGCTTGCTGGCGCCAGTTGGAAACTCCAAGCGTTGTCAGGTTATCCAATGCCTGGTCTTTCCAACGGAGATGCGGTCTTCCTCGTCTGCGTTGGCCACCGCTGGGTACCGAATCCAATATCTTTTTCGCTGGAGCTTCGTCGTTCATTCTCTCGACATGACCTAGCCAGCGAAGCCGCTCAATTTTAATACGCTTGACTATATCGATGTCGGCATATAGCTCATACAGCTCATGGTTCCATCGTATTCGGTACTCACCATTGACGCAGATTGGACCATAGATCTTGCGAAGGATTTTTCTCTCGAACGCTCCCAAAGTCCTTTCATCAGAGCTGCTCAACGTCCAGGTTTGTGATGCGTATAGTAGGACGGGCATGATTATTGACTTATAGAGCGTCAGTTTTGTTCGTCGAGAGAGAGCTCTGCTTCTCAATTGCCTACTGAGCCCAAAGTAACACCTGTTGGCAAGAGTTATCCTTCGTTTAATCTCAATACTGATATCGTTGGAGGAGTTTATACTGGATCCCAGGTAAACAAAGTCCTTCACTACCTCAAAGGAGGTGTTGTCAACAGTGACGTGGTTTCCAAGACGCTGGGACTGTTTGTTTGTTGACACAAGATACTTCGTTTTATCTGCGTTCACTGCAAGACCCATTCGACTCGACTCTTTTTCTAGCCTGGAGAATGCTGCACTGACTTCGCGCGTATTTTGACCAATGATGTCAATATCATCAGCATACGCCAGCAGCATAACACTCTTATAGAAAATTGTGCCGCTGCGTCTCAGGTCAGCAGCTCGGATGATCTTCTCCATGACTATATTAAAAAAGTCGCACGATAAGGAATCACCTTGTCTGAAACCTCGCTTGGTATCGAAAGGAAGGGAGAGGTCCTTCCCGATTTTCACTGCACTGCTGGTGTTGTTCAGTGTCATCCTGCAAAGACGTATTAGCTTCGCAGGAATACCAAATTCAGACATGATGGCATATAGGTGACTCCTTATTGGACTGTCGAAGGCGGCTTTGAAATCGACAAAAAGATGGTGTGTATCGATTTGTTTTTCGAGGGTCTTTTCCAAGATTTGTCGGAGCGTGAAGATCTGGTCGATGGTGGACTTTCCAGGTCTGAAGCCACACTGATAAGGTCCAATCAGTTGGTTAACGATGGGCTTCAGTCTTTCACACAATACGCTCGACAGGGCCTTATATGCGATATTAAGAAGGCTAATCCCACGGTAGTTGGAGCAAATGGTGTGATCGCCTTTTTTGTGGATTGGGCAGAGCACACTGAGGTTCCAATCATCTGGAATGCATTCTTCCGACCATATTCTGCATAGAAGTCTGTGAATGCATTTAAACAGAGCTTCGCCACCGGTCTTAAACAGCTCAGCCGGTAGACCATCGGCTCCTGCGGCTTTGTTGTTTTTAAGCCGAGCTATAGCTGTTAAGACCTCATTATAGTCGGGCAGCGGAACTTCAACGCTGTCATCCATAATTGGGGTTTCCGGGATATCATCTCCACTGGCGGGATTGTTGACAGCGTCGCCATTTAAAAGTCTAGAGAAGTGCTCCCTCCATAACATCAGTGTACTCTGGATATCTGTCACTAGATTCCCATTTTCGTCCTTGCAGGAAGAGGCTCCGGTCTTAAAACCATCGGCCAGGCGTCTTATTTTTTCGAAAAATTTTCGAGTCTCATCTCATCTCGCACTCACGCATTTCCGCCTCTCGTTTTTTTCGCCTGAAAATGCGTCTCTCTTCCCTCCTCTTCTCTCGGTATCGCTCCTTAACAGCACGCGTCACAACCGACTGCAGGGTGGCTTTGTAGGCGGCGTCCTTCTCTGCAGTGGCGTCGCGACACTCCTGGTCGTGCCACTGGTTTCGGCGAGGGCGGTGGTAGCCTATCACCTCTTCGGCAGCCGCACGCATAGAGTGGGATATGTGCGTCCACTGTTCGCATATATCGTCGATCGGAGGAGTGCTTTCTTGAAGCAGGAGTGAGAGTCGAGTAGCGAAGGCTTCGGCCGCCCGTTTTGACTGCAGCTTGTCTACGTCTAGCTTTCTTTGTGTAGGATTGCGAGCATTCTTAGCTGCGCACAGACGTGTGCGGATCTTGGCTGCGACAAGATAATGATCCGAGTCTATGTTAGCACCACGGATCGTGCGTACGTCTAGTACACTGGAAGAGTGCCTTCCGTCAATCAAAACGTGATCAATTTGGTTGCATGTTTATAAATTTAATACTATGATTTTATCTTATCTTCTATGTTTATTATGTCAGATTAATTTCAATCTATAATCTTTGATACAGTAGTAAGAAGGGCCATTATTATGTCATATTTTTAAACTGATATATATTTTGATTTTAAACGAAAAAGTTGCCCTGAAGTATATGAAAAGTTAGTCTTTGAAGGGAAAAAAGTTTTTTGTGCTGCCTTTTTGTGCCTTCAGGAAGGGCTCATAAGAGCAGCGAGAAAAGGATGTGTTTGGTCTTCAAAAGTAGCAGTCAATGCAGGCCTTCGTTTGAAGAGCGCTGGCTTAATTGCCTATTGGGTAGTAACCGGTTTTGGTTTGATATTGTTAGATAAATGTGTTATATTCTCGCTGTACTCAGCAATGGGGCCTATGTTATTCGACCACCTGAAATATTTTACGTTAAGATGAGGTCCATTTGTATGGTATAAGACCAAATATAATATAGCTGGTACAAGAACTGAAGCCGGGTGAATAACCACAACTTAATTTCTTCACTTTTTCATCGAAAAATCTTCAGTGACTCATTTTTGCATCAATTGCCGATTTTGGTCCAAATAGTAGTCAGATGCAGTTCAAGACTTGCCACTGCAACTTGAAAAAAGCACTGTTTGGAGCGGTGTGTGGGCTGGCGGCAACATTGGACCGTTCTTTTTCAAAAATAAAATGAAAATTGTAACGCTACAGTCAATGGTGAAAGGTAACGTGTGAAGACTTGGTTGACATGTGGTTTCAACAAAATGGTGCCACATTTCACACGGCACGTTATATCATGGACCTTTTGAGAGGCGAGTTTGGTGAACAATTCCACGGAGAGAAAGAATGAACTAAAATCAAGCTCAAAGCGTTCGTAACTGAAATCAGCTTAATAGAGCTCAAAACCTTCTCAAAACATGCTATTCATGTCAGTGCTACTTCTAAAAAATAACGGTTTTTAATGCATTTCAGATATATAAAGACACATATAACACAAACGAACGTTGAACGATTCATAAAAAATAATTGTTGATTTTAATTTTTCATGTATATTAAAATTAATCCTTTAAAAGGATTCCAACTTGCAACGTGATTCGTATCCATTAATTTTTTTGCAATTAGAACTGAATGAACAGTTATATGCAGAAGACAATTTTTTAACTTGTATAAAGTTAAGCTCTAAGCATGTTCCTTTCTGCAGTTGCACTGCAATGTTTGAAAAACAATATCGTGTTTATTGCATACACATGATAAGTCACAAATAAAAATTTTTAAATAATCGTCTTTGAAACATTTAAAAAAATATATAAAATAGACGTTGCAAGAAGTACGATTACATTAATTTTAATACTTGTTACATGTTGATTATTGAAGCCTTTTCAAACATATACAAATATTAATGAATAAAAGTGGAAACCACTAATTTTTTTAAAGAATATACAACTTTTGTTGTTTTACGATTTCTTTAACTTCCTTTGGTATAAGAATATTTTTGGTATATAATATTTTGGTATAGAATAATGGTACATTCATTTTTTTGTCACCTGTTTTTACTTTATATAACCGGTTTTGATCTTTCAAGGTTTTGCTTAAAAGTTATATTTAAGTTTTAGCGTTATAAAAAATATTCAATACTTAACTGAGCATAACTTCCATAAATGGGAAGATATCCTTGAATGCTATCAGATTAACATAATAATTGCTCTTAACTATAAATCTGCTAACTTATTTTTACAAATTTTTTTTTTTTCATTTTGACCGCTTCGTTACACTGTGCGGCATAGTGAGAGATTAGGTAAACAAGAATATTTAACGAACAAAGTGAACAAAAAAAAAGAAAGGGTTCAGAGAAAATTATTTTTGCAGCAATGGTACATCACAAATAATGCCGTTTTCAGCTATTTTTAGAAAAAGTAGTGTACTTTTTGCATTTGACTAGTATAGTATTACTCAAGACTCAATAGGAGTAATATATTAATATAGTAGTACTTTCGGCAGCGCTGATTCAAGTTCTCAGTTTATGCCAGAAATTGGACTAGAATATTTTTTCGATAAACACGTCAATATGTGATTAATAAGTGTAATCTTGGGCTAGTTTGTAAAAAATCAATTTCGTTGTTTTTGCTTTTGCACTTCAAAACACTGAGTAACCGAACGACGTAATTCTCAGTTGGTTTTTGTTCCTGTTAGTATAAAAGTGCAGAAAATAAATTAAAAAATTATATTTTCCTGTTCGAGTTGGATAAAATATTTTTAATTTGAACAGTAAAAATATAATTTTTAATTTGCTTCTGTAATCGCTGTTTTTTTTTTTTGGGTCCTTTGTTGCATGAGTCACTTGTAGATTTTGTCATAGTTTTCCTTGTACGAAAATATTGTTATCATTTGACATATTTTGATAAACAATTCCAAAATTTCTAGATTGGACATTTCATTTTTTGACTAACAATCAATAAATGGCATGCATTGGGCACAAGTAAGCATGTTTTTTTTTATAAACAACTCCAAAATGACAAAAATTGGGCACAAGTGAGCATATTAATTTTTTTGATAAACAATTCAAAAATTTCTTATATTGCACGCATGTGGGCATATTAATTTTTTGATAAATGATCCAAAAACCACATACATTATGCACGAATGAGCAAGTTAATTTTTTTGATAATCAATCACATAAGGGCTTGATATCAAGAATATTATGGCTTAACTCAGAATCACTCCCAAAATTATTTGTTTTCAGCTTAAATTGTTCTTCGTTTAATCTCACATTTTGTAGCAGTCCAATGGCCGCCAAGATTATGCGATTTGAACCCACTAGACTATTTTGTGTGGGGCTAAGTGGAGTATCTCGTGTAGAGGAACAACATAACAGCTGTTATTGATGAGATACTGGATAAAATGCTGGAAAAAAGTATAACAAAATTGAAGCTTACCGATGAACCATCTCAGACGTAGAAACGGGCAAAATTTACATTAAATGATAGCTCATAATAAATAATTCATTCAAAATTGCACATTTTCTGTTTATTTGTCAATTTTCAAAAACCAAACACTTGAAAAATTACCCTTTAATAAGCTGTAGCATTGCTATTTCTAAAACCCATAAAATATGAGCTGAGGTCACCTCTAATTTTTATTTGTGTCAAATGAATTGAAGTTGAGTTGTTTTTTTTTAAAAGTTGCTAAGTTTTTTTGTGAAAAGAATAACAAATATTTGTTTGCCTTGTTTACAAAAAAATAATAAATGCCTTAATCTATTGACAAAATCAAATTTTCCTGGCACCGAACGGAAGCTCATAAACATAAGTATTGCGAATATTTTTTGCACAGCCAACCTGCCGTTACCTGCAATTCACCTAGTTTCGTTTTTTATGAGATTTTCTTTCTATGCCTTACTCGGGCTTAAATGGTAAAAGTTCATTGCTCTAGTTAGGCTTTGAATGTAAAAACGGGGCAAAAACAAGTCAACACATAAAACATTTTGTAGTAAACAGGAAGAAAGTGTCAGTGTAAAATATTTTAGAGAACATAAAATCGATAAACGAGAACATAAAGCAACATACAAAAAAAGAAATGAAAAAATTGCAAACCATATTTCTCACAACACTCAAAAAGCACTAAAATTACATTTACGAATACTATTTTTTTTAAGAAATTTTTAGTGCATAGCTAATTTTGTTGATGTGTCGTTGCAGTGATGATGTATCGTTACGTTGCTACAAGCATAAATGTGATTTATTCATACTTGCTTAACATGCTGTTCAAAAAATCGATTTATTTCGTCTGTATAATATGCTAAGTTTAAAAAAAATTCCACCATGTTTCTAGAAATTGCAAAAATAGTTTTACTGCTTCTTGAGCAAATGTTCTCAACTAACCACCCTCGCAATACTGAAGTCTAACACGCTCTGGGAGCTTCATATATTAAGAGGCCATCTTCATATAATGCTAATGTTATTACCTTATGTTGTCATTCTTACCGCAAAAATGAATCTATGTATAACAGCAATCAGTGCAAATAGCAGGATTTGAATTTGGTTGCTGCTTTTTTCTTTTTGTTTTTTATGCTGCTGGTGTAAATTCCGTTCACACATGTGCGATGCATAAATCAGATTTATTTTCGATTTCGATTTAACTGAAATCCAATAGAATAAGTTCAACAAAACGGTACAATGATTCGACAAAAAAAAAAAAAATAGAAAAACACGAAAAAAAGTCACCGCAAAATACACCGCATATGCAGACATTTGCTAAGCAAAAAAAAATATGGCCACATATTTTTGTTGTTGTTGGCGATTTGTTGCTGCTGTCAACTGACGCGTTGTACATGAATGTCTCGTGCATATTTCATGAGCTGCTCGCTCGCCTGGTGTAAATGACGCAGTTTTTTGATGCATTGTGATTACATGTGTTCGCTGAACTAACCGCTACACTCACACACGGTTGCATACGAAATTAAGTACAAATTTGAGTATGTAAGTATTTTTTTTGCCTTTCCTGCTTTTCTACATATTTGCACCACTGACGTCTACTACCTAGCAGTTGGGGCGAATTGCTTATTTATGGAAAAAAACCACAACGACAGCAACAACAACAACGAACATCAACAAGATGAAGTTAGTAGCAAAACTACCGCACTTAATGCGTAACTTTGCGAATTTGTATTTTTCGCTGTTTTACGGTTAGCACGCTTTGTCGGCAGGAACACAATTTGATGTATTACACTGAATAAGAAACATGTTTGAAGCGCGCGTGTTTTTATGTCGTGTGAATATTGCATGTTTTGTGTTGTGCTGCTGCACGAACATGAAAATGTTATACAAAATTCATGAAAATTCATGTGAAATGCTGCTCTAATCGAGGGGTTGAAACTTAATTAGTAGAAATTTAAAAAAGGTTGGCGAATTCTTGGGAGACTTCAAATAATTACATTAATTTCAACTTATTACTTACATCGGCAGTTCAGAAAACTAGTTGTGAAACTTGTTAACTTGCGAATGACTAAAATTTTTAGAAATTTGTTAGGAGTTGTGAACAGGAATGCAAGCGCAAAGGAGGGGAAAATAGAAATAAAGGCTAGATTTAAATTATAATAAAGTTGGTGAATTTGGAAGGTTTAGAAAAAAGCAATTTATGAATAGTGCATGTGAGGATTTTGCTTCACTCAAAATCATAATTGACTGCATAGTTTGGTTTATTCTAAAATAAATTAAAGCAAAAACGAGAAATTGTATCGAAAATAAATTTTGAATAAAAAAAAATGTATTAAGTTCCTTTTTCTATGAAATCTTATACTAGATTTCGAATCTAGAGTCAGAATTGTAAGCTCCAAAATATCAGATCCACTAAGAATGCTCTACGACTACCTACTACTAATATACCGGTTTCAATTTTCTAGAATTTTATCTAAGAGATTTTGCCGATATTTAGTACAAATTTTGATTAAAAAATGCAAAATTGTGTATCCAATACAGCTGCCGTAAGAGTACCTACCAACTACTATAAACCTGTTGGAAGTTTCTTAAATTTTGAATCCTGAGATTCTAGAGAACGCACAGTGCATAAAAATGGTACGAAAATAAGAAAAAATATGTTGTTTTTTAAAATATTTTCAAAAATTAAGTTTATTTTTTCTGAAAACTCAGTACATACGATTATTTTAAAATCTATTTTGATACTGAAAATAGTTTTTTTTGAGCATTTATTTTTTTGGAAAAAAAAATTTTCTTTACTTTAACAAAAACACCTAAAAGCTCAAAAATTTGCAAGTTTTGATACACTATAACAAAAAAGAGGATTCTTGGATGTTAGCGAAAGTTTTTGTAATTGTATTTGAAGTATTAACCTTTGACTTCCAAAATATTATCTGCCCCTTTTCATTAACAAGAAAGTTATAGGAGTTTACAGAAGTGACTTTTTGCGAAAAATAGTCAATTTTGTAGGGGAAAATATTAAAAATTTAGCAAAGTTCAAAAAAGGAGTTGCGAAAAAAATATGCTTTTTGTTTACCAATCGGAACATTGTCTGAAGAGGCACTGGAAGCAAGGCACAAGGAGTTTAGAAAAAATCAACTTAACCATACCTGTAAATTCTCGAGGACTTAGTCTTAAATGGATTTAATGAAAATATTGTTGCTTTTATCTTTTCCTATCTTAGCATCCAAAAGAACGATCAAATCAAAATCAAATGTAATTATTGTTGAAGAAATTGAGCAGTTTATTTTATTAGTTGATGATTCTTATATTTTTTGTAGTGACTCTGATGAAGAAGTCAGTGGCGATATAAGTTTTTCTTTTTTTGTACACATGCATACATTAATTGTTTACTTTTTTATTTCACATATTGTTAATAAAAAATAGGTATCTAATTTTATTTTTAAGAGAATTGTTTTGATTAATACAAATGAGGATATTTATGAGTAAAAGATGTACCTCCCATACAAAATCATGTCAAAAATTAATACATGTCCAAAGGAGGTACCCCTAAGGTCATAGTAATTTCTGCCTTTTTCCGTGCATATCTATTTCTCTTATTACTTAGCCTTTTGACAAAATTTTGTTAAGATCGGCCAACTTTTGTATGTAACTCCCATAAAAAATTATGTAAAAATTTTATATAGGTCCAAGGGAGGTGACCCTAAAATCATAGTAATTTCAACCATTTTCAGTGCACATCTATTTCTCTAATTACCTAGCCTTTTGACAAAATTTTGTTAAGATCGGCCAACTTTTGTATGTAACTCCCATAAAAAATTATGTAAAAATTTTATATAGGCCCAAGGGAGGTACCCCTAAAACCATAGTAATTTCTGCCGTTTTCCGTGCATATCTATTTCTCTAATTGTCTAGCCTTTTGACCAAATTTTTTTAAGTTCGGTCAAATTTTGTATGTTCCTCCCATAAAAAATTATGTAAAAATTTAATATAGGTCCAAGGGAGATACCCCTTAAATCATAGTAATTTCTGTCATTTTCCGTGCATATCTATTTCTCTAACTGTCTAGCCTTTTGACCAAATTTTGTTAAGATCGGCCAACTTTTGTATGTAACTCCCATAAAAAATTATGTAAAAATTTTATATAGGTCCAAGGGAGGTACCCCTAAGGTCATAGTAATTTCAACCATTTTCAGTGCACATCTATTTCTCTAATTGCCTAGCCTTTTGACCAAATTTTTTTAAGTTCGGTCAAATTTTATATGTTCCTCCCATACAAAATGATGTCAAAATTTAATATAGGTCCAAGGGAGGTACCCCTTACGCCTCATCAATTTCTGCCATTTTCAGTACATATCTATTTCGCTAATTGTCTAGCCTTCTGACCAAATTTTTTTAAGGTCGGTCAACTTTTGTATGTACCTCCCATACAAAATGATGTAAAAAATTAATATAAGTCCAAAAGAGGTACGCCTAGGAACTGACCAATTTCAACCATTTTTACAATTTTTCTTAATTAACTTAAACTTATTAAGTACACAAAATTTCATTATCATAGGAGCACTCCTTCTATTTTTGTACCAATTTTGTATGGGATTGTGGAACGGTTAAAATATACTTGGAATTAAATATATATACTTGTTTAAATATAAAAGTCAAAAAAGCTTTAATCCATTAAGACAAATGAGAACAAATGCTGGATTTAAAAAATTCATATTGGTGGACTAAATATTCTTTTTATTTTGACCCGTGTTCTGAGTCTCGATTTTGTGTTAGAGCATATTTGCGGAATCAGAATCTAGAATGTGAATCATGCATGCGTATAGCATGGGCACTACGTGTCTTTAAAATATTTCACACCTCAAGGCGATAAAATAAAAATAAAAACAGAAATACTTGACCAACCATCTTACATTCCTTATAGAACACTTTGGTTGAGGTTTTTAAGGAACGGTAAAGACAGTCAAAAAATGAAGTTTTAAAGAGTGATGTTAAAACACTGAATAGCAGCTTATCACTAAAAATTCACTGTTCTTGATAGATTTCATTCTTTTTCCCTCGACGATTTTTTTTTAGAATTTAAAAAAAAAAACAATTAATGAAGCTACAGAATCTGCAATTCTGCTTCATTGTGCATCGCATGTGCCTGAGTGCGTAGTAGAGTCGTATCAAAATTATAACTCACCAAAAATTTGGCAACCAATGAATCTATAACGACTAGAAACCACAGTTAAAGTCATTTTTAATATTTTCAGGAGAGCATTTTAAATTATTAAAATCGCTTTTTTATATCAGGGAACTTGACGTTTGCTCTTTAGAATTGATGACCTCAAATACTTAATTTTCAAGACACAACCATACAAATTTGCGTACTGGTGTTATTTTGTTGCTAGGAACGCAATGAAAGTCAAAACCTAACTTTGTCTTAATTCAACTTTAGCGGTTATTCCTTGTCGACACAGAAATGCACTTATTATACGCACTTGGGATTGAGTATCAAACACATCTGCACTCAAGTGGTCGCCCATAACAAATCTTTATATCCTACATTATACTCATACGACATACTACAAGTCAAGACTACAGTAAGAAAAAAACCAAATACAAGATAGCGCATGTCATGACAATCAAAGCAACTTATTTGTCGATAAATAACACTTTGAAGGGTCATCTTCGTCTAGCAGTAATGAAGAAGTTATTAAGAAAACAAAACATGCCGCCATCACATCCTCCCTCATTGAGTGACCCTTGCTAGCCGCTCACGCCTTTTGTAGTAAGTACGTGAGCGGAAATGAGCCCAGAGTTGGTTGCTAATTTTTTTTATTTTTACGGTATTGCTTTGCAGCAGGGTGGGTGCGTGACTTGAGGGAAAGTTTGAAGGTGTGTTATTAAAAAACCACCATGATTTATTATTTGCCAAATATATGTTGCTTTCGGCAATAAGACAAAAAAGTTTTGTTTTTGCCAACTATTGTCAGAGGCCGTATTAAATGCGCAACTAGCGAGCGGTCAGCGCCACCAGCGCCAATGCTCACTAATCAAATAAATTCAATTGAATGTGTACTTGAGTGACTAGAAAAAGGTCGTTTAATATTATTGCAGTGTTGGCCAATTTCAGCTCTAATTAACAAATAATTCATTTAGCCACCTCAACGACTGTTCAGACATTTTAGCACAACGCCACACAGACTGCTGAATTGACAAATTCTGCTAAACCGTTTGAAGTTGAAAAAGCAATTAATTGCATTTTCAGCCAATTTCATGTTGTAAGCCATGTTGCAATTTGCGGCTAACTTAAGAGACTGATTTGCAATAAAAAAAACTAAGCTACATGTTGACATGGTGTGACATTTTAGCAGTAGTTTAATTGAATTACTTAGAATGCAGCAAGAGTGAATTAAAAAAAGTGTTGGTGGTTTTTTTCAATTTTCACTTAGAAAGTAAAAAAAATATTAAATAATATACGCAGCAAAAAAGAGGGCTTCAACTCTATTACTTCTTTCCACAGTTCTGCTTCAATAGCAAAAAAAAAAAACTCAGCAACTAATCCAGCTCTGCAGAATTAAAATATTTTTGCTCCGTGCCCTAAATCGCTCAAACTGTTCATAATTGTTATAGCTATGCTTTTAAAAATCTGTTCAGCCTCAAATAGAACCTGAACCATGCATTGAAATTCTTCTAGCGTCATTTTCCTCAACTAGTAAACATTAAAAAAAAAAACACAAAAAAACAAATTGGCCATTTCAGCCCTTGAAAGGACTTTGACCTAGCTTCTTATGATCAATTGTGTTGTGTGTGTTATTAAATGTTTGCACACAATTGACCGAGAACTGGACCTACATGTTTTATGCCGACTCCGAACGGCTAAAGTTCATGTTCTCAAGAAGCTTTACATGGCATTATTTACTCTCTGAGGTTTGCCATTGTCTGCAGAGAGGTGGTGACCGATCAGAAAAATTTTTTATTGAAAAAAACTTTTCGCCGCGGCTGGGGATCGAACCCGGGCTCCGAGCATGCTAAGCCACACACTTAACCTGCATGCCACAGTCACCACAAACATTAAACTGTACATAATTATGTCTTGCTATTACAGTGCTTCTTAAGTCCTATCCAACATCTAAACCAGAATCTGTTCAGCCTGAAGAATATATAAACTAAACAGCAAACTGTATACAAAAATTGTCATCCTGAAAGTATGCAGACAAAATTTATTTGATATTTATCAGTAACATCACATTGACGACAACTGCAACATAACAATATTCGAGGTGAATGTAAAAATTTTGTCATCTCATCTGCTACTTACATATGGGCATCTCCCAGTGGCACGGACGCGACATTCGCACGGTTTTAATAACTCGAAAAACAAGAAAGAAACAAAATGAGCCGATATGTATTTTAAGTGTTCTAACGCGATGAAAGAGTGCTACATTTTATAAAAATATTGGCGAGATTTAGTACAAATTAGTACAAAGTAATAAGCAATCATTCAATGGAACGGACGCGATAAAAAATATAAGTTTTTTTAAGCTCGTATAGAAATATGCATAATTTAGCTAATTTTGAGAACTTTTTTTTATATATAATATACATGTTAATGGAGGTCAAAGGATAACTATTCTTCGTAGAAATATTAGAATTATCTCTTACCTTTTTTTAAATAGATATGTCACGAATACGGACGCGAATACGGACGCGACATCATGGTAAAAATGTTCATTATAAATTTTAATAAAAATACATCATAATAAGTTGAATTCAAGTTACATAGCAGTAATACTTATCAAAATAAAAAAAAAAAAAGTTTAAAGCTGTTAGAATGCTTTATTGTTATGTGTTTTTCTTCACTTTTGGTGGACCTTTTTTTGGAGATGCCCATATGTTGTATGTGCTACGACATTTGACGGGCTTTTATACTAGTATGTGATATCAGTCTCATTATAATTCATTATAATTGGCAGGAAGTGGAAATAAAGTCATTTTTATATAATCGCTGGAAGTATAAAATAGACCGTTCGCAATTTGCATGCGAAATTTTAGTCTATTTGTTTGCGCCTTTTTAGAAAATATAACTACTTTTAAACATAGTTCATATTTTCGAAACAAAGTCTGAAAAATCACTAAATTACAACTTTTATGCAATTTTTCGTTAAAAACCTGTTACTAGATCAGCTATTTTGATGTTTCTCGTCATTCAAAAACAAAATTAATTGACAATTCATTGGTATTCTTATTAGACTGACAACAACTAACCATTAAAAATGGCATGGTGAAAACTAGACTTAAGCATTTTTCTCTAAATGCAACTTATAAAATGAAAAGAAACAAATTATTATAGAAAATGCCTTTTTCCAAAAAGTAAAAAAATTTACAAAATCGAAAATTTTTTTTTGCATATATACGAACTAATAAAAATAGTGTATTTTAGTGGTGTTTTAGTACGCCAAATTAATAAATATCCCAGAACGAAACAATTTTATTTTTAGACAGTAAGAATTTAAATTTTTTTTTTATAAATAGTTCTAAATGTGCTTAAATCAAATGGACTAAATTGAGACAACCGTCCATAAGACTCTATTTTTATAATTAACTAGCAAACTAGCTTCGCAGGCGTTCCTGTTATATCCTGTACTTTTCAAAGATCAACTGTACTTTACTTTAACCGTCGAAAAACTTGGCATGATTAATAGCAAATTAACTTTATTTCATAGGCTATACATGAAAGATGTACATCACACAGATATTCTAAAAATTGTGTTGTAGAAAAATGTTTAAAAGTAGGAATATTCAATACTTTTTAACATCGATTTGTGAATATCTAATTTATATTTGAACATTTGCCACACTGCACTATATACCTGTCGCTGTGCTTTCAGTTGCTATGGTGAATATGATGATATGGTGAATTAGGTGAATTTGTTCTTAGTCACATTACCTTCTATGATTATACTCAGGAAAGTAAACCATAAATTCTTAAACTGCATATACTTTATAGTAAGTTACAGGTACTAGTATTTAAGATCCAAAGGAAATAAAATCTATACCAATGAAAAGTATCTCTTAAATTTTATTATTAATAACAGAGGACAAAAAGTTTTTTCAAAATTTAGATAAGCCTTTCTTTATGTTCTTATATTAATGGTTGGTTATACTTTTCTTGTCCCAACTTAGCCTATCCCAAGCTAGTGAAAAGGCGGAGGAATGTAGGCGTATATTTAGAGCTCGGTTTAATTGTACACGACTATGGAAAAACATAGGTTTTCATGAGCTCTGCTTTGAGATGCAAAATCATGAAAGTGGAACTTAAAAATTGGTTAAATATACATATCTGCGTATCCGTAGCAAATGATATAGGTACTGTTGGAACGGGGAAAGTTAAGAAACAAAACTTTGCTAAAAAGAATTTTGAAATTTTTATTCCTGTGGAGCATAATTTTGCATAATTGGTTTGTTTATAAAAAGTGTCTGACAAAATAAAGACTTTTTTTTCAATTTCCCAAATATTTGATCTGTGTGACTTCTATGGTTTTGAACGTAAACTCCTCATATGTGTTCTACTTTAAGACCATGAACTTTAAGACAAAAAAACTTACTCGAAAAGCCTGCTAGTTGAAGGTATTTTCATTACATATAACAAACACTGGATTGGGTTGTTATGGTTTCACATTTATTTTGAATATTTTTTTTTAAACGTGTGTGTGTTTCTTATGTGTTTTCAAATGTGATCTGAGCTTATTTGTTTTTTGACATTTTTAGCTTTAGCATCTTTTTTTATGTCGCTACTTTCATGTTACCATACTCAGAATATTCGCTTACTTTTTTAGCAGTGAATGAGCAGAAACAAAATTACAATTTGAATTAAGTTCTTTAATATAAAAATTTAGCAATAAATTTTACTTGAACTTGAATTTAACTTATCTCTAGTCTTGGTCGAGTGTAGCAGAATAAAGAGAAAATATGAAGTTGCTGAAACTATAAAAACATAAATCCTATAAAAAAAAAGAAAAAAAAATCAAATTCTTCATTATTAAATTTATGTTTACCAATACATATTTTATATCTTATCGCAAATTTACAAATTTTCATCTTATATATTTTTTTTGATGAAAATTAATATAATTCAATTAATATAAATAAATAATTATTTTTTTATTATTACGTTTTACAGCACGGTTTGTATGGGCTCGTCTTTACAAATTTTTTCAAGCACATGCAACGTTTTTGGATAACACTTTAGGGTAGATCTGCAGCCTTTAATACTCATTGTTCAAAGATAATATTTATGCTCAAATATCCTGATAGATCCTGAGCTTAATGAATATCTTATTTTGGATTTTGTTACTATTTTATGAAAGTCACAAATTGGCAAAATCTAAGAAGAAACAAGTAAAGAAAGTCTAAAGTCGGTCTAGGCCGACTATGAAATACCCTTAACCTACTCTTAAAAAAAAAAACATTTACACATGCCTACCAAGTTTTATTCCTGTAGCTCACAGTTGATGCCTTTATTGTGCTTTCGCTATGGGAGGTGTACGTATTAATGGACGGACTACTCCCAATTTTTGAACACGCCTTAGTTTTGGTATAAAATACATACATGCCAAATTTGATCTATCTATGACAAACATATTCTTATTTATTGAGTTTTAAACTTTTTGGGTTGTATGGGAGGTAGGCGTTTCCGTGGGCGGATGACTTCTATTTTGCAAACCCATCTATGTTTTGTCATAAAAAACATTCGTGCCAAATTTAATCTCTGTAGGTTAAATAGACGCTTAGTTATTGCGTTTTCAATTTTTGGGTTGTATGGGAGGTGGGCGTGTCCTTGAGCGGATGACATCCATTTTTAGAAAACATCTTTGTGTTGATACTAAACACATACATACCAAAGTTTATTGTTGTAGGTTAATTATGAGCTGAGTTATGCAGTTTTCAATTTTTGCGTTGTATGGGGGGTAGACGTGACCGTGGGCGGATTGCAAAAATATTCAATAGTGCAGATCCTTGGGTCCATGTGACTATGTGTACCAAGTTTCATTTAATTATCTCAACTCCTTCTTATCCTGTGTATACGGACAACACACAGACGGACAGACGGACGGACGGACGGACGGACGGACATGGATAGCTCGACTCACGTGGTGACGCTGATCAAGAATATATATACTTTTCTATACCGGACTCGCTTCGTTCTATGCGTTACAAACGTTTGCACAAAGTTAATATACCTTTCAGGTTTAGGGTATAAAAAACTGAAAACAAACCAAATTTTTTAAATTAAAATTTTTGTTTGTCAAAACATACTTTATATCTTCTCGCAAATTTACACATTTTCATCTAATACATTTTTTGATGTATTCTTACGTCTTACAGCACGGTTTGTCGTCTTAACAAATTTTTTCAAGCACATGCAACGTTTTTGGTCAACACTTTAGGGTAAACCTACAGCCTTTAATACTCATTGTTCAAAGATAATATTTCTAATCAAATACCAGATACATTGTGAGCGTAACGAATATATTTTTTTGGATTTAGTTACTATATTTTTAAAGTCACAAAATAGCAAAATTTAAGAAGAAAAAAAAATTAAGACAAACCAAATTTTTCATATTAAAATTTTCGTTTATCAAAACATACTTTATATATTCTCGCAAAATTACACATTTTCTTCTTATACATTTTTTTATATATTATTACGCCCTTCAGCACGGTTTGTCGTCTTTACAAATTTTTTCAAGCACATGCAACGGTTTTGGGTAACACTTTAGGGTAAACCTACAGCCTTTAATACTCATTGTTCAAAGTTAATTTTTATGCTCAAATATCAGATATATTGTGAGTTTAACAAATATCTTATTTTGGATTTGGTTACTATTTTATTAAAAGCACAAAAAAGCACCATCTAAGAAGAAAAATTTACTCTTTATTTCATAAGAGAAAATCCATCATTAGCAGCTTATATTGTGCCTGTTGCTTGCGCTGTTATTGCCTGTATTGTTGTTGTTTTGTACGAACTGACTTATTTACAGCATTGGTTCGCTACTCAACGCAAGAGGGCATTGGGAGGATTGGGTATTTTTATGTCTAGCCATGATCCTACGCTTTTACCTTTCTTTTATTATTTCCTCATTTCTAATCAATTGAATTTAAAAATTTATCAATATATACGTCTTTGGAAGATGTAGTTAGTGGAATGAGATTGCTTAATAACTCGAATTGACTGAGGTAAAAGCATAACACTTGCCTCAGATTCAAATTCGCAAGTTGATATCATGACGCTTCGCTACACATTCAACATTTTACACTTGTTTCTCTTGATTTCACTTTCTCTACTACCTATCTATCTCCGCAATTGCCGAACCAAGGTAGACTTGACTAAATAGGTTTGACACCTGAAATCCATGGTTCAAGGTTTAAAAAAAAAGCATTTTTCTCTATTACTACTTAAACGGAATTCTACGTCTTCACTTGCGATTATATCGAAACGGTTTCTTTTTTTTTTACTGGCTAAATTTCTAAATTTGTTAACCCAACAATGTTTATTCATGATTTTTCTCCAATGGTTGGATTCTTATGGAATTCTTAAATATATGTAATTTCATTGCTGTCAAATAATTTTCGAAAAAAAATCGGTTGCTATTTAAAAGCTTGCTTAGACTTAGTCTAGAAATAGTGCCAGAAAAATATAGTTTCTTTCTGTTTACTTTCTCGCCAGTAGTTTTTCTTTGAGAGCAAGGCATGTGCACTTGTATGTAACGGTTATTTTAAAACAATACCAGCTTATTTTAAGCTTGCTTTGTTTAGTTTTTCGAGTGGCCCACATACGCGTTACATGTTTCGAGTATGGCATATTTTTAGGCGCCTAGCAAAGCATTGTTCTATTTCCGCATAAGCTTCAAACATACACATTTCTACTTGCAAACATGACATTTCAAATACAAACGAGACTACATGAAGTATATTTGTGCATTACGAGTACAAAGTTGAATGAACTTTCGATAGAAATTTGCAATTCATTTTGCATTTATAAACATTTATGACTGTTTTCAATTTCGTCTGATTCATCTCTCTCTCTCTCTCTCTCTCTCTGTCTCTCTCTCTGTTTATAACTGTTGATTTATGGTTTTCAATTTCCTTTATCAACAAAAATGGCTGCCCATGGCTATTAAAAATATTTATTTACCGAACGCATGATTTACTTCACTTTACATTCAGAACGAGCATGTAATGGCAGGTAGAAGGTGGGCGAAATGGTTTTGTTGTTATCGTAATGTAGGCATGGTCAAGAGTTGGGGGCGCATGCAAATGTGGCGAACAAAGTATGCATAAATTTATATTTTAAGTGTGGTGGCCGATAAAATATTTGGTAGCAAATATGAGTTGACATTTTGACAGTAAGCAATGAAATAGCGATAAAGGGTTAAAAAACAATGTAGCAGGTCTTATTGATTTCTCTTTTTAACTGCCTTTTAGCCATCAAACAATTTGCAATATCAAGTTTATGTCGCTCTTACAGTAACATTGGATACCTATAGCCAGGATATATCATAATTTTCAGCATCTCAACGCTAGACATTTCCAACTACATGAGCCCCGGCTTCACAGTCATCAACGTGTATTAAATTGATTTTCACCAACGTCGCTGTTTAAGCTGCTTTCAGCCATTTTTTCTAGACGCGTGTTAGACGTTGTGAGTGAGATTTGCGCCAGCTGACATTCTCGTTCTTCTCACTTGTGCATCTAGCTGCCCGCCCAAGGTGTTTTATCATTACTTGCCATGTTGAGTGCTGCTCCTTTTTTTGTGATTTTTCTCGTTCTGGGTCTGAGTCGCCCAGCTAGGCCGCCTGTTTTTCACAACATCATTAATCATTAGTACTTACTTAAGAATCTTGCACTGTCACAGAGTAGTCACCCTACACCAACACTGCCTGACATTATGTCCGTCACCTTGCGTCACATTATAAGCGGATTTTGTTGCCGCTGCCATATAACTCTGTATTTCTGCTAAGCGATTTCTTTCTGCTTTTTTGTAAATCGTTTCCCCTTTTTGGCGCATTATTGATGTTCTGAGAACGTGCTGCTGTTGTTGTTGTTGTCATTGCTGGTGGCAATACTGCCACCCTTGTGTATGTCACTTTTCAGTGTCATCTTAAACGATTTTTATCATTATAAAAAAAAATTGAAAATCATTGTCAGAAAGATCATTTCAACGCTGTACCGCTATTGAACGCCTAAATTTAAGACTCACGGCAATAAAGCGAAGGGCTACTGACTCGACTTACTTCGTTTGTTCCATTAATAATTCATGCAATTTTATATTTTTGCTCCTTTCTACATTTTGTTAAATCAGTTAATGTTATTTTTATGGCCTAACATTTGATACAAAAATAAACCCTCCCCCCCCAGCCCAACCCTCCAGCTTTTGTTCAAATATAAATTAGGGGCAAATTTTTTGGTTTTTCTTTTCCTTTTTCTTACAACTTATTTTAGTTTTTTTATTGGCATCATAAATATATGAGCTTAAAAATTAGATAGGCTAGAAAAACAAAAAATGTTCTTCAAGAAACTTTCTTTAAGTTTAAACATGAAATATTTTATATTTTTCGCTTTTTATACAAATAGGCGGCAAATTAATGCTGTGTAATTTATAAAAATTATCAACAGACACATAGCGTCTA
This sequence comes from Tetanocera ferruginea, assembly GCA_958299015.1. Classification (NCBI taxonomy): domain Eukaryota; kingdom Metazoa; phylum Arthropoda; class Insecta; order Diptera; family Sciomyzidae; genus Tetanocera; species Tetanocera ferruginea. The sequence goes on from OY282643.1 coordinate 134,465,641, forward strand.
ACAAATGCTGCCAGATTAAAATTATATGAGTGCTCGTTGACTCGAATCTTATTCTTTTGACATTTCTTTCTCGAGGCTTGTCATTGAGTTAATTTAAGTTTAGAACAAAATTAATGTTGCTACGACTTGTTTGTTACACTTAATGTCAGACTTTGTTGTGTGGACAAATTTCTCAAATTTGTGTGTAATTTTTTGCAGATTCACTAGATCAACAAAGTTTTTCTTTTCTATTTTTGCATTTTTTCTTATGAGATAAATATGTATCTTTTCTTGCCGTTTTGACTCAATGGAAGACTATTTTGAAGAATTACAATTATTATGAAGAGTTTTATGCACTATCAGCCTTATTATGAATAATTTTTAGCCGGAATTGAAAAAGGGATTTTTCATTTTTAAGATAGTAAAGAAGGACATCACATCTTTTTTAGTTAAACATTAAAAATTTTAATAAATTTGAAATTAAAATTTTCAAAAAGTTTTTGAGCTTAATTTTAAAAATTGAAACTCCCTTTTCCAATTCCGGTCGAAAAATTATTCATAATAAGGCTGTATTAAATACAGTGTATATCGCACACTAAATACAAAACAGTCACAACTCGAAATTTTTTTATACCGACTTTTTTTTATTCACAAAACACATATCTCAGTATCTTTTTCATTATTTTCTTCATTAACTGGAAGAATGAAGTTTTTGTGTTTAAATGAAAATTGCTTTTCTTCTGTAGTATTAACCAAAGGGTTTTATTTTTCGCTTCTCCTGAAAAGTCATGTTTTTTGAGTTGTGACTGTTTTGTATTTAGAGTGCGATATGTTGCCGTAAATTTCGAAGTATTCGAAAAAATACATCATTAAAAGCATTTTAAGCTATAATAAAAACAAAACTATAAAAATAATTCTTATTGTAAATGTGCAGAAATATACCAATTTTCTCAATTGTTGGGGATTTAAGAAAAATATTTTGGTTTCTTTTGAAGGCTTTTGACACAAGATAGGCAACTTCAACTACAAAAAAGTTGGGCTTTATTAGATCTGCAGTTTGTAAGTTTACTCGATGTGCTGTCCGTTGGCTGTTAATCAAAAGAAAATTTATGTCGAACTTTTGAAGAAAATCTTATAAATGAAAAAATGTACATTTCTACATCTATTGATATGCTTGAAAATATAATTGTGCCATTAAAGAAGCCTCAAATCCTCATTTTTTTTAAAGCAGGTAACTACGTTTCTCTTAACAATTTGAGCTGTCTTTTGTGTTTAAAATGGCAAAATGGTTGTATTCAGCAATTTCCTCTTCGAAATTTATGAACTTTTAAAGTTTGTCACAATCAGCAGAGAGTGTTTTAAAATTCTTAACTCAAAAAATTATCAGAAGAGCAAAACTTTCAATTCCTAAAAGTAGTAACAGCCTATCAGAGATATTACATGATATAATTAGTTTTCGAAATATTGAATATGTATGAATCGAGAATCGAGCATAGAAAAATTAATAAAAGTATGCACACTTTTCGATACTTTAGAACAGCAATATTTGAAGATCATTTAGCTATAAAGTTGACCAGCCACACTCTCTTGAGCCTGGTAGGTCAAACTTATTTCATTAAGCAACTTCAAAAAGGTAGAGGTTCTGAAGACCTCTAGTTGTTTTTTTCCTTTTTTGTGATCTATGTACATCGATAACTTTTAAACCCTTGATCAATTAACATAAATTTTGGACAACAGATGTAATAAACAAGAAAGTGACATTATAAAAAAAAAAACAATATATCTCAGTGAATATTAAAATTAGAGTACTCAAATTTGATACAGGCGTGGGCAGAATTATAACAATGAAATTATAAAACTATAAAGAAATGGGAGGGAATTCATCAAAGAGAAGTGTCACTAATGCAAAAAATGGTCTGTATCTCGGTTAATATAAACACAAGGGTACTGAAACTTGATACAAGGATAGGTAGATTCAGTACAAACCACAACGAAAAAGTTTGAGGTTAAGACAAAGGATGTGGCACTTTTCTAAAAATACTGTGTTTCGGTTAACATTGATACTACAAATAGGTACAGGACTAGGTATATTTCTAAGAAATCAAAGACAAGAAAGTAAACAGGATTCAACTACTAAAAAAAACACTTTGTATAGGTTTTTATTGAGACAAGAAATTTAATTTATAAATTTCTGAATTAATATCTAGAATAAATTAAATTTAGTCTAGAGATAGTTAGAATTATAACAAAGCTCAATCGAGGAAGTTGTCGGCACTTTACGAAATCATTGTATATCGGTTAATATTAACACTAAGACACCGATATTTTTTACATGGATTGTTAAAATTATAACAAAGCAAAGTAATAATTTGGGTGGGATTCGAAAAAGGGTATGTCATTTCCTATAGAAAAACACTGTCTCTTTTAATTTAGTTTTATAACTAACGTAGGTAGGTAGAATCATCACAAAATAACACGAAAATGTGGTCTAGATTTCACATATATGACCTTAAAGGGATGGCAATTTCAGAAAAAATTGTATTTTGCTTAATATTCATACTTTGGTACGTTAATTTAGTACAGGACTAGTTGGAATCATTCCAAAGAACGGCGAAAAAAGTAGACGGGCTTATGCAAAACTCGTGGCACTTTTCTAACTTTTTTGCAAATAAAATCAAAAAACTTTCAACATTTGATAAAAATCAATTGAAAATAATCAATTACTTATTATATTCTCTAAAAGCAAGATATGTATACAAAATTTTTACAAAAAAAAAAAAGAAACTAACACCGACTCAAAGGGAGGGTCACTCCATACATGTGAGTTAGGCCGGATCATTCTTATATGGATACAAAAAATGTCAAGCGATCGGGGTCTCAAAAGTTAGAGGAACTCATTTAAATGATTTCTGCATACTTTTTTTTTCAAATCGAAGAAAAACCGCCGAAGCAATTTTGATTCTTCTGAAGGTCCTTTTTGGTAAAAAAAAACATGTTTTTTGCTTGTAACTTTTTATTTTGCACAGAACGCATACCCAAATCTTCTTAAATGTTAAATTTCTTACTTGTACTAACATTTTGACATAAAAAAGTTGTTAAAATTTTGTTTCATTAAATCTCTTATTGACCATCAAAAATTGAATTTTTTGCTATTTTTAAAAAGGCATTTTTTTAAAACCGCTGTAAAAGACACATTTTTTATTAGATTTCCGTGAAATTGCTATTGTTGGAAAGGTATTAAGTTCTTCTTTCTTTCTGTGTATCGTTTTAATCAAAGCTACTTGGAAAAAATATAGAAATGAAAATCTCAAAAATGTTGACTTCAATTTTATTTTTTAGGATTTTAAAATTTTATTTTTAAATAAAATACATGTTTCATAGACAAAAAAGCCATTTAACTAAGTTAATAAAAATACTGTTAAAGTATAAAAATTCATATTTTATGCCAAAACAAAAAAAATATTGGGGTATAAATGATCCCAGTGTGCCGAATAAGGGTTAAATTTGCATTATAAAATAAACATAACTACTCGTAACGATATATTTTGGTAAACAAACCGGTTCTCGTCTTGAGTTAAGTCAACTTTTTGTCGTCCAAACTGTCTGGAAGAACTCTCGTCTGCTTCTATTGACTTAAGCACAATATTTGTCAAAATAATAATAACTCCAATTATACTGCCATAATTTTGTTTGACGTATGTCAACAAGCAATTTGTCAACATGGCGTTATTCTAGTCTACTAACTTTTTGCTAACATAGTCAAAATCTGACCTATTAAATGACTATAAAAACAGCGTTAACAAATTAATTAATTAAGCCAAAATGACAACAACAGCAGAATACAGTTAGTCCCATTGCGACAAAGCCAAATAATTGAAAACACATGCAAACAACTACAACTACAACAACAACAACAATAACAATAGTAGTAAAGAAGTCAAATAGCAAAGTATGCTGAAAGTGGTTGGATTCCACTTTTGGTCATCATAAAAATCTGAGGTGTTCTTGAAACGACGCAATAAATTCAGAACTCACGCGACCAAAACACCAGCTTCTACCGCTTCAAAAATACAACCAAGGGGGTAACACTGCCACACTAACCACACGCAATGCAAACTATACGAAAATCATACCAAAAAAAATACGAAAAAAAAAAATACCAACAAAAACAAGGAGCAGCAAAAATAAGGACGACGACAAGTTGACTCACACATCGGGAAACCCCAGTGGAGGGTGAACGGGCGCACAAGAACTCATGCCGCTGGCACAACGGCAAACGATGAGTCATGAAGGTCATGACGAAAGCAACACTGCAACAACAACAACAATAAGAGAGCAATAGAGAAGAGCAGAGCATATAGAAAAGACGCAATAGCGCCATCTTCGAAATTCCGCTGCACCAATACAAATAAGCCAAAGAGACAGAGAACGCTGAGCGCCAGTTTAAGCCGGATATGAGTAAAATTTCCCTGCATGACAAAAATAAATACCCAACAAAAGTGTGAACGGACAAAACAAGGTAGACAGTGTGGCATTTTTGAAACAAGAGCGTAGATGAAAAAAGGATAAACGCAAATGAGAGCAAAGAAAGCTTGCGGAATTTCCATGTGTGCGTATGAGAAAAATCAATTTCGCAATATATGCGCCCTTAGCCCCTCACGTAACAATAATTGCTGAAAAAAAAGAAAGAAATATTGAGGTTTCCAAACAAATTAATACAAAATAATTAATAAATTTTTTAAAAATGTAACCAAAATAAGCTTCATAACCATAGCAAGCTGATATAAGCTCCAAATTAAAAAAGCAAATATAACATATCTGGCGTTGTAAGCTTTGCACTTAAAAAAAAATCTTCATGCATGTCTTATTTAATGTTTAGTTGTAACTTAATTGATTGATTGTTGCTTGATGATAACTCGTTAAGTCTAAACTTGTTACATGCTAAATAGAGGTAAATGACATTTATTGGCAATACTTCAATTAAAGCCAACAACTGCGCCAACAGCGCCCAACACAACAAATAATAAGCTGAGTAGTATTAAATAATTGACTCTCCCCGTGGTGCAGGAGTGACTCAAATTAACTGAAAATTTATGCAAAACTTAAGATTTATATAAAATTTACCTCGAAAACTGTTAATAAAAAACATTTTTCATTTCTTCTGATTGGAGTTCATTGTAAAAAATTCAGTATTTTTTGTGTGTGGAAAAGTTGTTTTGTTGTTTTCACTAAATGGATGGATTTAATATATTTGTATTTATTTTTATTTTTTTTTTTTTCTGTAACGTTACTTTGGAGAGCAAAATATTCACTAAAAAACACAGATTTTAGTTTTGATATGTTTGAGAATTATTGTTTTATGTAGCATAAAGTTTTGTTTTTCAAAGTATCCTTGTTATATACCGAAAACTTTTTTAGTTTATATAAACCGGAAAAAGTCAGATAATTTATCAATTATTGTTCAGTGCGTAACGCGCTACGTATTTTTAAATATTCGTTATTTTCACCATGAAATCCACTGCAAAACTGCGGAAATTCTTTGCAAGAAATCGTTTTAATTCAACCCTCCATTGAAGCAGGACTAAAGCTTTTCATGTTCAGTGAGAAAATTCAAGCTTTTTTTCGAGCAGCAGTTCGAAAATTTGTGACAACATCAAATAAGGGATGAAAATATTGCTCAATATTAGAAGACAGCCAGAAAGGCAGGCATGTTATAAAACCAAAGGCAAAAATACAAAATGTCCCAAGGAATAAAACCTAGTGTATTGTGCAATACGTACTCCCTCACTCTCAGCTGCCAAAAAAGAACATGCTCATTTTTCTGTTATTTATACAGAACAAGAGCGCATGTTTATAAAATGCGAGAGTTGCGTTTAACGGAAATAGCTTTTCTTAGCCCCAAGAAAAGTAGTCAACACTGTTTTAATAAACAACGGTGTATATTTAATGCTGCAAACAACGTTTTATGACTTATTAAAACTTCTATAACAGTCACCTAGCTTGCTCGACAACTACGAGTTTATAGCTAACAAAAAAAAAAAAACAACACATTTATGCAGACTGTGACGGAATGTACTATTGTAGACAAACAGCCAGACGACCCATCAAAGGTAAGTGTCAACATGACATTGCGTTATAGTAGAACAGCACTAAATTTTGCAACATTTGCATGAATGTCATGTTTTTAGTTGATGTTAATGTTGTTGATCAAAATTTCTGATAAACTACGTAAAGTTACGTGAAGCACCCTTTGATGCCAAGCACGGAAGCCTCGTCACTTCGCAGCGGAAGTGAAATAAACACTCCTTTTTATTGTCAATAATGGAGTTACAGCGGATATTACTTCCTTTGCTCGTTGAGGCAAAGAGTTGTAGTGTGCAACTTAATTGTGCGAATTAATAAGTAATTTAAGCGAGAGAAGGTGTAAAGAGCAAAAAACTACTTTAAATAATTTATAGCAATTTATATTTTTGATGCTTACACTCAGAATAAAATGCGCTTTCCTGATTCATGTTATTTTTAACTGAACAATTTGGTTAGGAGAGTCAACTACTCGACTGATCTGTTAAACAGAAGCATGTGTAAAAATAACTCATGATTTTTGTTTACATTCTGCTAAAGATCAAACAAGCAATAGCATGGCTTGTTGGTTAGTCGATGGAAACGCATGCGATAGCTACGTATTAAGTCCAGGTTCGATTCTTGTAATGGACGGTTTTGAAGACTTATAATTTTTAATAATAGCTTATTTAACAAAAAACAGTAAATATTTTGGTTTTATTAAACCACAGTAACAGACTGAATTGATATGAAAATCATGTGGCTACCTTAACCTGACGACTCATGGCATCAACATTTCATTTTTAACTGAAATTTGTTTAACATTTGGTTAAATTAACCAGATTTTTTTCTCTGTGTGATTAAGAAATTAATTCAATATATTTCATATTCATATTCATATTCATATTCATATTCATATTCATATTCATATTCATATTCATATTCATATTCATATTCATATTCATATTCATATTCATATTCATATTCATATTCATATTCATATTCATATTCATATTCATATTCATATTCATATTCATATTCATATTCATATTCATATTCATATTCATATTCATATTCATATTCATATTCATATTCATATTCATATTCATATTCATATTCATATTCATATTCATATTCATATTCATATTCATATTCATATTCATATTCATATTCATATTCATATTCATATTCATATTCATATTCATATTCATATTCATATTCATATTCATATTCATATTCATATTCATATTCATATTCATATTCATATTCATATTCATATTCATATTCATATTCATATTCATATTCATATTCATATTCATATTCATATTCATATTCATATTCATATTCATATTCATATTCATATTCATATTCATATTCATATTCATATTCATATTCATATTCATATTCATATTCATATTCATATTCATATTCATATTCATATTCATATTCATATTCATATTCATATTCATATTCATATTCATATTCATATTCATATTCATATTCATATTCATATTCATATTCATATTCATATTCATATTCATATTCATATTCATATTCATATTCATATTCATATTCATATTCATATTCATATTCATATTCATATTCATATTCATATTCATATTCATATTCATATTCATATTCATATTCATATTCATATTCATATTCATATTCATATTCATATTCATATTCATATTCATATTCATATTCATATTCATATTCATATTCATATTCATATTCATATTCATATTCATATTCATATTCATATTCATATTCATATTCATATTCATATTCATATTCATATTCATATTCATATTCATATTCATATTCATATTCATATTCATATTCATATTCATATTCATATTCATATTCATATTCATATTCATATTCATATTCATATTCATATTCATATTCATATTCATATTCATATTCATATTCATATTCATATTCATATTCATATTCATATTCATATTCATATTCATATTCATATTCATATTCATATTCATATTCATATTCATATTCATATTCATATTCATATTCATATTCATATTCATATTCATATTCATATTCATATTCATATTCATATTCATATTCATATTCATATTCATATTCATATTCATATTCATATTCATATTCATATTCATATTCATATTCATATTCATATTCATATTCATATTCATATTTATATTCATATTCATATTCATGTTCATATTCATATTCATATTCATATTCATATTCATATTCATATTCATATTCATATTCATATTCATATTCATATTCATATTCATATTCATATTCATATTCATATTCATATTCATATTCATATTCATATTCATATTCATATTCATATTCATATTCATATTCATATTCATATTCATATTCATATTCATATTCATATTCATATTCATATTCATATTCGTACTCAAAAATACAAATTCGTATGACAAGCATCTAATATATAAATATCTCGTATCATGGTCGCGCTCCTCCGAAACGGCTCAATCGATTTTTAGATATTTTTTTTATTATTTGTAAGATATGGGAGTAGGTCGTAAAGTATTTTTCAATCTCCTACTCAGGAAGGGCGTAGGAGATGTTTTTTTTTTCAAAAACATAAATTATAGGTTTAACTTTCGACCTATAAGTCACACATCAATGATATTCGGTATGATCTTACTATTTAGTCATACCCTTCGGCAGAAAAAATTGCATGATCTTTGGAAAGAGAGGTGTGGCATCGCCCTTACAACTCAATAGAACTAAATGTATCATAACAATGAAACTTAGTACGAACTTCTAATTGCCCAGGGCTTTCAATTCTAAAGCTGACGCTTGCATTGGAAAACGGGGCGTGGCTTTGCCCTTAAAAGTCAAATTTCGAAACAAAATAGGTATCGAATGTATAAAGTCAAGGACATTTAACTCAGAATGGAGTTACTGTTTGTTGGCGGCCTACTACTGGAAAACTTGAACGGGTTATGGTCAAGGCGTGTGACTCCACCCATAAAAGACAATTTTTAAATTGAACAACTTTGGAAATAAAAAACACATAATATTGCAAGTCAGAGTGAAGTTACTATATGTTGATGGCCTTTATCTGGGAAACTGGAGCAAGCTTTATACAAGGTGCGCGGTTCAGCCTTTTGGTCTAAAACAAGTTTTGAATATATAATATTTGAAAATATAATATATGAATATTATATATATTTCTCCTTTACATAGCATTCAATTTCGATAAATATATTTACCATTTTCGAAAAAAAATATTATTTTTTCTATCATTCCTAATTAAACATGATAACTTATTCGATATTTCAATAATTATTTTTGCTGCGGCATCAACGGTTCGTGTTTCATAGTATAGTTTCAATATAAATATTAAAATTTTTTATAAATATTGATTTTTCGAACAGTTGTGTGCTAGTTCAAATCAATTTTTTTCCTCAATGTTTAAAACTATCACGTGCTGTTACAGACTTAACGAATTGCCTTACATTTGGCAAAATGATCAACACACATGTCGTCAAGAATTTGCAATACATTCAAGGATATTTTTTCAAACACAGATTGAGGCTACTTTGATTGGATTTGTTAACTGCAAGCGCAAATGTTTGGAAAAAAGCCATTAAGGAAGACAAAAGAAATAAAACAAAAAGTGCAAAATCAAACGGTAACTCACTCACTAGAACAGAGTTGCCATAAAACAAACAAAAATTCTTTTCATACATTAAGCCTAAGATATATGAAAGTTCGAGCCATAATCGCGAAAAATATGTAACCATCAAAACTAAAATTTGAATTAAGAGGATTTCTTTTAATTATTTTCGACTTCAGTTTTTAGTACCGACATTGTTTGACAAGTTCCTAATATAAATAATTATATTATTATAGTTTCTTTTATTTTATAATTATAGTTTATTGATAATAAAATAAATTATAAGTTTCAATAAGAAAACAAATTTTTGTAAATTGCTGATTACATATTTTAAGTGGTTATGGCTCGAATTGTATCTCAAGCTTCTAAAGCCTTGGTTAAACCAAGAAATTTTAGTAAGGATTGAAAAGAAAATTATAAAAAAAGAAACAGTTTCGATAGTATCGTAAGTGTAGACGTAGAATTCCGTTTTAGTTGTAGCCTCTTCTACTTTGTCTCTTTGGTCCGATTGTTTTGTCCATTTTGCACGTATATTTATTGATATTCCGAAAATTAACAAATAAATGAATAACACTCAATTATGGACTCATTGAGCCCAAAACAAAGAAAAAGTAAAAATGTAAGTATGATTAAATGAGCAAGCAAAAGGAAACAAGCAAAATTTCAAATTTTTTCGATCATTTCGTTTAGTTTGATAGGTTGAGTTCATTGAATTAGTTGAAAAGAAGGCGAAGCAAATGCACTTTCTATTGGTGCCACTTTCGTCTCTGCCCGATATATAGTTTGCGAGCTACAGTCAGTTTAACTACTAATTTCAAATTAAAATTAAGATCCCGATTTTTAAAAAATCGTATGTTGTCTATATTTCACGCTTAGCACATGTCCTTTCCTCTCGTCTCTGTCTGATATTTAGTTTGCGAGCTACACTTTCGTCTCTGTTCGATGTATAGTTTGCAAACTACACTCGCTAGTGCTAGTGGGATGTGGGATCCAAATTAATTTGCATTAAAAACATAAATTAAAATTTTACGCTATCTATTGGGTAAAAGCATAAAACGAAATATGATCCAACTCGTTTCTTTCATAAGAGTTAAATCTAACCGGATCACAGACCCATTTCATTAAATTTAACAGTTTGAGTTCATTGACTGAGTTGAAAAGAGGTAAATGACCTCTGGTTTCAAAATAGAGCACTTAGTAAACTAGAACAGTAGTGCATATATAACCCAATGCGAACCAATGCTTACAATACTACCAATACGAACTAGAACTTCCAGTTTCACGAAAACACGAACCTCAACTACACGTGTATTTTATTCATGAACTTCACGTGAAGTTCGTATTTACGTGAAAGTGCCAATGACCCACCTGTGACCTCAGATAATCCCACTGCATCCGATTGGCCATAGAATCATCCATTTTGGTCCAAATGTTCCATGTGACCCACAAATGTGCCAGTGACCCACCAGTGACCTCAGATAATCCCACTGCATCCGATTGGCCATAGAATCATCCATTTTGGTCCAAATGTTCCATGGAACCCATCAAAGTACCAATCACCCGCCTGTGACCTCAGATAATCCCACTACATCCGATTGGCCATAGAATCATCCATTTTGGTCCAAATGTTCCATGGAACCCATCACAGTACCAATGACCCACCTGTGACCTCAGATAATCCCACTGCATCCGATTGGCCATAGAATCATCCATTTTGGTCCAAATGTTCCATGGAACCCATAAAAGTGCCAATGACCCACCTGTGAGATCAGATAATCCCACTGCATCCGATTGGCCATAGAATCATCCATTTTGGTCCAAATGTTTCATGGAACCCATCAAAGTACCATTGACCCACCTGTGACCTCAATAATCCCACTGCATCCGATTGGCCAAAGAATCATCCATTTTGGTCCAATTGTTCCATGGAACCCATCACAGTACCAATGACCCACCTGTGACCTCAGATAATCCCACTGCATCCGATTGGCCATAGAATCTTCCATTTTGGTCCAAATATTCCATGGAACCCATAAATGTACCAATGACCCACCTGTGACCTCAGATAATCCCACTGCATCCGATTGGCCATAGAATCATCCATTTTGGTCCAAATGTTCCATGGAACCCATAAAAGTACCAATGACCCACCTGTGACCTCAGATAATCCCACTGCATCCGATTGGCCATAGAATCATCCATTTTGGTCCAAATGTTCCATGGAACCCATAAAAGTACCAATGACCCACCTGTGACCTCAGATAATCCCACTGCATCCGATTGGCCATAGAATCATCCATTTTCGTCCAAATAACCATAAATGTGCCAATGACCCACCTGTGACCTCAGATAATCCCACTGCATCCGATTGGCCATAGAATCATCCATTTTGGTTCAAATGTTCCATGGAACCCATCAAAGTACCAATTACCCGCCTGTGACCTCAGATAATCCCACTGCATCCGATTGGCCATAGAATCATCCATTTTGGTCCAAATGTTCCATGGAACCCATCAAAGTACCATTGACCCACCTGTGACCTCAGATAATCCCACTGCATCCGATTGGCCATAGAATCATCCATTTTGGTTCAAATGTTCCATGGAACCCATCAAAGTACCATTGATCCGCCTGTGACCTCAGATAATCCCACTGCATCCGATTGGCCATAGAATCATCCATTTTTGTCCAAATATTCCATGGAACCCATAAATGTGCCAATGACCCACCTGTGACCTCATATAATCCCACTGCCACCGATTGGCCATAGAATCATCCATTTTGGTCCAAATGTTCCATGGACCAAAATGGATGATTTTAGAGCTGAAGCTCTATACGAACCAATCAGTTCGTGCAAAATAAAAACAATGCAAGCATAAACAACGAAACAAAAACAAAGAAAGCAGCAAGCACAGCAGGTACATTATAAGCAGCTGAAGATCGACTGCATTTTTCTTCTTATATTTTACTATTTTCTGACTTTCATATAATAGTGACAAAATCCAAAATTAGATATTCATTCAGCGCAGGATATATCTGATATTTTAGTATATATATTATATTTCAACAATAAGTATTAAAGGCTGTAGGTATACCCTAAAGTATTCGCCAAAAACGTTGCATGACCTTCAAAAAATCTGTTAAAACGACCCCATACAAACCGCGCTGTAAGACGTAATTCTACGTCAAAATTTAATTGAAAAATATATAAAGAATGTCGAAGTTTTAAATATGTCTTTTATGGATGATAATATTTTTATTGAAAAATTGTAGTAGATGTTGAAAGAAATTGCTGGTGGATATCTATGTTAATAAATGTGTGCATTGAGCCTTTATTGGTTGCCAAGCCTTGGATGTAGGTAAACTATGGCATACAAAAATAGTAGGTGATGCCTGCGCAGCAGTGAGAATTATATCGGAATGTTACTTTTATAATATTGGGATTATTCATACCATAAGATACCAAAGGATACCTGTAGATACTGCATTAAATTTTCGAAATAAATATGGCTAATGTATTGAAATTACAGAATCTGGCAAGTAGTCACAGAGAGAATCAGGAATCTTTAACTGGCAAATAGTAACAGACAGTGTAAATTCTTTTGATATTCATTTGAAGCAAATAATGTCTGAGTCAGTAGAATTGAGATTGCTTTTCTTGGTAAAACCATTAGATCGGAGTGGCTATTGTGGGTTGACAATTTCGTGCTGAAAGTGGGCAAATGGGATGTTATCAATAAATGTGGATATTAATAAGTATGCATAATCATCACTAACAAGGACATGACATTGGCCGTTTTTTTAAATCGATTTTTTTGATAATTGAAAAATTTTTACGGGTTCAAAAGTTGCAGCCGGATTAGTGAGAGCGCATTTTTAGGTTTCTTTGCATTTTTCTTTGTTCACAAACTTTGAACGTGTTTATCTCGAAACCATGTTTTTCGTACTGGTTGCGGCACTAGCGGGTTCATTTTTTGACGAAATTTTTTTTTTCTGTATTTTTTTAAACTTGATTCGCTAGCGTATGACATGAGCTTTTTTAAAAATTTTTTTTTAATTTTTTTTATGAATTTTTAAAGTCAATTTTTTTCGAAAAAACACACTTTCAAATTTGGAACATCACCAAAAATTTAAAATAAAATTTTTAAAAAAATCTCCTTTCATACGATAACCAATTTTGTTTAAATTTAAAAAAGTCATTTTTTTTACAGATCGGACAGTTTTTGCGACTCCTAGCGCTGCAACCACAAGACCACGTTTTTTTCTCTGCCTTTTTGGAGCTCTATAAATCCATGTTGGAGTGAAAAATATATTTTTTTGCATTTTTTTTTTCTTATAAGTTGTTCAATTTTCTACAATAATTTTGGAAAAATGTTTGTTTTTGACTGAGTTATGAATTTTTAAAAAAATTCCCACCTTAATGCCACGAAAATTTATTTGTTGATTATTAGATTCTTGAACATTTGACTTTATCACATGCAGCAAGTTGAATTTAAAGAAAGGCGGATGTCTGCTATGACCCACACAAATTTTTGATAAAAACTTGATATGCATTCTTAGATACACACTTAGATACAAATCCAATAGTGCTTTTCCTCAGCCTTAACGAAGTGTGCTTTCACGTGGCATTCTCATAAACTTCAAATAGGCTATTTCAATAGCTTCCAAGAATACTTCCATGGTATGGCTTGTGCAAGGCAATGGTTCAATATTTTCTTAAAAGTATTTTGTCTTATGTCTTCTGAATCATGGAATGCCTTCTTAAAGTTTTTCTGGAAAAAACCTACTACACTGTCATTGAAGGCCTCAAAAAATCGTCCATTGAAAAATTCTAGAACCACTCATAGAGTAGACTGAGGAAAGCATTGCTCACAATGACATGCATGTGTTAAAAAAAATGTCTTCTGGGTATGAAAGTAGAAGGAATGGAACTCACGACTCTCCCTTCCACTGTACCTACTTTAAAAGCACTTTTTTGCTGAGTAGTACCAAAGGATAGTGGTGACCGTGGCATGCAGGTTAAGTGTGTGGCCTAGCATGCTCGGAGCCCGGGTTCGATCCCCAGCCGTGGCGAAAAGTTTTTTCAATAAAAAATTTTTCTGATCGGTCACCACCTCTCTGCAGACAATGGCAAACCTCAGAGAGTAAACAATGCCATGTAAAGCTTCTAGAGAACATGAACTTTAGCCGTTCGGAGTCGGCATAAAACATGTAGGTCCAGTTTTCGGTCAATTGTGTGCAAACATTTAATAACACACACAACACAATTGATCATAAGAAGCTCGGTCAAAGTCCTTTCAAGGGCTGAAATGGCCAATTTGTTTTTGTTTTTTTAGTACCAAAGGATGTCTGTCAGCCATATTGAATGCATTTTTAACATTGTAGAAATTCCTTCATAGAGCGGCTTTGCTGGCTAGGTCATGTCAAGAGAATGAACGACGAAGCTCCAGCGAAAAAAAAAATGGATTCGGTACCCAGCGGTGGCCAACGCAGACGAGGAAGACCGCATCTCCGTTGGAAAGACCAGGCATTGGATAACCTGACGATGCTTGGAGTTTCCAACTGGCGCCAGCAAGCGCACGACAAAAGGGACTGGCGCAAATTCTTCGACCAGGCCAAAACCGACCAACGGTTGTAAGCGCCATCTAAGTAAGTAAGTAAGAAATTCCTTCAATTTTCAATTTTTGTGCACTTTGTTGAAAAAGTGATTTAAAAATTGTTTTGTAGAAATTTTGTTTGGTGGTTAGTAAAGCGAGTGCATTTTTTATTAAATCTAAAAATTTTCACAGACTTTTAAACATCAGCTCATTTGCAAGTTATGCTTCATACACTTGGCAATCCTATAACGAGCAACATTCTCATTTTTTTGTATTTTCTTTATATTTTTGTTTTTTCTTTTTTTGTCTCAACCGTTCAATTTGTCTTGCTTCGTTGGCTGCGTTGGTAGCTAGCTACTAGCTGCAGTTTTTCCCCGTTTGCATTTCTTAGGGACGCTCAATTAAGTGCAGTCATCAAAGTTGTAGTTGTTGCTTTTTTTGTGCATTTCTTTTTTTTTGCGTTTTTTTTTTTTTTGTGCTTGCATTGGTATGTAAACTTGGTTTGGCAGTTCTTGTGAATTGTTGCTTTTTGAAAGCACGTTTAAAACTGTGCCAAAATGTCAAACAACTTGAAAGTTGTGTTTTTTGCCCTCAAATTATTGCTTTTTTGTTTGCTAGTTTTTTTTTTTTTTTTAAATTTTTCGGTGTACAACAACACGTATTTATTTGGCATGACGCATAAATCACTCTTTTTGTTAATTGAGCGTTTTCTTTTGTCAGAGGATTTTCTCAGAGGATTGCGTGTTTTCCGGTTATAATTCTTAAGTTGTTTAAGTTGTAGCTGCTTCTGTCTGTTACTGCTATAGTTTCATAGTGAAAATCCTTTCATCAAGTTTTCATGAAGCACCAACCGTTTCTTGGATGTTATAATTATTGCTACATCTTACGTGTTCACATCCCAGTTGTAGTTAATATTTATGAAGTTGTAATCTAAGCAGTTGTCAGTTGGTCAGTTGCTGCCGGCTGCAGGACCCTTTTATTTATGCAGTTCTGTTGCTTGCTGCTGCTCTTAAGTTTTGTCTGTGTGTGTGTGTGTGTGTCACTGCGGAAGTGTCTGCGTGTGCGTTTAATTTCCGTTTGCATGGTTGTTTAATCATGCACGCAAACACACACTGGGTGCCCACAACTCATTCAGCATACATAAGACGCACACATACCTTGTGAATGTGTGGCATAGTATTGGACCCTCATATATTTGTTCTTGTGCATAAAATAAAAATAAATCTCTTAATTGTAAATAAAATTCATTCTTTATTGTCTAGCTATGCTTTTGCAGGCTGGCTTTACTCGACACTGAGCTAGAGACTTATTTAAGTCTCATTCCACTCTCCCACTGGAGCACAAAATCCCTTTAATACCCAAATTTTAACTTTTATTTCGAAACTCAATTGAAACTCCAACAATTTATTTGTAGTTTGCTTATTTTTGTTTTTGTTTTTGTTTTTGCTTTGCATGCAAAACTTTTTCAAATTAATTCATGAAAAAGTCATAAGTTTTCTAAAAGTTTTCTTTTTGCTGTTCGATTCAATTCAATTCGTTGCGTATTGATTTGAAGGATTTTCACAGCTGACTTTGAGAACTTAACTCAGTTTCTGCGAATTCAATTTTCAAACTCCAGACTTTGATCAACGAAACATTAATCTTGACTGACGGCTGTTAGTAATTTTTAAAGCCTGGCATTACTTCGATTTGGTTTGAATGATACAAAACAATTTGCTTGTGTCAAAAGTCAAATTTATTTCATTAGTTTTTATGTATGAAAAAAAAGTTTGAAGTATTATTATAAATACGCACCAATTTAATTAAGCCAACTAAAGCTCGGTAAGTTTTATCAGTGAAATCTTTAGACATAAAAGCAAAATAAGTTGATTCACATAAGCATTAAAAATGTTTTCAGAAATTCATTTCCACACTTCCACTTCTCGTTCTTCTTTAAGAAAATCCCTCTTAACTCCGACTCGTACTTTTGACAAAATTGTTTGCCTTCATAACAAATCAATTGAGTGCTTTACGTTTTTCATTTGAACTCAACAACAACATCAAAAAATAACAAAAATGCGTATGTTTAAAATTAATGCCAGCTTCCTCAAGAACAACGCATAAAAACGACGCACACACACACACACACAATTTTTACGAGCCATTCCCTGACTTGTGTTTATGTCGCTTATCACTCTCGACGCAGTCGATAAATCTCACATTTTCTTCATTCCTGGCTTAACATCTGCTCTGTCTGTCTTACTTTGCCAGTCTGTCTGTCTGTCTGTCTAAGTGTGTGTCCTTCTGTGCGTATGTCTCAAACTGTCGCCCGCGCTATCAACGCATCTGAATGTGTCCCAATGCCATGCTTGCCTTGCCACCCCCAAACCAGTCAGCCGCTCAAGTTAATGCCTTTTAAATGATTACGTTGCGGATTTTATACAGGCTGCTGGCAACCATAGCCACGAACAATGCACATATCTTCAACTTATATGTATGTGTATGTTTAAGAAACATGTAAAGAAAAAACAAAATAATGCCATTAAATTTAAATTGAAATTTAATCGAATTGAAATGTTAAACGCCGCTGCTGATATTAACGCTCAGCAGAACTTTAGCAGCTGTCAGTCAATTGCTGTCAAAACTGACATAACTGTCAAAATTAGCTCATCACACACACACACACTTATAGTATGATGTAACATATTCAAAGTATTTCCGCCAATTTTTAGTGTTTATATTTAGGCACCAATCAGCCAGCTGTTTGTTTGTCTGATGCACGTCAAATATTAAACACAGCTTCTGCCATATTGCAAAAGGCCAAAATGCGCTTGCAAAGAGGCAAGAAATTTGCATACAATACAAGTTCAGTGGCGGGTTCTTGGCATGACGCACATAACGGTCAATAAACAGACACAATTGCAACGGTTAATGAACGTTAATGAAATATAATGAAGCGTCATTAAACGCAGTCTTTACTTAACAGCCCAACAACAGCGGAAGACGACAGACACAGCCTGTTGTGGAACAAAAAAAAAAAACAACAAAAATAATGACTGCACGTTGACTACAAGTGCAGAGTGTACAGTAGTAGCTGTATTTACAGAGATGCCCACTATGCAATTCTTGTGCAGTCTAGCATGAAAATAATAAAAGTTCCCATAAGACAGCTTGATATAGCGGTAAGTTGAAAGACGGCAGCATAATTTAAATTTTTGAAAAGTCAATATTTGTGAAAATTAACATAAAGCATGATGAAGGAAAAAGAAACATATTTTAACATTTTTAATCATACACTGATGCTATGTTGCTGTGTTGTTATATAACGTTATGTTATGTTATGTTATGTTATGTTATGTTATGTTATGTTATGTTATGTTATGTTATGTTATGTTATGTTATGTTATGTTATGTTATGTTATGTTATGTTATGTTATGTTATGTTATGTTATGTTATGTTATGTTATGTTATGTTATGTTATGTTATGTTATGTTATGTTATGTTATGTTATGTTATGTTATGTTACGTTAAGTTATGTTATGTTATGTTATGTTATGTTATGTTATGTTATGTTATGTTATGTTATGTTATGTTATGTTATGTTATGTTATGTTATGTTATGTTATGTTATGTTATGTTATGTTATGTTATGTTATGTTATGTGATGTTATGTTATGTTATGTTATGTTATGTTTTGTTATGTTATGTTATGTTATGTTATGTTATGTTATGTTATGTTATGTTATGTTATGTTATGTTATGTTATGTTATGTTATGTTATGTTATGTTATGTTATGTTATGTTATGTTATGTTATATTATGTTATGTTATGTTATGTTATGTTATGTAATGTTATGTTATGTTATGTTATGTTATGTTATGTTATGCTATGTTATGTTATGTTAAAAAAAATGTTATTTACCGACCGTAGAGGTGCAATTGGTTGTTAAAGTATCATACTTTAAGTATGATATATCAATGTTTTTGTCTTGAAGAAACCAATTTTTTGTCTAAGGAGACCAAACGTAGGGGTTGCCTTATGAATTTTTTCGGTATTAAAAGTAGAATATTCTTTCTTAGCAAAAGTTTAATGATTTTATGCGAGCTTTAATTTCCTGAAATCAAAGTGGTACATTAGGGTGGTACAAACTGAGATATGATGGTTAACCTCCAATAATAGCACGGAGTTACTATGACATTTTATTATCTAATTTTCATGCTTTAAATTTTAAATACCTGGCTACAGACGCCATATCTAGCTAGAAGAGACTTTAAATACTAGACTTGCCTGGTGAGGATATTATCAAAAGTGTTAGTATAGTTTCTGTAGCTGTCTCCGAAATAAATTAACGGTTACGGAGAATACAATGGTACTAACGACTTACTTTAGTATTTCGAGTTATGCCTTGAAACCACAGATTTGGTGAGGGTATTTTTTTTTAAATAATGTTAAAAGCAACGTATAGACTAACAAGCTGCATCGTTTTGAATTCATACCCAGTTGAAATTTTTTTGAAAAATGGCAAACAGACCATTTTTTGTAAAAAGACGTAATATTTTCGAATTTTTTTCGCGAATTTTTTATCTTATTTTAAAAAAAAAATTTCTAACCTACAGTATAAGTTTATAGTCAATTGAACCTCTAAGGAAGATTCTATGCGGTAAAGAGTTATTGGGGTCAAATTGGCCCCTGACATTATTCAGTTTTTTTATTTTTAAGGTGCTACTATAAAGTTATAAAGTTAAGTTAAAATTAGAACGGGGCACTTGAGGTGACCTTGAAGCAGAAATCGATATATCATACTTTTAGATCCAACTGAAAATACCAAAGATATGACGAAAAATGTAAATTAGCGACCTCTACGATCTGTCAACTTTTTTCGAAATTACCTTGCAAAAATACATTCGATTCGAAGGTGGTCAGTGCGCTTTTTTAATCCCTTTGATATGATCTAATGAACATGGTTCACCGCACCGCGTTTAGAGATGGTGTTAAAGCCTCAATGAGGATAAGAGGTTTGGTTTGTTTTTTGACGGTCCCCAGTACACTGCCCACGTGAAGAAGTCGCCTGAGATCAGTAATAGTTGAAGCCCTTTTGCATCGTCCGCTATAGTGTCTAGGTTATTCGCAAATTCTTGGATGGAAGAAAGACTTGGCGCTAGATAGCAGCTTATGACTTGTATGCTCTCTACTTCGGCCCGAACGAAACTAATTGCACCTTCTTCAAATTGGCCTTGAGGCCTTCTGTGCCGCAACCACTTTGGTCTGCATTTCTACAGGCACCTGAAGCACCTGGTGGGCGTGATTTTTTCCGGACTCTGCAGAATCAGTTTTTTAGCCTGTGGAGACATTATTGACCGCCGTTTGGGCTTCAACGAACGCTTAACGGAGCGACTTCAGGATGGCTGTCATCGCATCGTCAAGCAACTTCTGAAGTGGGCTGCGCTCTCGTCTTCAGCGATGGTTACCTCATCGAGATCCTGAATCTCAATTACAATATCTTCAGTGAGTGTCTTCGTTTCGGTTTGGCATTTGGTTTTTATTTAACCAACTTTTTGGTGTAGTTATTTTTTAGCTGCTGAGTCGTCCGAGTAGTTGATCGCTTCAACTGAATCTGCACCTCTGCTTTCTCTGTGCACCTTACTCTCTCGGACTCTCCGAACGTTTCAAGTGACTTTTCTTGTTTCTTCCTGCGAATGATGTCACTATAAGAAAGTTCGCCTAATTTCGAGACCACGGCAGCGTCCGGTCTTTATGGTTGTTTTTCCGTTTTCAGCCTTGCTGCTGACTTTGGTTCAAGGCCTATTCGTACTCTTCGCCTTTGGTATTTTTCCTTGAGGCGAAGGATCTACTTCACTTGAGGAGGACGCGTTCAATGTGCGCTTTGGACAGTACGTTGCTGTACTCTCGTTTTCTTTGGTGGCATTAGTCATTCCTCCCCGCTCCGCTAGTTCGCCTTTTTAAGGGTCATATTGAGCTCATATTGAGTGGGTTCTCTGTGGAGTAATTGCTGCTCATAGCGCTAACTGGTGCAGCGGCTGACTGCTGACCGCTGCAGCAGTGTTGAATGGAGAAATTTGGGTCGGGGCCTCCAGAATCTGTGCCCCGACCCCAAAAATTTGTAGAGTGCCCACGAGTCGATTTCCTCTATTGTGGCTGTCACCTAGAGTAGTTATATATTATTAACCTACATTCCCAGATAAAGGTTTATTTTCAGGGTGACGTTTATACCTACGGACAGGTCTTAATACTCCCGACCGCTACGATGGGTCAAACGCTTCTGGGTTTCTTTTGTATTAATTTTTGAATTTATAAATTTTTTTAATTTTTTTTTTTTTTTATAAAATTTTTAGTTTTTTATGTATGTGAGATTTTTGTAGTGTTTGTTGAGTGTTTTTTTTAATTATTTTTATTTTTGTTTTTATTTTTTGTTTATACCAGACATGCACACGAAATCAACAAAATTTTTTCGTTTCGTTGAGGCAGAAAAATAAATTATCAAAATTATTTCGTTTTTTATATAACGTAAAAAATTTATCAAATCAAATTTTGTTTCGAAAAATTTTCTATTATTTTCTTCTAAGCTAAAAAAAATTTCTTCTTTTAAACAAATTTAAACAAAACGAAATTTTTTTGTTGAAATTAACATTATTTTCAACGGTTGATTGTGAACAAAAACTAAATAATTTTATATCGTTTTCTCCGAAACGAAGTAATTATTTTTCGTTTTTCGAACTAAAGTTATTTTTTTTTTGATTATGTTTCAACGAAACAAAAAAAAATACTTCGGTTACCGTTAAAATTAACGTTAACGTGCATGCCTGGTTTATACCTAAATAGGAATTTCGGATTTAGGCCTGAATTAGTTCCGAATAAAAGATCCCGGGATCATCGTTAAATAATATTGGGTTTAAAAAATGTGTAGCTTTATAATTCAGTGGACGTAACTTCTTGATTGGGAATAACGATAAAAAAATATTTATAATAAAAAATATATTTTTACTATTTTGGTATTAAATATATAAACAAAAATATACAATTTTATATGATTTTTTATTTATTGAATCCCGGGATGCTAAGTTTTAGATCCCGAAATCCAGGAATTTAAAAAAACGTCCGGGATCGTCAACCCTAAGACCTACACTGAGAACAAAAAATGCTTTAAAATTACACAAAACATTTTTTAATACAAATTTAATGGATTTGAGTTTCTACAAAATAAAATTTAAGACAAACGTGTTTTAATTTCAACTGTTAACTCTTCTTTATTTTATAATTTTCTCTTATGTTTTTGAATAATACAAAAATAGCCATCTCAAAAATATAACAATTTTTGAATTTTTCTAATTGCTTTTACAAATATGGAATATAAGATATTATAATAACTAATAAATTATTTAAAATACAAACTTCATCGGGTGGAATAAAAATTTAGTATTCGGAGGGTCCCAGGGGTCGATGATTACGAATCTGATGTTGAAAACTCAGAAAAACTGAAAAAACGGCATCGAATTTTATTTAAAAACATAGTTTTAAAAACAAAAATTTTCGTTCTAAATTTAACTTTAAAAACATTTGTGTATAACTCAAATGAAATTGTTTCAAGCTCTATTTCGAAAACATATATTTAATTTTAACATATATTTCTCTCCGTGTACGGACAGGTTTTAAAAGACTGCCGACCGCTACGGTACAGACGCAGAGCAGGAAGTCGCCCATTTGGGAACAGACGCGCCTGTTAGGGCGTTGTTAGGCCCGAAGTATCTCAAAATTTTTGATCTTGCCCTGCGGGGGGGGTTATGTATAATTTTCGTAAATTATTTATACTAAGTCTTTTAAATCATATCGAATTTTTCAGTTCTTTAAAGAATTGCAGCCCAATAAAAGCGCTTCAGAATCCAAATACCAAAACAAAAAATTTTTGTGGAATGTTTTTTCGTGAACTTTGATTTCTTTCGAAATCCAGCCACCAATACTTTCGATTGTTGAACACTGTGTACAAAGCTCAAATGCCCGGCAGCAAGTCACGCTGTATATACAGCAATGTCCGTCCATACACTGATATATGAAGTTATGAAGAGTGGTAGACATAAATTCGAGCCTCATCATAAATGTAGATTACATAATGCGAGTATTTGTAATACGAAAAAGATGGCCTATAATAAAATATATTAGCACAGCATAGAATAGCGTGTAGAAACGAGTGAACGAGGCGAGGCGGCGGGAAGAAGCAGTCATCTTATTGACGGCATGATTTCGTACGTGTGTGGCATAAACAATGAAGCTGGCATGCGCTCTATTTATGAGCAATCATAAAGTTTTGTCTAAACCTTGCAACGCTTAGGTACAGTCATGTATCAACTAACTTTTACTAACTATTTTATTTGCACAAATTCGTATATAACAATCTAAATGTACAACATCTTCGATACGAATAGATCGAGACAAGAGCTTAGCCAAAAAATGAAATAAACCATGATTAACTGCTAAATATTATACAGTTCAAGGTCATTGTAGTTAAGACCACATATTTGCCAATTTGTGAATTTTGAATTTTTTGAAAGTTCTTAAACTTTAATTAATGTTTATTTTCTTAAGGATTTTCCTGCTGGTGGAAGCGAAAAAAAAAATAAACTATTATTAATAGATACTTAGCTGCTGATGAGATACATACGATATCCGCATTCAAAATAATTTCAACGGACAAACAATATTAATTTTTCTATTCAGCTCTAAGATTGATTGGTCTTCATTAATTATTAAAATCTTCATTTATCTTCAGTTGTTAGCTCGTCGTCGTCGTCGTCGTCGTGTTCGTCGATGTCTTCTGTTGTGGCCTTTAGCGCTGCACTGATTTTTGTTGTTACCACCTTTCGATTTCAATTGGATTTTATCTATGCTGCTTATAGCAATATTAATTACAAGCATTTTTATCTGCAGCGGCTTTATTGAACGGCTGCTTCTTCTTCTTTCTTTTGTTATTGGGCATGCTATAAACAAACAGCTGCTATAGAGCATTGATGAGCAGCAGCTCTGATTCTGACGCCGCGTTTAACAATGATGCGGCTTTTTTTTTGCTCTCCATGATTTTAACTTAAATATTGCCGCCTTTATTTTAAGGTTTTTTTAGTCTATGTTAAGTTTTTTCTACGTAGCTATAAAAGTTGTAATTTTTCTTTTAATGCTTATCTAGCTTGGTTTTAACTATGTTTGATTTTTGATTAATAGTTACTTAATAATTTGTATCGACCGTTTTCACATACTTCATTTACTTGTTTCTATTTTACCCATAATTCTGCTGAAGCAACCCCACGCAAATTCTTTATGAATTATTAACCTTTTCAGTTATTTGTTCATTTGACAAGAACTCGTTGGTTAGTTACAACGTAAGGCTATACAAATACTAATTTTGAACAACAGTGTATTAGCTAGGGTTGAAGGTTACTATGATTGTTTAGTGGGCTGAACTTCTTAACGCATATATCGATTGCATAATTTGTGAAAAGCAAAGTTAAAAATGTATATAAAACACTTAATTTAGACCTTATCATGAGTTTTAAGATAACAATTATTAAAATTTTAGTCTTCAAAAAAGAATATTTTTGAGTTTTCTTGACGAGCGCTGTCATGCAACACACAACGTTCAGCTAATTATGACAATCTTATTTTGAAAAATTAAAAAATTTTTCATATCTCAAAGTTATTTCATAAATTGATTATTTGAAATAGCGATTGAATTGAAATGGTTGCGATATATATTTCTATTTCGAAAATAGGCTTCATTCTTGATAGCAAGAAATTAATATGAATGTATCAAAGAAGAGATTTGTTGACAATTTTTTTTTTTATTAGTGTTCTACAATTATTTTCATTTTTACAAAAATTTATTTTGACATATACATATGTCATATATGAGATATATCCCAGATTATGTCATATCCCACTCAAACATGTTGGTCTCATCTACGCCAATGACTGCTTCTGAAACTATTCTTGTTTATAAATTATCGCTATTTTAGCATTTTAAGTGGCTTCTTTTGTGAGTTTCAACATACTTGTTTAACTAAAATAGTTTTCCGGACAGAAACATAGCAACAGTAACACCCACAATATATTTTATTATAAGCAAAAAATATGACCAATATCACTCTTCTTCGCTGTATTTCAATTTAACAAAAAACTATGCAAATATTTTTGTATGTTCTGTTTTATTCATTTACTTAAATCCTCTCTGATTGATTGACTTCCATTAATTTGAGTAAGAAACATAAATTCTCTGTGTCATATTTTAATTATATAACAATAACCTACTTAAAATAAAACCTACATAGCTAAATTCTTTTATGTATACTATTGTTGAAGTGCGCATCAAGAAGCACTCAATAGTTAAATTATCTTTTTTTAAGCAAAGCCAAACAAATCACTTAATTTTTTTTTTTATTTGATGAAAAAACTTCAAAATTCCAGCTCGTGGCTTAACACTGTTATGCAAGAAGGCACTAAACTGTAACCATCTATCTAATGCTATATAAATCATAAAAATTTTTGTGAAGGTAACAAAGCCCTTTAAGAAAGTTTCAAAGAGTAAATTTTTTAAGTAAAAAAATCATAATATTTTAAAAATATACAACAATTAAAGACTTTTGAAGCAAAATAGTAACCATGAATATAAGTTTTTGAATGATTACTTCAAGCAGAAGATTTTTCTGAAGTAACATTGTTTTTCTTAAGCTTTGAACCAAGGATTTCAGCTGCCAAACCTATTCAGTCAAGTCTGCCTTGGTTCAAAAATGGGTTGATAGATAAGTCGATGATAAAAGTAAATCTAATGAAACAAGTGTAGAATGTTCTATGTGTGGAGCAAAGCTGTATTAACATGCAAATTTTAATCTTTTCATTTGAATCCAATCCACAAACTTTACTACCATCAACTACAAATTCCAAAGTCGCATATTTTAAAGCATTTTTATAAAGGGTGTCCCAACAAGAACGCAATTTTTAAATTTTATATAAAACACAGATATTTAAAAAAAAATCGTGAAACTTTATTATATCGTAAAGTAGACAGAATGAGGTTATGTATGGAACAATATATCGTGCAGATGGCCGCCGCGGCTTTGCTGGCATGCAGGCGATCTTTTAATGTAATTTTCAATGACCGTTTTGCATAAATGCTGCGGTATTTCATTAAAACAGCGTCCAATTTCCTCTTTTACGGCTCGAGTCGTCGTCGGCTTATTCGCGTAAGCCATCGACTTCAAAAAACTCCAAAGAAAAAAATCTAATGGTGTTAAATCGCACGATCTAGGCGGCCAATTCTGATTTCCAAAACGTGAAATAACACGACCGGGAAATGACTGATGCAGCAATTGAATTGTTTCTCTGGCTGTATGACATGTGGCGCCGTCTTGTTGGAACCACATGCCCTTCACATTCATTTCTTCAATTCTAGGCAAGAAAAAACTGGTTATCATTTCATGATACCGAACACCATTGACTGTTTGCGCTTGACCTGCCTCATTTTCATAAAAAAAGGTCCAATGATTCCTCCAGCCCAAAAACCACACCACACAGTGACACGTTGAGGATGCAGTTGCTTCTCGTGAATCACTCGAGGATTTTCCTCACCCCAAATGCGACAATTCTGCCTATTGACAAAGCAATCAAGATGGAAATGGGCCTCGTCACTGAAGATGATTTTAGCGGCAAAATCAGCATTTTCGTGGTGTCTCTCCAATACCCAATTAACGAACTCCCTTCGCTGTCCATGGTCAGCTGGCTTCAGTTCCTGAGTCAATTGAACTTTGTATGCATGAAGATGCAAATCTTTCGTCAAAATTCGCTGCATAGTGGATTTGGAGACACCAATTTGTTGAGCTCGGTGTCGAATTGAGGTGGATGGAGTTTGAGCGACATCATCACGTACAGCTGCGACATTTTCGGTCGATCGACCTGGTCGAAGGCGCGTTGTTGTCTTTACATCACTAACAGACCCAGTTTTGGCAAATTCATCCATTAATCTCTTTACAGTTGACTCTTTTGGAGCATTATTGTGACCCCAAATTTATCGCAATTTGCGAACTGTAGCCGCAAAACTTTCACCATTTTGGAAAAACAATTTCACAATGAGAATGCGTTGTTCATTCGTGTAGCGCTCCATTTTTACTAACCACGTACCTTCTACTAGCAAACAGTAACAATTGTTCAAATGTCAAATAATGACACTTCCAGTGTTGCCACATTTAAAAATTGCGTTCTTGTTGGGACACCCTTCAAGAGTTGATTAGAAATGAGGAATGAGGTCTGGCTGGGATTCGAACCCGAGACCTCTGGGTTCGAAGTCAAGCATTCTAACCACTCAACTACCTCTAATATCTTGGTTTTTGAAGACAAGGTTGTTTCAAAGTTGACGATGTCAAAAAAACAGTTTTGTACACAGCTTCGTCAACACCCTATTATCGAAAAGTTCATAGTGAGAACTACGTCCAGATATACCTGAACAAATGTTTAGTGTTTTAAAAATTACGATAAGGCGAACAAAATTTTTTACAAAAAATAGTCATTACTGGATAAATCCATAAATATTGCTCAAATATTCTTTAATAAATAAAAGTAGAATATTCCCCAGCGAAATCGACGTTCAAAAATTTTCTTACTTCGGTAAGTCTGATCGAATATGCTTTTCTCAAACCTTTAGCTCGAAATATCTTGATTACACTGAAAAAAAAACACTTAGTTTGCTCCGGTAAAAAATTTCTCTATTTTTGATAATAGCAATTTTCTCTTTTTCAAATAAAATTTTCTTAAATTAGAATAAATTTTCACATTTTCGAAGAAATATTTCTTTACTTCTAGGAATTGGAAATATTTCAATGTCTCTAATAATGATAAGTATTTTTCTCGCACAAAAAATTTCTCATTTATAGAGAAATTTTATTGAAAATGAAAAACTTTTCTTATATTTTGATAAAAAATTTCACTATGAGAAGTATTTTCTTCAATAAAAACAAATATTTTCTCAAAAAAAAGTATTTTTCTCTAAAACCGATATATTTTTCTATTTCATGGAAGCTTTTAATCATTTTTAGAGAATTTTAAGTAAAGCAATTAGAGAATAGCATTTTCTGGAGTAAAGTCTATACCATTTTTCTCTAAATATGATGCCTTTTTTATCATATTCCGAGACACTTTTTTCTGAGTGTATAAAGGGGGCTCCAATACGAGGCCCCTTCTTTCAACTGGATTATTTTGACAGCTGTTGTTATGTCTCAAATGATTTGTCCATAGGACGTGTGTGTTTAGTATTCAATACGACTAAATCATGAATAGACTTGCTTCTGAACAACATTTATTAATTGTGGAAACTTTCTACCAAAATCAGTCATCAGTTAAAGAATGGTCCTATTAATTGGCCACCAAGATCATGTGATTTGACGCCATTGAATTACTTTCTTTCAGAATATGTTAAATCACTTGTTTATGTCGACAATCCCGAAACTATTGACGCTTTGAAAGCCAACATTACTCATGTTATTCGTGTTATACCGTGTAATACCCGCCGATATGATATGAAAGAGCTGTCGAAAATTGGACCTACAGAATGCATCATTTAAGAGGTAGTCATGGGCAACAGTTGAAGGAAATAATTTTTAACATTGAGCTGTAGGAACCAAACTATCATTCCAAATAAAAGATTTGTATCAATACATCAATTTTTTTTTTATTTTATTTAGAAAACAAAGTAGGAAGCTATTATTGGTTCACCCATTAGAGTTATCAATGAAAAATGGCAAGAAGTATCTCAGATTTTAAAAAATATTCTGAAATTTCTAAAACTTATCTGTGAAAGTTTTGTGTTATCTACACGTTATTTACCATTTTCGAAAATAAAATACGTTATTTCGTGTCAATGTCTCTTAGATGTATACTTCGTGGAGTTATCTTAACGATTTAGGAGGATACTATGCTGATTGCAAGCTGAAACTTTTTACTCAATTATTGGTTATACATGACCATCTACTCAGATATTGTAAAAAATACTGACAATATTTTCCAGATTCTGCAATAACACTGACATTTAAGGTTTCAGCATCTTTTTAACATCTTCAGATTCTCTTCTGAAACAAAAAACAACTCATCGTGGATTTTTTTACATCCTCGACATGTTTAGAGGAATTCTTTGAATATAATTCTTCATATACAGAGTTAGAGAAAAAAAAAACACACTGCAAGAACCGCGAATTATGCTCGCAATAAGCCTGGTTCAAAGAGAAATATCTGTATTCTTAAAGCAAATAAATAAGGTATTTTAGCTTCTTCAGTCTGTCTGTTAATATGTCTTGAATGAACAATTAAATGAGACGTGGGAAAACAGGGTCAGACAAAAAACGTCGCAGACATCATCAGACTTGAATTTTTGTGTATGGTATACATTGGGTTGATTTGTATGGAGGTAAAATTCTGTGTTGCCTGGACGATTTTCGGTTCAGGCATGAAAAGTTATTTCAAAGAAAGGGGTGGGGGGGGGGCGGGGTTCGGGTACTAGACCAGTCCAGTAAGACCATAAATTTCTATTCGCTTGAAAAATTTATTAAAACACTTACAAAACAATCTGTCATGACCATGACAGTAACCAGGACGCGGATATATGCTATCCGGTATAAGCTTTCTGCGAGGTATGCCAGAAGGTATATTTTTTTACCGAGGCGGCTAAATTCTTGCAAAATCCTAAACCACATTTTTTCGGTGGATAGTTGTTTAATCCTTTAAAGACATTTGAATTAAATTTCTTTTAATTCTTTTTCCATTAATTTTTCTACATATTTTAATTTCGATATTTTATTTCAACCTAGAGTTTTCAATATAGTTTCGATATAGTAAAACATACACCCAGAAAAAAATTAATATATTTACCACAAACATAAATGGAGAGGAAACTATTATTGTACACTTAATGATCGCCTGGTGGCTTCTGAGCGAACAAAACTCAAGCAAAGCAAGCAAACCGATCACAAATATTGCATGAACATATCGACTACTTTGCGCGAAATTATCGTATGTGTCAAAAACCAAATTATACAGGAGAGCGTGTTTTCTGCGCTTTAGCTTGCAATATCAAAACCAAATTTGGCATGTGCTAAGATTCCTAAGTTACACAACTTAAATCAAAAATTTTCGTGTGGAACAGTTTACATTATCCGAAAAAAACCTTTTTTTTGACACATACGATAATTTCGCTCACAACGTTTCGCAGGTATGCCAGTAAAAAGTGGCACTTACGATAATATTAAAAACATTTAAAATTGCAAATTAATTGAAACACAAAATTAATTGATATCTTAAATCTTTATGAAACTATTTCGTACCTGAAACAAAAAATTTTTAGTAGGTTCTCATATTTGAAAGTGAAGAACTCAGTCATTTTACAAAGGATTTCATTAATTTCTTTTTTGTTTGAAATTCTTATTAATTGTCCTTTCAATTTTGTTTCAAACCTTTTCATTCTCGTTTTTTTCTAATTTTTATAATTTTTCAAAACAAAAACCATAAGGAATTTCTTTATTACGCAAAAAACTTTGATAAAATAAATTGTTGTTGGAAAAATATTCAAAACCAAAAATGGAATTTTTATTGCTCTTTTATATGGTATGCATAAATATAGGATTTATTTAAAGATTCTATCGTAAAAATTAAAAAAAAAAAACGGTTTATACGATCGACAATCAAGCCTATCATAAAAATTTAAGATTTTTTGTTTGTTTATTTTTATTAATTTTGTATTTTTGTATGCATAAAATTGAATGGTGAAGTGAAAGAATCATGACAATTTCTCAATTCGTTTCTGAATTATTATCCCACATATCCCTTTAAACACTCCCACAGCAACAACAGCGCCACCCACCAGGTCAAACTTTAAATTTTAACCATCTACAGACCCAGCCACATGCACTCACAGGCATTCACAGCACTGACATATCCATGTAAAGAAGAATTTTATATATAAAGATATGAAAAAATTAAGATTTGGTTTTTTTTATTATTTTCAGTAACTAGTATAAAATAACATTTAACAAAATTAATAATTTACAAAAACATGTATTCAATAAAAAAGTAATTTAAGAAATGTATTTTTCGCCGTCGGTATCATTTAACAAGTCCTTTTAAAGAATTTTTATACCCTAAACCTGAAAGGTCAGGGTATATTAACTTTGTGCAAACGTTTGTAACGCATAGAACGAAGCGAGTCCGGTATAGAAAAGTATATATATTCTTGATCAGCGTCACCACGTGAGTCGAGCTATCTATGTCCGTCCGTCCGTCCGTCCGTCCGTCTGTGTGTTGTCCGTATACACAGGATAAGAAGAAGGAGTTGAGATAATTGGATGAAACTTGGTACACATGGTCACATATACCCAAGGATCTGCACTATTGAATATTTTTGGAATCCGCCCACGGACACGCCTACCTCCCGTACAACGCGAAAATTGAAAACTGCATAACTCAGCTCATAATTAGCTTACAACAATAAAATTTGGTATGTATGTGTTTTATATTAACACAAAGATGT
This sequence comes from Tetanocera ferruginea, assembly GCA_958299015.1. Lineage (NCBI taxonomy): Eukaryota > Metazoa > Arthropoda > Insecta > Diptera > Sciomyzidae > Tetanocera > Tetanocera ferruginea. Next base: position 134,497,477 of record OY282643.1, read on the forward strand.
CTTTAAAAAATGGACGTCATCCGCTTACGGACACGCCCACCTCCCATACAACCCAAAAACTGAAAACGCAATAAATAAGCCTCTGTTTAACCTACAGAGCTAAAATTTGACACATATGTTTTTTTTAACAAAACAAAGACGGTTTTGAAAAATGGACATCATCCGCCCACGGACACGCCTACCTCCCATACAACGCGAAAATTTAAAACTGCATAACTCAGCTCATAATAAGTCTACAACAACAAAATTTGGTATGTGTGTGTTTTATACCAACACAAAGATGTCTTCGAAAAATGGACGTCATCTGCTCACGGACACGCCCACCTCCCATACAATCCAAAAATTGAAAATGCAATAAATAAGCCTCTGTTTAACCTACAGAGCTAAAATTTGGCACGTATGTTTTTTATAACAAAAAAAAGATGGTTTTGAAAAATGGACATCGTCCGCCCACGGACACGCCTACTTCCCATACAACGCGAAAATTGAAAACTGCATAGCTCAGCTCATAATTAGCCTACAACAATAAAATTTGATATGTATGTGTTTCATACCAACACAAATATGTCTGCGAAAATTGAAAACTGCATAACTCAGCTCATAATTAGCTTACAACAATAAAATTTGGTATGTATGTGTTTTATATTAACACAAAGATGTCTTTGAAAAATGGACGTCATCCGCTTACGGACACGCCTACCTCCCATACAACCCAAAAATTGAAAACGCAATAAATAAGCATGTGTTTAACCTACAGAGCTAAAATTTGGCACGTATGTTTTTTATGACAAGACAAAGATGGTTTGGAAAAATGGACTTCATCCGCCCACGGACAAGCCCATTTACAATTAATTTTTTTTTTTTTGTTGAAAAGTGGGTTTAGGGTATTTCATAGTCGGCCTAGACCGACTTTAGACTTTCTTTACTTGTTTAAATTTAATATGTTTCATTGTGATATTTGGATACATAAATTTTGCAAATCTTTAAATTTGTTCAAGGTGATACATAAAGGCTTATGGTACAACATTTTTAGCAAAAAAGTCAAATTGAAGTTTTTCATAGATTTTTTTGGTGGAATTTTCAAAATATCCATAGGTTAGTTCAATTGATTTTGTTTGTTTTTTTTTTTCGAATGAAGCTATGCGAGTGATTGAGTGCTTCACAAAAACTGCTAGTCTCATTTATGTTCATGAACAAATTTTAAGTAATTAAAATTGTAATGAAAATCGTCAACAAATTCAGTATTTGAAACCATACTTTGGTTTTTTTTTTGGTTTCATGAAGGGTATTCCAACAGAAAATTAAAAAAAAAAATAAGATTTCGAAATATATTGAGTTACGTTCTTTCTTTATTGAGGTGACGAGATATGTTTTGTAGTTCCCCCAATACTGTCTTATCATTTTTGCTTGAAATAAAAGCATGTAAGGGTGTTAAGTTTGGATAAAAAATCTGTTGATTTTAAAAATTTGGCACGTGCGTTTGGATAATGCCGACATTACACAATTAGCGTAAGAATATAAAATCGCCTATTCCACCATAACACGCATAAAAAACAAGGCTAGAATTTTGGAAGCAGCATCTAAGTCCCACCGCTAAAGATAGTCGTCTAAGGCTGAGGAGTTTCCACAAATGCAAAACAAACTTTATAAGTGGTTAGTTTCTCAAAGGAGTATGCATATGCTTATAAGAGGCAACAGTGCCTTAAAGCGAAAAAATCTAACAAATATGCAAGATTTCTTTGGAAAAACTTATAACTTTTGTTTAGTGGAAGAAATTGTTCAAATAAAAATTATCTTATTATAAAATATATTCATCTTTTAATAAAAAAAAAAAAAATTTATTGTAAAATTATTAAATATAATCTTGATTTGAGTTCAAGAAACAGTCTTGGTTGAGGGAACTAACCTTACACGAATTAGTTACCTATTTATTTATAACACACAAGTTGAACACCCTGTTTCTCAACTTAAAACTAACATATTTGAATGAAACTTATATCATTTGAAAGGTATTGAACAAAGATGTGCAAAATGTATAGATATATAAATAATATATCTGATGGAGCGGGCTAACAACCTTCCAACAGAGTAATACAATTTTTGTAAGAAAACTCGCTTTGTGATCAATTTAAAACTTGGTTAAGAGAGAGTTTTTGAGTTGATCTAATTTGAGTTTTTTTCAAAAGTAAAAACAAAAAATTTTTCTCAAAAAATTAAGTTTTATGCATTCAGCAATCATCAAATTTGCAAAAAAAGTTATTTGAACTAAAAGTTTTGAATTCCCTTCTTAATATCTTAGTCGATTTTTAAAGGTTCTTAAATTTTTCTTATTATTTCTAAAAGTTTGTTAAATTTTCTTTCAAATGTGATGACAATCGCAGTGCAGCTCTAATCAAAAGTATTTTTAATACATATTCTGAATATTGTAGTTAATTATTTAGTGAGTATTTCAACCAAATGCCTAGAGAGTGACAAAACTGTCTCTCTGTCATTTTGTTAAAGATTTCATTTATTTATTATTTGGATTTAGCTTTTATAAGCTAACTTTAAAAAATTTTTTAAAAATTTTACCGTTATTTATTTGTTTATATTTAATAATCTCAAAATATGGGGGTAAAAATGATATTTGTTGTAAAAAAGGGATAAAACTAAAATTTTCATTTTTGATTTTATTTCAAAATCTATAGCGCTTTTAAGGTGAATTTATTTTGTCTTGACACTAAATTAATAAACTGTCCGTGCTATAAAAAAAATTAGGTTTTCCTACCCCCCTTGGATTTTTTGAAAAAGTTAAATTTTTTAAAATGTTGTTTTTCTATTTTTTTTTTTAAATTGATTAAACTCAAAAAAAAAAAATTATTTGAAGGAAATAAAGTTATTTCCTATTTATAACAAACCTTCACTCAGCAAAAAGTTGCTCGGAATATGTTAAAAAAGCATCATATATAGAGAAAAATGGTATAGACTTTGCTCCAGAGAATGCTATTCTCTAATTGCGTAAAATTCTCTAAAAATTATAAGGCTTGGATGAAAAAGAAAAAAATCTATAAAAATATATCGGTTTTAGAATACTTTTTATTTTTGAGAAAAGTTTTGTTTTTATTAAAGAAAATACTGAATTTTTCATAGTGAATTTTTTATCAAAATATAAGAAACTTTTTTCTTTTTCAATAAATTTTTCTCTATAAATGAGAAATTCTTAGTGCGAGAAAAAAATTATCATTATTAGAGACATTGAAATATTCCTAGAAGTAAAAAAATGTGAAAATTTTTTCTAATTGAAGAAAATGTTATTTTAAGAAGAAAAAATTGCTATTATCGAAAAAAGAGAAATTTTTTACCGAAGCAAGGCATCTGTTTTTTTCTGAGTGTTCAATCAATTAAAAGTTATAGTGCCGAACGTATTTTAATCATCTTGCTCGTTATTTATAATTATTTATAGACAAACATTAAATTGGTCGAATTTCGAACCCATGCTATACCAGTCCATTTAAATTTCTCAAGTTTTCTTTAATAACATATAGTACATATATCATCTGAAAAGTCTAAGTTTCCTCTGTGAGTATCCAGTAAGAAACTGAAAATCAGTTGATAATCAGTTTAGTTACAGGGTTTAAGTGCGCAAAGATTCCCAAAACCTCTTATATTATTCCTAAGTGCATTTTTTGGGAGTACTAGACAAATTTCATGGACGGATTCTTGTTTTACTTGACAAGATCTATTCGAAAAATACCATCACTTCCCAGATATTTCTATTTCTCACCCAAACTATTCAGTGTAGATCACTTTATCCATAAATATAGAACAAAACGTTTCTTAGAAATTTTTTTTAAATACTTAACAAAATCAAGAATAATAATAAAAATTTTATGAAAATTAAATTTTTATAATTAAATCAACTTGAATCTTTTTCAATTCAGTTTTTTCGTGTTTAAAATATCTCGGAAACTACTCGGCTGATCGATTTTATATTGAGCACAGATCTCAGCTATCTTATTAGCTATATAAGGAAAGTATGCTTTATAATTTTGTAACCTTGTCTTATGATAACAATTCCCAGTGAAAGCAAACAAAAACAAAAATAAAGTAAATACTTGACTATAACTATGCTAAGCAAATATGTCCTGTATTAGGTTGCGATTATAGTGAACGCCGATTCAGACAGGCAGGCAGACAGGCAATGTGAACAAGCGAGATAGATAGCTATTTGCATCTCGTTTTTTCACACAGATTTCAGCTAGCCTGCCTGCCTGCCTGTCTGAATCGCGTTCACTATAACCGCATCCATAGGCATATGGCATGATGACTCTGTTCTAAAACCCTGTTATACCGTTTTTGAAAATATATTGTTGAATTCACAACTTTAATATCTCTCATTTTCTATAATTCCGTTGAAATTTCAAATTTAAATATTTCAATATCAGCATAAAGAAATTATCCCTCTTAGAAATCCCGATATAAAAGTCACCATGGAAGATATAAGTTATGTTTTTCCCCTATTGCCCTTTACTATAACCCCATAACTACACAAGTATGAGTAATATGACAAAAAGTCATATATTCTTAAAATGCAAATTTTGATTTGTGACATTCATAATGCGAAATTATTTCATAAATATCTTCAATTATTCACTAACTTCAGGATTAACAAATGAGTAATCGGGTTAAACCTTATGATGTAAACTTTAATGAATTTCAAGTAACTACCAAAAAATTTGATAAAAAAATGTTACTTACAATTAGTAAAAAAAAAAAAAACAAAAATTAATAAGATTTCAATCAAAATATCTAATTGTTTGAATCTTTTGCGTTGTCTTCAACTACTCCTTCGTCTACAACTTCTTCAACAACTTCTGCGACGACCAACAACAAAAGAAAACGAAACAATTAAAAAAGCTTGGAAACTAGAAGATAACCAATGAGCAATACCAATACTAACAACAACAACAGCAACTTGTTAGCTGCAGTTCAACAATGATTAGTATTTAGAACTCCAGCAGAGCGCGAAGCAATTTTTTGATTGCTATAAAATCAACAACGATCGCCAACAGCAGCATCAGTTCAAGCCAAACAATCGCAAAGAGCACTAGAACAAGCAACAACAATAACAGCAACAGCAATAACATGAAACTGGTGCGTATCGCAGCCACTGTTTTCTGCGCCAAGTGGATATAAGGCGTTCGAGAAAACAAGCTGTCGCCTTTGTTAGTCGATATGGATTTTTCAACTTGAATATTTTTTTTACTCCCTCGCACAGCACGCTTTTCTCACATTAGCTACACTGCTGTTCGGCTTTAGCGCTGCTGCCAAGCTGTCCAGCAAGTATTTGCCACCGAATTACGCCGGTTCTTCCGCAGGCCATGCAGGCTTCTTGCAAGGTCCCCGATCTCAACAAGCCGCTCCTATGCGTCCATCAAATCAATATCTGGCGCCACATCAGCAAGGCGGTCATGCGCACTATACAGCTGCCGCCTCGTCGCCTATCGCATCATCGCGTTATGGTCACAACAGAGCCGCCGCACAGATACCCATATTGAGACAAGAGTACAACAACGATGGTCAGGGCAACTACAACTTCGGGTAAGTGGCTTGAGTTTGGGACTAGTTTGGAATGCATTCACATTGACTTATTTTAAATGTGTGCAGTTTCGAAGCCGGCAACGGCATACGACGCGATGAAACCGGCAAATTTGAGGGTGGTTGGCCTCATGGTTTACAGAGCGTCATGGGTTCTTATTCGTATACTGGCGATGACGGACATACCTATACCGTCAACTATAAAGCCGATGGCAATGGCTTCCAGGCTACTGGCGATCATTTGCCCACACCTCCACCAGTGCCACGCGAAATTCAAGAGTGAGTGTGTGACATCCATATTTTATTTCGATTGTTTCTTATTTAACTCACTCACAGATCTCTGGCGCGTCATCATAGCGGTCATGCTGCACATGGCTCACATGGTTCACATGGCAGTTCAGCTGGTTATGCGGCTCATGGCTCACACGGCAGCTCAGCTGCTTATGGTGGTCATCATGGCTCTGCCAGCTCCCAATCACCCTCTGCCCGCTACTTGCCACCACAACAAGGACACTCCGCACAGTCTGGCTATAACTATGCGCGTAAGCATTAATTTTAGCCAGTGCGCATGTCTTGACGATGCTTTTTTTTTGTGAATTGTAAAAAAAAACGAGGATGTAATAAAATAGCTGAATTTTTATAATTTTCTGAAATTTATATGGTTTTATTTATATTCGAACGAACGGCTTAAAGGCAAAGTTTTTCTTGTGGTGCCTCATTAAAATTCACTTTCATTCTGTGAAAGTGCACACGTAACAGCAACACACAAGCACACGTCAGCACCACACAAGCTCAAACACACTTACACAGACATAAAAGTTTTTGCACGTCAGACAACTTTAACCTCATCATCAGCGAAAGTTTAGTGTAGAAAACAATAAAAGTCGCGAATATTTGTGCGCTCGTGAAGTCAAATGTTGAACCCACACATTTGACTTTTACGTTGCGTGAAAAATATTTCATTACTTTTTTTAATGTTGCTGAAAAGGCGAAATATAACAGCGGAAGTTGACCAGTAACATGTTTTGGGAATAAAAAAAAACAAAAATTCATTCCATTTTGCATTAAAGCTTTAAAAATTCAAATGCATGACTGGTTTGAAAGGAGTTAAGCAGGAGTTTACAACCGTCATGGAATGAATAACAATTCAGAAAGAGTGTTAAGTTGGTGCATCATCAAAACTTTCTGCAAAAACGGCAGAAGAGTGAGTGATACAATAAATAATGGAGTGGCAAGAAAATTGTCCAGTAAAATTCGGGGTCGCTGATCACATATCTGCCAAGTAATTCTCTCCATGACCTCAAGGTGTTGTGAAAGTAGAGTTTCAAGCTCAGAAGAATAGGATTTTTTAAATGCATTTATTATAATTTCAATCTTAAAAGGTTTATCAATTTGTGGAAATTATTTTTAGTGTAAAGTGTGGAAAATTAGACGTAAATGAAGGAGCATTACTCTTTGAATTATAAAAGAAACAGGTGCTTGATGCAGGTCTCAGGAAATACTAGTTCTATATGTTTTATATTTTCATGTTTTTTTTCTTTAAAAAATATTCATGGCCATTTTTTAAAAAAATTCAATGAGCAAGTATATTTTTTAAAAATTTGACTGATTTAAAATGAAGAAACAAAAGTGTTTTCCTCTTTTTTCCCCACTAGAAAGGTATTGATTCCCATAAACGACTTCTTATTATACTTATAAAAAAATAAATTAGGTGCCACAAGGTGCCTACAGTAGGAAAAGTTCAAGAAAAACAAATACAGAGTAACTTTGTGATATTGGTCGGGTATTGTGATATGGTCGGGTAAAGTGATATACCTGCATCTTTTGTTTAAAACACACTATTCTGCAAGAGTAAATATATGAACATAACGGCAACAGAAAAAGACACTTGCTGCAGCTTAATGCGCGCTCTCATTCGCTGTGTTCGCTCTCATTGTTGTGAAATTGTTTTATCGGTGTAGTTGATATTTTTTTTTGAGTACGCTTTGCGAGTGAATTACAATAAATAAAGCAGAAAAGTAAGCTGCAATAGATAAATTCTTTAGAGTTTGAATTAAGTAAGCCACAAATGAGGTGAGATTTTGATTTTTTGAAACTAAAATTCGACTATTGTGATATAGTCAAAGTTGAGTAATGTGATATACCATTTATTAATACCATATCTGTTCATTCCATTCATTTTATACTTTGTGTTAGTTTTTTGTTAAGATTTTACATGTGTTTTTGTATTAAGTTGATTTTGTTTGTATTGTTGTTTTCTTTTAAGAGGGGACATGACATTGGCCGTTTTTTTAAATCAAATTTTTTTATAATTTTGTATTTTTGAAAATATTCTTAAGTTTCTAAGAAAAAAAAATGGAAATCATGAAAAAATTCCTACGAGTTCAAAAGTTACAGCCAGATTAGTGAGAGCGCATTTATATTTTTCTTTGCATTTTTCTTTTTTCACAAACTTTGAACGCGTTTATCTCGAAACCATGTTTTTCGTACTGGTTGCGGCACTAGCGGGTTCATTTTTTGACGATTTTTTTTCTTTTGGAAAATGGATAATTCCTACGGGTTCAAAAGTTATAGCCAGACTAGTGAGAGCGCATCTATATTTTTCTTTGCATTTTTCTTTGTTCACAAACTTTGAACGCGTTTATCTCGAAACCATGTTTTTCGTACTGGTTGCGGCACTAGCGGGTTCATTTTTTGACGATTTTTTTTCTTTTGGAAAATGGATAATTCCTACGGGTTCAAAAGTTATAGCCAGACTAGTGAGAGCGCATCTATATTTTTCTTTGCATTTTTCTTTGTTCACAAACTTTGAACGCGTTTATCTCGAAACCATGTTTTTCGTACTGGTTGCGGCACTAGCGGGTTCATTTTTTGACGATTTTTTTTCTTTTGGAAAATGGATAATTCCTACGGGTTCAAAAGTTATAGCCAGACTAGTGAGAGCGCATCTATATTTTTCTTTGCATTTTTCTTTGTTCACAAACTTTGAACGCGTTTATCTCGAAACCATGTTTTTCGTACTGGTTGCGGCACTAGCGGGTTAATTTTTTTACGATTTTTTTTTTGGAAAATGGAAAATTCCTACGGGTTCAAAAGTTACAGCCAGACTAGTGAGAGCGCATCTATATTTTTCTTTTTTGTATTTTTCTTTGTTCACAAACTTTGAACGCGTTTTTCTCGAAACCATGTTTTTCGTACTGGTTGCGGCACTAGCGGGTTCATTTTTTACGATTTTTTTTCTTTTGGAAAATGGATAATTCCTATGGGTTCAAAAGTTACAGACAGGTTAGTCAGAGCACATTTTTATTTTTCTTTGCATTTTTCTTTGTTCACAAACTTTGAACGCGTTTATCTCGAAACCATGTTTTTCGTACTGGTTGCAGCACTAGCGGGTTAATTTTTTGACGATTTTTTTTTTTGTATTTTTTTAAACTTGATTCGCTATCGTATGACACGAGCTTTTTTCTCGATTTTTTATGAATTTTTAAAGTAAATATTTTTTTCGAAAAAACACACTTTCAAATTTGGAACATCACTAAAAATTGAAAAAAAAATTTAAAAAAAGCTCCTGTCATATCATAACCAATTTCGTTAAGATTTAAGAAAAGTAATTTTTTTTTTTTGGATCGGACAATTTTTGCGACTCCCAGTGCTGCAACCACGAGGGCCCGTTTTTTTCCTTGCAGCCATTTTGAAGCTCTTTAAAACCATGTTGGAGTGATAATATATTTCTTTGAAATTATTTTCTTGTAATTTGTTCAATTCTCTGCAATAATAAATCAAAATTTTGGAAAAAATGTTTGTTTTTGACTGAGTTATGAGTTTTTAAAAAAATGTCTGTTTTCTCTACCATTACATTTAATGTCCCTCCTTAAGTAAATACCACTAAAATAATAAAATTGTTTCAACAACAACATAAATAACACTAAAACAAAATTTTTTCTTTTCAATAGCATGTTTTTTTTTAATTTTGTTTGAATAAACAATTGATACTGCTGTTCAACACTATTCGGGAAATGCGATATTAGCATATATATGGTATATCACATTATCCGAACGTGGTATATCACATTACCCACCAATTTAATTGAGGGGAACTTCATGCATTTTTTCATTGTATTGAAAAAGCTCCAAATTGGGTTACGCTATTGAGCTCCAAAGTTTTAAACCAATGCAAAATACATCAAAAAATATCCTGTGTAATGCGGTATTAACTAAGTTCTGAATACCTATACCACATTACCCTAAGTTACTCTAATGAGAGATATTTATTAGACGTTTACAGAGGACTTAAGGAAATGTTACGCAAATAAAAAATTTAGCACTGGCCTATCGTATACAAAGTCACACACATCTCAAATTTGAAAGTAAAAGTTACGATTTTTTCAAGTTTTGATATATTTTATTTCAGAGTAATTTTTTTTTTCTGATCTTGTCAAATTTGGTGCTTAAACTTTTTTAAATGAAATTTTATATTTAATATTTTTTGATTAGTCGCAAATCAAAAATATTTTATTGTAGCCTTTTTTTACCTTATAACTTCAAATAACCGTCATTTTTGTGCCAGCAAGTACCGTTTAAATAATTCTATGCATAAACTTCAAAAGCTTTGGTCTTTAACACCTTTTATTTTGTAAACTTACTTTGAATCCTTTTTCAATCAAAGTCATTTAATAACATCAGAACCTCACTTACATAGCAAGCAAAACACTTTGGTGACAACTCTTTACTCCCCGCTCTCCTCCCCCCCCCCCACTCCACCACTGTCTGTGCCGTAAATTTGCATACTTAGAGCGTTAAAATTCTCGCCGCAAATCCTTTAGAATTTATGACTTTTTACTTTATTGCTGCAGCGTAAACTTTTTGAGCTGCATTTAAGGCAAGCTTAAACGAAAAATATTTATTATTAAAATATTAACAAATAGTGTGGCAACGCTGCTGTTAGATTGGCATTGTTTAGCGTGACCAACAAAATGGCGTTTTAATTTATGCTAGCGAAAGCTTTAAAGACTGCGCATAAGTGACGCACAATGAATGTTTTTTATGAGCAGATTTATTTTTTATTAATTAATTGCCAGAGCTGCCATGCCAGCATGCTGCGTGCAGGTCACTGACATGCAAAATCAAAACAAAGGCAGTCAATGTCAGACAAAAAATAAATTTTAAAAAATGCGCGTTTGTAAGTATTTCCTTAAAACTTAAACGATAGAAAGACGAACAAAATAAAATAAATAAATATGCTGCAAATGTTAAGGAAATCGAAAAAGTTTGTCTTGCCGACAATGCTGCTGAGCATGATAAATTGAGGACATTTTCAAGTGTCTAAAACAAAAAAAAAAAAAAAACAGCAACAGAGTAGAGAAAAGTAGTGGCTGAAATTGGCTTTTATTTGCTTTCTAGAATATTTTTGTTTTTTTTTCTGTTTTTTAAGAAAACACAAACAAATATTTGTTGTAATGCTTCAGCAAGGATATGTTTGACAACTTTTTTATTATGCATATGAAATCCAATGAAAGTGAAAAAAAAAACCAGTGAAAATCAGAATACAAAGGCATGTCATAAACAGAGACAGGTTGAAAGGCAAAAAAAGGACTGCAAAACCGCAGGAGCTCAGCTTATTGCCAAAATACGTGACACAGACAAAGCCAAAGTTAAGTAACACTGAGAGTGAAGAAGCAGAAAGCCAAGCGTAAATTTCAATGTCAACTCATGAGTTGAGAAAGCTTTAAGTTCGGCATGAAAAGAAACTTTTGTAACGAATGCAGCTATTTTTGCTGAATGAATGAATGACAAAAAGTAAGAGTAAAATATGAAGATATTATTTTAAATATTGGAAAAAATTTACGACGTAGCTATTTGTAATATTTAATAATATAAAATTCCTTTAAATACTTTGTCAAGACATAAGAAATATTACCATTCCTGCCTACCAAAGTCAGCTCAATTTTCTCAGCAGCGTTCCCAGAGCAGACATTTTTCAAAAATATGAGATTTTCATGCTCTCAATGCCGATCGGTTATAAATCTTTGCATGCACTAATACATATATAGCCAACATATGTGGTTGTTTGAGTGTGTGTGTGGGTGTAGCGTCATAAATTCTCAAGTACAAATACAACAAGCAGCAACTTATGTTTGGCGCGCATATTTTATTACTTCGCCCTAAGTGCGTCGTCGAAGCAAACAGCGTCTTCAATTGCAACAAAAACAACAGCAACATCATAACAAGTAATAAAAATTCATAAAAAAATGAGCTCCTTTAGATATGCCAAAAAAAAAAACAGCAGAAATCTTAGTTTGTACAAAAAGCAAGGTAACGGTATATGTTAAAGCATGTTAAACTTAAACCATGTGTGCGTGTGCGTGTTAGTTATTGCCTGTGTGGATGGCACAGGAGGGAGGAGTGGCAGTCAGGTCGGAAACATATTATTTTGCACATTAAAATTTATGTTATCACTTCCTTTGTAGTTGTTGTTGTTGGCCATATCACAAAAAACTTATTTCCATATGCTGCGTCTTTAGGTTCCTCTAGCAGTCTTACGGTTTTTTTTGTTTTTCTTCGCATGTCCTGCAGCTCCTTTGGAGCTGTTTTACACATGAAACATAGTCCATGATTATAGCACATATTTGTTGTTACTTTGCAATTCGCAATTCTTGCCGCTACACTGATTTATTTGCTGTAAATTATTCAAAACCATTTGAAATTTGAATAGCACACGCGCCGGCAAAAGCAAATGGCAAAGCAATATGGCGACGGCAATGGAGGCAAGCGGATATGAAGTTGCCGCCGCGCTTGGACGCCCTCGTGTGGTGCTTAATATTTAGCTACAAATGAGCACAAATCCCCAAAAGGGCATAAATGGCATTGTATACATTTGTATGATGTATGTGTGTGTGTGTGTTAAAATACGAATTTCAATTTCAGCTGCTGGTAATGATGCCCCTTTTTTTTTGCACTCTCCGTTTTCGTTTCGCTTTTGTGTGTAAATTAGTTATTGGCATTTCTAGATACAAAGTCTATTATTTTTGTTTGCGTGCCGAAAGACAAGCGAAACCTCACCAAAAATCGCCGCCTAGCTTACCCAAACCCCTACTCACACATCTAAGCACACACACACACACATACTTTGGCTGCCAAAAGTGGCGCAATAATATTTAAGCTTAATATGTTTAACAATAGCTGGTGTTTTGTAGCTAATAAATAACTATAAAGAAATAGTTTTATTCGCAATAAACACGTTTACAAAATTAAGCGAAAAAGCAATGTTGCCACCTTTTCGAAGTAATTTACACAAAAACAAAAAATTAATATTAGAACAATTAGATTCCATATTTTATGAACAAAATTCTTCCACTTTTTCATGCGATATAAAAGGCTGACCTTTTGTTTCATGTGCCATATCCTATCCACAATACCGGTGCCTCATTTATCTTTATACCCCCACGCATACTGCGTAAGGGGCATATTAATTTAGTCACGACGTGTGTAACGCTCATAAGGAGGCGTGGTAGATATAGAAAAGTATATATATTCTTGCTCAGCATCACCACCTGAGTTGATTTAGCCATGTCCGTCTGTCTGTCCGTCTGTCTGTCTGTGGAAACGATAACAGCCGTAATATTCAAGCTATCGTAATGAAATTCAATATTTAAGCTTCTTTTAAAAAAACTAAGATCAAGTTCGAGAATGGGCTAAATCGGATGAAAACCACGCCTACCTCCCATACAACCCCAATGATGAAAACTCCATAAAAAAACTAATATTTACGCTACAAAACTTAAATTCGGTATTTATATAGTCTATGACAAAACTCAGGTGTGCTAGAAAAATGGGCGTCATCCACCCACTAACACGCCGACCTCCAATACAATCCTATTATTGAAGCCTATGTATAGAGGCTTGTGTCGAAGCTATAAAAGTAAAATGAAATATTTATTATTTTTATATAAAAAGTAAGACGTGAGAGAAAAATGGGCGTAGTCCATCCACGAACACACCCACCTTACAAACAACCCCAAAACTGAAAACTATATAAAGGGTGATTTTTTAAGAGCTTGATAACTTTTTTTTAAAAAAAAACGCATAAAATTTGCAATTTCATTTAAATGTTGACCGCGGCTGCGTCTTAGGTGGTCCATTCGGAAAGTCCAATTTTGGGCAACTTTTTCGAGCATTTCGGCCGGAATAGCCCGAATTTCTTCGGAAATGTTGTCTTCCAAAGCTGGAATAGTTGCTGGCTTATTTCTGTAGACTTTAGACTTGACGTAGCCCCACAAAAAATAGTCTAAAGGCGTCAAATCGCATGATCTTGGTGGCCAACTTACCGGTCCATTTCTTGAGATTAATTGTTCTCCGAAGTTTTCCCTCAAAATGGCCATAGAATCGCGAGCTGTGTGCCATGTAGCGCCATCTTGTTGAAACCACATGTCAACCAAGTTCAGTTCTTCCATTTTTGGCAACAAAAAGTTTGTTAGCATCGAACGATAGCGATCGCAATTCACCGTAACGTTGCGTCCAACAGCATCTTTGAAAAAATACGGTCCAATGATTCCACCAGCGTACAAACCACACCAAACAGTGCATTTTTCGGGATGCATGGCCAGTTCTTGAACGGCTTCTGGTTGCTCTTCACTCGAAATGCGGCAATTTTGCTTATTTACGTAGCCATTCAACCAGAAATGAGCCTCATCGCTGAACAAAATTTGTCGATAAAAAAGCGGATTTTCTGCCAACTTTTCTAGGGCCCATTCACTGAAAATTCGACGTTGTGGCAGATCGTTCGGCTTCAGTTCTTGCACGAGCTGTATTTTATACGGTTTTACACCAAGATCTTTGCGTAAAACCTTCCATGTGGTCGAATAACACAAACCCAATTGCTGCGAACGGCGACGAATCGACATTTCACGGTCTTCAGCAACACTCTCAGAAACAGACGCAATATTCTCTTCTGTACGCACTGTACGCATTCGTGTGGTTGGTTTAATGTCCAATAAAGTAAACTGAGTGCGAAACTTGGTCACAATCGCATTAATTGTTTGCTCACTTGGTCGATTATGTAGACCATAAATCGGACGTAAAGCGCGAAACACATTTCGAACCGACACCATGTCTGAAATCCCACGTGATCTGTCAAATACTAATGCAAGAAAATCATAACCTCAAAAAAATCACCCTTTATATAGGCTCCTGTCGAAGCTACAAAAGTAAAATTAGGTATTTATTCTTTTTATAATAAAACCAAGATGTGTTAGAAAAATGGGCGTCATCCATCGATGAACACGCCCACCTCCCATACAACTCATAATATTGAAAACTCTATAATCAGGCTGATATTTAAGCTACAGACCTGAAATTGGGTATTTGTGTATGTATATTATATCAAAATTAAGGCGTGTTAGAAAAATTGGCATCAACCACTCAAGAACACGCCCACCTCCCATACAACCAATAATTGAAAACTTTATAAAAAGGCTTGTCTTTATTTTGTAGGAAAACAATTTGATATGAATGTATTTTAGACGTCATCAAAATAGTAAAATTCTTTGAAATCTCATATAAAAAGAGCTGCAATTTAAGGTTTGTACCACTGCGAATGACCTGTGGGGGTATTTTAACTTCGGCCAAGTCGAAGATATACATACCTTACTAGTTTTTATGTGGGGGTCGAATATTCACCGATATGGACACCACACAATTGACCGAAAACTTGACTCCGAGCGGCTAATGTTCATGTTCTCGTGAGATTCATTGGGTTGCACGGTCACGACCACGACTTGAGATCCCACGTTGCTTTACTTACTTACTTACTTAGGTGGCTATGACAACCCGTTGACGGGTTACGGCCGACTTCATCAGCTCTCGCCTGGCGTCTCTGCTTCGCGCGCGCCGTCTCCAATCTCTTTCACCAAGCGCGGTAAGGGCTTGCTCGGCCTGGTCAATCCATCGGAGGCATGGTCTTCCTCTTCGTCGTCGACCCTCGGCTTTCGCCTCAAACACTTTTTTCGCTGGAGCTTCTTCATCCATACGAAAGACATGACCCAGCCAACGTAGACGCTGAATTGTTATACGCTAGACTATGTCAATGTCGTCGTAGAGCTCGTACAGTTCGTGGTTCATTCGAATGCGATAGTCGTCACCAACTCGAACAGTACCAAAGATTTTGCGAAGAACTTTCCTCTCGAACACCCCAAGAGCGGCTGCATCTGTTTGCGATACCACCCATGCCTCAGCACCATAGAGAAGCACAGGTATGATGAGCGTCTTGTAGAGTGTTAGTATTGTCGATCGAGAGAGGGCTCTGGAACCTAATTGCTTACTTAGCCCGTAGTAGCACCTATTAGCAATTGTTGTTCTTTGCTTTATCTCCAGGCTGACATTGTTGTTGCTGTTTACGGCAGTGCCAAGGTATGAAAACTCCTTGACAACTTCAAAGTTATAATTGCCTGCTGTAACATGGGAGCCTAGATGCCGCACTTCCCTATTTGCAGACAGTATATACTTTGTTTTGCCCTCGTTCACCGTCAAACCCACTTTGGCTGATTCCTTTTCGATAGCGGTGAAAGCAGCGGTTGCATCTCTCTTGGTTCTGCCGACAATATCGATATCATCAGCATACGCAAGGAGCTAGACACCTTTGTAGAAAATGGTACCATTTCGATGTACACCTGTCTTTCGTAGGATCCCCTCTATAATGAAATTGAAGAGATCGCATGATAGTGGGTCACCTTGTCTGTAACCTCGTTCGGTATTAAAGGTTTCGGAGAGGTCATTTCCTACCTTGACGGAGCTGCATGTATTGCTCAACGTCTTCTTGCAGAGCCTTAACAACTTTGCAGGTATACCGAACTCAGACATTGTTGCGTGCAGGCAATCCCGAATCGGGCTATCGAACGCAGCTTTGTAATCAACAAAGAGTTGATGGGTGTCGATTTGATTTTCATGGGTTTTCTCCAGGATTTGGCGTAGTGTAAAAATCTGGTCTATGGTGGACTTGCCAGGACGAAAGCCACACTGATAAAGTCCAATCAATGTTTTGGTATGCGGCTTCAATCTTTCACACAATACGCTCGAAAGAACCTTGTATGCGATGGAAATAAGACTGATATCTCGGTAGTTGGCGCAGATTGTCGGGTCCTCTTTCTTAAGTATAGGACAAAGCACACTGAGATTCCAATCGTCGGGCATGCTTTCCGCTAACCATATTTTGCTGATGAGTTGATGCATGCACCTTATTAATTCACCACCGCCGGTTTTAAACAATTCAGCAGCCAGGCCGTCAGCACCTGCAGCTTTGTTGTTTTTGAGTCGTTGGATAGCAACTTTAACCTCGTCATGGCTAGGTGGTGGAATTTCCACTCCATCATCGTCGATTGGTGGTGTCAGGCTGCATTCTTCAAGGTCGGAATTGTTGGTATCGTGCTTGCAAGCAGATTGGAAAATGCTGTCTCCATAATTTCAATCCGCACTGCGTATCTGTAACCTGATCACCATTCTCATCTCTACAAGTGGATGCTCCGGGCTTGAAACATTGGGTTAGACGCTTAACCTGCTGGTAGAATTTTCGAGCATTCTTCTTGCCCTGCTACACCTAATTTTTTTTTCGCTCACGCTTTTCCTGCTCTCTTTTTTTACGTCTGAAAAGGCATCCCTCTTCCTTCCTCTTATCGCGATGGTTTTTGTGCATGGCTCGCGTTGCAGCTGACTCCAGCGTCTTTTTATATGCGGCGTATTTTGCTGCTGTCGCGTCGCGACACTCCTGGTCATACCATTGGTTGCGAGGTGGCGGGCGCCGAAAACCAATGACTTCTTCAGCAGTAGTGCGCATGGAGTGGAATATATGCGCCCAAAGTCCGCCAGCGTCGTCGAGGCAAGAGTAAGGTTGGTTGAGCTTAACCGAGAGTTGAGCGGAGTAGGCCTCGGCAGTCCGTTGTGATAGCAGCTTATCGATATCAAGCTTTCGTTGCACACCTGTGCGTACATTCTTCGCATTGCACAATCGCATGCGGATCTTGGCTGCAACAAGATAATGGTCGGAGTCAATATTGACCTCCCGAAATGTGCGCACATCCAGTACACTTAAAGCGTGCCTTCCGTCGATCACAACATGATCAATTTGGTTTCACGATTTTTGATCCGGGGACAGCCAGGTTGCCTTTTGGATATCGAGGTGTTGGAATCTGGTGCTACTTACTACCATGTTTCGCGCCGCGGCGAAGTCGATCAGTCTTAGACCGTTATTCGAAGTGGTCTCGTGGAGACTGAACTGACCGACAGTGGAGCCAAGGATGCCTTCTTTTCCGAGCTTCGCGTTAAAATCGCCGAGAACTATTTTCACATAATGGCCCGGGCAGCGATCATACACGTTCTCTAGGCTCGCGTAGAAGGTGTCCTTGACAGCATCGTCCTTTTCCTAGTTTCCGTAGTTTCCAACTTACGACGAATCCGCATCCAAATTCACGCTTCTCCGTATGACAGTGTATTAGATATCGCAGTCTACTCTCTTAGATGAATGGAGGTGATGTCAGCCTTTATTTTTTCGAGGGCTTCCGCCAGTTGGACAGTGGCACCTTCCCTATAAAGGGTCCGGACATTCCAGGTGCATATCCATAAATAATTATCCGTTTTTCGTTTGCGGTGGTCATCAACGTAGTGGGGGTTCATATCCGAGGCTGATTTAGTTTTCATTGGGAAGTTATAATGTGGTTGAGACCCAAACCCTACGCACATTTCGTTTTTAAGATCTTGTAGAGACCCCTCAAGTTTATAGTCTAGAGGAGACATCACCGATCAAATTAGCCGCCAAAGTTTATCGGGCGAAAGTTGTTTACGTTTCCAGGAGACACCACGCGGAGGTTTTGAGTCGACTTGAGACGATTTCGACATGGATAATGACAGTTTTTGTCAAGTGAGCTTTCAAAGAAGTTTTTTGTCAAATGTTACTTCTAAGTATTTGACCTCATTTAAAAAGTCAACTAGAGTTCCGTCTAGAGTGGGCTTTGTAAGATGTTAAATCTAATCTAAGGCACAACTCCTGCAAAACCAAAGTGGAATTATAAGTTCACAATTAATTTATCTAAATAATTTTTCTTCAGCTGCACACTCTCCTGCACATAAAAAAGGTATTGAATGCTCCTATTTTTTAATTCTAACTGCATCATAATCGTGTTTTTCTGTAATGGTGCTGAATGAAGAGGTTTCAGATTTTTTAGTTTGGGAAGCAAAAATAAGTTTATCGGTTTTAAAATTTTGGTATTCGGTTTTTTTTTCAATTAAAAAATTGCATTCTTTAAAACCTTGCAAGTACAGCTAAAGTTTAATTAGTTTTCTAGCAAGGTGGCAACTCTTTGTTCAGGGATTTGATCAGCAGACAGTGGAACTCAAATGGCACGCTTAGATGAGTGCGTGTAGGTGCACATAACCATTAATGTTTATGGATGAATGTGTTTGGCTGTAACTGTTGATTATTGATCATTAGTTGGCACGCACAGTCAAACCGCTGCCATGGAAAGCACCATCTGAATTCGCTCTGCACTGCCAAAACATTAAAGCCAGTAGAACAACGAAAAATAAAAAAAAAAATACTCATGTGTGAGTGTGTTAAAAATGTATGTAAATTTATTTGGCCAATTTAACTAAATAAATTTATTTTCTACATGTAAGAAACAAGTGCTTCCGGTTGAACTAGCAAGTAACAAACAAAAAAGTAACCATTGTTATTTTTAATGCTTAAATCGAATATAAAATTTATGATTAACCTTACAAAAATAAGCTAAATTGAATAAAATCAAATCCTCGCCAAAAGGATGCTTGGTTTTTTTTATTTTTTTTTTTTTTTTGACTATAGTATAACTTCTCCCTCAAATTGTTTAATTTTTTTGGATTTTTTTCAACTTTCATTGAAGATGAAACTTTTATTTTATAATATTAAATTTGCGTATCCCAAATTTATACACACAGGCAATTTTATACCAAACCCTCGCAACATGATATTTCGTTGTAAACGAAACCTAATGAAATTCATACATAATTTATGCCAGCCAAGAAGACCCAACCTTTAACAGCATACCAGCCATATTACCACCCAACACTGCCCATCGCAAGCAACTCCACAAACACACACACACTGAGTTTGCCTGAGTGTGTGTAGAATTGTGTTTGACTCGTAAACATTAAAAATTATTTTATTCTTCTATTATTTTCTAGTGTGTAGTAAATGTTAAATTTAGGCATTTTACCAAATTCGTCCTCGTCAGGCGAAAGCGTCACAAAAGGGTTGGTTGGTTTGAGTATGAGTGAAATAAGTGGTTAAGTGTGGCATTTAGCTTAAGAACATAAAAATAATAAAATTTATTCACTGTCATTTGGTCACTTGGTTTATTTGGCAGCAAAAACTGCTGACCAGCATCATTAAAAAAAGCATAACTTTTTAGTGCTGTTGAAGCTGTGACGGTGACTGTGACAGTTTTATAGATTTTTCTCAAATCAATGCAACACTGGTTTATCTGATTTTGCATTTTCATTGTGTACAATGGTATTTTTCTACAAATAAATTTACATTTTCTCCCCCTAGCTTTTGAGAAAAAAAATGTTGCTTTTGTCATAAAATTGCTGCGTTTTGTCGCACGTTTTGCGTTGCTTCATTTTTGTATTTCACTTTTTTCATCCCTTTCTTAGACGACCTTACTTTCTTTGAAGAATGACCATCATTGAGTTAGCTGGAAAGCATAAACTTTGCGCTTGTCCAAAATATTCTTGCATGCTGCTTGGCTTATTTTCTTTTGTTGTCTGTCCTACTTCTTGCAGCATCTACACGCATTCCATTGACGAGCAGACATCAAGCAGATGATGAGTTGATGTGGCCTGCTTCATGAATTATGATGCATAATAATGAAAATAATAGCCTCCAACTCCGGATGTGTCGCTCTTATCTTCTGCACTTGTATGTCGCGTACTTGTTGTAAGGGTTGGTTGGGCTGTTTTTCGGTATGTCTGTCTGTCCTGCAATTGCTTTAATCAAGCCCATAAACAGCATTTAAGCAAATGTCGTCTGTTAAACACCCTTTGTGTAATTTTCAAACCCAAATCATACTCGAACAAACCCATTTAGCCCAAATTTTTTGCACATTTATTGCTTTGTTGGTTGCTGAAAAATTACCTCGCTGTTGTTGTGAGATTGGTTGCTTAATTTATTATACTTATTTCTTTTATTGGATTGAGGAATAAATGTGGAAGTAATTAAAAGAAATGATTATAGAATTGGTATGGATAAGTGTTTTGTATAAAAGTTAATAGAAAATAAAAATATACTTTGTCTGCATTTACATGAAATAAGTTGGTTAAAGTAGGTAAGGATTTTAAAATAAAGGGTTTTAACTAGGGCTGTTCATTTTCGGTTTTTTCGAAGCTTCGAAGTATTCGAATATTCGAAGTTTCGAAGCAAACTTCGGAACTTCGAAGTTTTTGAGGCGAAGCTTCAAATATTACTATTCGAATAGGAAAAACTTCGAAGAA
This sequence comes from Tetanocera ferruginea, assembly GCA_958299015.1. NCBI lineage: Eukaryota > Metazoa > Arthropoda > Insecta > Diptera > Sciomyzidae > Tetanocera > Tetanocera ferruginea. The sequence goes on from OY282643.1 coordinate 134,518,564, forward strand.
TTCAATTCTTCGAGTATTCGAATAATACCCAGTTTGATATAACATATAACAATCACTTGCAGATAATCGGCTAAAATTTCGGATGTGTGTCTTTCTTCTACTTCTTGCGTACTTAGCGTCAATATCTGCGGCTGCCATTGATCGTCAATTAATATGCATTCACATTTAGAAGACCATCCATGGCGCGAGAGGTCCAGCAGTCTGTATCCAATGCAATTAATTCGACTTTCTGCAATATTGCAACTATTTTGCATTTTATTCCATCCTCGAGCACGCGAAGACGCTATACGATTGTCTCACTCGAAGGGCATGTAAAACTAGGTTCGAAAACATCCATGAATTCCTTGAATTCGTGGCTGGACGTAAAGTTGAATGGCAGCCGACGGCAGGCTTCTAACTTTGTACATGCTTGTACAATTTTCTCGCTACGGTCTCGACTAATTGTTCTTCTGGAAAAATTGAATGCATCTTTAGATGCGCACGAAGTGAACTCGTGGACCCATGCAACTACAATACTCGCTCGCATAGATTGCAAATCGCTGATTGAGCATCAAAACTTTTAGTATACATGCTCCACACCCAGGATCTCATGTTTTTTTCTTATATCGAAGTGTATAACACAGGCACAAAAAATTTTGAGTAAAAACTTCGAAGCTTCGAATTTTTTATGTTGAACGAATAGTCAAGCTTCGAAGCTTCGTAATTCCGAAGTTTTTTTCCTCTTCGAAGTTTTGAAACGAAGCTTCGAACTTCGAAGTATTCTTCGAATAAGAGTCATAGCCCTAGTTTTAACCACATTAATTTGAAGAAATTGAAATGAAAAACTTTTCTTTTTTATCGAAATGCAATTTTTTTGTTTTATTTAATAATTTTATATAAATGAATGAGCAGAAATGAGTGACTCTTGGTCTTCAAATTGTCTACCGGATTTGTACTCTTTCCAAACCAACCAAGCCCATACATTTTCAATAATATTTAGGTCCATAGAGTACACGGAGAGAAATTTGAGCTGAAAACAATCCCAAATCAATTTATTTTGGAAGTGATTCTGAGCTTAACCATAATATTCTTGATATCAAGTGATAATGTGATTGTTTATCAAAAACATAAACACGCTCATTTGTGCATAATTTATGTGATTTTTGGATTGTTCGTCACAAAACTAATATTCTCACTTGGGCCCAATTTACGACATTAAATTATAAAAAAAAAAACATACTCATTTGTGTCCCATGCATGTAGTTTATGGATTGTGAATATAACAAGTTAACAAAATTCAACAAAAATTCAACCGATTTTTCTTCCGTTCAGGGTCAAGTGGTGGTATTTTCTAAATGTTACGCATTCTTAGGTGCAGAGCGCTTTTAATTACCCGTCGTATGGCTGAAAGACTGACGTTCACCACAGCTTCATGTCTGATATTTGACATCGAAAAGCAAGAGTTGGAGATTTTCTAAATAATTGCTTTGTTATCTGCAGCTGGTACCGCAGTATAAGTACTCCCTTTAATGTTGTTACCATAGTCGATTATTTCTTATAAAATTGCACACTGCCTTTTGACTTCTTCTGATTTTGCTAGCGATTTCACGATTAGATACTTAGTTTTTGTTCCTTATACACTCAATTTAAACTTTTTCCTTCGTACAGACTCTGAATATATTTACTGTGAACCATTTCTAATGACGCATCAAATGACAAAACTAAAACAACTGTAAATTAATCTACAATTTCTCTTTACCTAATTCTACATAATAACTTAACTTAAGAGAAAACAACAGCAATAAGTTTTCTGTTATGCTCATTTTGAGAGAAAACTTCATTTGTAGCTCATTTGTAGCTCATTCAAGAAAATACTTAGTTTTATCTACGTTCACTGCAAGACCCAATCGACTCGACTCTTTTTCTAGCTTGGAGAATGCTGCACTGACTTCACACTTATTATGATCAATAATATCGATATCATCAGTATACGCCAGTCTTCTAATAAAAAAATAATGCCACTACTTCTCAGGTTAGCAGATCTGCACCTTGTCTAAAACCTCTTTTGGTATCGACGGCTTTGTAATCGATAAAATTATGGAGTGTATCGATTTGCTTCTCTAGGGTCTTTTCCAAGATTTGTAGTAGCGTAAATATCTGATCGATGGAGTTCTTGGACTTTCCGGTTCTCAAGCTACACTGATAAGATCCAATCAGACTGAAGCTGGGCTTCAGTCTTACACATAATACGCTCGACAGGACCGTATATGTGATATTAAGAAAGCTAATCCTAAGGTAGTTGGCGCTTGTAAAAGGATCACCTGTCTTGTGAATTGAGCAGAGCACACTAAGGCTCCAATCATTTAGTAAGCATTCCTCCGACAATATTTTGCAGAATCTTGTGAATGAATGGAAACAAACCTTCGCCTCCGTTCCTAAACAGTTCAGGTGGTAGGCCATCGGCTCCTTCAGCTTTGTTATTTTTAAGCTGTGCTATAGCTGTTGAGAATTCGTTATAGTTAGACAGCGGAACTTCAACGCTGTTATCCATAATTGGAGTTTTCGGGATATCAACTCTTTAGCCTAGTACTCTGTTCAGTTTCATGTGAAATTTCACTCGAATCTTTATACAAAAACGATAGCTGTGGAAATTTTCACATCATATTCGTCAAAGCAGTATTCTGTTCCGTTGTGAAATATACTCGCAATATTTCTTTTGCAACATTTTTTCACGACAACTGCCTATTGAACAGCCTATTTATTTTGATGTGAAAAGTGACAGTTGTCGTAAATTTTTTGTTTTTATATATTTATTTTTCTTTATTTTGAGAAGTAAAATCTAGTACTCTGTTCAGTTTCATGTAAAAGGGTTAATTTAAATACACTTTATTTAAATCAAATATTTGCAGAGTTTGATTAAAAATAACATTGAATTATTTTATGATTTACATTTTAGTTATATTAATTTATTTTAAGGTTTAAAATTGCAAAACGATTTAAAAGAAGAAAAAAACTAATTTTTAATATTCCGGTGAATCCATGTTGTCATTCGCCCGCACTGACGAAACGATATTTTGAGACTGCCCTGCTTCTTTTTCGTGTTGCCAAGTTCTTGTTTTTTTTTGTGGTGCATGAGTTGCCAACACTCTTTTACATGTAAAATTTCACTCGAATCTTCAGACAAAATACGATAACTGTGAAATATGTGTAGAAATTTTCACAACAACGTGAAAGTACTCTGTTCCGCTGTGTTATATATTCGCAACATTTCTTTTGTAACAGTTTTTCACGACAATTTCATTAAACTGTCTTTTTATTTTGATGTGAAAAGTGACAGTTTTCGTACATTTTTTGTTTTTTAAAAATTTATTTTTCTCTATTTTAAGAAGTAAAGCATGACTTTATAAAATTTTATAATTTCTACGGAACAAAATATTTGTCAGAATTTTTACGTAACAAAAAAATTAATGTTAGGTACCAGCGAAATTTCATGCAAACGAACTGAGTACTAGGCTTATTGGCGGAATTCTTGTCAGCGCACCATTCAAAATTCTAGAGAAGTGTTCCTCAACATAATCAGTGCACTCTGGGTATCTGTCTCAATATTCTGATTTTGGTTCCTGCAGGACGAGTTCCCGGTCCAAAAAAACCATCGGCCAGGCGTCTTATTTTGGAAAATTTTCGAGCCTCATTTATCTCGCCATGCATCTCAATTATGTCACACACATTTTTCGACGTCTCGCTTTTTTGCCTAAAAACATAAGTATAAAAACGTTGTTCTTCCTTCCTCTTCGCTCGGTATCACCCTTTAGCAACACGCGTTATAACCAGTGTTGTCACTTGAAAATTTTAAATAGTGATAGAATGTGCCGAAAAAGAGTGGTAGACTCAGACAATAAGTGAACGATTTTTTCCTACACTCTCAAAACAGATTAGCTGTAGGTCCAAAATTTTTGGTTGGGTGTTTCGAAAAATAGTTGCTATAAACATTTTTCGGTTGTTATAAACTGAATTCGTTATTCAGAATCAAAATTTTGTAGAAACCAGAAATATTCGTTCATCCATATAAGAATATGTTTGATGTAACAGAATCGACTCATTTTTCAAGTCGTCCTTGAAAATACTGGAAATAAATGACCAAATAATTGATTCCCTCAATTGAATATTGAATTTAACAACCGAATAATTTTTTGCACAACTAATTGTTAATAAAAAATACCATCAGTATTAAAAATTTGATTCAAGTTCAACTTCATTAAATGTCAATGCAAAATATCTGCAAACCTTGCTTTTATTTTTCTACTATATTGAACTGCGCTATATAAACGAAGAATTGAATAGGGGCTTTCGCATGGTCTAACATATTGGACGACAAAGTCGGATGGAAAACTAACGGAACAATTTGACAGACGAATTCAAATTTATGTTCAGTATGTGGCAAATTCAGATTTATGTTGTACCAATCAACTATCTATCATATCAAGAGAATGGTAAGTTGTAAGATTCGATTTTAAGTTATGAGTAGGGCATGATTTGGTTCTGATTTTCAATAGTTAGTTCATACAACATCAAAAGCATTCATCGCTGACAAAATGTATGCTGCAATAACTTCAGATTTCAGGTTGCAACAACTTCGAAAATGCGGTTGGGCATTTTTTTTGTTGCCCCAACCAATTCGTTTCCTCAGTGTACCTACAAAAAAATGTATTTGCTGTAATCTCATAAAATTATGAAATTATGAGAAGTAAGAGAAATATGAGAAGTAAAGCTCTTTGTACTTTGACGTTTATTAAATAATATTGAACATATAATTCTCAAATAATTTTCAAAAAAAAGCATTACATCCATTAAGAACACAATCATAAAGACATATAGACTTGGCATTTGCTCCAAGAACTAGGGCTACCTCACGAGCTTTACCCACCAGGAGAAGCCATCACCTTCAGATCACTTCTTGGCATATACTTTTAGTTTCAGAGATCATGACTTCTTTCTGTCATGATCTTCATTTTCAAACCTTATATATTTTTTTGTAGGCAAAGCATTCTTTTTTGTTTTATACACATCGCTTTTCTGCTTCCTGTACATCACCTAAAGCCTTTTCTTATTCATTAGGCAGTACGAAAAGATGAATTCTTTATGAGGTGCTTGCTTATCTTTCGTAGATAGATTTTGGAAAATGGTAAATAGAGGGTGCTATAAGTGGTAGAAGTCAACAAAGACGCAAAAAGTGGTTGATCTACCACAATTGTGGTAAAGTGACAGCACTGGTTACAATCGATTGCAGAGTAGCTTTGTAGGCGGCGTTCTTCTCTGCAGTGATGTCACGAAACTCGTGGATACATCTTTCTATGCACGTTTTCAAAAGAAATATTCTGACAAAAATGCAACGACATTGCACAATTGCGAGTCGCATTTTTTTCAACAATGTTAAAAAGCGAAAATAAAGGACCCATGAAAAAATAAAAGAAAACACATTACGTCAGTTGATAATGTACTTTCATTAGTAGTTTAGGAAAAAAAAGACAACAAAAAATGCAATATCGTTGCATCGAATTATTACTCACTATAAAAATTTTATGAAATTCTTTGTTCTCATCTATTGCTATATCCTTTCTCTATATTTATCTATATCTGTACTATTATATAAAATTTTAGTGACTATTTTTTGTTGAAAGTAAACTCCAAACCTTTTTTCAAAATTATCTTCTATTATAAGAATATTTTTTTTTTTTCGAGAATAAACATTTATCATTTTGTGCTTATATATGTTTTATTCGTCTTATTCGAACATGTCACGTAATTAAATTCGTGCTTCACTTGTGATCACATAAAAATAACGCATAGTTATAAATGCTTTCGATATAGTTTTTATGACCTAAACAAAAATCATCATTTATGTTTCTGTACTTAATATCTCTGTGCAACATAACTTTGCTCCATCTAACATCTACATCCTGATTGTGTGTGGCTTGCTCTGCCTTAGCTTACACGCTAATAAAAAGTACTGCCTACAATGCTCTAAATTAAGTTTATCCCTCAATAGACAGCAATTAATTTACGACGCTTGTTTATACGTTGCTGCAAATGAACTAGAATTAGGCTAAATTCGTCGGATGTGTTTAATTTGGCTGAGGTACGAGCATAATTCTACGCTTACATGGATTGCGTCTTGATATTGTCATGGCGCAACAGGAAGTGGTAAAGAGAACGACGAAGACGTTAAAGACGTTGGCAAATTGCCGCGATACTGTTCTGAAGATTAAGATGTTAAGAATGTTAATGGATGTATGTTTGTAAGTGAGAAGTTGAGTGGAGTTCAGGGTGTATGCAACGCAATAATGTTGCGGTAAAGCTGTGTTGTTTTTTTCTATTCACAGCATTTCTTGGTGTTACACGTAGTGCTTGGCAGCAAAATTACAAATCATAAGTGAGTCACAGCTGTAGGAAGGAGAAGGTGAAACAATAAAGGCAAGACTTACATTTGCTGTTGAAGATGGTGTGGTTAGAGTATAACAAGTGTGAAATGTTGTGGAAAATCTTTTAAATGTATGTGTGAAATACAAGCAGCTGACATAAAGGCAAACAAAAGTCGCAGCAGATGAAGAGCAAAAAAGTTTTACAAAAAATATTGCACATGTTTTGAGCGAAAAAGTTTTTAAGTAAAATGAAAAAGTTGATAAAATACGAAATCATTGAGTTCACACAAGCTGTAAATAAGCTGAAATAATAAACTGCAGGATTAAGCTTGCAAATTTAGCTTAAAATAGCTGAAAGCAGAAAAAGTTGGAGAAAATGAAAGTTGAAATAATGAGATTTTGAAGTACTTGCAGCAAGTGAAAAATGAGTTAAAGAAAGAGGAATGGAAAGTGAGCAAAAAAATAAAAAATAAGAGAAGAGCTAAGAAAAACTTAAAAAGAAAAATGAATAAAACAGAAAATTCAAAATAAATATGCTGCAGCTAAAAAATACCTTGCAAAAATGAAAACGAAAACAAAGACTTCAACAAAAGTCCTGGTCATACAGCCTGATTTCACTCTCCAACCCTGATTTTTCTACAAGACAGACGAAAGTTGTATCGATTAGTTGTGACTTTATATAAATATTTAATATTTTGTCTATCCATATCAAGCATATTTTAACTGATATGCTACGAAGTCCATCAAGCATCAGGTTTCGAAAAAAAATTGACAGCGACATCTTAAGCTGCTGCCGCTGCTGTACCTCCAACCTCCAGGCAACAGGAAACACACATTTACTTAAGTGTTATTAGTTTGGAGTTCTACAAACACACACATACACAGACACTGTTCAGCCAGGGCTGCCAGAGCAACTTGTTCAAGTAATAAATAAATCAAGTTGCAGAAACATGCACTGACATACATGCGAGCAAAAAAAAACGTAACCAAAATTGAAAACATTGTTGATAATAATCCAATCAGGGATTAAATATTCCACAACCGCGCCACCAGGAAGCAGTTCCATTCCAGACAACTCCATCTAAGTAGGAAGACATGAATGTAGCAACCAAGCAAGCAACTCCTTTGCGTGTCAAAGCATTGAAACTTCACCTGAGGCTAATTGAAGGCGAAGGTAAAAATGTAGCAACAAACATGGCTGCCAGTCAAGCAGGCAGCAGAAATTCAGTGCCACATGCAAGCCGGTTGAAGAGGCACAAAATCCCAACGGTAATGTATTGAAGATGACGCTGCATTCGGAAGTGACACGACCATGATAAACAACAGCAAGAATCAAGTTGCCAGTTGGACATGTTGTATGAGTTTTTGGTGGATCTGTTGGCGCTGATAAATGGCTGACTGTCAACTAAAACGTAATCGAGTTGAAAAACAAGCATAACATAAGTAACTGTTACATTTTTTTTTTGGTAAGAATTTAAAAAATGATGCTTAAAAAATGTTGCCTTAAAATAGATCAGAACCTAAGTCGTGTCCGAAGAATTTGGGTTTAAGTTGAAGTTTTAAAAGTGCTGCTGATTGATTGTCGCAGAAATTTTACAAACTTGACACTTGATGTTATCCACAGGCAGAAAACCACTTGAGGCAAAAAACTTTGATAGCTTTTAATATTTATGAGTTGCGAATGAAGAAGAATTCTGCCAAAACCTTCAGACACACAAAGTATTGCCAACTTAATACAATTGTTGTAAAACTTATTTTGGAATTGTCTTTTTATAGGCTTGTTTTTGTGTTGTTGCCTTCAATTACGTTGATGTATTGAGTGGAATTAAATTATGGTGTGGTTGTTGGTCGCTTCAACAAAAGATGAGGGCAGCATTTGGCAGACATTGGGGCTGCCAAGGGCTACAAAGCAATTGTTTCTACACAAAACAATCAAGTCGGCAACATATTGTTATCGAAGTTGCTAAAGCCTAAGAATTAGGGTGGATTTTATAAGCGGCAAAATTAAGTTATGCATATTATTTCATTTTTTTGGTAATAAATTGATTTCTGATGCGTTCTGAGGTGGAGTTTTGGTTTTGGGTCTGAGTATGCTTTGAGATAATGTAGCTCTTTAAGCAATTATCTGCCTAAAAAAAATTTATATGTCTATTTATATAAAAAATTTATAAATATTTTACTTTGAAAAATTAGGGCATAAAAAAGTACTCAAGAGCACATGTTAGAGACATGATGATTAAGAGCAAATAAAGATTAAGGATATCTATTATATTATGTGCATTAAGTAAAAATTAGATTAAATACAGCTTTGCGTATGCATAAATTAAGTCAAGATATGCTTATATAATTGAGGAGTTTACATTCAAACCCAGATAAGTCAGTGGGAAAAAAAAATTTAGTCAGAAATGCCATTTTAAAGCTAATGTTACACTACATTCATCCATCAAATCCTCTTTGATAAAAAAGATAAAAATCCTAGAGAAAACTGCATTCAAAAATCTAATTTTCAATCAAAAACAGACATGTCCAATGTAAATTTTCAATCAAAACCAGATAAGTTCAAGCAAGTTTTCATTTGTCTAGTTTTCATTCAAATTTAAAAACTTTTTTAGTTCAAAACATTGCAGTTCATGAGCAATAAATTTAACATTTTAGCGGATTTGGGTATGCGTTCTGTAAAAAATAAAAAGTTACAAGCAAAAAACATTTTTTTTGTACTAAAAAGGACCTTCAGGAGAATCAAAATTGCTTCGGTTTTAACATGATTTGAAAAAAAAGTATGCAGAAATCATTTTAATAAGTTTCTCTAACTTTTTAAACCCCAAACGACTGATAGCCGATACACATTGACTGCGGCTGCAACATAACAACACGAGGTGAAAATGAAAATGTTGGCCATGTTGTCTATGACTTGATTAATTTGGATGCAGCGCGATAAGCCGTATTTTCATATATTCTTATTATTAAACATCGAATTATCATTAAAAAACAAACATTTAATACAAACACAATGAGAATGATCAATAAATAACACAAAAGAAGCACGAAATTAAACGAAAACGTTGACAAATGCCAATATTCTTACTCTTGTCGCACGTCAAAATAGAAAAAGTTCTAAATCGACGACAGCAACATTGCTGCAATGACGCATTGTCGTTGCAACATTTTCACCACATTCACCTCCATAAGAAAAGCATGTAAAAAAAATTTGACGTTTGACGCAATGCTGCAGCCGCAGTCAATGTGTATCGGCTATGAATCAACATTTTGATTCATTTTTAATTTTCAAAACCAGACAAGTCCAAATTTGAAATTGAAAATACGATTTTTTTTGCACTGTGACACTATTTTTTTTTGCATAATATATTTATTCCTGTGGAGCATAATTTTGCATAATTGGTTTGTTTATGACAAAATTCAGACTTTTTTCGAATTTCCAACAATTCGATCTGTGTGACTTATCTGGTAAGATTTAAAAGCTGAAAACATTTTAAATTTGAGTTTTCTACAGAGCAATTTTATTTCCTAAAAGATTTTATAATTTTTGAAACTAAAAAAATTTTCATATAAACAAAAAAAATTGTTTTATTATGATAATTTATCTAAAGATATTTTGATGCAGGGCCCCCAAAATATGTTCAATTCAAAAAAATGTATAGCACTCGAAAGGATTTTTTTATATACTATTACATTTTGGTACCGAAATTGTGGTTCAGATATTTCCCATACAAGTGGATATGTATAGTATACATTGTATACTCTTATATGTATAACCTCAGTACTCAAAACTCTATGTATTGACATGATGAACCAATTCTCAGACTTATATTCTAATGGTCTCTATCAAGCTCTTAAGTTATTACTCAAGAAAAAGTTACTTACATTTTTTTAGTGTGTAAAAGTATAAATTCAGTGTCGAAGCTGTTACTTTTCAATGAAAAAAGTAGCAAAATCAAAAAAAATATTTTTCTTACGATCTGGATTCTCTTCTACAAGTTTTTTGTATGAAAATATTCTTTACTTGGGAACTGGATACAGGCCTTAAACAAGAATCAACTTAGAAAAAATTGGGCTCATTTGAAAATATTAAACCGTAAGCAAAAACTAGAAGCCTTGTGTTATTCTTGAATTTTTAATATATTAAAAAAGTTTCATAGATTTTGAGGTTCTTTTAATTTCTTTTCTGATTTTCACATAACATAACAAATACATATTCAAAATTAGCTTAATTCTAAATATAAAGAAGTCCCTTATATAGTTCTTTTTGAAGATTCTTATTTTTCGGGTCAATACAAACTTTTGAGTAGAATCTACAATCGTAGAAAAGAAAAAACCAGACGAGGGTCTAGATTGCAAAAAACTGCTGTTTTTGGAAATCCACCTACAGAATTAAAATTTTTACATCCCATTCTTATAGTTTGACGGCCTCAATAGTAAAGTTCTAGTGGGCTTGACTAACACTCAGAAGTCACTGGTGGATTTTAAGCTTTTACCTTTCTTGATATTTTTCCTTATTTGTAAAGAAGTTTTTTGGTTCAATATAAGGCAAAGAGGTTATTATGGGGTTCCACACCCCTCCCCCGTAGGTATCGAAGAGTAGACAAACAATGAATTCAACTCAAACCAATACCAATATGGGGCCTCGATAGACGAGTGGTTAGCGTGCTTGACCGCCAACCCAGAGGTTTCGGGTTCGAATCCCAGTATTGCCATGGTCCTATGCTTTTAACTTTTTGTAATTCTTTCCTCATTTCTAAGCAACTGAAATTAATAGTTCACCAATATATACGACTTTGGAAGTTGTAGTTGGTGGTAGAGAATGGTTGGTGGTTTGTGGAATGAGATCGCTTTACAACTCAAATTGAGTGGGGTAAAGGCATAACACATGCCTCAGATTCAAATTCGCATGTTGATTTAGCACTCCGCCACACGTACAACATTCTACACTTGTTTCTCATGATTTCACTTTCTCTCCTACTTATCTATCTCCACATTTCCGAACCAAGGCAGTCTTGACTGAATAGGTTTGACACCTGAAATCCTTGGTTCAAAGTTAAAATAATAAGGAAGATATATAACATACCTTCAAAATTTAAAAAGAAAAATATTACAAAAAATGAATTTATAAAAAATCACTTTCTATAAAATTATAGTAATACATGAACTATGTACCAAAATTTGAGTAAAATTGGTGATCAAAATTATAACTGTGATAGTTTTCCTTGTATTTCGAAGACTTGCACGAATATGCTGTCACCTTATTTCGGGTATTTTTGCAGCTAAAGGCAGATTGTTGAGATTTTAACTCCCATTTAACGGCTTGTATTTGTATCTGCTTGGGTTTTTCGGGCAGATTTCTTTGGAAAAGTTGTTCAGAATTTTTCAGGCTTTATCTTTTGTAAACATATCAAATACCAAAAAACATGTTTTAGCTCTGTTTATATGGGAAAAAATTAAAATCGCTCGTCAACATAACGGACAATATAAACTAGGTATTGGGTTTTTAAAAAATGTATAAAATTTTAACATTTTTTTTTTCTCATAAATCATCAATTATTTATCATTATATGTGTTGCGCATAAAATCTTGAATAGGTATTTCTGTTACTTTTTGTAATTTTCGACGATTAAATTCCAACACAAATGATTATAACTGAATGAATAATTTTCCAAAATAGCTATGTTCGAAAGGAGCGGCAATCAAATTCATAACATTTTTCAAGAAATTATGAACAAAAATCGAAAACGGTGCCTTTAAGTGGTCATACAAAGGATTAATTCACATTAAAAAAAAACTATTTCGAATATTCTATATCTGACGTGCCAACTATCTTACAACTTGTTTTTAAGAAGAACAAAATCCCCCAAAGGAAAATCCTGGCTACAGCCATATTCTATATGCACATTAGTTGGAGTTTTTGGAAAGTATTTTCGATAAGCTGTATCGAACAACCGTGTTGTACGGTGCTTCGTAAAAACCAAATGGTATTCATAACTAACTGAATACCAAGAAACTCCCTGTCACCTCTAGACTCTTAAGTTGAGAGTTCTCTCCAAGACCTTAAAAATAAAATGTGCGTAGGGTTTGGGCCCCACTACATTATAACCACCCAATGAAAATCAAACTAGCCTCGGATATGAAGCCCTAATACATTGACATAGCAAACAAATACTGGACAATGGTTTAAGGATATGCACCTAGAATGTCCGCTTCCATTATAATATAGGGAAGATATCTCTGTGCAATTGGCAAAAACTCGGAAAATATCAAATTTTAGTCAGAAACAACAGTTGAAATTAAAAAGAGATGAACTGCATTTCAGAAATTCAATTTTGAAATAACATAAAAATAATTTTGAAATTTTGCAACTAGCAAATAAGTAAATAAACACTGCTTATTAGCTCTTCTAAGTTTGTGAACTGCACATAAACCATATAATTTTTAAAAAATATGTTTTTTTAAGAACTATAAAAAAATAAATAAATATACAGCTGTATTCATAAAAATTTATGAGGCTCTTATAAAGCCTTTATAAGAAAAATATCAAAAAAATTTTTCATACCCGTCCAATAATGACAAAAACCTTTTATAAAGGCTTTATATATGAGAAACCTTCAATAAACCTTTGATAAAGCATTTTTAAAATTTTAAAGCTATTTTAAGATTTTTTTTATGAATAAGACTTATAATGTTTATGTGTCTTATTTAAATTTCTGAATTTCAAACGATAACTTTTGAATTTGCAAAGATTTTTCTGAATTTCAAATAGAATTTCGGAATTTCAATGCTTTGGTTTTTCTGAATTTGAAATAGAATTTTGGAATTTAAATATACAAAAAAAAATACACAAAACCTAATTCTCTAAGACTTCTAAAAACAGTTATTTTAAAATATGTATTTTTTAAAACAATTTTTAATTAAATATTTTTAAAACTTATAAAATACATCGAAATAAATAACTATGAACTTAAATTGAATCAAAAATATTTAGTATTAGAAAATTTAAAATATGAAATAGATTTTTATAAATTTAAAATAGTATGTATTATTTTTTAATGCTGGCAACATTTCTTAGACACTGTCTATTCGCGAGCCATCTAGTGTTAAATGCCGCAAGCACAGCAAAGCTTTTAGCTAAACAAATAAATGTTGCATGCTCTGCCGGAAAAGCTCTCATAGCCTGATGCATGATATCTATTTTAAATGAGAGTGAATATTTATACGCTATTCGCTTTCTCGCTTTGGCTCATTTAATATTTATGTTGCTCTTAAGAAGCACAACGCTTGGCTTTAATTTAATGGCCCACTGAAACGCATTTGTTGCCCAACTGTTGCCTTGAGGCACTTCCGTTTGAGTGGGTTGTTGTTTAGTTAATTCGTTGGCAAGCATATCATTGATGTTTGCCACACACGCAGCTCTCAACTTTTGTTTAATTTTTTTCAATATTCTGCCGACTCTCTCTACACTTACCTGATTCTGCATCGTATCGGTCAGCTCGTCTAAACAATCCTTGCGCTCGAAACGCTCGAACTTAAAGCTATTCGAGCGGTAAAGCTCATTGTCCTCGCGACGTCGATTGCGGCAGAGACGTCGAGTTATAATGTTGCCGCCACCGCCGCTGCTGCTGCTGCCTATACGTGGGCTGCAATTGAACGGAAACGTAGACAAAGAGAACAGTTAATGAAATGTAAACATTGTGGTGGCAAAAAAGACAAGAAAAATAAAGCTTAAATTATGCTATTACGAAGGGGGTGCACACTAGCAATGCTTGAATAATTTATGAATGTGAGCTTGTTTTTGTTGGCAACACTTGGTAATGTTAGAACAATTTTGTATAGATGTTGCACGCTGTTGACCGAACAGCATTCAAGGTGAGTTGAAGGGTTGACAAGATTTGAAAATATTTAATTAAAAAAAAAACTTTTTTCATAGCTCATGCGTTTAAATTAATTTCAGCTATGTTTATATTAAAGTTACGTTAATAAGTTTCTGTACGCCTTGTTGTCTGTTTCTATACAAATGATTTTAATTAATTTATTTTTTTTTGTTTTTTTTTTTTCAAAAGCAGCTCAATGAAAAGACAATTTTATGGCAAAGAGGTGTCAAAAAAAAAAAGCGCCAAGTAAAGTAGATTCATCTACCTTGAATGCCATCAAAGACTTGATGTTATATATTATTCTATAAACTCACACAAACACACAAACTAGCAAACACATCTTCACACTCCCGCCTGCATTTATGTAAATGAGGTGAAATTGTCTGTGGCTGGCTAATGAAGGACTAGAGAAAAAAGTTTTTTCATTAACTTAAAAGTAGGCGTTACTCGCATGCCAAGTAAACAAACATACAACAACAGCACAAAACAAAAACTTAGCTGCTACTAAAACAGCTGGTTGGCAACTCTAGGCTCTGCTATAGCAACAATTTGGCAGCATAACAAGCCACACGCCATGAATTGCATATGACTACGGCTTTACGTTCATGTCCTTTATTAGGTATTTTGTAAGCGTAGAGAAAAAAAAAATCTTCATATATTTTATGCTGTCATGTTGGCTTTTTTTTGTATATTTTCATTTAATTTTTTTTTTTGTTGTGTGTTTGTCTTTCACTGTTGGACAAAATGTGGAGCAACCTAACAAACATGCACACACACATGTAGAAACAGACATGCTAAGAGGCCCTCGAGTGGTTTTCTAAGCGCTACTTTCGTGTTATTCACTGTGATGTTTACAATTTTCTGTTATCTTTCTGTAGGGAGAAAGCAAGGCAAAAGTGTTGCCAGATGTTTGTCACAAACAATTGAATTACGAATTGAGAAAATCTATTTATAGCAAAACATTTGGAAATCTGTGCTCAAAATGTGTGTTTAGCAATGTTTGGAACTGGAGTCATGTGTGTGATCTATTGACTTGAAATAAGCAGAGCTGAAAGAGAAGCATTGATATGGAATGATTCCAAGCAAAAGTTTTGATAAAAACTTGACATGCATTCTTAGATACACTGCTTCCAGACGACACTCTTAACATCCAATTGTGCTTCTCCTCAGCTTTGTCGAAAAGTGCTTTCAGGAGGCATTCTCATCAGCTTCTAAGAGGCTATTTGAACAGCTTTCAAAGCTTGTGCAAGGCAATGGTTAAATATTTTCTTAGAAGTATTTTGTGTATGTCTTCTGAAACATGGAATGCCTTCTTAAAATTTTTCTGGAAAGTGCATACTTCAACATCTCTTCATTGAAGGCCTTAAAGAAATCTTCCATTGAAAAATTCTGGAAGCATTTCTAGAGAAGACTGAGGAAACCAGTTTTCCCAATAACAAGCATGTGTTAAAAGAATGCCTTCTGGGTATGAAAGTTCTGGGATGGAACTCACGACTTTCCCTTCCACTTGACCTTCTTTTGGAAGCACTTTTTTGCTGAGATTCTAATTTAGAATTTTCTCTGGGCAAGAACATACATTTCAAAAAAATTTTAATTATGAACCATAGACCTATGGGTCATAACAATATCAAAAATCCTAACAGATTTTTACCAGAATATGTTGGGTTAATTTAAAAAAGGTCGTGCAGCGTTGAGATACTTTCGTGGGTTTCTATTACGAATCTCGTATTTAATTATTTTTAACCCATTTGGCTGTGGTACCCAATAAACCTTATTCCTTTTTAGGCTCGTTCATCGAACAACCCTCCTGTGCTCTTAGTTCCATATGTCTAACAATGGTTTGTTCTCTACCTGCCCAAAAGCTATAAAAATCTGTTTCTTGTATACTGGAGTTCACGATTCTGTAGATTTAGGCATTCACACAGAAAGCGGATGATTGTTTCCATTTCTTCCAGATCATTACAGTTTCGACAAAGCCTGCCTATCCTTTTCCTACAGAAAACGGAAGATTGTTTCCGTTTCTTCCCGATCATTACAGTTTCGACAAAGTCTGCCTATCCTATTCCCACCAGTATCCAGATTTTAAATTTTGACATGAGCTGAAGGCTCTTAGTTCTGTTCTCGTTTAGTTCTGAAAAGTGCCTTTAGATATAATGCACTCATTTCTGGAAGCCAAGTTTGTGTTGGCATTATCTCTGGCTTCGAGGTCGATTCTGCTTTGACAACGCCTATTGGAAGGTTCACGTCTGCAATGCTTCTGTTAGTGACTATCATTACTCCACTTCTGAGCAGCTGATCTGCTTTGCCATTTATTTTTATTTTCCGGGAACTCAGCAGAGAATGAAAAGTATGTGTATTAAAGCCGCTGTGTAGGACTTCTTTACAATTTAGTACCGTTCTGGCTGTTGTCGTTTTGCTTTTTAACGTGTTGATGGCTATCTACAAAAATTAATATTCTTGTGGAGGTTAGATTTATGCTATGAATAACCAGTGCTGCTTTCTTAATCGCATATATTTCTGCCTAAAAAACACTGCAGTGATCTGTAAGTTTGTAAGACACTTTGATCTGTAGCGTTTCGCAGTACACACCTGATCCTGTTACGTTCTCCATTTAGAAACCATCAGTGCAGAATTGAAGATTAGCATAGGTTCTATGGAGGTATCTTCCAAATTTTGTCTGCTGGGAATGAATGTGATATATTTTGTACCAAATTTCACACTAAGTATGATATAGTCGGTTGTTCCTTTGACTCCTCCGTTTCATAGATATTCACACTATTTGCTTTTCAAGACTTGTGACTCACTAAGACGAACTAGAGATGGGCGCGTGAGTGAGTTTGACTCACAATCACGCACGCTCACGATGTTATTTCTTCTAAACACAGACGGTCACGATTAAAAATGATTTCTTGTCTCATAATGACGCGCGCTCACGATGTGAATTCTTCTAATCACGTACACTCACGATAAAAATTTATTTTTTACTCACGATGACGATCACATTTTTACACACGACTCTTCACGAATACGTTTTATAGCAAGAAGAATGCACACAAGTTTTTATTAAAAGTGTATTTAGCTCTTTGAATATTAGAAACATAAATTTAATTCATATCTTATATAGATACACCTTACTTTTTTTAAATTAATTGAATACATAGATTAGTTTGGAGCAAAATGATTATTCCTTAGATGAAAACATCAAATACTTGGTTGAAGTTAAAACTTTTGAAATATTTCAAATTCATTGAATTTGGTAAACAAGTCGTGACACGAATAAATTTATGTCGCTCAAGAACAAAATTCAATCACGTACGCTCAGAAGATTTTGTGATTTTTTTCATAACTCCGCTCACGATCACGACGTGATTTGTTGTGACACGCACCCATCTCTTAGGTTCCTAAAATTCAAAGATTCTTTAAGATTCACTCCTGTTAGACAGTCAAGGTAACTCCTTTTGTGTACAATTGTACCAGGGAGCTGGAGATGAGGATAGGTTTACCGAAGGCATGCATAAAGAGCGCATAGTGCTTTTTTTCACTGTGTTGCGTTGCCAACTGAGCTTGTTATCAAGGATAGTTACAAGCAGCGTTTAAAAAACTTCAGTTGCTTTTGCTTTTACTTCACTGTGCTTAAAAATAAAGTTGTTTTACTGCGTAGTGCTACGAAAGCGTCAGAAATTATTTTTTTGCTTTGCTTTTCATTTTGCTTTTCTTATTTGTCCCAGCAGTACGAAAGCAGCAATTCGTTTGCTTAGCTTTGTTTTGCTGAGGATTGAAATTACTTTCAGCAGAATAGCAAAACCAACGAACATTTTGCTGCGGTAGTGCTACCGAAAGCTTTTCAAAGTAACAACAAACATACGCGACGGGTCACAAGTGTACATATAATAAAAAAAAAGCATGCAAAAAGACATGCGTCTTTGAAACGAAGCATAGAAACGACGAAAAATAAATCACGAACGCCAAACGAAACGTAACAAGTTCCGAAAGCAAAACGAAGCAAAGCTGCTTAATAACTGCTGCTGTCGTAGTGCTGTGACAAATTAGAAAACAAAAATATAAAGCAAAGCAATAAAATAAATTAGTTTGCTTTCGTAGCACTTCGCAGTAAAATAAATTATTTTGTATGCTGCTGCTTTTGCTTTGGCGAGCAAAATGAACAGCATATCAATGTTTTTAAAAACTGTCGATAGCACTACCGCAGTAAAATTTTCATATCTTTCGCTGTTTTGCTGAAAGCATTTTAAATCCTGGTTTCAAGATATCTAGCCTCGGTGGAGAGCATCAGAGTTACTTTACTTCTTTTTATGAACAGAACAAAATTTCCTATAGGTCCCCGTTGCACAGCCGTTTTACAGCTTTTTGCTTAAATTTTTTCTTGTTTGCCTGTTGTAGGTACGTTGTAACGCCTGAGTTAAAAATTATCGTTTTTTCTGGGATACATATTTTTTCACTGAACCATTTCTTGTAAATTCCGTACATTGCCAAATGCACCTTCGATATCTAAAAACGTTGGTAAAGTGCCTTGATTGTGATGAAGGGATCCTTGTGTGACCGAAAGGACATCTTGCAGTGCTGTCTTCACTGATCTACCTTTGAGGTAGGCGTGTTGTGCACTGCAGAGGTAAGTGGCGTTCAGAGATTATCTTATTTTAAGGTATATTATTCTATTCAGCGTTTTCATCAGTAACAAAGAGAGAGACTTATAAGACTGTAATCTATTGGTGTAGAGTGTATCAGTTTCCCTGCCTTGGGAATAAATACTACTCTCACTTCTTTCCAGTTTTTCGTAACATAGCCTGTCCTGAGGCAACCAATGAGAATGCATTAAGCCAGAATATGATGCTGGGTAGGGCATGTTCCATTCACCTTCACTCGCGGTGAAGGATTTGAAAGATAATTTCGACAATTTTAGAGCTGACCTTGTGTAACAGAATAAGTTTTGTAATTCAATAAAAGAGAGTATAAAACTTAATTATATTGATTATTTAATTTAAATTCAATTAATTGAATGTTTTATTCTTCTTCTAAAATTATTGTTAAACAATATCACATATTTTTGTTTTAGTACTTTCCCCAAATGACAAATACTAAGAAATGATACAAATACAAGTACTTAGAAAAAGTAAGATATTCAAGCAGCTGTGGGACTTATGTGCAATTAAAAAGGTTCTCCTCTTCAAATAACGTTTTCTATCTCCATTTTCGTAAGAAGATGTCAAGTATAACCTTATAAATTATTGAATCATGGTTTGTACGGAAAATTTTTTTAAATTCTTCTCATTCCAATTTTAGAAAAATAAAATTAGAAAACTGCTCAAAAAATATTTTTAAAATTTAGGCACAATTTTTTTGCTACTTTTTTTGCAGCTGTTGGCAACCCAGTTTCAATGTCTTTATGTTTGTTTTTAGAAAGTGAAAATGCTTGGTTTTAGAAGAATAAATTTAGAAAACAGCTCCAAAATTATTTTTAAAATTTCCGCCAAATCTGTTCGGTACTTTTTTTGCAGCTGTTGGCAACCCGGTTTCAATGTTTTTATGTCCGTTTTTAGAAAGTGAAAATGCTTGACACACTCCTCATCCATTCAGTAGCACAAAGCAACTTCTCGTAGTCTTATGCTTTATGAATATTTCAAGCCGCCTATCAAAAAAAAGTAACACCTTGTCGACTGCATTCTTCTAACATGCAAAAAAAAAAAAACATGACAACTTTTTTCAGACTAGCTAGCTGTGCTGCGTGCATCATTAAACAAAGCCTACAACCGAGCACGTTGAAGAGTCAAAAGTTGCTCCTGCTGCTGTTGCTGTCGACGCCAACGACAACAACAACAATACAAACAATGGAAGACTTCGATGGCAACGACAACCAAAACATGCATATCTGTAGAGTTTTTAACCCTCACTGAAAGGTTGCAAAAATATAGTTCACAGCACTTGAGAATAGCGTTTAAAAAAAATGCATACAACAAATAAAAGAAAGTAAAAGTTACAGCACAATAGCTATGCTGCTGCCACTTCCACTCTAGTCTGGTAGACTACAATAGTTGCAGCCTCTTCAACATGTAGCTACTAGCTATTGTTACGCTGAACTGCTGCATGTTATACTCACCCACAAGGCTTGCAGTGCGTCATGTGCAAGTCCCAGTTCAGATGAAAGTTAAACATACGCAACTTGGCTACAGCGCGTTGACGCAGCGAAATATCCGGTGCGCCTGTTGAAGCTACTGTCTGTGCAGCGACTGCCGCGGAAGTGCTCGCTGCCACTGCCGTTGTGCTGGCTGTCTCACTGCTGCTTGGATTTGGATACATCATGACAGTTCCGCTGGGTGCTGAGCTGGCCAACAAGTGACTGGTTGACTGCTGATGATGGTGCCGGCGTCTATTGCTGCCACCGGATGATTCTCTGATGGAATAGAAACCGCCCGAGGAGCTGCGGAAGATAAATAGAAGAAGAAAAGAAAATCATATGTAGCGGATATAAAAATAAAATTACTATAAATTGTTGAGTGGCAGTTCGAAGACTGCAGAATTGGCTGCTAGAAGAAAAAAACAAAAGTTGCTTAAACCAGCGAAGAAGCTGCAAAAAAGGAATTCAAATCAATTGAAGCATAAATCAAGCGGAAATGAGAGTTAGAAAGACAATTGTTGGAAAGACGGGACAGTTGAAGATAAACTGCAAGGATTCAGAAGAAGCACTGAAGCGCTAAATTATGAGTAGCAGAAGAAACACTGCTTTGAGCTGACTTCAAGTCAAGCATTGCCATAAATTCAAAGAAATTCTAGCGATTTTAAGCTTAGTGGTAATAGTTCTGAATAATGCTCAATGGAAGTCGCGCTATGTGGCTTTTATGTCATGATTTCAAAACTAAACGCGAAGAAATATTGAAACTATGTCGTGTTCGCTTGTCTAATTAAAAAAGTTTCAGCATGCTTGGTTCGTTAAAAAGTCAGTTTTTTTTTTTTTGTCCCAAACAAACCACCCTTCGAAAAGCTACCACATGTGTTTATGTTGTGTCATAGTTGTTGTTGTAGTTGTCGTTTTTGTTGCTGTTATATTAGAAGGGCGGCTTGTTAGCATTAGAAATACCAAAAAACTAAAACAAACATTGGTCTAGCGACGCCCACAGCAACGCCAAAATATACGTTTTCATTTCTATCACAACGTTTGGAGTAACAATAACAACAAAAACAACAACACCAAGCTCACCACTCACTGCGTGGCCCATTGCTTAGGGTACATCTTGGCAATTAATTTGAGGCATATCAAGTTGTTGCCTTGTCACTTTTGATGGCAACAAGCATGCGAATGTAGGGCGTTGCATAGGTCGCCAATGTCGGTCGGTCGCTGCGACTGCTTCGACAAAACTTGCTACCAAGTTCTAAAACTGCAAAAGAACTATTTTGCGGTCTTTGTTTGCCAAAGTAGTTTTGTGTAATGTTCTGACTTAGGCTTAAGTTTCTTACAAGTTGGTAAAATGAAAATTGCTCAAACTTGCTCTACACGCAAACTAGACACAATAGCGTAGACTGCAAAGTACACTTTAAGAAAATCAATTTTATCTAAAAACGACATTTCTCTTGCCTTTGCTCAGAAGTATTATTCCTGCCGTTTGATAAGCTCCAGAGAGGAGCTCCCAACCTTTTAAGAGAAAATTAAAATGTATGTAAAAAAATTCGCTATGGATTAATATAAAATTTATTTCGGAGAGAGCGTTTGAGGTGGTCAAATTTGAGTTTTCTTCAAAAGTAAACATTTTCTCAAAAATGTTAGTTTTATGCATTCATCAGTTCTGAAATTTGTAAAAAAACCGGTTTTGAATACAAAAGTTTGACTTTTCATGTCAATATTTTGGTCGAATTTTAATGGTTTTCCAATTTTTCTAGTGTTTTACAAAAATTTTATTAAATTTTTTTACAAATATGTTAACAATCACTGTTAAGCTCTAACCAAATGTAGTTTTAATGAATTTTCTTAATATTGTCGTTAGTTATTTAGCGTGTACTTCAACCAAATGCCAAGAGAGAGAAAAAACTGTCTCAAATTGAAAATTCTGAATTGGGAAGCCAATATCTCTGTCATCTGTGAATAGATTTCATTTATTTCTTTTTTGTATTTTAGTCTTATCAATAAACTGAATAAATTTAATAACAATTTTACCGTTACTTATTTGTTTATATTTAAATTATGCCTTTTAAAAAGAGACCACAAAATTTGATCTTTTCTTAAAATATGGGGTAAAAATGATTTTTGTTGTAATAGAAGAAAAACTCAAATTGATTTTCTTTAAAAATTTATAGCGGATTTAAGATGAATTTATGTTTTTAATAACTAAATTAATTTAAAAAAAAAAACAAAAACAAATTGGCCATTTCAGCCCTTGAAAGGACTTTGACCGAGCTTCTTAGGATCGATTGTGTTGTGTGTGTTATTAAATTTTTGCACACAATTGACCGAGAACTGTACCTACATGTTTTATGCCGACTCCGAACGGCTCATGTTCTCAAGAAGCTTTACATGGCATTATTTACTCTCTGAGGTTTGCCATTGTCTGCAGAGAGGTGGTGACCGATCAGAAAAATTTTTTATTGAAAAAACTTTTACCCACGGCTGGGGATCAAACCCGGGCTCCGAGAATGCTAAGCCACACACTTAACCTGCATGCCACGATCACCACTAAATTAATTTACTTAAATTAATTAACTGTTCGTGCCATTAAAAAATCTAGCTCAAAATTACATATTTTATTGTTATTTTCATTTTTTTTTTAAATTAATAAAATTCTAAAATAAAATCTTTAAAGGAAATACCTTTATATCTCCAATCAATTAAAAGTTCTCTCTTAGTTCTAAAATCTATATAAAGGGTGGTAAAATTTTAAGAGCCAGCCGATGCTGAATGTGAACCACACCTAAACTTCAATTTTTTTTTCTGCATTTCATTGGACATTTATCAATTTCTGACTAATTCAATTTGAACCATGGAAAGATTCACAGTCGAGCAACGTGTTAAAGTTATTCAGGCTTATTATGCAAATGGGCGTTCAAAAAAAAAGCATAAAGTGCACTTTTCACCTCATGATTAGGCATATTTTCACCTCAGTGGATTCGTCAATAAGCAAAACTGCCGGATTTAGGCGAATGATCCAAGAGTGATTGTCGAAAAACCAATGCACCCACAAAGAGTGACTGTTTGGTGCGGTTTATGGGCTGGCGGCATCATCAGGCCGTATTTTTTCCAAAAGGAGACCAGTCAGACAGTTACTGTGAAGGGTGTTCGCTATCGTGAGATGATAACGAACTTTTTATGGTCGGAATTGGAAGATATGGATGTGGACAATGCCACTTGCCACACAGCTAACAAAACAATGGCTCTTTTGCGCAACAAATTCAATGGCCGTGTTATCTCACGTGGTGGCGATGTCAATTAGCCGTCAAGATTTGAAGTTATTTGAAAGAAAAGGTGTACGTCGATAAGCCAGCAACAATTCAAGAGCTAAAGAATGAGATAATTCGGCATTTTAACTGCATAGAACCTCAATTATGCCTCAGCGTCATCGAAACTTTAGAAAATCGGATGGATGCCGTCGAGGTCGCGACGGCCATTTGGCCGATATTTTGTTCCATACATAATTGAACCAAACCAACATTATCATTATAAGAAGAAATGACAATAATTTTTTGAATAATTTGAGTTTTATTCAAAATCAACATTGGCCCTTAAAATGTAACCACCCTTTATAAACAGGCGTAGGAAAAACAGTTAAAAAACATTTTCTCCCGTGTTTTTGAACCGATTTTGATAATTTTTCTTATGTAATCAGAGTGCGCAGAAAGAGTTCACCGATTATTTTTTATAATTATAAATAGGTAAATAGATAATTGTTCGAATTTCGACCACAGGTGATATTGGTATTCTTTAAAATTCTAAAGCTCATGTTAGAGGGAAAGCTACAAGCGTGCCGATGCTATAAGGCTGATGTCAGAGTGAGTTTGACACTTGAAGCTTTGCTATCAGATGTCTGATGATAGAATAAGCAATGCTATTCTATCTCAGACTGAAAGCGTTTTTTGTTTCTTACTTAAAAATTCTAAATCATTCAATTTTATATTTAAAAAATCATACAAATCATTTCAAACATCATTTCAACGTTTGAAGCTTTCAAAGTAGCTTCATATTA
Source organism: Tetanocera ferruginea (assembly GCA_958299015.1). Taxonomy (NCBI): domain Eukaryota; kingdom Metazoa; phylum Arthropoda; class Insecta; order Diptera; family Sciomyzidae; genus Tetanocera; species Tetanocera ferruginea. Next base: position 134,543,020 of record OY282643.1, read on the forward strand.
GGTCTGTTTCCGTACTCACACTGTGTAACTTGTGTGTTACTATTTTCTGTTTCCGTACTTTCTGTGCATAAAATGTGAGAAGTAGAACAAGCATAAATCGCTCTCTCGAGCACAGAAGTTTACCAGAGTGTGCTTGAACTCAAGACTACGAGTAAATTAGGAAGAAGCATCAAGAAGAATAAGCATATGTCAAATTGACGTTTGTTTATGGTTTGCAATTATTAAATTCAAAAATTGTGCGACGATAAGTTTATTTTCATTGAAATTTATTATTAAAAGAAATATTTTTGCTTTAAACAATTTTATTTATTTACTTCACAAACAAATTGACGATAATTTCAATCGGCGCTATTTACGTTTGACACGACTGCTGTCAGAATCAGCTGTTTTTTGCTCGAAACTTACTAGAAGCTGTTTCCGTACTTTTGCCACTATTCTCAAATTTCATTTTACTCTCGCAGCCCGAACCTTACACAGTGTGGAGTACGGAAACACACCTATTGTCTCATTGAAATATGAGAAAAAGCTTACAGTAGTTTTTTTTTAGCTTTAAACCAAGCATTTCAGGTGTCAAAGCTATTAAGTCAAGTCTGCCTTGGTTCAGAAATGGGGAGATAGATAAGTAGGAGAGAAAGTGGAATCAAGAGAAACAAGTGTAGAATGTTGTATGTGTAGCGGACCGCTATATCAACATGCAAATTTGAATCTGAGGCAAGTGTTATGCCTTTGCCTCAGTCAATTCGAGTTATTATGCAATATTATACCACAAACATCTCTACCACCAAATACAACTTCCAAAGTCGTATGCATTGATGAATTTTTAATTTTAGTTGATTAGAAATGAGGAAAGAATTAAGGAAAGATAAAAGCGTAGGACCATGGCTAGACCAGGATTCGAACCCGGAACCTCTGGGTTGGCAGTCAAGCACGCTAACCACTCGACTACCTAGGTACCTAACGCATCGCTTGTACTTGCATCGTTCACTCTGACATCAGCCTAACGCTACTCGAAGCTACAAAGCATTGCACTAGTTTTTCCTATGAAAAAATGCAAAAGTTGTCAGAGTAAAAGCAATACTATAAGCTATATGAAGCTTTGAAAGCTTCAAAAGTTCAATAGATGTTTGAAATTATTTGTAAGAAATCTGACAAATAAAACTGAATGATTTAGCATTTCAAATAATAAATAAATGCATTTACTCTGACATAGAAAAGCATTGCTTATAACATCTACCAGCAAAGCTTCAAGTATCGTTTCGCTTGAAGCGTTCACTCTGATATGAGTCTTACCAACTTTTTTATAAAATTTTTCATTTTCATACAATAACCAACATATTTTTATAAGAAAATTTTCAATTCGTAAAAAACCTTTTTACAAAAATAATTAGTTTTCTGTTATGTTTTCTTTTAAGATGGAATGCATTTTTTTTATACAAGATTTAAAAAAAAAAACTATATTAGTTTTTGAAAATTTGTTGTTTTCTCTTATTTTTGTTATCATCTTAATATATAAAAGACAAGCGTCCTGCTCCACGCTCTATATCGTAAAACATGTTAAGCCTGGACCAGAACCTGTTGTAAAATTATCCATTTGAAATTTTTGTACTAACTAAACCTTTTGCTCTATATCGTAAAACCTGTTCAGCCTGGACCAGAATCTGTTGTAAAATTATCTATTTGAAATCTTTGTACGTACTATATTTTTTAAAACCTGTTCAGCCTGGACCAGAGCCTGTTGTAAAATTATCCATTGGAAATGTTTTTACTAACTAAACCTTTTAAAACCTGTTCAGCCTGGACCAGAACCTGTTCTTTGTATTTGAAATCTTTGTACTTGAAGACTATCGTCATTTTCTTCAACTACTGTACATCAAACATCATGTCTTGCTATTACAGTGCTTCTTAATTAACAGAACCAGAACCTATTCGGTCTGCATAAACTGAACAGCAATTATAATACAATAATTATTACATTCAAAGACGTTGGTGTCAATTGGAATTGCTAGAATTAAATCACAATGTTCGGTCTTCTCATCCAAGTTTTAGCGATTGGCTACTCTTGATATATTAAAAATATATACTAAAAAATTGCAGTGAGTGGTACTTTTTTAAAGATCTATCAAATATATAATGTTTTTTTAAAAAAACCATATCAAATCGAGTTTAAGCCGAAATGAACTTTGAAGGACGTGGACTTATTTTAAAATTAATGTTTTTTATTATAAAATTTAAATACAAAAAATTATTTTCATATCTGATGAGTTATTCATTCACAAAGTTGATGTTTTGAAATTAGAAGAAGATTTTTATGATGTTTACTGTTAAAAATCAAAAAATTTTTTTTAAAGAAATATGAAAAAATGCATTCCATTTCTTTTGCATATCGTAAAAATGTCCATATTTGGTACTTTGGATGATTAAAACTATTGTTTACTGGTGCGATGAGACTTACAAGAAAAAACACACATTTTGTATGGAAGCCCTATGAAATGGCAACTTTTTTGATAAAATATTTAAACATAAGAATAGGCCATAAGAAAATAAAATTTTTGATACCCATATTGGGTACTTTTAGTGTAATAAAATTTTTTCTCTAACGTAAATAAATGCATTTCAATAAAACAAAAATTTTAATATACACAGTAAAAAAATTTAAAAAACAAAAAAAAGGTAAGTTTAAAAATTGCCTTAAATCCAACATAAATTAATATGAAATAATTGTGTCAACATACTTCTATGATATCGACTAAACATTTCTAAAAATTACAACAACAAAATTACAACAAAATTTTCTTATGTAAAATTGATGCCATCATATGTGGTTTTGTAAGAGCTTTCGTTTGGTACCAAATTTGTAAATGTTTCCATGGAAAATAGCGAAATTAAAGCAAAAAAACGAAATTTTCGCTGATTTTGGAACGCGAGTTTGACACCCTAAACCATCGATTGAGCACATATAAAAAAATACGTCGACCTTAGATTTTTGTCTTCTATCACATATCTGAAAATCATTCAAATCGGAGACTGTCACCTGGGGACCTTTCCTTGTAAGTTAAACGTTATATATCTTCCTAAAATTATTTTTGTCATGTTGGCACAACTTCATTTCATAGTACCAACCTATTTGATTTTAGAAAAGACGTTGGAAAATAAAATTAAAATTTTATTCCGAAGTGTCCAATATAATGGACAAATCCATTGAAAGGGTAAAATAGATTTTTGGCGATACTTTGAGTCCGAATAACATCAATCGTTATTCCAAAATTGCTATCCTGTGCCCAAAAAATTCCGATGTGAACGAAGTCAACGAGCAAGTTCTAAATATTTTAGTTGGTGACACAGTGAGAGATCCGAGCACGAATTAAATAGCAGACAGTGATGATAACGATAAACAAAATTACCCTGCCGAGTTTTTGAATGAATTTTATTCTTCAGGAATGCCACTGCATAAGTTAAACCTCGAAAATGGAAGTATTATAATACTTCTTCGAAATTTCAATACCAAAAGAGATATCTGTAATGGAAGGTGGTTAGTTTTGAAAAACTTAAAAACTTAATTAATCATCGCACAGATGAACATGAAATAGTTTTCATACCTACAATTGATTTGGCCCCGACAAAAACAGATGTGCTTTTCACTCTCGGGGGCGACAATTTCCAGTTAAACTGACATTTTCAATGACCATAAATAAATTGCAAGGTTAAATATTGCAAAAAGTAGGAGTTTTGCTAAAAGAACTGGTATTTAGTTATGGGCAGTTTTAGCGGGCTGATGATGTAAAATTAAGCATTATAGATGGCAAGGGACAAGGTGAATTGGTTAAAACTTCTAAAAAATTGTTTACTAGAAATGTTGTATATAAGGAAGTTTTATAAAAATAATTTAAAAAACATGTTTTCAAATCTAATATATAAAAATCTCGTGTCACGGTGTTAGTGTATGAACTCCTCCGAAACGGCTGGACCGATTTTAATGAATTTTTTTTTTGTATATTAAGTAGGTATGAGAATAGGTTATAAAGTATTTTTTATCTTCCTACCTACGAGGGGCTTGGCAGTTTTTCAAGAAAACAAATTTTCGGTTTTACTTTCGTTCAAAAATCGCACATAAATGAAAATCGGTACGAACTTACTGTTGACACGCCCCCTTCGATTGTCAAATTTGAGCAATCTTTGAAAAGGGGGGCATGGCACCGCCAACTCAATTAAACTTTTTGACATCGAATAGATTTGGAACTTGATGTCGTATAACAGTAAAGCACAGTTTGAAATAACTCATTGGTCAGGTCTTTCAATTATAAAAAAGACACGGGCATTGGAAAACAGGGCGTGGCTACGCTCATACAACTCGAATTTTCGATACAGAATAGCTATGGAAGTAAAATTCACATAACATTTTAACTCAGAATGAAGTTACTATTTGGTGGTGTCCTGCTACTGGAAGACTAGAATGGGCATTGTACAGGGGCTGTGGCTCCACCGATATAAGACAAATTTCTTAAATTGAATCGCTTTGGAGTTAACAGTCACAGATCAAATAAACTCGGTTTGGAGTGACCATTTGGTTATATCCTACTACTCCAATATACTCGCAAGCTAAAACGGATGGCTCCACCCATACAAGAAAATTTTTTATTTAACCCTCTCATGCCCGGATTAAAATGGACGTGGCTAAAATTTTGTTGACTAGACATATAAGATAGAGTTGACCTCAATATCAACTGACAAAAATTTCAATGTCCTATAATAAAATGGTCTAATAAAATGGTCCCTAAATAATGGTCAAAGAATAATGAAACTCAGAGTGGAGTTTGTCTATTGACAATCTGGAACAGGCATTGGACAAGGACTGCAGCAACGCGCCGGGTACCAGCTAGTATTGTATATAAATCCAATAAATTTTTTGTCGCATTTTGTACTCTAAATAGTTCCTTCCCGTCATAGGACGGGCTTTTACACTAGTATGTTAATATACAACAGAGATATTCTCTTGATTTATTTACAATTGTAAAGTTTTTTTGCGCTCTGTAATGAAATGGACAGTTAATAACTTTACAAAACTGTCAACACCAGAAATTGTCATAAAAATAACTTTGACTTAAAAAGATAATAAACTGAATTTATGACGTGTGTGACAATTTATGTGTGTGTTTGTATTATTTAATGACTTTTTTTAGCAACAGCTTAAATCAAGTATCTCTTCCGCCTTAGATGCTATATATTTTTATATAACAGGGAGTCGTTAAACATCTATGCAATTAAATCTATATTTTAAAAGTTTTGCAAATGTTTGGTGAGTTTAATAAGTTTCATATTTAATATAGTTAAATATCCTTTTCAATTAATCATGTTTAATAGAGGATTTATATGCATATGTGTGTTGACATTTAGTCATAACTTTTTGAACTTGAATTTTCAGTTTACGTTTCTCGCTTTTGCTGCGCTACTAAGCATTATTTTAATGAATTCTAAAAAGCCACCCAAATTCCCTCAAAATACATCTAATTAGTTTTTAACAGACAAACATATATGTGTAGCTAACACGTCATGCATTGCTTTATATGTAGGTACCTACATACATATATATGTCTCATAAATAATTGCGGTCTGGAGTGCTACTTAGAAGTATGCAAATAATTACATTTAAACAGTTATCACTACATGAGTATAATTGTGTGTGTGTGTTTGTTTATGTAACCATAACTCTATGCGTGTGCATTTGAAAATCCTATTTTGGTAACTTATTTGCATAGACACGAACACGAAGGTGTTAATGTCATCAAAGTGAATGTTATTAAATATGCATAGCTTTAAGCGCCAAAGCATTGATATCTTTTGTATACCAACAGATATTTAAAGTTGTCTTGCGAAGTTTTCGTTGATTTTTTTTTAAAAAAGTGTTCAATTTTAAACCTTTATGTTTTTGATTTTTTTTTCACTTCCTCTCTTAAATAATTTATAATCAAAAAGATACAAGCAAGAACCCTTAAAAGCTTTATAAATGCAGAAAATATGTAAATTGTTTACAACATCCTTGATGTCAAATGAAATGATATTCAGATCATTATCATTTTTCATCGGCCTTTAATAGAATTATGGTAATTGGCTAGAGTTGGTGCCACGTAGAGTTGATCGTTTTGAAAAATCACACCTTTTGTGGTGTATTCTATCTTATTGGCTGTTGGTTTGAATGGCATTTGACTTAATAGAGCTTTTTTCATTTTCAGCATCAAGATTTTATTTGCAAAATTTCTAAATTAAAGCTAAAAGTATATATAATGGCTTTTCTATGTAGAATTCAGAACGACCAGAACTAACTGAAGCTTGACAGTTCTTTGACAAAAAATGTACATATATAAGACTAAATAAAAAAATATAAAAACAAAAACATAAAAATAACAAAATTGGATTTTTTGAAAAATGAAAAAAATACTCTTCAAAATATTTAATTTTTCCGAACTAACTAAATTGCCTTTTTAATTTTTGTTTTGTTCTTCGTACTTGCTTTGCTAAAATATTTGTTACTACAGGTCCCATGTATCTACTCTTAGATCTGAGAGATTTTTATTATGTTCAATACATGCATATTACTATATTTTTATAGCCTTCTAGTTGCTTTGTTAAGAACTTTAATGTGTGTGTGCTCCAAACTAAACCATTTCAAAAATTAATATACGTCCAAGACAGGTATCAACTGATTTCGACCATTTTCAGAACGCATCTTTTTTCATACTTAGAAATTTGTATTCCGAACGGTGTTTCAGGGAGTCCAACACCATTCGGTATAAATTAAATCCGGTTTAGCGGAGTTTAAAACATTTAATCCGAACGGAGTTATATTTTGAACACAAAACGGTGTTCAGGTTTTTTATCCTACACTCAGAAAAAAGTTTCTCGAAATATAATAAAAAAGGCATCATATTTATAGAAAAATGGTATAGACTTTGCTCTAGAGAATGCTTTTCTCCATGATAGAATAATAAGGTATGCTCATATTAATATGGCTGTTCAAATGTCTAGTTTTACACAAACAATGCTGTCAGGTGCTATAAACGTCAAACGAAAAGGCAACAACAACAATTAGAACAACTTAAATTCTAGCATCTGATTTTGACATCTAGCTCACTTTCTCTCCAATATGCGCCTACCTTTTTATTCTATCATGGCTTTTCTCTAAATGAGATACTAAATATTCTCTAAAAATGATAAAAAGCTTCTATGAAAAAGAGAAATATATAAAAATATATCGTTTTTAGAGAAAAAGACTTTTTTTTCTGAGAAAAGATTTTTTGTTTTTATTGAAAAAAAAACTTCCCATAGCGAATTTTTTATCAAAATATAGGAAAATTTTTTCATTTTCAATAAATTTTTTTCTAGAAATGAAAATTTTTTTGTGCGAGAAAAATACTTATCATTATTAGAGACATTGAAATATTTCCATTTCCTAGAAGTGAATTGAAGGAAATTTTATTTTAAAAAGAGAAAATTGCTGTTATCGAAAATAGAGAAATTTTTTACGGGGAGAAAGATATGTGTTTTTTCTGAGTGTATCGGTATTCAAAAATTATGCATAAAGAAAAATTTCTTTGCGTTTGAACAACTCCTCGATTGGTTAACTTCGTTTGGATAGCTCAAAATTTGAACTCCGGCGAATCGAAGTTCGTAAACCTTTAAAAACCTTTCGGTGTTTGATAATAAATATGCGGTCATCAGAGTTCAAAATTTTTCGAATTGTAAGTGTCTTACTCTATTTGGATATCCTTTTGTCCAAATTTTCTTAAGATCGGCTGACTTCTGTATCTACGCCCTATAAAAAATCAGATAAAAACATTAGAAATTTGTAATCGTTCGTGAGCGTAGTTTTTAAAGTTCTTTAAGTTCATGGCTAAGGCGCAGGTAGAAGAATTCATGAAGCTATTACTTGCACTCGATTACTGAAATTATTTTTCGTTTGGTTAGCTTGAAAAATGATCAGCGTGTCAAATATTGCCGAGAAAAAAACTTGTTGCCTTTAATATAGAAACATATTTTAAGAAATAACTTTGTGTGAAACAGAACTGATCACATAATAATTTTTGTATTAATAATTTTGTTATTTTATAGTATTTCAAGTGCTTTTTAAATATAATTTACTTCTACCTGAAGTCGAATGGAAATTACGTTACTCTGAAGTCGAATTGTCTGAACCGTGCACGAAACGGCAATTGTACGAATGTAAATTACGTTAGTCTGTTTACGTACGAACGAATTTGGATTTACGATTGAATATAACACATCGAAATACATTTCTTTGCAACGAACACTTATGTTTATTCGTAAAAGATGAAAAATGTACCGAATAACTGTAAGTCGAATTCGATCACGTATACTATATTGCCAAATATACATTTTCAAATAATGAGTTATACGTTGACGGAAGAGACAATTCAACCCCGGATTTGTTTTTTGAATTGAACAAAATTGCACTTATTGTTTGCTTTCACGTAGACCCAGTAAAATTTTTACACAAAGTTGATATGCATTTTTAGATACACTGCTTCCAGAAGAATTGTGCTTCTCGTCAGCCTTATCCAAAAGTACTTTCAGAAGACATTCTCATCAACTTCTAAGGGCTTGCTACTAGGCATGGCTTGTGCCAAGCAATGGTTAAATATTTTCTTAAAACCATTTTGTCTTATGTCTTCTGAATCATGGAATGTCTTCTTAGAGTTTTCCTGAAAAGACCTACTAAATAGAATCCTTTCATTAAAGTCTCAAAGAAATCTTCCATTGAAAAATTCTAGAAACACTTCTAGAGAAGACTAAGGAAAGCATTGCTCCCAATGACATGCATACGTTTAAAGAATGCCTTCTGGGTCTGAAAGTAGGAGGAATAGAGCTCACGACTTTCACTTCCATTTTACCTTCTTTGGGAAGCACTTTTTTTGCTGGGGAGTAGCAATTTATTACTTCAAAAATATGCTCACAATCGATTAAAGATGCAATCTTCACAATATGATAAATTTTCATTGATATCTAAAATGAACGTTCACAATCAAAAAACAATCATGAGTGAGAAACCCGTCAAGGATTGCAGTGAAATGTTTTCGTTCGTGGTTGATATAGAGAAATGTAATTGACCAGCATATAAAGTTTATGATCTAAAATGCATTAAAAAATGGTGGTGGTCATATTTTTTTTCAATTCTTGCTCTCTGTCACATATTCTTCATCTCCATCGAAACTTTAACAGTCATAAACTTTCATATATTTTAATCTGACCCAATAGAAGAAAATAGAATGGCCAAAGCATACGATGAACAGTGTTTCGAACAGGAAATCAAGCTAAGGGCCTCATGTGTAGTAGACAAGTCCACTACCTCTTACACCAACGATTATGACATAGAATTTACTCAACTAATGTTTTTCAACGCACATGGTTGTCCTGTAGTGCTAATCAAAACACAATAAAACCTGTTTTGGGTTCAAATCCTGTCATAAAGTTGATGTTAATTATGTTAATGAAGAGTAAAGTCATTACTTTGAACTAAAAAACCATTCTTCTCACTTGTTTGATGTTCCATTTTGATATTAAACCGAATCTTACTGGAAATGTTAAAACCTTCTTATTATTCTTATATGTTGAAATTAACTTCAGCACTTAACTCAAATGTAACTGGTATTTATTATTCCACTCCAAGTTAGATCTTGCATTTTTATTTCTAAAAGATTGCCTTGTTTCATTTATGACAACCCTATTCCGAAATTTCCTCAATGTTTATTATCTAGTATATTCAAACTACACAATCCAGCATGTGACTCACGTGACTAATTAAGATGCCACAATGACAGATGAGGTATTTTTGTGCTTGTAGTCACGATTCTGCTCAAATCTTTTTGATTGATGACATAGAAATACCCAGTTGATGCAAAAATATTAACACACCACTCAGGTTAAGCAGTATCAAACATTGGCAACACTAAACGGAAATACCAAGCCACCCAGAAGTCAAACAAAATTAGAGGGTGCTGCAATTATCATCAAATGACTCAACTTCGTCATCATTATTGGGGATGTTTAATAATATTAAGCTTAAAAAAGAAAAAAATTAAATAGCTACACTTCAAACTTACGACATGTTGTCAGCACCACCGCCACCCACACAGCTGACACCACCACTACGTCTTGGACGACTCTTGCGACGCCGACGTCGACGACGCTCTGATGAAGCGGTGCTGTTTAGCAAAACATGCTGACTCAGTGATTTTTGAAATTTTCCCGTTGGTTGGGCAGTGTTGCCGGAAGTAGCACCTGGCACAGGCAGCTGGCCACTTGCTGCCAAACGACGTCCTGTGGCAGTGCTTGATGGTAAGTTGCCACCACCAGTATTGCTGCTGTTGTTATTATGTCCAGGTATGCCAGCCACGGCGACCACTATCTGACCATCACCAAAACCACCAGCGGAGCTGACAGTGTCAGTGGATTGTACTGTGGTGGAGACCACTTTTGAAGTACGTCCGCTGAAGCTATGATTGACCTTGCGCCACATACGTTCCATGTTGCCTTGCTTCAGTAGGTAGAGCAAGTTTTTGTTTTGGTAGTTTATGGACGAGACCTCTGGGTGTGGGTGTGGATGTTTGGCTAACTACAAATTGTATCTAACTAGTAATGGGCAGTGGAAGATGCCGCTTGTGCAGGAAGTTTAGGAACTGTTGTCTTGGAAGCCTTACGGAACATTTTAAAGTGCATCTCAACTACTTTTAGCTATCATTCTGTGCTGCACTTTTGCTTCAAGTGCTATTCTGGAAGTTGAGTAGTTGTTGTTTGTATGTAGTTGTAATCCTACTATCATTCGTTCAGCGAACTGTTGGCATTTCTTTGTTTGAATGTTGCATACTTTTAGGTTAAGCACTCAAGCAACTGATGCTCAAAGTAAGCCGAATTGAGCTGCCTTTGTCTGTCTGCGCTGTCTGCTGCAAAGCAAATAAACTTGTGTAAAGCCGAGCCGAGTATAGAATGATGATAAGAGGGATGCTAAGAGGAATGTGCGCAGCTTGTTGAGGGGGTAACATTTAATATTTAATACAATTAACACGTTAAAAGAAAATCGAATTTTTGAGTTTTCATAACTTTTTAAGTGAATCGCGAGTCTGAGTCTGTTGAACAGCAAGTTCTTTAAGCTTTGAAACACTCTCACTGCTGCAATCTCCTTGCTGCGGCAGCAATACTACCCTTCCTCAGGGTTTTTCTCAGGGCGTTGGGTTGTTGAAGCTACAGTACAGGCACAGGCAAAGTAATGGAATCTCTTTAAGAAGAAAAACCAGACCAGGCGCCGTTCCTCCCCAACATGTATAGACAACAATTGGTTCAAAGGAATTTTAACAAAGCACTAGCAGCAGCAGCAGCAACAAAGCACCCCCACCACGTTTTAAGTATACAACACAAAAAAAAAAAAAAATAAAATAAAAAAAAACAATTGCGAAAAACTACGCGTTTTCACAGAGTTTGATTGGTTTTCTTTAGGTTTTCTTTGACAAAATCTGCTAATTATTTAAACACCACTGAAAGTTTGCACATTTAAGCCTCTTTTAGCTACACTTTTATATAATTTTTTACAGCAAATTTAAAGCAATTTTTGTTTTCCCCACGTTTTTTCACACCGACGAAACACTGCTTGACACACACTCGGCTCTACGTTACTCGACTCGGTCGAAAAGTCCTTCTGTGTGCAAGTTTTTTGGTTTCTCCGCAAAGTGTGAAGGCTTTCGAGCAATTTCGGCACAACTCAAGAGCTTTTGCAATAGTGAGTTTTCACCACAGTGCGCTCACCACCTGTCAGATGACTCACATATGACAACAATTCGGGATTTTCCGGTCGTACAAAGGATGTGCACAAAAAAGTCATTCACAAAATACAGCACAAGCAAAGCACTACAATGACTAAATTGTGGGTACTATTTTGCATAGGGGAGGGGGAGAGTTGCCTTGTCTGAGCATGCAGTTGTGCGCAGGACCGTTAAATGACAGCTGTACAGCGTACGAAATATATTTTTGTAGATTTGATATACTTTAAGCTTTTCATTTAAGCACAAACTTATCGAAGTTTGATTCGCAAAGCTAATACCAGAACCAGTGAGAGCTGCTTGACTGAGATGCATGTGTCACCCTATACACATTTGTGTCACCCTATCGTCGAAATAAAGAATATCAAATATTTTTTTAATTTCATTATGTTATCAAACTAGAAAATTTGTACATCAGATTTCTTTAAAAATTCATCAACAATGAGACGTTCACCAATTTCTGTTTACCCTCTTTTATATTCCACCCTTACTGCTTAAAGAGTACATTAAGTTTTTTGAGCTATATGGAGGTGTGGCAGCTTTAGAAAGTATATATATTATAGATGCGTCTGACGCCGATCAGTCTGTATCGACATGATTAAAGTCGTAATTTTGGAGTTATCGTTATGAAATTTGATATAAAAACTATTGTTTTAAGAAAAATATCAAGCTAGAAAAGTCAGTCAAATAGAATGAAAACTAAAGATACAACCAAGTTATGCGTAAGCAAACAAAAGTTAGACAGCAAAAGAACGTACTTGCTCAGCAATATATAGTATAGAGACGCCAAAGTTCTGCGTAAGTAATATTTCGTTCAGTTTCTCAATTTTCGTTTACTTTTTACAACTTGAGAACGATCGCTCGACGTCGTATTTTACTTTACAGGGTTGCAATCTGTCTTATAAATAATTTCAATTTGATTTCAACCACTTACATGTCGAAGTTGTATTTAAAATCAGTAAAAAAATTATATTTTAGACATTATTAATTTAATGAGCGAGGTTCGCATTGCAATTTAACAGCTATTTTCATTTATAATGCATAGAAGACTTACAAACTCCATTTCGAAAAAAACAAATTGTTTTTATATTTTTCATTTCATTCGAATCGAATTATATTTAAATTTATTTTAATGATAATTTGTTTGAAATAGATTTACGTCTTACAGCGTGGTTTGTATGGGGTCGTTTTAACAGATTTTTTTCAAGGCCATGAAACTTTTTTGACGAATACTTTAGTGTATACCTACAGCCTTTAATACTCATATTTCAAAGATAATATATATACTAAAATATCAGATATATCCTGCGCTGAATAAATATCTAATATTGGATTTTGTCACTATTATATTAAAGTCACAAAATAGTAAAATATAAGAAGAAAAATGCATGTGTTTATATAAAAAAATGCTTATGCTGTGCCTGCTGCTTTCTTTCTTTTTTTTTGTTTCGTTGTTTTTGCTTATATTGTTTTTGTTTTATACGAACTAATTCGCTACTAATGTACTACTTCTTTATTGGGTTCTGGTATGTACTACTACGAAATGAGTGCTCTATTTTAACAAAAGATGTCAATCACAACCTCTTTTCAACTCAATCAATGAACTCAAACTGTCAAACTTAACGAAATGAGCCTGTGATCCGTTAAGATTTAACTTTTGTGAAAAACACGTAGGATCATATTTCGTTTAATGCTTATACCCAATAGATGGCGTAAACTTTTAATTTTTGTTTTTAATGCAAATTAATTTGGATACCACTAGCACTAGCACTAGCGAGTGTAGCTCGCAAACTATACATCGAACAGAGACGAAAGTGGCACCAATGGAAAGTGCATTTGCTTTTCCTTTTTCAACTAAGTCAATGAACTCAACCTGTCAAACTTAATGAAATGATCGTAAAAAATTTTACATTTTTTTTGTTTCTTTTTGTTGCTTATTTTATCATGCTTACTTTTAACGTTTTCTTTGTTTTGGTCTGGATAAGAAGTCCATAATTGAGTGTTATTCATTTATTTAATTTTCTGAAGATCAATAAAAAATACAACGTTTAAATAGGTTACAACTTAAACGGAATTCTACGTCTAAACTTACGATACTATTGTAACTGTTTTTTTTTTTTTTTTTAATTAAGTCTGGAAAAGTGTATTTTTTAACTTTTGTATTCTTTTCGTTAACTTCTCTATGAAACTTTTGTATACTTACGCTTAACTTGACTTTATAAAAACGGTTGAATTTCTTTAAAATCCACTAAAATTTATTACATAACTTGATATTTTAGTGAAACGCACTCTGAGTTTGAAATTTGGAAAAATTACGCCTACCTTCCGTACAAAATAAAGTCGTCAATACGGACTATCTCTTAATAGTCATTGAGAACTCAACCTATGAGATAGCAATTTTTCACATAAGCTTTGTTCTCTTATCTCACATACAAAAATCGCCCATATTGAAATTATTAAAAAATAAATTAATTAATGTATTGACTTGATATCTCAAATATTAGTCTTAATATATAAAATTTATTCTGAGTTTATTTGGAGGAAAATTACGCCTCTCCCTTACATAAAACGTCATCATAATTATTTCACACTCTCAAAAGAAAAAAATTGTTAATTCTAACAAGAAAACGACAATAATATTGGTTAAAATAGCATTAACAATAGCAATTGTTGATTTCTGGTTAGAAGTAACAATCGAAATTGTACAATTTTCGAAATTACTTTTTCATGGTAGACGTGTCATTTATGAATGTAAAAATGTCAAAAATGTTTAAACGTCAAAAATGAAGTGTCAAGAATTAAACGTGAAAATCAAACGTCAAAAATAACACGTCAAAAATTATGCGTCAAAAATTAAACGTCAAAATTTAAATGTCAAAAAAATCTTAATTTTCCTACAGCATAATAAATTAAACAATTCTATAATACGAATTGTCAATCTTCGAAAAACAAAAATTAAAACTCAAAATCAAGTGAAAATTTTATCATGAAAATTGTTAAATTTGCAACTTCTCATATAATTGAAGTCATTTTTCTCATCTCTCATCAATCAAATGGCAATTTTGCCTAAGTAATTTCAAATATTGAATTTTTAAACTCAGATGTTTGACTACCCAATAAACCACATAGCGGACTCGGTTTAGTTTCGAATTAGTAATGAAACCGATAACTCGGATTAGATATATCGTATTCGATTCGAGTTCGAAACGAGTCCGCAATCTCGTAAAATAAATAAATTTTTATATATCTGCAATTAATCATCGCAACATTGATTTTTTTGTTTTTAAATTTTTTAAAAAATAGAGAAAAAACACCAAAAGCAAAAAAAAAACAAGTAAAGAAAGTCTAAAGTCGGTCTAGGCCGGCTATGAAATACCCTAAACCCACTTTTCAAAAACAATAAAATTTTTATTGTAAATGGGCGTGTCCGTGTGCGGATGAAGCCTATATTTTATATGCATTGAAATGTTAATGAAAAATTTACACATACCAAGTTGTATTCCTGTAGCTCACAGTTAATGCCTTTATTATGCTTTCGCTATGGGAGGTGGGCGAGTTCATGGACGGATTACTCCCAATTTTTGAACACACCTTAGTTTTGGTATAAAATACATACACACCAAATTTAATTTCTCTATGACAAACATAACCTTATTTATTGAGTTTTAAACTTTTTGGGTTGTATGGGAGGTAGGCGTGTCCGTGGGTGGATGATGTCCATTTTTCAAAACCATCTTTGTGTTGATATAAAACACACACATATAAAATTTAATTGTTGTAGGCTAATTATGAGCTGAGTAATGCAGTTTTCAATTTTTGCGTTGTATGGGAGGTAGGCGTGTCCGTGGGCGGATGATATCCATTTTTCAAAATCATCTTTGTCTTGTCATAAAAAACATACGAGCCAAATTTTATTACTGTAGGTTAAACAGAGACTTATTTATTCCGTTTTCAATATTTTGGTTGTATGGGAGGTAGGCGTGTCCATGAGCGGATGACGTCTATTTTTCGAACACTTCTTTTTGTTGATTCAAAACACATACACACCAAATTTTATTGTTGTAGGTTAGTTATGAGCTTATTTATGCACTTTTCAATTTTTGCGTTGTATGGAAGGTAGGCGTGTCCGTGGGCGGATGATATTCATTTTTAAAAATCATCTTTGTCTTGTCATAAAAAACATACGAGCCAAATTTTAGCTCTGTAGGTTAAACAGAGGCTTATTTATTCCGTTTTCAATATTTTGGTTGTATGGGAGGTGGGCGTGTCCATGAGCGGATGACGTCTATTTTTCGAACACATCCTTTTGTTGATTCAAAACACATACACACCAAATTTTATTGTTGTAGGTTAGTTATGAGCTTATTTATGCAGTTTTCAATTTTTGCGTTGTATGGAAGGTAGGCGTGTCCGTGGGCGGATTCCAAAAATATTCAATAGTGCAGATCCTTGGGTCCATGTGACCATGTGTACTAAGTTTCATCCAATTATCTCTACTCCTTCTTCTTATCCTATGTATACGGACAACACACAGACGGTCAGACGGACGGACGGACGGACGGACATAAATAGCTCGACTCATGAGGTGACGCTGATCAAGAATATATATACTTTTCTATACCGGACTCGCTTCGTTCTATGCGTTACAAACGTTTGCACAAAGTTAATATACCCTGACCTTTCAGGTTTAGGGTATAAACAATGATTCATTTTTTTACCTGAGCTGGGAGTCGAACCCTTTTTCTCAAACGTTCGTTTTCATAATGAAGCAAATTACGCCGCTTTTAAACAACAAATGCGATAGGCTAGTGGATAACGTAGGAGACTGGCATCCGGGAGACGCGGGTACGAAAACTGAGCATGTATATTTTTTTTTTTTTTTTTTTTAACAATAATAATCTTATAATCTTTTATAAGACACGCGTAAGACACGAATATATTAAAAAAATTTAATTTAAAAAAAAAAATTGCTAAAATTATTTGAAAACGATTTGCTTATGTTGAAATTCTCGCTTCGGTAGTGATTCGATTATGATAAAAAATCTCGTTTCGAGTATAAAATGTGCATTTCTCCCGCCATTGGGTTCATTAGCAAAACATTTTCGAACTTCGTTTTCGAAATAAATAGCCGAGATCTCGGATTCACCTCGAATTCGAGGCAAGTTCGTTTGGTTTATTGGGTAGTACCGATTTTCATAACAAGAAATTCTATAAAACATTTGGTATTCAGTGCAGTTCTCTTATATGTATCATTCTTTTACAAACCGTACAGATTTGAACAAAAAATTACTGACCAATATTTGATTTGACTGAATTTACTTTTACAGATTCTATATCGAAAAAAAGAGACACGTGTTCGAGGATTGTTTTGTTTTTTTTTATAAATAGTGGGTGTTGAATGTTTGAGATTTTCATGAGTGTTGCATTACTTATTTTCAAAATTTTATGACTCCGGTTCTTTTTAAAGCTTCGTACTCTGTTCAGTTTCATGTGAAATTTCACTCAAATCTCCATACCAACAACAATGGATGTGAAATACGAGTAAACATTTTCACAACATGTTCGTCAGAGTAGTACTCTGTTCCGCTGTGAAATATACTCGCAACATTTCTCTTGCAACATTTTTTTACGACAATTTAATTGAAATGCCTATTTATTTTGATGTGAAAAGTGACAGTTGTAGATTTTTTGTTTTAAATTTTACTTTTCTCTATTTTGAAAAGCAAAGCATGACTTTCTCAATTTTTATAATTTCTACGCAACAAAATATTTGTCTGAATTTTCACGCAACAAAAAAACGAATGTTGCCAGCGAACATATAGTTCCAAAATATTTCTAAAAAATTTCATTTTGTTGTAAATAGTTACTATAAATTTTTAACAATCGTAGACATCATTTACCGTGTTTTAAGTATGACGATTATATAAAATCAATAAAAACCATACTGAAAAGTGCAAAATTTCATGTGTTTTGAAAAATAGGAACATTTTATTGAGAAGTTAACAAATTTTTATTAGAATTTTAAATTTAGCACATACCATTCAAAATACAAACAAACAGTGCTCGAAAGTTACTTCAGAGACCAAAATATCAGAGATTATAAAAATATTATTACGATTACGCAGTCGATTAAATATTGTTCAAACGGCTCATTTTTATTCAGTGACATTGCAATAATGCAGTGATTGCCCAGCACTACTTGTAGTATCCTCTTGCCTGCGCCTCTTCAACAATAGTCATAATAGCCGCAAACGCCTCCTGGGCGGTTGGTTCTATTTCTGCGGCAGGCAAAATAAACAGATCTTCACTATCAGCCGGTCCACGCAGTTCAAAGGTAAAGGTAATGGGTATCTTCAGATCATCATAGGCCCAATCTTTTGAGCCACCACTAGAGGGATAAATTGTTTCATAAACGCTGCCACTCTTGTAGATACGACCAGATATTTGTTTAATTTTTTCACTGGCCTTTTTACCAATAGCTGTCAGATCATCATAGTTCTCTGCACGCGCAGCTGTATGGCTATAGGGGAACATGATCATCTGTGAGTATGAGTGCAGAGCTAGATAGGTTGAAATCTGCTCCTTTTCCATATTATCCGTAACATATTTTATCAGACGCTGTGTTTCAATCTCACTGGCTGCAGCAGGACCAGAGAAGTCGTAGCGGCAGGCATCGCCACTGGCGCCTGTTGTATTCCAATGATTCGGATAGTTGCGATTTAAGTCAACACCGCGACATATGCCGAACAGCTGTCGATTCTTGCGCCACATACGATCACCTTCAAAGCTAAACTTATAGCCATCCGGATTAACCACGGGAAATACAATCCAGTTATAGTTATTAGCCAGTCGCTGCACCTGCGCATCTGTTGAGGTCAGCAACTCGTTGATCAGGTAAGTGGCAGTGGCAGGTGCAATCCACTCGCGTGCATGAATGCCGCTCTCTATAAAAATGGCTTTGTTCTGTTTGTTGCGCGACAATTTTAAGCCTTTGATAGACAAGCCCTGAGCGCTCTTGCCCATGTCCAACAATGTTAGTTCATGCGGATGTTGAGAAGCAAGCTTTTCCATCCATTCATTGATCGTTTCCAGATGAAAATAATGCTGCCAGTCAAAATTGTTTAGATTCGTGCCTATAGGCAAAACTTCGCCTAGATTTTTATCGATTTTCTCCTGAAAGTTGTAGGTCTGCAAAGCAAATGTCATTTTTTTGAATGCTTATCAGCGGAGAGACAACAACAAATGCACACTCACCAAAATGCGATGCTTGACATTGTAAGTCTGCAGAAGGTCAGCCATATCTGCAACTTTGTGTGCAGCCACCATGATAGTCAATTTTTGATTAGGATGTCGTGCATGACCATAGAAGGTGCAGCTGTCACTGCGCTCCTCCAGCTGTTGAAAGAGCTGTACATGCTGATCCGTAGCCAATTCCACATAATACATGCGATAGTAGTCATAGCGCGCCAGATCGGGCATAGGAGTCTCGCATTTGTCCGCCTTAGTGCAGAAAGAAGCTGCATCATTTGTGGCCAGTGCTACGATTACGATCAGCACCAAAGCAGCAAAAGCTGTAGAAAGCAGTTGTTTAAAAGAAAAC
This sequence comes from Tetanocera ferruginea, assembly GCA_958299015.1. Lineage (NCBI taxonomy): Eukaryota > Metazoa > Arthropoda > Insecta > Diptera > Sciomyzidae > Tetanocera > Tetanocera ferruginea. Next base: position 134,562,442 of record OY282643.1, read on the forward strand.
ATATGAATAAATTTAGCTTGACTTTGTTTTTAAAAATAGAGATAAATAGAATAAATAAGACAAGAAAACAAAATAAATTGACCGGCCGGTAAATACGGTTACTTGATCAGGCAAATCAAGAGCTTCAACCAGAGATAATGAGATGGGAAACTTCGACAAATTTTTAGCAAGAAAGAGATAGCCTTCTGTCAAAATGGCAACAATACCAACATAAACTCTATAAATGTGTTAGTGCAATTTTTGACATACTCCCCAGTTACCATAATTAAATACATAATTCAACAGTTTCCTTAAATTTAAGCAGTCTGGTGAAAACTCAGTGGCCACGTCCAGCGCTCTCAATAAGTTATATTTTCTGAATAGTTTGCTATTTGAAACGTCAAAATAGTTGTCAAATTAACGAAATGCAAAACAGTTTATTGAATAAATTGGTAGCTTAACCAGGAAATTGTAATTTTTGGCTCTTTTAAGTTTATTTACTCAGTATTAATTTTAAAAATATGCTCTCAAAACTACAAGAACATGCGCATTCATTGTTATTTGTCAAAATTAATATTGCACGGCATTGCATTTTAACAAATTGACAATATTTTTGATGTTTGACTTATCAACTCAGTCATAGAAAAAAAGCGCTAATTAGGTTTTCTACTGGAACAGTTGTATCGCTTGAAAGCGCTCACTGCTTTAATCTGAAACCCACCTTGGCATGAAAGCCAACAGCAGAGTTGCATAAAAACGTAGTTTTGTACTATTTAGAGTAGGTATTATTCACTACGAATTAATAAGTACGAAATTATAGTAGAATTGTACTAGTACTATTTTATTTGGAAGCAATTTAATACAGGTCGGTTTGTGTTACAGAATCCTTCCAATAGGAATAGAATCAAGGTACAGAATAACTTTTTATTATTTTGGCCCTCTTTAAGAATTTTGCAGTTTTTGGTTCTCTTCTCAAACAAAGTCTGACCTTTAAAATTGAATAGTGTTTTTTTTCACGAAAAATTTGATCTCAAAAGTAAGATAAATTGCAGTTCTTTCTCAAAATTTACGATTTTAAAATTTTATCCTCAAATGCTGTCAACTGAGGGAACTGAAAAGTGGTATTTTAAGAAAATATTGAACATAAAGCCCCAACAAAACCCTGCTTACATGCAATCGAGAAAGTAATCCAGTTTATTTAAATCACTGATTACCTTCTCGCTCACGGAACCCATTATTTCTTTATTTAATAAATGAAGCTTTCGCTTGACATAGAAGAGCTTAGTTATAAGCTTATAAATTGTGTTGAATAACTTTTTACCACTCACCAATTATTTGTTAACAAGTTTAAAGTTGTTGAATAAGATATTGCTTTGCGCAAATTAGGAAAGCGATTGAAATATTGAATATTGAATATTGATTGCATAACTCTTGGTAAACAGGGCGAAAGTGTAAAATCACAAATTTTAAAAGTTAATGAATTTCTTCTTTAGAATGAAAAATACTTTTATTTGGAAGATAGCAAATATTTATCTGTAAATTCAGAAGCTAAAATGAATACGTTTTTGTTATAAAAACGAAGCATAAATAAGCAATAAGTTTAACTTAAAGATTTCATTAGATAAAAAACTAGATTTGCAACATGTTCATATTGTTTTGTTGGTAAATATAATTACTTCATTCATTTATCTTTCTTCTTTCAAAGCTGTTTCTACAAAAAAGAGAAAAATATTCCAAATATTCAAACAAGAAGGGCACGATTAACTTTAAGCACAAGTATGAGGCTATGCATTTTGGTGCCACTCTGGTTAAAACGATAATTAATTTGTTGCTAAAATAAATTAACAATAAAGGCAAGTTTCTCTATTTAAACTTGTTGTTTTATATTGAATATTCGTTAAAAAATTTAAAAAATTCACAGATTTGTATAAGCTTTTTTCGAACTTTGATGAATTTTATCACCTTAACCAAAAAAAAAGTCCTTTTATTTTACCTTCATTGGGCTAAGTGAGCCCAAATACATATAATCTAACTAATCCAACTCTAAAAAAAAATAAAAGGGCGTGGGCCCTAAAGTAGAATTATGTCAAAATTTGGTTTTTTTGTTTTTTTATCAACTTAGAACAGGGCAAAGTTTTGGGTTAAATAAAAACTGTGATATATTCTGCACTCTTTGCATAGAGGGTGCAGAAAAATGGAATATATTCTTGATTTCTTTTATCGGGAAAAGAAAATACCATTGGTCTACCGCAAACAGCATTTAAGTTCGAAGCAACTTTGATATAATAGTACATTTTTATTTTTTTTGCAATGCAACCCTATTAATAGAATCTGACAATAATACTTGACAACTATGAGGTGAATCATGTATACAATATATGAGTCTCACAAAAGTACCCAAAAAATTAAAGAAGAAGCATGAATTTGGAGGGAAACGTGAAAAAAAACATCATTAAAATGAAGTTTCCCATCTCATTATCTCTGGCTTCAACTGAAGATCACTTGTTGTATTGGTCAGTATGCGGCATCAGTGGAGCTCATGATAGAATAATTTTACCAGGTAGTATTGACAAATGTTGATTCTCTCAGCTACAAGTAAACGAACCCTTGTCAAAAACAGCTGTTCGTTGTTATATTCGTTGGCCACATTCAGCTGTGTCAACTGTTGTGACAGCAACACTTCGGGGAGCGCTATTATCGGTATTGAAGTTTAAGAAAAATTGTCAAGTTAATGAAATATCAAGCTTTGTATCAAATACGAATGGAAATTTTACCGACAAATAAAAATTTTTCTATTTTTAAATGCATTTTAATGCGCAACTTCATATTTATGTGCATCAAGTTTTGACTTAGCAGTTGGCAACTGTTGGGTACGCTGAATGTGACCAGTGAAAATTAATTGTATGCTATGACGGATTGTGAGCGCTCTCTTTCTTGTTATATTTTTTGACAAACGTCCGTTTCCAACAGAAACGTCAATACTACCTTGGAGTAATTCTATCATGAGTGGAGCTATTAAGGCAAACAACAGATGACTGTAGCGTCAAAACGCAATAAAAACAACAACAATTTTGTAAAGAATGAGTAGAATTGTTGATAAGAATGTGAAGAGAGTAAAATAGAGTAGCCAGCTGTTTATGATGATCGGAAATTTTATACTAAGGCTAATTATTTGGTTTTTACGCCAAAGTTGAGTGGGGAGGGGGCGGTGGGTTAAGAGTATATTAATTTTGTCACGACGCACAGTGGCAGGACTTCATACAAGTTTTGGCCATAAATAGTAAAAATAAACTAAGAGTTTTGAAATTTGGTATTGTTAAAATTGAAATATATATAAGTTTGGATGAAATTTGCACACGCCCACCTTCATTTTCATTTCATTTCATTTATTAAACATATCGTTTCTAATACAAAAAGATAAATATCTTATTATAGCATTAGACATAATTTTGCTAGACTTTAAGACATGAAGTGTTGATATATATTTAAATCAAATTAAACATTAAGAATACATAAAACAAGAAAATAAATTAATACAAATTAAAATAATGTTGATTACCAGAATAAGATAAACAAGTTATGAGAAATTCCTTTGGATAAAATCTGGTAAAAATAAAGAATTCCATATGAATTTTTTTGTAAGAAATAGTAAAAATAATTTTAGAGGTTTGAAATTTGGTATGAGACCTTTTTACAATTAAATATGAAATATATATAAGTTTGGATCAAATCCGCTCACAGACACGCCCACCTTCCATACGAATTTTTTTCGTAAGAAATAGTAAAAATAAGCTTAGAGGTTTGAAATTTGGTAAGAGACCAAGTGTAATATTTAATATATATTAGTTTGGATCAAATCCGCTCATAGACACGCCCACCTTCCATACGAATTTTTTTGCAAGAAATAATAAAAATAAATTTTACAAGAAATTATATAATGTATTGGCAAAAAAAAATTATATTTCCAATTTGAGAAAAATTTTCTGACAGGTACGCCCACCTTTTATCCTTATCTTCTTCCTTTCCATGTAATATTTATTAAGCTCTTGGTATACAATTTGAATTCTATGGTACATTCAAAGTCAACATAAAAAGAGTAAGTTTATAATTTTAAAAATATTTTTTTTTTTGCTCATAAAGCTTTTTTTTTATTAGCTCTTTAGAGTCAACTGACAGCTCTTTGTATTTTTTGTCTTTCTTCAATCGCAAATGGCTGACAAGAGGATCGGAAGATATAAGAAGATTGTGCAAAATGTGTTCATTATTAGCAGTCCTTGAACAGGTTCTGCTATTGTGTAGACGTGCGTTTGTAAATATTTTGTTGGATGCCTCTTGTGCTTATTCCGACAAGCGTCCAATTGAAACGTGAAGCTTCTTTATAATTTCGCTTCCATGAATTAGTACTTTGTGCGTAATTAGAATCATTTGTACCATCCGTAACATATATTCCATCCGTCTTACCATCCGTAATCCACTACATCTCGTTGCTCAAACTTTCAACTTTAGCTTTTATTTTAACTTTTAGATTAGCAGTCGAAAAAATGCCTTACTAGTTCCCTACTATAGTAATTTGAGGACTATATTTCATATGATCAAATCATACATTTTCTGATTTACATCACTTTTTGTTACTTTTAATATAATTTTCGTTTTTAAGATACGCTGAATATAATAAAATAATTTGTTTTTTTTTTTAATGATACTTAACGAGAAAACAATTACATTAAACCCATTCGGGGCAAGTTTGGGCAGCAAGAACCATATTTTTCTATAATTATATATATTTCTGGATGCTATTTTGAAAAAATTGGAGAGATGTTTTTTGATGTTAAAGTTTTCAAATTTTGCTTTTTGCATTAAAAATGCTTATATTTAAAAAAATCACAAAAACGAACAAAAAAACTTCATATTAAGAAACACTTAATATCATATTTTTTAATTTTTTCATTTCACTTCCATTCTCTTAAAAAACAAAAAAAAAAGTAAAACACTTACGTCTGCACGTAGTAAAAACAAGTGATATTCTCAATTTTTTTCGTTAAAAAAAGTTCATATATCGAGCCATTTTCTGACCAAACCTTAAAAGATTTCAGAGTGATTTTTACACAATTCTTACAAAAATTTACAAAATTTCAAAACTTTGACTATCTTCTATTTATGGCCACAAATCTCCCACTATGGGCGTGATTAACGCCCAGTAGTATGGCATAGTATGGCACACGCCCATACGTGTGGATCTTATAGTGTATATATTCTTGATCAGCATTATCACCTGAGCCGATTTAGCCATATTCGTCTGTCTGTATCGCTGTAATTTTAGAACGATCGCAATAAAAGTCAATAGTTAAGCTTTTATCTAACAAATAAAGATTAATTTCGGACATCGAATGAAAACTACGCCTACCTTCCAAACGCAATGACTGTATCAAATTAATTTGATCCGTGTGATTTCAATGTAATCTCGAATATGCACACTGAGTTTGAAAATGAGCCAAATCAGATGAAATCCAATCCTATCTACTCTACAAAGTGACGTCATAAAAATATCAAAAGCTTCATAAATTGTGCAAAAACTAATAAATTTTCTTGATAGTACATTATCTTTAATGTTCAAAATGTACTCTGGGTTTGAAATTTGGAAAACTTAGATTAAAGACGTCATCAAATTGATAAAACCTAAATAAATTCGAATATTTTTCAATACGTCTGTGTATCATCGAAATCATCCACTGTCATGATTTGATGCAAAAGTGGACAAAGCATTTTATATCAAAAATAAGATGATATAGATTTTTACAGATCAAATTCATATTCTTTTCCAATTGTAACACTGCGCGATGGACATTCTGGTTCCGGAGGTTTTTCAGCTGATAAAAGACATATTGGGTTTCCTTATTTCAAATATGGACTCCGTTTTTCTTCATCAGCTCGAGTTTTTGAGTTATAGGCAAAAACATGAAAATCAGTTCTTTTTCTGATAACTTTGCTATATGTATTATATTGATCTACCGATTTGTATTACTATGACTGCTTTCAATGAAGAAATCAGAAAAATTTTCGACAAAACTATTCTAAAAACAAGGTTTAAAAATTACTAATGGTGCAAATAAAAATTTAATTTAAGACTTAACTAAAAATTAAAGAAAAATTTGTTAATTTAAGACTTAACAATATATTAAAAAAAAATTATTTTGGTGTATAACAAAAAATAAAATACAGTCCTTCGAAAAAAATCCGCTTTTAACTCAATAAATTCAAACTAGGCCTTAAGTTATGAAAACACCGGCTTTCCATTTTTAACTTTTAACACACCACAATTTACTTTATTAAAAAAAATTTCAAAAAATTTTAAAGCTTTCTTCAAATATCTTAATAAAAATACATTAGAAACAGCCTGTGCTGCTTGTTCAGCAACGCCTAAAAGTATGCAATAATTTTGTATACTTTTCAAATTTCAACACATCCCCCGAAGCACGCAACAGCTAAAAACATTACAAATGCAATAAATATAGCATGCAGTTTTATAATTTCTCGCATGCTATGCAATTAGCTCGAAAAGCAAAAAACTGCATTTTGCTCAATATTTCTTTAAAATATATTGTTCCATAAGAACTCTTAGAATCTACACAACATTACATAAATAAATACAAATTCTATTGCCATTGTTTTGTGTTTTTTTTTTATTATTTTATAATTTATTTCAAGCAGTTTTCAATAATTCGCTCGCAGCTATAACATAAATTAGCTTGTTTTATATATATACAATAGCTAGGTCTTAAATATAATTATATAGTTATGTTATAAGCAATTTGCTGAATTTTATTAGCATCAATTTATAATTTCGTTTTCGTGTTTTTTTTTTTCAATCGTTGTAAAATGTTTTCAAAACTTATACATATAGGTTAAGTAGAATTATTTGTAGTTTAATTTAAATTTTAACACAAAAAAACAATACAAAAATCAATATGAAATGGTTCAGTTATAATGTTTCAAGCAATTCTTTCTTAAATACGATACATTTAAAGTGTCTAAAATTACGACTAAGAAAAATTGTTTTGCAAAATGCTGTTCAGCTTAAAAATAATACTTTATACTTTAAAGATCTCATGAATAAATTAGTACAAGTCATGATAAAATAATAAGTTGTGCCTTAGTTGCCAACAAGCCAAGGTACAGTTGTCACCAGCAACATTTATAAATATAAGCATTTTTCTTGGGTGTTTTCTTTGAGTGCACAACTAAAGTGGAACATTTTAACAATATAATAGTTAAGTTTAATTTTAAGTTTAAGATTTAACTCTCTTGAAGATCTGTTAAGTTTTGGTGCCTTTCGTTCGTTCGTTTGCCTTTAACTCAATAACTTTAAAGAAAAAAACCATAGGCAGCTTAATCACTCTCTTTCGCTCTTCTGCTCATTCTTTTTAATAATGCTCTCCCATTGCGCAATGAGGCGATGAGAAGAAGGAGCCTCTTCTGGATCCAGATCGCAGAGTTGTGCCAAGGACATGGCAGGACGCATGCCACCACCACGACTTAAATGTAATTTTCTCTCGAAATCAGGACTGGGCGTGGTTCTTTTAAAGAAAAATTCATATAAAAAAGCAGAGAGAAAAAATCATTAATCAAAGTTATCAGTTAAAGTGATGTCAAAACCACCACCTACCTTGTTGAAATGCTGTTGTTGGAATGTGCTGAATCGCAAAGCTCGCCAATTGATTTGGCCGAACGAAGCTTGCCTGGTCCATAGCAGTGCTCCACATCTGAGTCATCCTCATCGGATTCCATATTTCTGCAAAAACAAGCAATAAATTTTAGCTGTAAAAAATTGTTGTCCTCAACAAACTTACTCCATGTCTATGGAATCCAAAAGATCTGGCGTTGAATCCCTTATTTTACGATACTTCTTCAGCTCGCTTTCGCGCGACTTGTAGTCCTTGAGTTCGCGTTGTATCTTGACCTCCACGGGAATGTAACCGCGACGTATGGGCTTGCCCTCGGCATCGCGCTCAATTACTGGCGGTGTCATGGTAACCGTCGGTATAATGATGGCAGCCGGATTACGTGCGCCAAAATCGGGCATAATTATGCTGTTGATGGCAGCCGTAGCCGGAGTGTTGGGCGGCGTTGCAGTTGGGTTGCCATTGCTCATTAAGTTGTTGTTGTTGTTGCTGGTGTAGGGATTGCTGTTGCTGCCAAAGCTTAGTTTGCCATTGGCAATATTATTGTTATTGTTGTTGTTGTTAAGTACTATTTTGCCACGCGATGCTATGAAGCGCTGCATGAGACCCTTCTGTCCCGGACTGTTGGCAATAATGCGGTTCTGCGTAAAGATTTGCGGCGTTGAAACGGTGCGCGTCAACAGCTTCTGTGGCGGTGGCACAGGCGTCAAGTTGTAGGTGTTCGGACCAATATAGCGCTTTTCCTTATGCGACGGCTTTGGCTCATTGGCCGAGGTGCCATTCACAGGGCTCGAAGAAGCCGAAATACCCGAATCATCCGAGTGTTGTTCATCGAGGCTCTCCTTGCTATTGACACTGGAAGCCAATGAGCTGTCATCTGGCACTGACAGCAAGTTGACTGCAGCTATTTGAGTAACCGGTGGCTCGGGACTCATGGAGAAATGCTCGTTGTTGTCGTTGTCACTAATGTTGTTGTTGTTGTTTCTGGCAGCATCAGCATCATGCTCATCGTATTCGCCGAATTTGAGCTGCCGATACTCCTCCTCGCGTCGCTTGACTTCACGAATTTCCTCCTGAATGCGCATCAAGGGATCGATTTTCTGAAAGAATAAAAAAGCAAAATTTTGAAAAATACAGCAATTGAAATAAAAGTTGAAAAATCAAATAGTTGAAAAAATTTAACGAAGCTATTAAAAGTATGTATAAAAATGTGTAAATTTATGTAAAAAATCATTCTATATCAGAGGTGCACATAAGAGCTTTCACAGACAGGCTTTCACAGACAAGTCGTGTGTGCGAAGCTGCCGAACTTCTGTGACGCTAGCATTGAGTCAGTTTGCGTTTTTGAATTTTTATCTTGTACACACATACTTAGACAAAAATGTTGCGCTTGTGTTGGAAGCTCTGCCAACGCTGTGCATCACTGTTCTATATGCTTTAAATAGACGCTATGTAAAGATTGAAAACTCCACGAAAGAAGTTGACGAATATTTCAGACTTAACGAAGAAATTGCTGTGAAATTTTAATTTCAATTCGATACCATTCGACGCGATTCATATTTAAAAACTATCTCATATTTTTTGTTCCTAATTGAATAACTAATGTTTCATAATTTAGAAGAAATTGAAATGCAAATTTTTCAAAAAAAATTTAAATTGAATAGACTTGAGTATGAAAAATTGTGTTTTTGAACTTGCATAAACTTGTTTTGTGCATAAATGTTACATTGAAGTTTCTCTGAAACTTTTGCTTGCTTACGCCTATTTTGTTTGGGTCTTAACAAAGTTGTCTTACTGTGAAAAACTTAACGAAAGTGTTAATTAAATATACTAAGCAGTAAAAATAATGCTTACTTCAAATACAATATTAATTTGAGTCTTGCACTTAAAATTGTTTGGTTTTAAATCTTAACGAAAGTTAAAATAAGAAACATTTGTATTTGATTCGTATTTGTTTAAAAAATATAGTAAGTTTAGCAACATGGTTTGAAAGTAAAAGCCTAAAACTTGTTATTTGAATGATGCTTAAGGCTAACGAATCTTTCCAAGCTAAGGTTCTGATATTTTTTTGTAAGTATTTCAATTATCTATAATCATGGAAAGAAAATTGAGAAAGTTTAAAGGCACACCCTTCATAGACGTTCAAATAGTAGAGTAAAACTTGAAGTTTTAATGACTTTTTCAACTTAACGAAACTTTTCAAAACTTAACGAAACTTTTCAAAACTTAACGAAACATTTCAAAACTTAACGAAACATTTCAAAACATAACGAAGAAACTGAAAAATGTAAAAAGCATTTCCAAAACTTAAAAATATGTTTTGCAGTTAAATTGTTTAACATTTTTTGCAATTTTGCGCATACAAAGTGACGTCATAAATATATCAAAAGCTTCATATATTGTACAAAAACTAATAAATTGACTTATTATTACATTTGCTTTAATGTTCAAAACGTACTCTGGGTTTGAAATTTGAAAAAATTAGATGAAAAACGTCATCAAAATAATAAACCTCAATAAATTCGAATATTTTTCAATACGTCTTTATATCATTGAAATCATTCACTGTCATGATTTGATACAAAAGTGGCCAAAGCAGCTTATATCAGAGATAAGAGACTTTATATAATATATTATAATATATAATATATTTATAATATATTTATAATAATTTATATTTAATATATAAATTATAATATATTTTATTTTTTCTGATTTCCAGATAAATTTTTTTCTTAATTCCAATTGATCATTTCTAAATTTCAAATACAATTTTAATTAAGATTTTCTGAGAAGCATTTAATTTTTTATGAATTTCAATTCAATGTTACGGAATAAATAGTTCTAAATGGAATTTCAGATTTTCAATGCCTGAATTTAAATTGATTGTTTCTAAATAGCAATTGAAAATGATGTGCAACAATAAATTTGAAAAATATTTTCAAAATAAATTTTCCTTACATAAGGTTTATTTTAATTATTAAATATGAGTTAAGGCCCAGTTTGAATTGCTTTTGAAAAATTTTCGAATGTTTAAGTATTATTTTGAAAAACATCTAATGGTTCTGATATTCAGGTTTTGATATTTTCTTGTGAGTATATCAATTATATATAATCATGGAAAGAAAATTGAGAAAGTTTAAAGGCACAGACTTCAAAGGCTTTCAATTAGTAGAGTAAAACTTGAAGTTTTCATGACTTTTTCAACTTAACGAAACTTTTCAAAACTCAACGCAACTTTTCAAAACTTAACGAAGCATTTCAAAACTTAACGAAGAAACTGAAAGTTATAAAAACCATTTCCAAAACTTAAAAATATGTTTTAAAGTTAAATTGTTTGCCATTTTTTGCAATTTTGCGCATAAACAGTACTGAACGAAAGTGTTGACTGATATGCTATTGCATACAAAATTTAAATTACTTAAAAAAATAATTGACCAACAAGTTAAAAGTGTTATGAATCTTATGAATCTCAAAATGAATCATCATATTTTTGTGGATTTTGCCTAAATATTTGCTACTTAACGAAAGTTTTGCCAGTTCAATCTAAGCCAATTGGTGCTTTGATTTTTATTTGTTTCTGCAAAAATAGAAAATACCACACATAGCTACCACAATGATATTCAATATCAATAACTTAACTGTTTCTTGTTGGGCCTGACTTTTAGCCAGATGTTGCACACAGCTCAGCTACAATGAAATCCGACACTTTTTGTTTCTTCCTTTCCACTCTGCACACTTTGGTTATCCACCGCATTTGCATGCCTGGCATTTCTCGCCATGAGAACAGCTTGGTTAACAAGAGTTGAGTCAACCTAGGTGATCGAACAGCTGCTGCAGTCATCTAAGACTGCTTAGACCAACTTCAAACGAAACACCATAATTAAGCTTGACTCGCCTCCTGACTGCTCTCACAACAAGCCTTAACAACAATACCAACTAGTTTGTTCATTTTTCACCAACCAATATTAACGAAAGTAAAAACAATAACAATTTTTATTTCGTTGCGATTCCCACAACCTGGAAAAGCTACGTGCATATGTTGCGGCATTATCTTAAAACTTGCATGCAACACGGGGATGCTTTTCAAAGTATGCGAAAACGTAGGCATTAAAGTAACGCCAACCAACAACGTGTCGGCAACAACGACGAGTTTCAAAGTCAAGATGACAGCTGCACGAGGTCAATGTGGTATTAGCAAAGCATGTGGAAGCGTTGAAAAGGTGATTGTGTTGCCGGCAGTGAATGTCAACCAATAACGAAGTATTGAATTGGCGGAGTTTCATTCACCCTGACTATGCAAGTTTTAATTCAAAGTCAAGAGCTGGCAACGTTTTATGGAAAACAACTTGAAATTTTGAATGCAAAAACATATTTCGTGTAAAAAATATTAAGTGAGAGATGACGACTTAAGGTATAATTTAAGAGTACATCATTTAGGTTCAGTTTTAATTAGCATGAAACAGGAATGGATAGTGCTGTCGCCAGCTAAAATTTATGGGTTGTATTTTATCAGAACAAACGAGACGTTAAACTGGCTTCCTTTTTCACTTCGCACTTAAGAATCAGGCTTCTTTGACTTCTCAATGGCTCGACACCTGGTCTTACGAAATTCTGTTTAATTAAAATTTTGAAGGTCATCTCACGGCAAGTATAACTTCTCTTCTCGAACTTCTCTTACTCGAAATTCTCCATAGCTCGAAGTAGTATTTCTGCTTTCTGCATTTTTCATGCATTTTTCTTAATTTTTGATCTCTATAACTCGAATTTTCGATAACTCGAAGCGAAATTCCGATCCCTTGACACTTCGAGTTAGGGAAGTTTCACTGCATTACTTATTTATATGCTCGAAAGTCAACAAACACCAAAGAGCATCCAAAGTTATCACATCTTTGAGTGTAAAATCAATATTATCAAATGCTGCTTGAACACCAACCCATTAAAATGAATAATCTGAAAAATATATCCTGAAATATGATCCTTCTATAGACAACCTTTACAATAAATCTTAACATTTTTATTACTTAAAGCTTAACCATTTTATATCAACTGATGTCTGATGTGGACTTTGATTTTGCTTCGTTCTCACTCAAAGCAGTTATTTTTTCATCACTATGATTTGATTTTGCGATCTCAAACTTCACAAAGTTCATTAATTCAAATTCATAACAGCCGCAAGGGTCACCAAAGTTGCGAGTATAAAAAAACACAATAACAATAACTGCAATACTAAAGTAATAACAACAAAATAAAATTACACCGCAAGCACGAACACAGAAATGCACTCGTGCTCTGATCAGAAGTCAGACTTGAAACTGGTTTCGCACGAAGTCGCTCACATAACAAATTCAGGTAGGCAGGCAGCCAGGCAGCATCAAAATGTAGCTCTGAGCTTACACTAGATGGGAGCTCAAAATCCAGATTCGCTAGACAGTATAATGCAACTGAAAAATGTACTAAAAATAATATTCTCTATTACAAATACAATAAGCTATACTCATATAAATACCTACTCTTATACTTACGCCTACCTTATTAATATTATGTATACATAAATAAAGTGTTGCTTAAATCATGGCTTAAGTATACTCATAAAGTCACTTTGGTTTTAGCACTAAGCAAGAGCACAACATTAGTTTTATTTTAACATTAGACAAAGTTAATTATTATAACAGTAAAAATAAGAACGCTCTGGCGCCGATAGCATAAATAAGCTGGGAGTGAGCGAGCGAGCGAGTTAGCCTACAATGCACAGTGGTTGAAACAGTGCAAAAAATGGATAAAGTTAAAAACTCTTTTAATGAGTTTTTTAAATTGTAATAATTTTTTGAAATAAATAATATGCCTTTGAGGGCATATTTTCAGAAATATATTTTAGAGAACTTTTAAGGTGGGACATAATATTCGCGGCAGAGAAAAGACTTTAATAACTCATTAAAAACCAATATTTTTCCAAAAATTTTTTTATTATTGTAGAGAATTGAATAAGAAATAAAATTCAAAATAAATATATCTTTCACTCCAACACGGTTTTATAGAGCTCCAAGCTGCCGGCAAAGAAAAAAAAAACGGGGGCTCATGGTTGCAGCGCTGGGAGTCGCAAAAATTGTCCGATCTGAAAAAAAAATTACTTTTTCAAATCTTGACAAAATTGGTTATCTTATGACTCGAGCTTTTTTAAAATTTTTTTTTTCAATTTTTGGTGATGTTCCAAGTGTGTTTTTCGAAAAAAATATTGACTTTAAAAATTCATAGAAATCGAAAAAAATTTAAAAAAGTTCTTGTCATACAATAGCGAATCAACTTAAAAAAATACAAAAAAAAAATTCGTCAAAAATGAACCCGCTAGTGCCGAAACCAGTACGAAAAACATGATTTCGAGATAAACACGTTCAAAGTTTGTGAACAAAGAAAAATGCAAAGAAAAATAAAAATGCGCTCTTACTAATCCGGCTGTAACTTTTGAACCCGTACAAATTTTTGCATGAAGAATTTTCATGGAATCTTAAGAATATTTGCTAAAATACAAAATTAGAAAAAAGTCGATTTAAATAAAACGGCCAATATCATATCCCCCCTTAAAAAAAAGGTATTCAATTTGAAGTGAAAATATTCAGGTTGTCAAGAAAACGTTTAATTAGTTTTACTTTTATGAGTGTCGAACTATAGTACAATAAACAAGGTAACTGCAGGGCCAGTGGCGTAGCTAGAGTTGATGGCACCCGGGGCGGAAACTAAATTTTGAACTCCTTGGTAGGTAAAAATGGTAATGTTTAAAAAGTTAAAAGTAATTAATATAATTTTTTTATATAATATTTTACTGTTATAACAAGTTTGTTTAAAAGCAAATGAGTATATCGATGGTTAAGCTCACTAAAGTGATAAGTGAAAAATTTCAAATGTTCAGGAACGTCGATTTTGTTTTTAAATTTCAATACATCTTAATTCAAAACACTAATTTTAACTATGTACACTGAGAAAAAAACACATACCTTGCTCCGGTAAAAAATTTCTCTATTTTCGATATAGAAATTTTCTCTTTTTCAAATAAAATTTTCTTAAATTAGAATAAATTTTCACATTTTCGAAGAAATATTTCTTTACTTCTAGGAAATGGAAATATTTCAATGTCTCTAATAATGATAAGTATTTTTCTCGCACAAAAATTTCTCATTTATAGAGAAAAATTTATTGAAAATGAAAAACTTTTCTTATATTTTGATAAAAAATTCACTAAGAGAAGTATTTTCTTCAATAAAAACAAATCTTTTCTCAAAAATAAAAAGTTTTTTCTCAAAAAACGATATATTTTTCTTTTTCATGGAATCTTTTTACCATTTTTAGAGAATTTTTAGTATCGAAATTAGAGAATAGCATTCTCTGGAGCAAAGTCTATACCATTTTTCTCTAAATTTGATGCCTTTTTTATCATATTCCGATAAGCTTTTTTCTGAGTGTACTGACACGCATTCACTGGCTATGCATTTTCAAAAAATTTACACAAGGTAGATATGATATTGATGGATTGAAAAATGCAGTAAACCTATTTTCGTCAAAAGGTCACTTATCACTTTAGTGCGCTTAACCATCGATATATTTTAATTCTTTGTATTCAATTTATAAAACTAAAAAATAAAAACATCAATTTGTATATATTTGGTATCAAAGATAATTTGGTAACTAACAAAATACTTTATAAATTTTGTTAAATTTAAAATTTTAAGTATATTTTGAAATTTTTATGAAAGCAGGACTTTCAACATTCAAGGAATTTTGCAAAGATAATTTATTTACGCAAAGAAAATTTTGACATTCAATAGTAGGTAAATCCCCAAAAATCTATTCTAAATAAAATTGTTCACGGTTTCCATTTTTTAATTCTGTAATAATTATCGATGAATCTTACTACATATTTTTGACTCAACCTCTTTAAAAATGTTATATTTTTGAAGAGATTTAAAAATGTTCGAAACTATGCCATCCATGGATATTGGATAAAAGAAGTGAAAATCTAAAGTTTCAGTAACTAAAAAAATTTTTTCTGAAATCTTTCAATATTATTACTATAACATAATTCCGTAAAATGTGAGTGCGGAACGCTTGATTTTTTGAAAAATTTCATAGCATGTTTCTAGGCATTTTTTGTTTTGTGATTTATTGAAACTTCAAAAATTTGTTTATATATTTTTTCATTTTGAAATTTTCTGTTTTTCAAAAAATGTTTAAACTTTTGTCGTCGTACCTACTATGGTTTCAATTTGTACTTTAATTTGTTTTATAAATATTTGGAACAAAAAATTGTTATTTGCATAATTCAAAATCGTATATTTGACCATCATTGAATTGTAATTCGTCTTAAAGCAAATCAATATTTCATGTTTTTTCCTTTATTAAAACCGGGCCCGTCATTTTTGACGGGAAAAAACTAGTACTATAACATAATTCCGTAAAATGTGAGTGCGGAACGCTTGAATTTTTTTTTAAATTTCATAGCATATTTTTAGGCATTTTTTTTGTGAATAATTGAAACTTCAAAAACTTTTTATATTTTTTTATCATTTTGAAGTTTTCAGTTTTTTAAAAACTTTTTAAACATATTTCGTCGCACCTACTATGGTTTTCGTTTTTACTTTAAGATATTTTATAAATATTTAGAACTAAAAAATTGGTATTTGCACAATTTAAAATCGAATATGTGGCCAACACTGATATCTAATTCAGCTTAAAGAAAGTTAATATATCATGTTTTTCCTTCTGGAAAACCGGGCCCGTCATTTTTGACGAGAAAGAACTAGTTTTATTATAATCGCAATGGAGTCACAGCTTGTCTACCGAGCTAATAACTCATGCGAAAACCATTTACTTCAAAAATAACTTTAATTTTCTTTAAAAAGTTATGAAAAATTTTGAATAAACTCATCGCCGCAGTTTAAATTCCTTAACCTCAGGCTTTGTAAACAGGCTTTAAATTGAAAACGGAATTCAAATAATTAAATTTATAATAAAAAGCTAACCTTTGTTTAAAATCGAAATGAGTTGAAGGTCCAAAGTATTAAAAATTTTCGTTTCTATTTGAATTGAAATGTTTATTTAACTAATCAAAATATTTTCAAATTTCAGAATTTTATAAAATGATTATAATTTCATTAAAGGTGCTATTAAGCCTAGTACTCTGTTCGTTTGCGTGAAATTTCACTTTAATTTAACTAATAAAGCCTAGTACTCTGCTAAGTTAATGTGAAATTTCAATCGATTCTACATATGACGAACATGTTGTGAAAATTTGCACACGTATTTCACAGCTATCGTTTTTTGTATGAATATTCGAATGAAATTTCAGATGAAACTGAACAGAGTACTGTGCTTTATAAGGAAAGAAAATTTCAATATTAAATATTATATTCCACATTTTAAACATTATCATTAAAAAAAAAAATTATAAAACTATTGATAGTCTTTAAGGTAAGTTAATTTATTTTCTTCATCGTCTATACAAGATTTTTAGAAGAGTGGTATTGAAAAAGATAATTTCAATAAATCCAAAAAACTATAATTTTTTAATGTTTTTTTTTAATCGGAATGGTATTGATTTGAAAAGAAAATTTTATAGCGTATCAATACAGCATTATAATTCTTATGGAATAATTTTACTACTGGCAATTTTTGTATGAAGCTCAACCACTGTGCAAAGCTATGACGATGACGACCACTACTTCTTTGCTCAACTTCAATTTGGAGCAAATAACGTGATGATCGCGATTTACTCATCTGTTTGGAGGTTTCCCATTTGTTTTGTTTTGTTTTTTTTGTTTTTGTTATGCTATGCCAGGCGTTAGTTCCGCGCTGTTGATCTGTGTAAGCCTAAAAATTATGTCTACAAGCTGCAAAAAATAAAAAAAAAATCGCAGCAATTTCAAGTTAACGAATCGACCACCTTTTATCGAGTACCAAGTACCGCTAGCATAAATTTTGCAAGACATAAAAAACAAAAGAAAGACTAACAATTTTTAACCAAAGAAAGCTAAAACACTAGCTATAGAAATATTTTTCATGCTAAGAAGAAGAAATGAGATTTTTTGGTATACTTAATGTTTTATTGCAAAAATTAATATTTGGTATTTCTTACGACCATCTCATTTAATATACCTATCTCCTTAATTAAATTTTCTACTTATTTAAAGATTGAGCAATTTGACTTGAAATTTTCTGTAATTTGAAATAATTCTGAAATTTAAGGCAATTTAAATCAGTGGTACTCAAACGCCTTCAAATCTAGTTCAGGCACACACACACACTCTTACACTCTGTCACACACAACTACATTCTGATCCTGCGTTACTTCAACGTAAGGCGGCTAAAACATGCTTTCCTGGTGGGCGTAACTGACACAGCAGCTGCAAGGCTTTAGAAGAAAAATTCATGCATCCGAGAGTTAAAAGGCAAAAAAATGGCTGTTTTGATAAATTATGCAGACACTAATTGCAGTGCCAGGCGAGACAACGCGTTGCCAACCACGCCAACTTCAATTTATATGTACGTGTAGCTCTTTGCAGCTTATGATCAGGCAAGAAACAGCCATCATTGATGCTGCTATTTTGCGTATCTCAAAGGATTTTAGCTTAAAATAAAAATATGACAAAGTATTGCGTTTGCCAATCATGGTCATCACTCAAGTGCGCCGGTGCGCATGCTTTTAACTTAAACTAGTTTAGCGCTTTAATCCAAAATAATTGTCACTTTATGCGACACAAACAAAACATATATTTGTTAACATGTGAAAAAAAAACCCAAAACAAAACATAGCGCCAAGCCAACAAGCCAAACTTCAAATGCGGGTTGCCAGCAGTTAACAATAATTTAGTTGGAAAATTAAAAATTTAAAACACGCACCAGAAATGCAATGAAGTAATATTGTTATATTTATGAGGTTTTGTCTGCTTTTGCTTTGCTTTGTTTTGTTTTTATAATTTATGTATTGTGTTTTTTTATGTGTTGTTTGCTATTCATTATTTATGCTATTATGTCATCATCACATGTTGACAAATAATGAGCACAAACATGTGCTGCTCTCATTTAAAGCCGCCTAAAGTTAATGAGATGCAATGTCACTTCATTTTTTTTCTTTTAACTAATGAACTAAAAAGTTCACATTAGGTTTAACAAGCAACAGGTATGCACTTAATTGCTATACGCTAAATTGTGAACACACTTAATCTTTAGACAAAATTAAGACTCAATATTAAACTGCAATAATATAAATTCTTTACATATAAATGTAAACAACTAACAATTTTGTTAGACAGACTGTGCCAAATACATATTTTAGACATGCCATAAAATTAAGAAACATATTTTTTTCTATTTTAATCCAGCTTATAATCAGATAAGTTCATTTAAGTAGATGGCTGATCGTTAACATATTTTCCTTGATTATTAGTCGAGCAGCATTTAAAAAAAAAATTATAAATATTTATAATCCTTAAACATTTCAACAGTCTTTTTTTATATTTAAATTTGAATAATTTGCTCATTAAATTCCATGTTTGAGCGAAGTTATTGTGTTAAAATCAAAACAGCTTAAATAAAATCTTATCTTTAAAATGAAACATTTTTATTTAAATATAGAAAAAAAATGCAAAACAAAATTCACTTTTATGAACTGTGAAAAATGTTTTAAATAAAAAGATAATAAGATCCATAAAAATAAATTCGACGATTCAAAGAGATTTTCGAAGTTAAGCCAGGGCTATGTTTAAACGATGATGAATTGCAGATGTAAAAATAAAAATATGTGATAATGATTGAACTCTTTTAAATCAGCATTTATTTAAAGTACATCTTAATATTATTATTTTTATTTCAGTTGTTAAATATAAGACAATAAAAAAATTCAAAATAAACAATTAAACTCTCAAAAGAATTAATTCGTTTATCTGAAAGAGAAAGTTATAATTGTGCAAACAGCTGTTTCTTACAAGTAATTTAAGATTTTCTTTTCAGTTTAACTAAGAAAAGTTTTATGAAAAAATATAGGTTATGTACAATAAAGCTAAAGGGTTAAAAAGAATTCATCTGTAAAACTTGTGTCCCAAAAATGCAGTTAAAAGAAGGTTTTCAGTGTATTACATGGTAACCCATATTACTGAAAGGAAACTTTCTTTATATATTGACTTAAAATCTCCAAGGTATATTGATAATTGGCTTGAAACTTTAATAATAATATTATAATTAAATTTTATAATTATAACTAGCTGGTACCCGGCGCGTTGCTGCCGTACTTGTCCAATGTCTGTTCCAGTTTGCCAATAGAAGGTCATAAAAAAAATATAACTTTAAAAATTGCTTTTGAATAAAAAACTGCATTAAGTGGTACTTTTTTAAATTTATATTATCATAGATATAATGTTTTTTTTAAAGAAACCATATCAAAACGAATTAAATTCGAAATGCCCTCTGAAGGACGTGAACTTATTTTAAAATGAATGTTTTTTATTATAAAATTTAAATAAAAAAATTATTTCCATATCTGATGAGTTATTCATTCACAAAGTTGGGTTGTTGAAATTAGAAGAAAATTTTTATGATTTTTCCTGCTAAAAATCAAAAATTTTTTTTAAAGAAATATGAGAAAATGCATTCAATTTCTTTTGTATATCGTAAAAATGTCCATATTTGGTACTTTGTATGATTAAAACTATTATTTACTGGTGCGTTGAGACTTACAAGAAAAAGCACACATTTTGTATGGAAGCCCTATGAAATCTCAACTTTTCCGAATATTTGTAAAGGGTGTTTTTTTTAGAGGTTTGTTTTTCGAATAGAGATAAAACTGGCATTTTGTGGTCAAATCTCGCAATTCTAATGTCATTTATGTTCAGTTTGGTTTGCCATTTTATCGTGAACAGGTTGACAAAAGAACAACACTTGCAAATCGTGCAAATTTATTTCGAAACTAATGGTTCAGTTCGCGAAGTTTACCGCAAGCTCCGTCCATTTTATGGTCGACATAATCGTCCATCAGAGCAATTAATTCGCTTAACCATTGGTCGTTTTCGCACTACGTTTACTCTATGTGATAATACGCATCCGCAGAGATGTCGAATAGTGCGCACCGAAGAAACAATTGCCGCTGTAGAGCAAAATGTTGAAGAGGACCCGAATGAATCGATTCGCCACCGTGCACAGCAATTGGAGCTTTGTCCCTCAACTTTATGGAAGATTTTGCGCAAAGATCTTGGCTTGCGACCTTACAAGATCCAGCTTGTGGAGGAATGAAAGCCGCGAGACCATGCAATGCGTCGTGATTTTGGTGTATGGGCCGAAAATGAGATTGATCTCGATGCTGATTTTCATCGCAAAATTTTGTTCAGTGATGAGGCTCATTTTTGGTTGAATGGCTACGTCAACAAGCAAAATTGCCGCATTTGGAGTGAATAGAATCCACATGAGACCCTTGAGACGCCATTACATCCACAAAAACTGACTGTTTGGTGTGCTCTATGGGCTGGTGGAGTCATTGGGCCATACTTCTTCCGAAATAATGTTGGAGAGTCAGTTACCGTTAATGGAGACCGGTATAGAGCCATGATAACCGACTATTTTGTTCCCGAATTGGATGGCATGAATGTGGATGAGTTGTGGTTCCAACAAGACGGCGCTACATGCCACACAGCGCACGTCACAATCGATTTATTGAAGGAAACATTCGATGAGCGCATAATTTCGCGGAATGGACCTGTCAATTGGCCACCAAGATCGTGTGATTTGACACCATTGGATTATTTTCTTTGGGGATATGTGAAGTCGCTCGTCTACGCCAACAAACCAGAAACGGTAGGGGACTTGGAAGCCAACATTCGTGGCGTTATTGCCGACATACGGCCCCATATGCTCGAAAAAGTGGTTGAAAATTGGACCTGTAGAATTGGCTTTATTCGAGCCAGCCGCAGCGGCAACATGCCCGAAATCATATTTAAACATTAATGGCATAAAATTATCCTTTTCATAAAGCCAAATTGATGGACATTCTCCTGAACAAAGTTTGTAATGGCATAAAATTATCCTTCTAATAAAGCCAAATTGATGGACATTAAAACAGTTTTCTTGTGTTTTATTTCAATTCAAAGTTCTATACCTCTAAAAAAAAACACCCTTTATATGAGAATAAGACATAAAAAAAAATGTTTTGATACCCATATTGGGTACTTTTAATGTTATGAAATTTTTGTTTTAAGGAAAATAAATGCATTTTAATAAAACAAAAATTTCATTATAAACAGTAACAAATTTAAAAAAAAAAAAGGCAAGTTTACAAATGGCCTTAAATCCAACATAAATTAATATGAAATATTTGTGTCAACATTGTTCTTTGATATCGGCTCAACATTACTAAAAATAACAACAACAAAATTACAACAAAATTTTCTTATAAAAAATGAATGCCATCGTGTGTGGTTTTGAAAGAGCTTTCGTTTGGAACCAAATTTGTAAATGTTTCTATGAAAAATTATACGAAAATTATAGCAAAAAAACTAAATTTTCGCTGATTTTTAAACGCGAGTTTGAAACCCTAAACCATCGATTGAGCACGTATAAAAAAATAAACGTATATAAAAATGTATGCGATATCAAAAAATGTAATTTTACGGGCGGTACCTTTTCAAAGGTCTTAGGGTACGACTCAATAGTAAGTTCGTACCGAGTTTCATTGATGTATGACATATAGACGAAAGTAGAACCGAAAAATTTGTGTTCTTGAAAAAGTGCCACGCCCCTCACGGGTAAGAAGGTAAAAAATACTTTACGACCTAACAAGTGTACAAAAAAATTTCATTAAAATCGGCCCAGCCGTTTCGGAAGTGTTCAAACACTTACACCGTGACACGAGATTTTTTTTTATTAGTTTATTATCGCTACAATATAATGTTGTTTGTACATAAATGATTAACAAACGAAAACGGGTTTTATGATCATATCTGTTATCTCAGATAGCTTCTCAGGTAGCTTAAAGTAATACAAAACTCGGCCGAGCTTTTTCTAGAGATTATGTTATAGCATATGTCCACGTAGAAGTGAATAAGAACGCCAACAGTCAATATTATTCCTGAGCTCATGCCTTACCTAGTTTACAAAGATTACTCCTGAAACTCGACCTCGGAAGTCGAGTGTTAAGCATGCTGGACTGACAACTCAGTGGTCTCGGTTTCGAATCCCGGCCAGGCTATGGTCCTACGCTCTAAACTTTTTTCAATACTTTACTTATGTCTAAACAACTGAAATTAAAAAGTCATCTATAAACACGACTTTGAAAGTTGAAATGTTGTTGTTGTTGTAGATAAGTTTGTAAATGGAATAGCTTATTAACTTGAATTGTCTGAAGTAAAGACATAACACTTGCCTGAGCTGCAAATTCTCAAGTTGAGATAGCTTTACGCCACACTTATAACATTATAAACTTCTTTCAATAAATTCAACTCTTTTTCCAACTTATCTATCATCCCATTTTTGAACCAAGACAAACTTGACTGAATAAGTTTGATACCTAAAATCTCCGGTTCAAAACTCAAAATTATAGAAAGTTCACGTGTTGGACAAAGCACGACTCCTGAACCGATCAACGGATTCAAATAAAATTTGCAACAGTTTTTAAATAGTGCCCAATTCCAGTAAGGACTAAAATAAATCTTGACTAGCCGCTGAGTCCGTCCGTCTGTGTGTTGTCCGTAAACACAGCATAAGAAGAAGGAGTTGAGATAATAGGTTGAAACTAGGTACACATGGTCACATAAGCCCAAGGATCTGCACTATTGATTATTTTTGGAATCCACCCACGGGCACGCCTACCTCCCATACAACTCAAAAATTGAAAGCTGCATAAATAAAATCATAATTTGGTAATCAAAAATTTGGTACGTATATATTTTATATCAAAAAAAAAGACGTCTTCGAAAAATGGATGTCATTCGCTCACGGACATGACCACCTCCCATACAACCCAAAAATTGAAAACTCAATAAATAAGCTCGTGTTTGACGTACAGAGATAAAATTTGGTACGTATGTATTTTGTATCAAAAAAAAAGACGTCTTCGAAAAATAGATGTCATCCGCCCACGGCCACACCCACCTCTCATACAACTCAAAAATTTAAATTTCAATAAATAAGCTCATGTTTAACCTATAGAGATAAAATTTGGTACGTATGTATTTTATACCAAAACTAAGATGCATTAAAAAATTGGTAATCTAATCGTAATCTGTTCAAGAACACGCCCACCTTCCATACAACCCATAACAGCAAAAATACCATGAAGGCATTAATATGTGAGCTACAGGAATAAAACTTGAAATTTTTATAAATTTTTGTAAATTATTCATCAAAATTGAAATGCATATAAATCATGGGCTTCATCCGCTCACGGACACACTCGCAATTTAATTTGGTCTTCGGGAATAAGAAAAAATGATTGGGTGTTATCCGGGTCATACGCCATCAAGTCAGGACTGTGCGGTGGATGATCAGGATGATCGATGAATGCTTAAAAACGTTTTTATTTGAGTTGATGTGTGAGAATTTTTATTGGCATGGATGAGAATGATTTGTCTTCTGCGATTGGTTTGCCTGACTTTTCCGAACACTTCTGGCAAACAAAAGATGGTGTACCATTTAGATCAGAATAGACCGTTCTTCATTGCTCTAATGAAACGGTGGCTCATGTCCCATTATTCCGAAAAAACTGTCAAATATACTCAAGTGCACCTCCCTTTTCCCCTTTGGAACGCCCATGATTATATGTATTGTTCTATAAGTTGAATGACGTTTAAAGTTATACAAACGCAAAAAGCTAGTGATGTGATGAATAAACGATATGTCTCGACTAATAAAATGAAAGATCATTACATTGCGAATAACAACTTGAACTCTCATCGGAGTTTAAAGTTATACTGTTTTTACGGCTGTTGTACATGAAAAGTAGCTCATGTTATAATTTCGCACTTCCAAAATTTTGAATACCATTTTTTGCAAATTGTTCTTTCTATATTCTGGGCAAATACAATGACTAACGAAGAACTGATCCGTAGAACAAATATGGAGATTCTAGACCTCAGGGTCAGAAGACAAAAGTGGAGCGGAGATGCAAAAGCAATGCATTGCAACCCACTCAAAGCGAGTATTAGATCACCCAGTAGACCGGTCAAGTTGGCAACAGCTTGGAAGGAACTTAATATAACAGCGAACACGATGTCGCGTAAGCGTAGTTGAGACTCTATGTTTCGATAGGGATATAGAGAGATATAAATTTGTCAAAAATTTCATTGAGCGCATATCAGTATTAGTAAGTTGCTTATTTCCATGGATTCATATGTTTTAAATAGAGATGTTGCGGAGATGATTGTAAAGAAACCGGAGTCGGATCCAGAGTTTGTGACTTTTTGTTGTTTCCAACCATTTTCTGGAGATAATGAGACGTTTAAGGGCCTAATTGTATGGAGCAAAATCAGTCAATGTTTGCCCTACTGTTTGTATTTTATGGGTTATTTTAAGTAACTTTGGCGAAGAGAGTATATTTATAACTTGAAATCGGAGCTTCCCAGTTTTTCAAAATATTCTAGATTTGGCTTGAAAATTGCATTAAAAAGACAAAAGTCAAGTATTTGTAAATTTTACCAACAGATTCGGCAATTTTTTTTTTTTCATTTATTTATTTTTCATGCAATTTCTGTGTCAAATCTAGAATATTTTGAAAAAATGTTTATTTTGAAAGTTGAAGTCTTCGTTTTCAAAATAAAATAATATTCTCTGCGTCAAAGATTTTTTAAAAGACCCATGGACTACTGCTAGGGTGCGACCAACATTGCAAAACACTTTAATCTGCTCTAATATATGTACATATATTCCATGCATCTAATTTTGGTAGCAATATCGTTTGTAGTACCCATGGATCTTAATCTCTTCTCCTTAATCTCTTAAATTTAACGAAATTTTTATTATTATATAATTAGTTTATATTTAAGTGGCAAAAAGATGCAACTATTTCAAAAACTGAAATATATACCAACATAATTCGTATGTTAGTATGCTAATATTTTAAAGAGATGTAGCAATTTTCAATGTCTTTTCAAATTTACTTCAAACTGTTTCTGCTGAATAATTATTTTTTCTGAGTTGTAGAGTTATAAAAGAAAACGACGTTATACCTTGACTCTTGCTGTTACTGTTATGAGCAGAGACTGCATTTTATTATTATATTGCACAAAGAATGCTGTTAAGATATGCATAACAGCTGTTAATTAACAAACTGAGTTTTATTAACATGTAAATTAACATGAAATTTTGTAAACCTTGGTTGGGAAAAACCTAAATAATATTTGAATAATTTCAAAATTATTTGAAAATATTAAGACTGATGGTTTGAAAAATTGTTAATGCCTTATAAGCTAGATGGGTTGTTTTCTTACACTTTCAATTTAATATTTTTTTAGTTGACCCAATTTTTTTCTTTTATTGAAGCTTAAAAATTACTTTTAATCTGTTCATTTTTATCGATCACGATCTCTATGTTTATATTTAATATGCTTTCAATGGCTTTAGTTTATAACAGTTAATATTTGATCACAACAAATATCAACTAAATTATAATAGTTTTGTCAACAAGCTAGAAATCAAAGCTGGAGATCGTTTTTTTTTTATTTTCTCTTTAAGTATTCATAATCTTCTTAAAGTAAGCCATTAACTGATATTTTATGTTTTCAACTTTTTCATCATGACTTCGAGCACAGCTTCAACTTAACAAAGTCGTAATTGTTTCGTTTATTTTTTTCACTGCCTACAACTCTACCCGCCGCTCTCTGTCGCACAAAGTGCATAAACACCGACTTGATCTGCTCCACATATCGCACACTAAATACAAAACAGTCACAACTCAAAATTTTTTTATATCGACTTTGTGTTATAAATCAATTCACAAAACATATATCTCACTATCTTTTTCATAATTTTCTTCATTAACTGGAAGAATGATGCTTGTGTGTTTTAATGAATATTGTTTTTTTTTCTGCAGTTTCAACCAAAGGGTTTTATTTATCGCTTCTCCTGAAAAGTCATGTTTTTTGAGTTGTGACTGTTTTGTATTTAGTGTGCGATATGCAAACAATGAAAACTCCACTCACAATGCGCGGTACCGATTCGATTCAGTGCAGTTCGTTTGCTCTGGAGATCTGTTACAAAGAACGCTCATTATGCCAGCTGACCCGAAAACGTTTTGCTTAATTCAAGCTGCTGCTGCTTTAATTTCAAGCTCTCTTTCTCATTTCTGCCCGCTCACTTCCTTTTGCGTTTAATCCACAATAGATCATTAGCAGAAAATTGAGAAATTAAAGCATGTTTTTAAGTAGACTGAGTTGGGCAAAAAATAGCTAAAGAATCATGTTTTTACAATATGTTAGACGTTAGACTTTCTTAAGTGACGATCGACATAATTTTAAGCAGATTTAATACATTTATTTTTTTTCTTCTACAATTCAATTAGCTACACGATCGACCGCAAAATCTTAAAGCATTTCCTTAACAATGAGAGCAGCAGCGGTTTTTTTGCGAATCTTCATTTAACTGGCATTGTTTGCGCCATTTTTTTTTTTTCTTCTTCACTTCATGCAATTCTTTTTTCTAGAGTTTTCTTTGCAACATTTGCTGATCTTTATTATTAAGGCTTAAACATGATTTATTATTGGAAAAGTCGATCGTGCTCGAGCGATGTTCAGTTGTTTGCCGTATTGGGTACAAGTGTTAAAAGTCAGCTTTACACAAGTCGGGAGAGTGTTGAAAGTGGCAAGAATTGCAATGAAAATAAATTGGCTAATAATTGAATTGAGAGAAATTTGCTGGGAAGAAAAACTAAGCATGACCAAAACTCTGTTGAGCAAAACAAGCATTGCCTGAGCAAGACGTGGTCAATTGAAACGAATCCTTAAGACTTGAAGTCAATTAAGTGTAGTTCATGGGAATGGAAAAATGAGTTGCTGGCTGGTAAGCATTTTTGTCAAATTTATATTTTGAATATTTGTGCATTTAAGCCTGTTTGTCAATAGCTTTTGATCAGATTGACTGATTAGCAATGATGACTGTTGATCTTGTTCACACAAGATCTGCAACTTTGTTGTTATTGCAGTGATGTGCAATCTTTTACTTTCATAAATGAGAGTTAAATAGTTAAGAAATGTGAAATGAGCTTTCTAGACAGCGCCTGAGGAATTGTAAACTTGTTCTAGCCACAAAGAAAAGTTTATACAGACTGCTTTTTTCTTTTGTTGCAGTTTCATAAAAATAACAGCTAAATGTGACAGGCGTTACTCAGTTGATTCTATCAACTTCTTCTTTATTTCTCTTCTTCGTCTACTAGCTTATATAGCCTTCTAATTGATTCGTTTTCGCTAAATTAATTTAATTTTAATTGCATATCGCGTGTTTCGTTTTGTTCAACTACATGCTTGATATGGAACAAATCACTTTGTTGAAAAGCAACCGTTATCTAAATGTTAACGCAATGACTTAACTGCAAAAGTAGTTAATTGATTTTAGCGTTATCTTGACTTCTTGATATTTGAGGCTAAAAGCTTTACGTTAGATTTGCCAATATTTCAACAATAAGAGAAAAATGTAGCTTCAAAAGCTCTAATTTTGCTTGCTTTGGCTAATGGGAAAATGAGCAAAAATCAATGAAAAAAAATACGCTTAATTTCTTATTAGAGTTCAAATCACGAGACACACCCAGCTGCAAAAATTTCATTGGTCACGCAGTCCATTGACCACTGATAATTTTTTGCAAAAGAAGTCAATCGTTTCCTTCTTAAGACGTCAAAGAAAAAACAATCTATTTGGGTCAATAAAATTTCATTTAAAAGCTCTTTAACAATGCTCATATCTATTTGTGTTAAGCTGTTCTATTCCATTAGTTACTTTATAGAAAAGATAAACTTTCTTTTGGCAGTATTAATGTACAATGGACGGTTATGAGTCAGAGTTGAGATATTCAACAAATTTCCTCATTATTAAATTGACATGAGAGTAAAAAAACATAATAAACCAACCAATATATTTAATAGAATTTTGTTTTTTTCCACTATTTTCTGAAGTTTTCAAATTTGATGAAATTGTTAAATATATTGTATTCAATCTCATTTTCACAGCTGAATAAAAATGTACCATGTATAGCTTTCATAGAAAATTTTGTGAACAGGCATAAGTTCTTTAATCCGGTACATTTTTTGTTGACAAAAACCGACTTGCATAGTTTTATGAGATTGAGTACCTACCTCCGTGTACCTACGGCCAACGTTTTTGTAAAAGCTGATGATAACAGCGAAGATAATACCAGAGATGTTTAATATCCTGGATCGAATGAAAATTCAAGTTTTAGTTTCTAGAATTAAAATTTGTTTCTATATTCCTAAGCATTATATAATGCATACTTTTGAACTGAGTATAAGTTTTTGAGGTTATTAGTTGAACTAAGATTCCAAAACACTGACTCAGTTCATAAAACCTGAGGCCTTAATTGAATGTAAAACAATTCAAGACCCGCAATTAAAGAAAAATGTGTCAAGAGAAACAATTTGTGTCCGTACTAAAGAAACCCCGAATATCAAACTCAATTTAATTTTTAAAAGTTACGAATATACCCCTTTGGCATTAGTCAAGAATTGAAGTACAAGTTTCTGAGCTTGTAGGCCAATTCGCCGCAAATATGAAGCGACGAAAGAGGAAAAAGTTGACGGTACACAGTCAAGTGTACTGGCAAGTTTTTCGAACTCGAAAAATTGCTTCCATTTCTTGACTAGTGTAAAAGGGGACATAGTAACAAAAAGTTCGAAGTTAATGCAAAAAAAAAACGATTTACACACTAATATCAGGCCGATTAGTTAACAAGAGACGAGAAAAAAAGACATGTATTTTACCGAAAATAACTGGCCTGAGTCTTAACTTTAATGTACCCGAAACTTAAAATGATAATGAACAAAAAGTCGACGATCACCCAAATAGGTTCATACACTGCACCTGTCCAAGGTGTTCCAAAACTGGCACTTGCTTCTATGCGGAGGTCGAACATTCACTGACACGTGCATTGGATATATACCGGCTACTTTATTGACATGAAAACTGTTTTTCGGGGTTTTATCTTCGACTTTGACGAAATTAATATCTCCACAGACGTTTTGAAGTATATATATTCGAAATTTTTAAGGTTTTATTATTTTTATAACGTCATTTTTATTGGAGATAGGCATCATTTTCATCCAATTTTTTCAAATATCAAACACAGAGTACGTATTTGAGATCAAAGCATACATGTGAAATTTAAAGTTTTAAAAAAAAATATTTGTTTTTTAATTTTAACAAATTTAAGCTTTATAAAAAGACACTTTGTATGGGAGATGGTTTTTATCCTAGTTTGGTAATTTTCAAACTGTTTGAAAAAGACTTGTTTGTCATTTTTTAAAGAAAAGCTTAGGTTTCAAATTTCATAAGGACAGCTACAATATTTCAGCTATCGGACAGATAGACGAAGACAGACAAAACAAAAAAAAAATTAATGAAGTTTCAATTAAGTCTTCTGCACTTTTGTGGAAAATAACATAAGGATAACCTATACCAGCCGATGAAGCTAGCCAAAACAATTAGAATCTCTTGAAACTTTAGTTAAAAAACGGTTCCAGTGACACTTCAAATCTATGGAATTAGATATAATGCGTGAATATACTTGAAAAATACGGGTTTAAAGAAAGTATATATAAAATATTTATCTGATGGAAGCGTTCCTCACCTTCTAAGACAGAAATAAAACTTAAAACTAGCTATTTGATCAATATAAAATTTGGTTGGGAGAGAGCTTTTGAGAGGTTGGGAGAGAGTGGTGACCGTGGCGTGCAGGTTAAGTGTGTGGCTTAGCACGCTCTGAGCCCGAGTTCGATCACCAGTCGCGGATGCAAAAAAATTTTTCAGATCGGTCACCACCTCTCTGCAGACAATGGCAAACCTCAAAGAGTAAATAATGCCATGTAAAGCTTCTTGAGAACATGAACTTTAGCCATTGAGAGTCGGCATAAAACATGTTGGTCCAGTTCTCGGTCAATTATGTGCAAACATTTAATAACACACACAACACAAATGTTGATAAGAAGCTCGGTCAAAGTCCTTTCAAGAGCTGAAATAGCCAATTTGTTTTTTTTTTTTTTTTTTTAGAGCTTTTGAGATGATTGAATTCGGCCTTTTTTCAAAAGTAAAAATTTTCTCAAAAAATTTAGTTTTATGCATTCATCAAATGTTCCATGTCAATATTTTAGTCGAATTTTAACGATTTTCCAATTTTACGAATTTGTTTCGAAAATTTTGTTGAATTTTCTCTTAAATTTGATAACAATAACGTGAAGCTCTAATCAAAAGTATTTTTCATGAATTTTCTTAATATTACCGTTAGTTATTTAGCGTGTGTTTCAACCAAATGCCAAGAGAGAGAAAAAAACTGTCTCAAATAGAATGTTCTGAATTGAGAAGCCAATATCTCTGCCATTTTTTAATAGTTTTAAGTTATTTCATTTTTGTATTTAAGTTTTATTTGTTAAAATGTATAAAAAATTTACTGTTACTCTTTTGCTCATATTCAAATTATGCCTTTTAAAAAGAGACTGCAAAATTTTATCTTTTCTCAAAATATGGGGTAAAAATGATTTTTGTTGCAAAAGAGAAAAACTCAAATTTGCATTTTTGATTTTCTTTTGATGTCTAAAACGCATTTCAGGAAAATTTATGTTCTCATGACACTAAATTAACAACCTGTGCGTGCCATTTAACAATCAATGCTATCGTCTATGATTTTATTGACAAAAATTATATAGTGTATTTTTTTTGTTGTTTAGAAAAATAATAAAATTCAAATTCTTTTTTTAAAAGTTATAACCTTGAACTTATTTTAACACCTCGCTTATTTTGCATATCAATATATTAATACGCAAACAAAATGCTTTGGATACTCTTTTAACTTGGTTAAAATCAGTATATTTAGAAAATACTCATATCGCTGAAAGGTTTTCAATTTTCACCTTTTTCCCAGTGGGGCGATAAGAACAACATCAGAATGTTACCAACACAGCTCTGTTACTCATCGCTGTTGAAGCCTACAGAATAAAGAATAAATGCGAGCGTAACAGTGAGAGGAACAGAGGCTAACAGAGCTGTGTCGTATTGTTGTTGTTAATGCTTTTTCTCATTTACTCACTTCTTGAACACACTGAAAAGCCTGAACGCCACGTCAGCATTAAAAAAAAATCTTTTTTTAAATTGGCATAGGGAAATCCTTTAAGAACCATTTTCTCAAGTGTTTCCCAACCGATTTTGATAATTTTTTTTAAAATGAATCAGAGAGCGGAGAAGGAGTACACTAACTATTTTTAAAGATTTTTTTTTGCCAAATTTATGAAGAAAATAAGTTTTTCACATTAATTTTGTATCGAATTAACAGAGTATATGTAAAGGTAGAATTTCGGCCACTATCGAACACTTGTAATTATAAATAGACAAACAGAAAATTGATTAAATTTCTAACCCAGGCAATACTACTATTTTTTTATACAATAAATTGGTACCTACTTAAACTTAATTTGTATATTAAAATAAAAGTGCAAATTAGAGAAAATATTGGCTTAAAACCTGTTAAAACCTAAAAACTTTAATTCAAAGCTAAAACTTGCTATGATTGCTTGAGCAAGTTTAATTATGAAATAAAAGTCTTGAATCAGCTCGATTTGAAGATAATATTTTGGCGAAATATAAATAAGATTTATATTGATTCGTATCTTATCTCGATTTGTGTGTAAATATATGATATATATGCCAAATGCCAATAATTCCGAGGGCTTAGTTTTTTCTATAGAATGTGATAAAGTCTGAAGATAAGCAATGATTGTATCTGCACACAGGTGGGAGGGGGTTGGTGGGGGTTTATAATACAAGTGTATATAAATCCTATGTACAGGTGGCGTTGTGACTTCATTGCAATTGGAAGTGTTTTTTCTAAAGTTATTGTTTTTTTTTTTACTCAATGCTATCTTAACAATATTTGCTTTGTTTTTATCGCACCGCACAAAATATTGATAACGAAGGCAAATTCAATATTAATTATATAGATGGTTCCCTCTTTGTTGTATATATTTTGTTTTCGTTTTGCACCATTGTTATTGGTATTTATTAATTTTTGATTTTGTGCAAAATGTTCGGCGTAGCGATAAGAAGTTGTAAGTAAAAACAAAAAAAAAAATTGTCATCAAAGCAATTTCAACACAACAACTTAAAGAGGCAAAAAAGAAATAAAAATTGAAAACAAAAACCTATCAACAAAATAGGAAATGTACTTTAAGCTAGTAGTACTTTGGTGGTTTTTTCAATTTCTTGTTAAACAATAGGTACGAAAGACGGTTGATAAGATAGTAGCACGAGTGTACAAAGCAAAAGTGACTCATTCATAATTACAAGAAAACTTAGAAAAGTATTTAAAAATAATTATAAAAAAACAGGAAAATCGTGAAACAAGTACTTATAAAAAAAAAATGCTAACAACTTGTTTCAAGATAATAAAATTATATACGAGAAAAAATAATTTATTATTTCCTTTAGCTCTAATGCGAACTTGAAATTTCACGAACATTTTTGTTTGTAAATAAAAAAATAATTTTCAAGTCAGAAATTTATAAAAAGAATATTTTTTTGTATGTCATTGAATATTAAAATTCAAACTTCAACTCAAATTACTGAATTTCATAGTTTATAACCAACCATAGTACAACAAATAAGGTAGCTGCAGGGCTGAGAGCCGAAAGTCAGAACTGTCTAAAAATATTGAACGAAATAGAGCAACAAAACAAGACATCAAATAATTTGTATTGAATATGACAATTCTGACTCTGAGAGAGAGAGGATTGATAGCTCTGCAGCTACCTTGTTTATTGTACTATGTAACCAACGCATTACTTCATTTTTTTTTTATGGCCTTAATCTTGCAAATTTTTCTTTTGCTTTTTTGTTAATCATCATGTTTTTTATGATATGATTTATATTTTTTTTAATTATTATTATTTCTTTTTTTTTATAAAAAAATATGATCTTGTTTTTTGTGCAAGTTCATTAAAATTTTTTAACAGTCTCTTAATTGGATTACATTAAAGGAAGCATCAAAAAAAAAAACAAAAATATGTGTTTTTCAGCACCTTCAAGTTATGCTGAGAAAAATCATTCAAGAGCTGAACGCATTTCACAGTCATATTTCACATCTTGTTTACAACTTTCATATTAATTATATAAGAAAACTTTTCAAAATTTGTGCAGCTTGCGTAAAATCTTAGCTTTATCACTGAGCTTAGTTTTATAACACTCACTTTTATAGCTTGAAATACATATTATAGCAAATGATGAGGTAAGCTTAATTGTAAAACGCTTTCGTCGTAGAGTGTTAGTGTGAAATGCGCTATTTTGCAGTTATTTTTGCATTGTTCTAAAGTTTATATATCTTAATAAAAACTGTGTGAAGTGTGTTAAATTTTTATATGTAATAATAATAAGTAGATAATTTCACATAAGTTAAACATTCGTACAGTAAAAGTATACATGCGCAATTTTTATCAAAGTCTCTCATATAGTATTTATCCTTGTAATATAGGGTCTTCCTTGTGAATCAATTCCAAAATATTCATTTTTGTATTCTACACAAATGTATTTGTGATAGCCTCAAGCATCTTTTATAAAATTTTTTAGTTTCATATGTATAATAGAAACTCAACCTCTGCACGATGCACTCGTTTGTTCCAAAGAGAATATATTATAATTTATAATATATTCTCTTTGTTTGTTCCTCAACAGTAGATCTAGATCTAACAGTGCAGACTTCAGAGCTTAACAGAAGTCTGTTAGTCAAGCAGAGCTTATTCAACTCATTAAATGACAACAAACGATTACTGCAGAGCACTCGTCGGCTTCAAACAAGTAAGTCGACAGCTATGTTCGCTGTTTGCTTTAACAGAATACGATATTGTTTGTTTTAAAAAAACAGAACACTTTGATATCAGCGAAAAATGCATCAACCACATCTAACACAGCAGAACTGTTTCTTTGCAACGCCTAATATCTAAAATTAAAAAAAAAAACACAGCATAACACCAAGCGTTCTGCTGTTGTTTACATAACTTTTCAATCATTGCATTGATTGCATTCTTCTTTGTCGAATCGTGCATAACATTGATTTCGTTTGTTCTTGTTCTGCTCAAGCGATGAGTGCTCTCTGTAGTTCTACGCTTGATTTCATTGATGAGAGCAAAACATAGCAAAGGCTTGCACCACAAACGAGTTGCTTGAAACACATTTCAAGCGCACTCGTGCAGAGGTTTATTAGATAACAAGCATATAGCTTATATAGTAGGTTTTTATAGGAAATAATAGTACATAAAACTTTAAACACGTTTTTCTCAAAACTATATTTTCAACATTTGTTGCCAGCCCTGACAAAAACATATTCTATTCTGCATTTTACTTCTTAATAAATCCGTGAACTGATATATACTTAGAGACGGCCTTAAATTGCAAAAATTCTAGAATGAGCTTGAAAGTCGAAATAACCTTCTTTTTCAACGTTGTTTAGAAAAGTATGCAATTTTTAAAAATTTTTCGGGATATCGAATAAATGGTAGTTCACTTCGTAAGTTCAAATGATTAATAAGCCTAATTAAGCTAACG
Organism: Tetanocera ferruginea; assembly: GCA_958299015.1. Lineage (NCBI taxonomy): Eukaryota > Metazoa > Arthropoda > Insecta > Diptera > Sciomyzidae > Tetanocera > Tetanocera ferruginea. Next base: position 134,597,874 of record OY282643.1, read on the forward strand.
GCGAATGATCAATGATCATTTGTAGCACGTACAGTACATGCTATATAGCACGTACAGTACATGCAGTACATGCTAGGGAGCAATACAGTAATAAGTACAGTCATAATTATAGTCGGCAAAAATAAGAGACACAAAAGTCTGACCGATAGTTTAAACGGGGCCTCTTGCCGCGTTCACTCTCACGGAGTTTTGAGAGTGAACTCCGGAGTACACTGGTGTTTTGAGAGGAACACTGTTCTATGATTTTGATTGTCGACGCTGATATTAATTTGCATGATATCCCTGAAACACCTTTTAGGGATGACAACGTTAAATTTCGCTGCCATAGAGCATTTGTATAGACAAATTATAGCGGTATTTCCATATGGTTGAAAATATCATATATTACAATTTTTAGACTCGGATTCGGTTCGAAAATTCTTCAATGTTCACTCAGAAATTTATCAACTGTAATATTAACAGTCGGCCACTGTTATTTCAAAACACTGTTAGATTGAATGATTTGCGTTTACGTTGACAGTTTTCTTTGTTTTATGAACGTTTTTTTATGAAAGTATTTTTGTGCTGTTTAAATCATCTCTTGAAATGTTTTCGATAATGAAAAAAATACTGCCTGCTAGTCTGTATTTTTCAAGCATTAGTTTTAAATGTGTTTTGCTTTATTTATCTTATCATTTCCAATATCTCAGTGAAAGTGTGCTGAACTGTCATGTGGAGAACATGGGTTTGTATCCTAGCTGTGTAAGTATCAAAAATTTTAATTTAATAATTGAAATGTAATTCTCTTTTATTGACTGACTTTTTGTCAAAAATAACCTTAAAAATAAGTTTGCAATCTTGTAAAAAATACTACATTTAATTTTTTATTTAAAAAAAAATGTATTTTAAATAAAAAAAATTTTTATTGGTCTTGTCGGTGATTGAACCCGAAGGTTTCCATGACTAAAACGAATTGGCCATTTCAGCCCTTGAAAGAACTTTGATCGAGCTTATTATGATCAATTGTGTTGCATGTATTATTTAATGTTTGCACTTTATTGACGGCGAACTGGACCTACATGTTTTATGCCAACTCCGAACGACTAATGTTCATGTTCTCAAGAAACTGAACACGACATTATTAAATCTCTAAGGTTTGCCATTGTCTGCAGAGAAGTGCAGATCAGAAAAATGAATTTGTATTGAAAAAAACTTTCTGTCAGATATGACGATAGAACTTGGGCTATCGCAGTGCGTTGGCTCACACGACAAACACTAAGCACCCAACCACGTCCACCACTTTTCTAAAACCAACAATATGTTGGCTTAAATAAATAATCATATATTTGTGTGAAATATCACCAAAAAGAATTTTCGTTACAGAACAAAAGTTTTGAATTTAATACATAAGGCATGGCAACGCTGTTGACGAGCTTCTATCCAGATTGTGATTGAAGGAATTCATTCCAAACGATTGTGATGTGTGAAAGGTAATTATGAAAGATAATTCCACCATTTGTGCCAACCACTAAAAATATAGCAATCCATCCTGTAGATTATACAATGAAACTTCCCTAACTCGAAACGTCAAGGGAGCAGAATTTCACTTCGTGTTACGAAAAATTCGAGTCATAGAAATCAAAAACTAAGAAAAATGCATCGAGAAATCACCAATAGTACTTCGAGTTATAGAGAATTTCTTATTATGTTAAAGACTGAACTTCATCGTAAACTAGCTGTTTGAATCTAATGAGTGTATTTTCAAACTCACAAAATGTTCCATTGACCAAATATCACCTTTTTATCTATTACTAAGATCTTCTGGATAGACCATACGGAACTTTCAAAATGTTTAAATTTAGTGTTACTACAAAACAAATTCATTTCTGAAAGATGATTAAAATATTGTTCGACACCAAACGAGGATTCAGAAAGCATTGAGATCAAACGTATGAAAATTTTTGACGTAGAATAACGTGTTTTACAGCTCGTTTTGAATGGGGTTGTTTCTTACAAATTTTTTCAAGCGCATGAAACGTTTTTGGGTAATACTTTAGGGTATGCCTACAGCCCTTAATACTCATCGTTCATAGTTAATATACATGCTAAAATATCAGATATAACGTGAGCTTAACAAATATCTAATTTTGAATTTTGTTACTTTTATATTAAAGTCACAAAATAGCAAAATCTAAGAAGAAAAATTTAGAGTTTTATATAAGAAAATCAATCATTAGCTGCCAATGTTGTGCGTGCTGCTTTTTTGTTTTTGCTTGGGTTGTTTTTGTTTTGTACGAACTGATTCGCAGCATTGGTACCCAACTCAACGTTAGGTTTTTGCATGTACTACTTCTATATACTATACAATGAACCTCTTTTCAACTCAGTCAATGAACTCAAACTATTAAACTTAATGAAATGATCGAAAGAACTTGACATTTTTCTTGCTTTATTTATCATGCTTACTTTTAACTTTTTTTTTGTCCTTATAAGACTTGTGACATACTTAAGTGATTTTAATTTAATTGTCAATCTTCGGAAGATAAATAAAAAAATATGCAAAATGGTCAAAACAATCTGAGCAATACTACTTAAACAGAATTCTACGTCTTAAACCCATTTTAGCCCAGTTTAGTATAAATTAATTTATGGAAAAAATATTAAAAAATATAACCTGTTCATGTAAAATGGAAAACTTGATAATTTTTATTTCTTTTCTGAATTTCCATTTGTATATCTATTTGTATATCTATTATGTCTTTGCAGAAAGAATTTGAAAATATTTTTAATATTTTTTTCAGAAATTAGTTTTAAAGTCAGTAGTCGGGAAATCTACCAGCGGACTAAAATGGGTTAAGGATACTATCGAAACTATTACTTTCTTCCAATGAGTGTTACTTATGGCTCAGCACACTCAGAAAAAACTCATATCTTTCTCCGGTGAAAAATTTCTCTATTTTCGATAATAGCAATTTTTTCTTTTTCAAATAAAATTTTCTTCAATTAGAATAAATTTTCACATTTTTGAAGAAATATTTCTTCACAAAATGAAAATTTTTTTCTATATTTTGATAAAAAAATTCACTATTAGAAGTATTGTCTTCAATAAAAATAAATGTTTTTTTCAAAAATAAAAAGTCTTTTCTCTAAAAACGATATATTTTTATATATTGCTCTTTTTCATAGAAGCTTCTTATAATTTTTAGAGAACTTTTAGGATCGCATTTAGAGAAAGGCATTCTCTGGAGCAAAGTCTATACCATTTTTCTCTAAATATGATGCCTTTTTTATCATATTCCGAGAAACTTTTTTCTGAGTTAAGGCAATGGAGAACAAAACAATACGTTTTGAGGAAAAGACTTTGGGAACCTTCAAGAGCAGGATACTTTGTAAAATATATCATAGAATCTGAGTCAATGGCTAGTACCGAAAACGAAAAGCTTCAGTAAAGAAAATCTGCAATTCGGTCTCCGGTGGCAGACCAATATAGTATAGAACATCAGCCTCTTCTTGATCTAATGTTTCTTGAAATCCTGATGATCTTATGTCTACAACTTCCACAAGTCCTTTGATAAATTCCAAATCATCAAATGATTGTAATCGCCAGCTAATTAGCAAGTTTCTGAGTCTAGCGTAAGATATATTGAAAGAGATATAAGCAAAATATTTAACCTTGATCAAATATTTTAACCATTTACCATCATCAGCTCATATTGAAAAAGAGTCACGTCTTTCAAACGCGCTTTTTCTTTTTGTTGTTTGACAGTCTTTAATTTGCACTTGTATGAAATACAAAGCAATTTAAAAAAACTGCACCAAAAAAAACCCAAGCATACGCAACATGTGATAAATTTTTGCCAAAGATATTTTAAGCGTCTAAATATCGAACGTACTTTAATAGCTATGGCCAAACATAGAGCAAATGCTTGAAAGTGTTGGATACAAATTAATTAATCACGAGATGCAGCAAAAGCTACAAGAGAGTGTATAACCATTAAACTCGTTTAGCGGAAGTAAAAATTTTTTAACAGGTGGCAACCTGGTTAATAGATAGTTAATAGCTTAATTATTTGTGTAGAGCACAAGTTGGCATTTTCTTTTTGCACATGACGATTAACAAAAGAGAATTAGACTGTCATACGGACAGTCTAATTATTGACATTTAAAAAAGCATTTAGATGTTGCATGTCAACGTTTACATTTTTACACAAGTTTTATGTATTGTTTTAGTGAATTTTCGATTTAACCACTTTTGGCACTCATATGTTGCTTTCCGCATTATGTATGTCTATTTCTCACACTTTTATTTCCAACTAATATCTGCTATTAAATAATGCGAAATATATGCTATAAATTTGCACTTTCTGCAAAGTAACTAACGGAAGTTTTTGTTATATAACAACAATACACAGACCTTGTATATATTTGAGTATGGTTTAAAATTTAAACTTAAAATTGTGGTCTTTGTAAATTTCTACCATTCCTAACTGTGTTTGTTTTATAAAATTTTAAGAGCTTGACATTGGTTTTATTTATTTGAGTATTTCTTTTATTTTATCTTTGAATAGAATTTATTATATTTTTTACAAAATTTATACAGAACTGTTGTTGAGTTGTGACAGCTCGTGTGAACTTAATTTGCATTTGACTGTCCGAATTAATTGAATGAACTTTCAAAATTCAGCTTAAAAGCAGAAGACGCGCACGCTCATAAATTCTTTGCTGCTGCTTTAAATTTATTGCTTTGCTTCTTACCAAAAAGTTCAGCCTATTTTATTTGTGTATAAAATAAACAGTTGCTGAAAATGTTCATAAATTCAATTTTGCCTAATTTTTTGAAATTGTATTATATACAAAAACATTTAAAAAGTTTTGAATTTCACGTTTTTATTTTATATTCATTTCCCTTTTGATGTCGATCTTCACGGCACGCTTGCCATGTGCAAAAACTTGTATATTTTTTTTTTTTCGTTTTAATCTGCTTGTGTTATTTTCTCTTAACATATTTACGGAGTACAATTCGTGCTTCACAATTTTTTTTTTATTTATTTTTGTTTTGTTTTTTGTTAACAATTTCGTGACTTAAGTTCTGGCAAATTTTTTACAAATTGTTACTAATTGCTTTGCAACTGTTACCAATACGCGGTCTTAACTTGGCTACAAACAAATACAACCAAAGAGATAGCAAAAAGCTTTTATTATTTAAAATTTTTTTTATATTTTTATTGAAGTGTAAATTTTGTTCAATGATTAATTGCAGTCAAGTGACAATATTTTGATATTTTATAGCGTTCTTTCTTCGCAGTTAAAAATAAAAATAACACTCAAAGAAAATCATAGCAGTTTAAGCAAAAAGGTTAATAAACTACAGTCAAGTTTGCATGTCAGTTTGTAAAAATTCCTTAACAAAGCATAAAAATAACAACTAAGTATCTGTAGCAACATGTTTGTGGTACGAGTACAGCTAACTTGTACTTGACAAATCTACGTATGCAATATAGCAAGCACATAAGAACATTTGAGATGAAAAACGCGATCATTGCATTAAACACGTTTAGGACTGACACAAGCGAAACGCTGTTTATGTTGGAAGTGTGCTGAAGGTGCAAGATAGAGAAAAGACACAGCCAAGCAGATCGTGCTTGTTGGCTGGCTGCAAGATGAACTTGACAAATAAAGAAATCTAAGCTAACAAAATATATAAATAAAATCACACAAAAAAAAAAATAAAACGAAAAACAAAGTAACAAGCGCGGAAAATGGTTTTTCATGACAACGATGCTTATAACAACAAATACAGCAACCAAGTAGAAAAAAGATCTTAAAATCACTTGGAAGAAATGATTATTTCTTTCATGGTTACTCTATGCATAGTAGTTTCACTAAAAATACGCTTTCTCAGAAATTTGCTTAAGTCAAAAACAAAAAAAAAGGAAGAAACAATATGAAGGGAAGGAATACGTTACTTTAAAAACAAATATATTTCTTTAAATTTAAAACACGATTTTTCGTAACAGCGTTTCTAGAGAATCATAAAAAAATCTTTAAAAAAAAATGTTAGAAGTAATTTAAAATTGACTTAATATTTTCAAAAATTAAGCTTTTGTTTCTGAAAAATCAGTAAAGAGGATTATTTTAAAATGTATTTTAATACTGAAAGTAATTTTTATGAGCATATATTTTTTTTGTAAAAAAAGATTTTCTTTACTTTAAAAAAAAAGGTCAAAAAATAGGATTCTTGGATTTTAGCGAAACTTTTTTGTAATTGTAATTGAAGTATTAACCTTTGACTTCTAAAATATTATCTGCCCTTTTTGATTAACAAGAAAGTTATAGAAGTTTAAAAAAAATGACTTTTTGCGAAAAATAGTCGATTTTGTATGGAAAAATTAAGCAAAGTTCAAAAGAGATTTACGTCAAAAAGAATTCTTTGATTTTAATGAAACTTTCTTGCAATTTCATTTGAAGTATTATCTTTTGACTTAAATTAGAAGTTTAAAAAAGTGACTTCGTGCGAAAAACAGTCAATTTTGTATGGAAAAATATTTAAAATTTAGCAAAGTTCAGAAGGGATTTACGAAAAAAGGAATTCTTTGATTTTAATGAAACTTTCTTGTAATTTTATTTGAAGTATTATTTTTTGACTTCCAAAATATATTCTGCCCCTTTTCATAAATAAGAAAGTTATAGAAGTTTAAAAAAAATTATTTCGTGCGAAAAACAGTCAATTTTGTATGGTAGATTCAAAATTTTGCAAAGTTCTAGCAAAGAGAATTACGTCAAAAAGAATTCTTTGATTTTAATGAAACTTTCTTGTAATTTCATTTGAAGTATTAACCTTTGACTTCCAAAATATTATCTGCCCTTTTTTTTAAAAAGTGACTTTTTGCGAAAAATTGTCAATTTTGTATGGAAAAAAAAAGTTACCAATTTTTTTTTTCTATTGTAAATAAGATAAAATGTGCTTAAAGAGGATTTTTTAATTAACACAAATGATGATATTCATGAGTAAAAGATGTACCATGATGCACAAATTTAATATAGGTCCAAGGGAGGTACTGCTAAAGTCATTCAATTTCAATAATTTCACATCTATGTTTCTATTTGCCTAGCCTTTTGATCAAATTTTTTTTAAGGTCGGCCAAATTTTGTGTGTTCCTCCCATACAAAATGATGTTAAAATTTAATATAGTTCCAAGGGAGGTACCTCTTAGGTCTTATCAATTTCTGTTATTATCAGTGAATATCTATTTAATTAATTGTCTAGCCTTTTGACCAAATTTTGTTAAGATCGGCCAACTTTTGTATGCACCTCCCATACAAAATGATGTAAAAAAAAATTAATATAGGTCCAAGAGAGGTACCCCTAGGAACTGACCAATTTCAACCATTTTTACAATTTTTTTTAATTATCTTAAACTAACAAAATGCACTAAATTTCATTAAAATAGCAGCACTTCTTCTATTTTTGTACCAATATTGTATGAGATCAACGCACTGTACAATGTCCGATTTTCACTGAATGTTTTTAACTCTGAAAAGCGCTTTTTTTAAATAATTATTATTTTTACATTTTTCATTATTTGTTTGCTTAAAAAAAAAAAAAAATTCTAAAATTTTTTTCAGTGTTATTATGTGTTATTAAATGTTTGCACATATTTGATCGAGAACTGGACCTACATGCCTTATGACGACTCATTGGAGCTTTACATGGCATTGTTTACTCTTTGAGGTTTGTCATTGTCTGCTGAGAGGTGAGGGCCGAACAGAAAAATATATTTGTACATTCAAAAAGAAGTCTCTCGGAACATGATAAAGAAGGCTAAGGCTTTGCTGCAGAGAATGCTTTTCTCTAAATGTGTTGCGAAAAATTCCCTAAAAATGATTAAAAACTTCCTTGAAAAAGAGAAATATATAAATATATATCGTTTTTAGAGAAGAAAACTTTTTAATTGTTGAGAAAAGATTTGTTTTTATTGAAGAAAATACTGCGCTCAGAAAAAAGTTTCTCGGAATATGATAAAAAAAGCATAATATTGAAAAAATATGGTATAGTCTTTGCTCCAGAGAATGCTATTCTCTAATTACGATCGTAAAAATTCTCTTAAAATGGTAAAAAGCTTCCATGAAAAAGAAAAATATATCGTTTTTAGAGAAAAATACTTTTTATTTTTGAGAAAAGATTTGTTTTTATTGAAGAAAATACTTCTTATAGTGAAGTTTTTGCAAAATATGCACTAAAAGATGACATCTGACGCCAACGACATCAAAGAACACGATGTAATAAAAGACTAAAAAATAAAAGACTAAAAAAACTAATGTTAAAACTAAGAGACCATTTGGCTGTTTTTCGGGACACCCAAAATTTATGGTAATAAAACCCTTTCGATGTCAGTAAGCTTGGGCGTGTCTTTTTATATATATTTTTGGCGACCCGACTTACTGGCTAACCTTGTATCTTTACCCCGATGTGGAAATAGTTTCCTCACAAAAATCGAATTGCTTCAAAAGTCAATGTTTCTATCCTTTATAAAAAAAAAACAAATTGGCCATTTCAGCCCTTGAAAGGACTTTGATCGAGCTTCTTATAAGATAAATCATAATTATGATCAATTGTGTTGTGTGTGTTATTAAATGTTTGCACACAATTGACCGAGAACTGGACCTACATGTTTTATGCCGACTCCGAACGGCTAAAGTTTATGTTCTTTACATGAACAGAAGAAGCTTTACATGGCATTGTTTACTCTCTGAGGTTTGCCATTGTCTGCAGAGAGGTGGTGACCGATCAGAAAAATTGTTTATTGAAAAAAACTTTTCGCCGCGGCTGGGGATCGAACCCGGGCTCCGAGCATGCCAGGCCACACACTTAACCTGCATGCCACGGTCACCACTATCCACGGTCTATCCTTTATCACAATACTTTATATTGTGGAAGTCATTTCATTGCATTTGTAAAAAAAATAATAAAGGTTCAAAAATTTATTCAAATTTTTAAGGTGTTTTTCATTAACTGTGTTAAAAATTTAGGTGGAGGTTCTGAAATTCCCCATGATAAGTAACGGAGGGAAAGGGGGGGTTATGAAAAGCTGAAAGTTGGGTACATGGTAAGAGATACGGGTTATAGGCGACCCTTTATAAGCGGTTCGACGTAAATATATCGACCTATATTGTATAAAATCAACAACCGGGTCACAATTTTAGGATCTATACAAAACTAAAATCGGTTTTTTCCAAGAATATTTCTGCTCATCTAAATCAACTTAAAATATTTTCCACCTGTAATTTTTCTTTCCCAAATAAGAGTGAACCTCATAAAAAATTTTTAAAATTTAATGAGTTTTTGCATGTATTTACATAACCTAAGCAATTTTTCAAAAATTCTTGTTAATGCAAAAGAAAATAAAAAAAAACTGCATGCCGAAAATAAACAGTGACTAACGTTAGTCTTGACACTTAAGAAAATTAAAAACTTACAAAAAAATTATAATTAAAATTTATAGCTATAAAAAAATCAACAACAACAACTAGTGTAAACCTTACATAATGTAACATTAGAGCAACACCTACGCAGCGCGACAGAAGCAACAGCAGCAGCAGCAGCGAATTTAAGTGATGTTCACAGCACTTAATGTTCAAGGAAATTAACTAAACGACTACTTTTTCCGCTTCATAGTTGTTATTTTTATTGTTTTTGTTGTTGCTGCGACACACCAGTTTAAATGAGTTCAAAGCATAAATTATGCAATCCACGCATTTCTTAGCATTTCGTTTATGTTTCATTTATGTTGTTGCAAACATATTTTATTTAATGCAAACAATTATTTTTATTTTTTAAGCTGTTACGCAGAGATTTATTTAATTGATTGCTAGTGTATTAAATACGGAAATCAACAATTTCGAATTGTCAGCGTTGCCAGCAATTTGTAAATATATCTCTGCCAGTTGTTGCCACACTTCACACCATCAACAAATCAACTTTGATCAAGATCTGCGCTTTATCGAGTTATGCAGCAGGAAACAAACGGACGTACACAGTAACACATAATAATTGCTTTTGCTCTGATTTATTTGTTGTTGTTTTCAAATAATTTGGCCAATACGACAAATGACTGGAGCATTTGACTGGGTTGTCAGTGCTAACGGTATTGTTGTTGTTATTTCTCATATGTTGTATTCGTGTAAAATTAAGACTATCGACATATGTCTAAAACGAAATTGAAAATGAAGAAGTTGATTAAAAAAAAACACAACATTTCGCCAATTGTCTCAAGCTTTCATCTTGCGATCGGCTAGAGTCTTAGAACATAGTATCATTAAATTGATGGAATAGCATTTTGTTTTTAAATTAAATTTCAAAATAAAAAAAACACAAACACAATAAAATTTATATGTTTTAGAAATTATCGAAGGCCAAGATGTTTGATTAATTTATGCCTGAGATTTATATTGATTTTATCACAGCATTTAAAATACCATTTGACGCGATTTAAACAGCTAAAGTTACACAAATTAATGTTGGACACATAAGCTTATGAACTTAAGCTTTTTATATTGCTTTCAGTGGTTTCTAAGAAATGATGTTTATTATTGTTTTGCCTTTACATTGTTTTTAATTAAAATAAACTCAATTAAACTGCAATAAAATCAGGCACGCAAATAAAAATAAATATTAGGGGTATTCACACTGCCTTGGGTTTTTGGGTAGATTGGCAAATGTCATATATTTTGTTTTTGTAAAAGTGCCATTCTACCCCAGTACCCATCTACCAATCTACTCTAGCTGACCCCCTGACTTCTTTGGGTAGATTGATTGAGTGCTTTTTCCATGGGCTAACACCTTTTCCAAAATTAGTCAATAAATGAATTGACAAAAAACTAAAACAAAGTAAACAAAGTATAAGTGAATAAAATAGACAAATGTGTTAAAATGAGTTATTTAAAAATTTTTGAGATCAAAATTATTAAATACCGCAAAGTTCACGTTACAAATTACTCCAATTTAAAATAACTTTTTTACGCCCGTACAATGGCCTAAATTTTGCGTTCATAAAATGACATAAATAATATAGTGGCAACTTTTTTCCAGCTGTCACTCATCTCTCAACAGTTGTTATTCCACAAAGTACTCAATTGCAGTTAAAGGTGCTCGCAGTAATCAAAAGTACTCAATCTACCGTACCCAACTACCCAAGTCAGTGTGAATACCCCTATTAAGAAATTTCCGCTAAACATTCGATTTTACAAGATAGTAAAAATATATTTGGTGCACAAAAAGTACAAAAAGAAATATATTTTTAAAAATATATTTGGTACTTCAATAAATATTAAAATTTTAAATTAAAAGGATTTTTTTAAATTCTGACGCTTTATTATGTAAAATTTTCAGCAAATTTTTTAAACTATTGGCTACACTGAAAAAAAAACATACTTTAAAATTAAACGAAAGATTTTAAAATAGAAATTCAACGCATTTGCGTTTCTACAAAAGAAAATTCCTTTTTTAGAAATAGAAAGGAAAACTCCTTCCTTTTTTTTATAATATTTTCTTATGTCTTTGAAATTAAAAAAAAAAATAACTTTCTGAAAAATATGTAAATTTTTGAATTTTTTGAATATTTTGTTTTACAAATATCGAACATAAGATAAAATAATCACTAATTAATTATTTCAATATTTAAAATTCAAACTCCAACGAGTGGAGTTAAAGTTTGGAATCCGGAGGATAGCAGGGGCAGAGGTGAAACTAGCGGGGGGTAAGCATCCCTCTACATTTTTTAGAGTCGTCGAAATTGTTGTTTACTGAAATTTTTTTAAAATGTTGATTTTTATTTACAATAACTATGAACGGATCGGATCAAAATCAGTCGTACCATTTGTTTCCAAATTCGCCATCAGCCATACCAAAAACCAACTTTAGACGGCTATTTCATTTCAAGACATATCTAGAACAATCTTCAGTCAGCCAATTCATTTTCAATCGTACCTAAAATGAACTTCAGTAGGCCAAATTTGCATTTAGCCGTGCGCAAAACCAACTGCATTTAATCCCAAACCCCAAATGCCATTATCTTTTCTTTTTAAGTCGGTTATTTCTTTAGTAATACTAAATTATTTCAGTATCTTTTAACGGCTATTATTTTAATCTTTTTAACGGCTTTTAGTCGTTCCTTGGTAGGTTTGTTTACGACTTATAGTCATGCCTCAAACCAACTTCAGTCAATTTAGTTTAATATTTTGCTCGTAAATACATATCGTCAGCCTAACTCTAATAAGATGTAATTCAAAATTATCTAATGCTTAGGAGGCGAAACAAAAACTGTTCATTATATGTATGAAGTTCATACTCGTACTATGATGTATTATTTTAAACGTTCTATAGCCATTTTTTTTCATACAAACGTTTAAAGCTAAATAAAGGCATAAATGTAATTTTGTTAAATATATCCAAATTGCTAATAACCATTCTTTTCAAAATGTTGACTTACGTCGTATTAGAATTAGGACGATATATAATTTCTGAATACATAGATAAAAAACGATGATTCCTTCATTGGATATTTGTGAACAAATCCAGACAATTTAAGCAGTTTCTTAGAAGCAATAAAGCCTTTCCATGAACTCTTAATTCCAATTCTATTTTCAACTTATTTGACCCAAAAGTGAATTCTAGAATCAAGAAAATTGTTACTAAAAAATTTGTTGGTGCACCATGGACTTACTTCCATTGAAAGCGGATTTAGAATTGTTCTATCAGCTATTCGAAGGCGTAGAATCTCTGACGGGTGCAGCTGATGTTTCAAAAAGCAATAAAAAAATCGCTTAATCCCTCAAAAGTTACAGTTGCAGGAAATGAGAAATTTGCATTATTATTAATTTAAATATTTAAGAGAAACAGAGTTACAGAGTTAGTAAAGCTTTTTGTATTTTTCGCACATATGCAGAATTAGTCCCAACCAACATGGTCTCTGTACGCCCCTGCACAGGGATCGCTGATTACGAATCTGATGTCAAAAACTCAGAAAAACTAAAAAAAATGGCATCGAAAATAGCATGCTTTAAAACATTTGTTTTAAGTATTAAAATTTTTGATTTAAATTTTTTTTTTTATTTAATAACATTGCTTAAAAACCAAAACTTTTCTTTTAAATTTAAACTTTAAAAACATTTGTGTTTAACTTAAATGAAATTGTTACAAGCTCTATTTCAAAAACAAATTCGTTTGATATTAGCACTATTTCATTTAATTTCAACACATATTTCTCTCAGAGTAGCCACTTTTTTTACGGATTCAAAACGTCTGCATAAGTTTTTGCGCTCAATAAGAACTTTAAAAATTTCAAGATGTTCATTTCCGTTCTTCTATGAAAAAAAAAATTAAGAAATTCACAGCGTTTTTGCTACTCTATATGAGAAACTATCCTTAAATGATACAAATTTTATATTTTTTTTAGTCCGTAAAACGGTAGAGTTCTCGAAATATGTATGCCTAAAATTTGTTAAGAAAGTCAAAGTAAAAGAGCAAAAATTTTCAAGTTAATTTCAAAATATTAAAAAGTTAAAATTTCAGAAATTTCTTTATGCAACATTAACATGTTACATACAACTGAATTAAATCTACATATGCATCTTTTGCATTTCTTACAAACATCTCTGTTTATTTTATATCTTCAATGTTTACTTAATTTTTGTTTTTTTTTTTTGTTTTTTTTTTGTTTATTTATTTTTTGCTTTATTTTCTTAAATATGACATGCTGCTTAAAACCCAACAAGGTGAAAATATTTGCATTAAAAAAAAATACAAAAAAAAATGCCAAAGTAATTATAAATATATTGTGCTTAAGTAGCACATAATGATGTGTTTTCTGTTTTTTGTTTTTTGTTTTTTGCCTTTTGCTTCTGAAAATACAAACTTTAATTTTGAGTTTTTAAGCTTTCTTATAAACAGAAAATAATCACATGAACATTAAAAGTTGGGCGCTTTCCTTGCCATTGTTTGTTTGTTTGTCTGTTTGTTTGTCTGTCTGTTTGTTTTTTGTTGTTTCAACAGCATGGCTGGTTGATGCCGCTATAATTAGCATAAAAGCCGCCACACTTGAGAAAGTCACGAAAATATTCTCCGCTTTTTCAAGCATCAATGCATTTCTTGCTTTCGTGACGCCATTGTTTGTTTCGAGAAAAATTATTTTCCCAAATAATATATATTAAGTTCAAAACATGACAGCGCTTTCATTTTAATTGTTAACTTTTACATAATATTTGCAATAATTATAATTTACATTCAAAGTTCATAAAAAAACATTCCAGCACTGAAAATGAAATGAAAAATTATGGGAAGTTTTATGAGAAGTTGTCGAGGAAAATGAAAATAAACATGCTCGAGACACATCATATATTAATCAAAACATATACTTTCATGCTAAGCAGCTTGCCTGTGGACCAAAAAGTAAGCACTTATGTTGTTGGAGGTCTCTAAAAGCACTTTTAAGGAAGTTTACAAAAGTTCTCTCTTCCTATTCTATCTATCGCCTTTTTAAGTTCTCCAAATTTCTCTTCAAGATAAGCAAAACTAAAAAGAATGAACGAACTGCTGACTGAAAGCTTTTCAAGGGAGGCCTTTTGAGGCAATTCAGACTAAGCTTAATTGAAGTGATTTTTTTCAGTGATATCGAATGCTAAAATTACAATAGAGTCTCATTACGTGGTCAGCACTTTCAGCATGCACTCGGAAAGACCTTTCGGAGTGCTTTTGCCCTTGGGTATACCACAATACAAACAGAATAATACACACTTTCATGTATCTAAAACATTTGAAAAATATAAAAATAAAAACAAAACTATTTTATGATCACAGAGAAATATAAATAAATTGAAAAATTCTCTTATCCCAATAAACTTTTACAAGAGCGCTTATATTTATGACTCTTAAAAGAGGGTATTTTCTGATGATATCATGAGCGCTCATAACTTTGAGTCCGAAAAACCTCTTATTATGAATATTTTATGAGCACACATCAGTAGCGTAGCAAGGGGGGCGGGGGGGGTGGTCCGCCCCGGGTACACGCTAAAATGGGGTGCAAAATTTGATAAAAGAACTTTTCACCACACAATTTTTGATTTTTTTTAATAATAAGAATACTTTAATGACTGCGGTTTTATGTTTTGAATATAAAAAGGGTGCAAAAGTAAATGCAAATATTTTTTTTCTTCGTTTTTATTAAAACTTCAGCTTAATAAGAAATTTGTTTCAATATAAACAAACGCTCATACTAAAACCTAAGTCAATTCGGAATTTAATTTGTCATTGGTTAGGGGTGCAATTGCCAAACAATGCAATTCAAATTTTAATGACAGTAAGATAGAGTACACAAAGAAAAATGTTATATTATAATGTTACATTCTTTTTATATTCCATAAAATTTTTTAAAAAATCGTGTTTTTTTGCTTCTTCAGGTTAAGAAGTGTTCAAATTTACTCGTATAGTATACATTTCTATTACCAATATTTTACGCAAATCTGCATGATTTTCATATGAATGGAGGCATCAGTTATTTTGTAAGCAATACATTTCTCCTGAACTTTACAGAAAAACGTGCCCATGACATAAATGTCAAGAACAATAAATATGCTTTATGATTTTGTGATTGCTAAGTTCTAAGATAATACATCATAAAACAAACCTTATTTACAGCTCTTAATCTGCTAGAATATTATTTTTAATAGTAATATGTTTTTGGGTATCCTGTAACATGAAACAATTTAAAAATCAATACTCAACTAATTACATGCTTAAAAAATTTCTAAAAAAAATTAAATTATGATTTAAATGCATTAAATTTTTTATTTAAATTAAATACATGGCGTTTTATAACAATTTTAAGGCGTTCTGACGTTTTTTTTTATTTTATGTAGAAGATATCTATTAAAAGCTCTAAGATGGTTTTCTGACTCCTTAACTTTACTAAAGTAATCATTATTATGATTAAATCAACCAACAAAAACTGTCAAAAATAGAGTTTTTAACAGAAGATGCACAGTTCCTTAAAAATAATACTAATTACTTAAATTAAATTTTGTTCTCAGTCCCCGAATGTGAAGCATCGACAGATTTCTTGTAATTGTCAGCTCTTTTTTGGCCATTCATGACTCTTGACCTTGTCCAGCCAGGGCTAGTTTGCTTTGGGAATTATGTACATAATGAGTACGAAACAAATTTCTGATAATAATTTGGTATCACTGTAATGTTGAGATACTGTGATATTAATAGTCAAGTATAGGGCAGTCAAATCTTACAGACCTCAGCTATGTCTATGAAAGTCGAAGCTGAGATGAATATAGAATACTATAAAGAAGTTTATAAAATTTAGGAAAAAAGATTATAAATGAATTTGAATGCTTTATTTTAATTTTCACTTAAGTTTTATATAGAAGACATGGATTGATTTCGAAAAAATATTCAACTTTATAGTTATTCAGGGTTAATGAGGGAAAATTTGCCAACGGTTTGCTTCCAGGTCCTGTTTTTTCTTCAATTATGCACAATTTTTCGTAAAATTTTCACAATTTTCTATAAAAAACTAGCTTAAGTTTTTATAACTTCATAAAGTCCAATTATTTAAAACTTCACACAGTTCTCCAATTATTTAAAACTGATATTGTGTGGTTTACTGACAGTAAATTGTCCTCGCATAACTTATAAGCCCTTATAAGCTTTTTTCCAAATCTTTTCTAAAATATGTAATTTTTGTAGAGGTTGATTAAAAAACATGTAGTCGGATTCATCGACAATTATTGTAAAATTAAAATGGAAATAGTGAAAAATGTTTATCAAAATATATCTTTGGGGATTTACTCACTTTTGCAAATCAAAATTTTGCGTAAACAAAATATTTTTCAAAAATTCCTTGATTGCGGAAAATCCTGCTTTAAAAAAATTAAGATATACTTCATAATTGAAATTAAATGAAATTTTTTAAGTTTTGTGTTACTTACCCAATAACATATCTTTCAAATGATCAAATATATTAATATCGATGAGATTATTTTTAAATTTTGTCTATTGTAACCGAATTTTAAAAACTATATAAATAATTAAAATATTTATAAATTAATTTGCACTTTAACAAACTAATTAAAACTGTAAACTATTATTTAAAAAATTATATTAATTTCGTGGTATTTTTTAAACATTACTCTTTTGAGGTTTACTATAACCTTCTTAAGGGGTGCACAATTTAGTTTCCGCCCCGGGTGTCACCAACCCTAGCTACGCCACTGGCACACATTATTATGAGTCCAAAAAGACTCTTATTTATGAACGCTTTAGGAGCGCACATAATAATGACTTAGAAAAAGCTATATTTATGAAGGTTTTTTGAGCGCTTATAATTATCACTCAGACATACCAAAATAACTCAGAACAAATTTTTATATTAACAGCTTTGTCTACAATTTTCCAGAATAGTTTGTAAAGTCAACAGTTTGGACATTCTTTAAAATTATGTAAGAGCTTGAAACTTCCGATCGTTTGTTCGGGCTTGTAATCGTTTAAGATAAGCACATATAATTATAATACGAAAAAGAGTCTATTCTTTTTGCTTTTTAAGAGTCATAAAAGATTCTTAAATATGACTTTTATAAAACTACGAAAACATTCATAATTCTTACTCTTAAAAAACACATATTTCGGACTCTTTTAAGTTGCATATTTCGGAATCAGATCTATGTGCCCTTCCATCAATGGAAACACGGTCTTATCGGAGTCTTTTATGAGCTCATTATGAGCGCTTAGATTCATATATGTGAGTCTTAAAAGAGACAAAAAAGACTCACAATAAAGTTTGCTGGGACGAATCTTCAGAAAAACTATACATTCGAAAAATATAAAAAATTATAACGATTTCAATACAACTTGAAAGAAAAACTTTAACAATTTTTTCATAAAATTTAACAGTTTTAATGCTCATTTAACAGTTATAACTCATGCATTTCTTATCTGCATTCATTACATTGCCCTTTCCTACATCCCTCATTTCGCTATTAAGTTAAATAATGGCTTTTAATATCTCACGTTTCGAATTTTTCCTTTTGTAAACGGTATTTTTCCCGTGTAATTTTAAATTTATTTTGATTTTTTATTTTTAATTTAAGCTCAACTATTATGAGTTTTTATTGATATACAATGTCTGGGATTTTTTTGTTTTTTCCTTTTTCGGCATCTTTTGTGTTTTCTTTCTCATAATAATTCATAGTAATTATTGTGAAATTATGACGGTCGTTGAACCTAAAAAAATATTTTAGCCCACAGAGTTGATTTACACTAGGCCGACCGTATGTCAAGAGTGGCGGCGGCGGCGGCAACCAGTTGGGTTTTATTGTGGCTAAAAGTCAAAGTCAGAGGTCAGATACTTTCATGCAGATACTGTTTGCTCAAAGCGGCCTATAGAGTTAATTTGAAGTTAATGCATCGACTGCATTTTCTTTTTTTACTGCATGCAATCTAAAAGTTAACTTTTTTTCAGATAGCTGAGAGTGTTTTTAGTGTTTGCCTAAAAAAAAAGGCAATTGTTAATCAACTTATGGTCTGTATGAACTGCGTTAAAATAAATTAAAGTTTACTGAACTCAAAAGCACGCTTATAACGCTGAAGATATTCTTTTTGTTCTTTTTGAAAAAATTGTGAATTTCAGGTCAGACCGGATTCAATGTTGTTGAAAAAAAAAAAACAATTGAAAAGCACTTCAAATTGCAACATCTGAATATTAATATTTGAAAAATCAGAGAAATATGCAATTTTGTATTCAGAGCAGTTCGACTCATTCGATATGAAATAAAAGATGCAAGCATTGAAGTAATGATATCAAGAAAATAAACAAAAATTTACTGTAGACTGTAAAGTACAACAGAAGAAAAGAAATGTAATTGCATTTAACATAAAAACCGAAAGTCGTAAATAAAATTATAGTCTGCTGAACTCAACAAAGAGTACTGAAATAAAAACAACAGCTGTTCTCAATTACCGATAACAATTGTTTTCTTTGTTTTTCAAGATCATTTTTTGAAGGCTTCTAAAAAAAGCATTTTAGTGTAAATGAAACAAGTAACATTTGTGTATGTTATGCGTATCTTTGATAATTTTGACAAATATTTTTGTTACAAATTTAACAAAATTTGTGCACAAAATGTTTGTCTTTGAACTTGACAGCCGAATATGGAAAAACACAACCATGTGACTAATTTTTATTTGTTTTATGACAGTATTTTTACAGAAAACATTATTTCATCAATGATGACACCGATCAATGGTGTTAATTGTTCGTTTTGAACTACACTATTAATGTTAAGACAGGTCAACAAGAAATATTATTAATTTATCAACAATAAATAAGTAGCTTCTCTGGCGAATAGTAACTCTTACTTACAATTAATTAACATTTAAGAAATAAAACATAAAACGTGTGCTCATAAGAATTTATTAAGAACGTTTTACTTTTTCAACTAATACCAGGGCCGGCCCGAGAATTTGTGGCACCCTAAGCAAAGGGTTAAAATTGCGCCCCAAAAAGTTGAATAAACTTACTTTAATGTAAAAAATTTAGACCTAAAAGTAAAACAAAGGAAAATAATATAAAATTTTTAACTATTTAAGTAGAATAATTACATTTTGGTTAAATTATTCAACGAAAAGGTTAAAAATCTCAACAACAAAGTTCAAAAACAAAAATTTTTACCACAAAAAAATTGAAAATTTCAACAAAAAGGTTGACTTTCTCAACCAAATTAGTTAGCAATACAATAAAAGACCAACTATTCAAACGAAAAAGTTGAAAAATTTAACTTGAAACTGACAACAAGTTGAAAAATTTAACAAAAAGGCTTTCTCAATGCTAGAAGATAACAATTCCGCTAGAAGGCAAATTCTTTAACCGAAAAAGTTGAAAAATTTAAATAAAAGTTCACTTTTTCAACCCTAAAAATTTAGAAATTCAACTGAAAGGTGGTTTGTTTATTCCTATTAGTTGAAAAATTCAAATAAAAGTTGGACCTATATATATAATCCTTAAAAAAAAAAAAAAAATCGAACAGTTGATAATTTCTTAAATTTGCTTTTTATTGATATAAAATTATAATTGATAATTTTTTGAAACTGTGTTTTAAACTCAAATAATTTGAATTCACTGCAGTAGGCTGCGAAAACAGAAAAAATTTAAATGTAGAAAATTTCATCATTCATGTTAAAAAATATGTTATAAACATGTTAGGGATGTCAGTGGGAAAAATACATCGATGTTTTTCTGTGGTTCGATGCATCGAAATGTACATCGATGTCTTTCGATGCATTGAAGGGAATAAATCGATGCATCGATGCATCGATTTGTAGACGATTTTTAAGATTTTACTAAACAACAAAATAAGTTATAAGCAAAATTGAACATAATTTCAAATTAATTACTATACCTGAGCTATTTATGTTTCTAATGGACTATCGAATCAGGTCAAAAACGTTTTCTTTAACCACACAAACATACAAATTTAAATTTTTAAGTCCTCCAAAACTCTCCCTAAATTTTTAGTGTTTTTATAAATCTATATTTTAAAAATCTATTCTCAATTTGACTTACAGAGAGTTATAATAAGAAAACCTGTGAATACTCGCTTTATTTTTTTGGCACAATTGAAAAATAGAAATGGCGGTTCGCTGTACTAGTGATGTCAGTTCGATATTTAAAAAACATCGATGCATCGAGCAAAACATCGATATTTTCGATGCATCGATGTTTTTCCGACATCCCTAAAACATGTTGACATTTTCAATAAATTTTTAAACCTGTAAAAATGAAAATCTGGACGTAAACAGTTGAAAAAGTAAATTTTAAAGATGCTTAATTCGTCTCTTAGGTTGAAATACTTTTTGAACTAAGCAATGAAGTAAAACTTTTCCAAAATAGTAGAAAAAATTTACCAAAAAAGTTGAAGAATTCATTCCCTAAAATTCTAATAAGTTTTATTGACTTATGAAAGTTGAAAATTTGACATGAATAGTTGAAAATAATCTTAAAACGAAAAAAAATTGATAAGCTTGACTCAAATAGATGAAAAATTTAACTTAAATGCGCCCCTATCTGCATGTAGATAGGGGCGCCATATATATATAAAAAAATAAATATAACAATCGATCATGAGTTATAAAGACCTACGAGACTTATATGTATTTAAAAGTTAATTAAAAATATGGTACTATACACTGTTAAAAATTCAACCTCAGTGAAATTTTTTGGTTGAAACCAAAATTTTTGCTGTATAATATTATATTTTCAACTTTAAAGTTCAAATGTTAAACCTTTCATCGGTTGCAATAAAAAAATATTTAAAATTTAAGCCTAAAAGATTATTTTTTCAACATTTTTCATCTATTTGAGTCAAGTTTTTAAATTTTTTTTTTAGTTTTAAGATTATTCAAACGAAATGGACTAATTTTTCATTCTTAATTTTTCAACTATTTACGTCAAATTTTCAACTTTCATAAGTTAATAAAACTTATTAGAACTTTAAGGAAAGAATTTTTCAACTTTTTTAGTAAATTTGTTCAACTATTTTTCTTTTCTTCTGATTTCAAGAAGTATTTCAACCTAAGAGACGAATTTAGCATCTTTAAAATGTACTTCTTCAACTGTTTAAGTTCAGATTTTTATCTTTATAGGTTGAAAAATTTATTGAAAAAGTCAACATGTTTATAGCATATTTTTTGACATGAATGATGGCAAATTTGGAATGGATGGAAATTTTCTACATTTAATTTTTTTTTTCTGTTTACGCAGCCTACTGCAGTCAATTCAAATTATTTGGGTACCTACAGTTTCAAAAAATGATCAATTATAATATTATATCAATAAAAAGCAAATTTTAGAAATTGTCAATTGTTCGTTTAAATTTTTATTAAGGATTATATATATATGTTCAACTTATATTTGAATTTTTCAATTTATAGGAATAAAAAAACAACCCTTCAGTTGAATTTCTAAATTTTTAGGGTTTTAAAAGTCAACTTTTATTCAAATTTGTCAACTTTTTCGATTAAAGAATTTACCTTCTAGCTGAATTATTATCTTCTAGCGTTGAGAAAGCCTTTTTGTTAAATTTTTCAACTTTTTGAGTTGAAAAAGTCAACTTTAAGTTACATTTTCCAACGTTTTGAGAAAATGGTTTTTAATTGTATTGCTAACTATTTGGGTTGGAAAAGTCAACCTTTCTGTTGCATTTTTCCATTTTTTTTTTGGTACAAATTTTGGGTTTTGAACTTTGTTGTTGAAATTTTCAACCTTTTCGTTGAATAATTTGAACAAAAATTTTAATTATTCTACTTAAATAGTTAAAAATTTCATGTTATTTTCCTTTTGTCTTACTTTTAGGTCTAAATTTTCTGCACTAAAGTAAAATTATTCAACATTTAGAGGCGCAATTTTAACCCTTGGCCTAGAGTGCCACAAATTCTCGAGCCGACCCTGTCAAAGACTTCTTACTGATTGTTTCATGTTTTTTAAAGAATTCTTTAACATTCCTAATGATTTTCATCGGTCAATTTATAGATGACGTTCTAAAAAGTTTAAATGAAATTCAAATGTTTTGCAACTCACAATTTAACTTTTACTGAGCCTACGTTAGCCCGTGTAGCCGTTAAGGGACAATATTTAAAAAATAGTTTTTCTTAAGAGTAGTTTCCGAATTCCTTTTCGTCGAACACATCAAATGGCGATACTTTAAAATGAAGTGCGAAAATTCTGTGCTGTGAGTAGTTATGGACTCAGACAGCTTTGTTGATATTGATGAGCGTGCTCTAACCCAACTATTGCCCCAAAACCTACGCCTCTTAACTGCTTGACAGCATTAAGAAAGCATTGTTGATATTGAACTAAACTGATGTGTTGCAAATTTTAAGTAATTGTTGTTGTTGTTGTTGTTGTTGTTGTTGTTGTTGTTGTTGTTGTTGTCACGGTCTATTTAATGGCCAAGTCATGTTGACAATCTGCTGATATTGAAAGCATGTGTGTTGTTCATTTAGCCACATTTTTGTTGTCACCTTTGCTGTGTGTTTGTCTTTATTTTGACTTAACTGAAAACATTTTGATGCTCCATTGATTGTTGTTGCTTTCTAAAAAATAACGCACGACACATAATTTTCAACAACAACAACAATAAAAAAATAACAGAAAAATTGTTAAGTATTCTATGTTATATTTATTTTCAATGCTTTTGAACCGCTCGTGGCTACAACCATAGCAACAGCAGCAGCCACAACGTCAATGCCTTCAAATTAGCATGTTTAAACCTTTTTGACCGCTGCTGCGTCCACCTGTTGCATGTACCGCTCGCTGTTGTCTTGGGTTTTTCTTGACTCTTTTCATTGTTGCTGTTGCTGTTGCTGCTGGCCCATTATTTGGCTGAATGATGCATAAAAATATTTGATTACATATTTTCTTTATATTGTTTTTTTTTCCCCATTGTTATTTCAATGTTAGTATTTTTAAACATAAGTTAATGACTTGGCAGGTATTGAAGCCATTAAAATAGCTCTTGGCTATATAAATAGCTGCAATTTAATTCACTTAAATGAGCGCCTGTTGCTGCAGTTAAACGTTTTTCAGGCCTCAGCTGTTGGAGGTTGGTCTGAGCTTGATAGAAAGTTACAAATTCGCAAAAATCAGTCATGAATTACGGAAGATGTTACAGCTGACTTAATTTCGGCTTGTATGGGCGGCCTGTGTCTAACTCTAGTTAAACTCAAACGGTTTTTCAATTTTCAAACCTCATTCAATAACAATAACAATATTTATGTCAATAATTTGCAACAAAATAATTTACAACAAACAATATTTTCAATTACTTATATCAGTTTTATGCCATTTCTTCTTACTTCTTCAGGCCATAAATCATGCTTTTTAACGTTTATTATTAATTGTTGGACGAGCGTCTTTATTTTCATACCTCATTTTAACTTATAAAACTAATGGTTTTTTTTTCCTCCATCTCTTTCTTTGTTAAATTGCTGGTTATTTAACGGTCGGTCAAGAAACCGTTTGTTTTTTGTTTTGTGCCATAATATTACCTTAATTATGAATAACTGTTGTTTGCTTGCAAACAAATTTAATCGCATCACCACAACTAAACTACAACAACAAGTGATAGTATTTGTTTGGCACAAAATTTGCACAGACTATTCAAATTTCTATAATTTATGGGTTCAAAGTGTTTAACTATTGATAATTAACAAAGTATTTGTGTCATAAAAATTTTGATTGCCAATTTAGATTGAGGTTAAGTTGTCACCAGCTGAGCTGCGCATTGTTTAGATCTGGCTTTATGCACTAAGCCTGTCAACATTCCAAAAACTAACAGTTGAAAAGTTGAATTTATTGAACTTTTTTCAATTCACAATTTTGAATTGGAAATATTAACATTTCTATTACAACAGCAGCCCCATGAATATAAAAGTTTAAAAAACCAAAATCTTTATTTTGAAGTAAAATAAAATTGTGAAATTATGTTGGTAAGTTTTATTGAGGAAGAAGAAATTCCAAAAAATCAATTAGACATTCGAAATACTAACTATGTGAAGCCTGAATGGCATGACTTTTTAACAGAAAATCATTGAAAATTTCAAGCTAAAATTCTTTCATGATTTTAAACCCTAAACAATAGAACCAAGAATTTGTGAGTCGTTTTCCTCGCAATCAATTTTTACCATCACTGTTTCAGTCCATTTGAGCTATTAGTAAGTTAATTTTATAATGTGAAATGTCGGCCATTCGGCCATTTATGTTTTTGTATTTATAACTCAAATAATTAGTAAACATTCGGCCATATCGTTGAAGAATATTTTTATTTATTACCTATTTTTTCTGCTCGTATTTATTATGTATTATTAAACTTATATCGCCTATCTAGAAATTTATAAACTTTCTATTGACTCATATTAATAAAAATACTGCAATGACAGTTATTTGAAATTTCACGCAACGTTTTGGCATTTCTTTTTTTGCCTGATAAAAATTATATACAAACATCCATATATATAAACGTCAGAACGAACTGATAATAATTTAATATCTAACAGTGTGTACTTGGCAAAAAACTAAAATATCGAAACACTCATAAAATAAAGTATAATGTTTATTTTTTAAAAAAAAAAACTGCAGTTTCAACTTCATCAAACCATCAACGAGGTCTTAAAATTGAATTTGCGATAAGAATTTGACATATAAAATGGTGATAAGGAAAAAATACAGCTGACATCAAAGCTCAAGGATATAGAAGTTCACACGAACAAGTATGATTGTGTGTGATTTTCGTTACCAAATATCAACTAAACGAGTTTATTTGAACACTCATAATAATGGCCGATATGAATAAAAAGTAGTATTTTCAGTTATTTGTAGTAACTACCAAAAAGTTAATTTTTACAAAAAACCTTTGATACGCTATGAATAAAATGGTTTTTTTTTCGAAATTAGATGGGTGCTAATTTCAAAAGTAGCATTCTACTACAAAAATTTGACACTATAAAAATTTGACAATTTTGAATCAGCTGAATTGTAGTAGCTGATTCATTTTGATATAACGCGAAATTATTTTTCAGATGGATGAAGAATGTTTGAAAATGAAGTTTGAGAAATATGAGGTATGAGAATGATGACCTTCTTCATTTGAAGAAGAAGGTTTGTATCGTGTATTGTTTCGCTTTGCTCTCACCGATGCACATTTCTGGGCTTTCGATAGGAAGCAATTTATTTCAAACATCGGATCATATGAATTCTTCTGTTTACTAGCTTTAGGAGTGTGAGAGAAGGAGTCGGAAAAGTACTCAGTCTCATTGTAGAGACCATCTCCAAGCTAAATTCCTTACGTTTTGGGTTTTCTCTACACTTTTTCTACAATGGAACAAATATTCTCTCAGAATAGGCTACTGTCCTAGAGCACCTTGCTGCGCTAATTTGTGCTAACCATTGCTTTCAATATAAGGTTCTGTGGTTACCTGAACTTCCGGAACGCTTGCTTGCTCCAAGAAGTAAGTTACCTAATATTCAATCCTATCATTCTGATGCTGGAAGATTGCTGGTATTTTTATAACGATGGTAACTCTTTCAGAGTAATTCTAATTGGTACTTATCATGAAGCTTTTTAATAAACGGAAGGTTATTTGGATGCAATTTTCTTTGGATAGAAATTTAACTGAAATAAGCGTTTTGTGCTATATCGCTATCTGAGGGCTCAATCCTACGGAATGCGATAACTTTAAGTTTACAAAAAAATGTTATAAAAGTACATATGAAGGGCTTAATGCAAAAACACGATATGCCTCATTGCTTTAAAAGGTTCATATTTTATGTTTATTATGTTCCTTGATGCATTATCAATATCCACTGAAAATATTGCGACTATTCCCCGATCAATTTTGGCCGTATACGTAATAGCTCTTGCAAGCATTTTAATGATTTCATACAAATATACATTTTTTAAAAACTTTAAGGTCGATTATTTCGAAATTTTTTTTATGTGGCATATCATGTTTTTACAATAAGGCCTTCATATTCAATAACATTGGCGGCAAATCAGAATTTTCGTTTAACCAAGAAAGGAATATATTTTTTGGAATCTATTCATTTTCGAAAAAAAATTAAATTAGATCTTTTTTATTTGAGACCTTGTGCATATTTGATAAAAATTTTTATTCCCAACTTTTAAATGTCAAGTCAAAATCCGTCATATTGGATACACCATCTTGAAGCTTTGAAACCTTACTTTAGATTCGAAATCAGTAACCTAACAAATATTTTAAACAGTACAATTTAAAAATTGTCCAAATTATCTACCTCGGAAAAATACTAAGAAAATATACAGAAAATTATTTTCACTCACTTCAAAAATTAGTTAAAATTTTTTTTTTAAAGAACTATGTTTTCAAGGAAGTATTCATTTCTTATTTCTTAACAAGAATAGTTGAAAGTAAGACAAATACTAAATCTCATGACTTTATTACTTTGACTATTTTTGACTACTTTTATGGAAATTTTCTAAAATTATTATCCTTCAAACATATATAATTTTTGTTTTTTTTGAGGAATATACCTACGAATGAGAACAAGAACACTATCGTTGCACTGTTCATGTTTAAGCTGCCAGCCCCGTTTTTTGATGTCACGTTGTTGTTGGATTATAATTTTCTAAGATATAGAATGTACCAAAAATAGCTGTCTTTTGTTTTTAGGTTATTTATAAAAAAGTGTAACCTCTATAGCAACATATTTGGTACCTAAATAAAGTATAAATATTGCAGATTAAAAAAAAATACTCATTAGTAAAATAAAAGAGCTACTGAAAAGATGTCGTCTCAACAAGAAGAAAAGCGGAAAGCAATTATTTGCAAATACATGGAAAATCCAAACACCACGTACAAAAAGAACGCTAAGGAAGTTGTCGTGTGCGTAAAAATTGTCGGAAGGCCCATAAAACGATACAAACAGCTTACCTCTTTATCAAAAATGTCAGGCTCAGGGAGAAAAAGTGGTCCAGCAAACCAATCGGTGGCCCAGAACGTTAAGCGGCTGTTTACTCAGAATCCAGGCACTTCGGTTCGTGATATGGCAGCAAAAGCGAGAACAACGAAGTCAAGAGTTCAACGGATTAAAAAATTGTACAACCGTAGGAGATATAAAGTACAAAAAGTACCTGATAGGTCAGAAGAAAAAGACGCCGAAGCCAAGAGGAGGGCTCGAAAACTGTATCGCGATTACATGCTCAAACTTGATTGCATGGACGATGAAACGTACTGCAAATCGGATTTCAAGCAGTTGCAGATATTATACTGCTGTTTGCAGGGGTGGAGCATACTCTAAATTTTCCACCGAAAAACATACCAAATTTTCAAAGATATACATGGTGTGGCAGGCCATTTGCAAATGTGCTCTTCGAAGTAAGGAATTTGTGACAGATCGCACAATCAACACCGAAATTTACATTAGAGAGTGTCTGGAGCGGCGTTTGGTGCCTTTTATACGTCAAGCACCAAAGTTAGTACTGTTTTGACCTTACCTAGCAGCATGTCACTACGCCCAGAGAACGATGTATTGGTACCAAGCCAATAATGTCACTGTGCTACCAAGAGAAGCCAATCCTCTGAATTGGCCCGAACTTCGTCCAATCGAAAGATATCGTGCTTTAATGAAAAGAAATCTTAAGAAGACCAAACAAACTGCAAAAAACATCGAAATATTTCGAGGTAAATGGCGTCGGGCATACACTAAGGTCAAAGAAAGGTCGGTAAAAACCTAATGGAGGACCTTAATCAAAAAGTGCATAATTTTTTTAAGTGTATTTTTTCAGTGTAAATAAAATTTTCATTTATTATGTAATGTTCACTTAATAATAAACTGAAAGAATTTTTAAAAAAACATCATTGGTTTTTTTCAGGGACCGTACCGGTTATGGTTTTTATCGAAAAAGTCACATTTTAACTGTTATTTTTTAACTTTTATTTTTTCCGACAAAAATAAAAGTTATTTTGTGCCTTATATTTTTTCGGGCAAACATTACAGTTACTTTTGACTTTTATTTTATTGGTCAGAAATAACAGTTATTTTCTGCCTTTTATTTTTTCGGTCAATAATATCAGGCAATTTGTGTTTTTTCAAAGGCTGTTTAACCGACTAAAAAACTAATGCTACCATTATTTGGGTCTCATCGGTGTGCACAATTTACATATGGTATCAATAGCTTTTTAATTGGTCAAGCGACCTTTAAAAAAATACAAAGTGCCTGATATTTTTGACCGAAAAAATAAAAGTCACAAAATAACTGTTATTTTTGACCGATAAAATAAAACAAAAGTAACCGTTATTTTTGTCCGAAAAAATAGAAGGCAAAAAATAACAGTTAATTTTTAACTTTTATAGAATCAGTCGAAAATTTAAAAGGCACTTAATATTCATGAAGCTGAGGCCATTTGTATCATAATGGTATATTTGAAAAAGTCCTGCGACAATTTTTTCTTTGTGTCTTTTTCATTTAGAAATTGTAAAATAACAGTTATTTTCGGTCCCTGGTTTTTTTACAATAAAAAATAAACATAAGGACAGTTATTTCTGAGACAGTCTTTAGGTTTAATGAACACGGTTTCGGATTATTCCGTTTTTTTTTCATTTTGTCGCATATTTGACAATCCTATTCTTAGAAGTTGTTAAAAAGTACTCGCAAGCATGTACAATACAACCTTTCTTCAATCTCTGTATCTTAAAATTAAAATTTTAAAAGATTATTACTGGAGTTCAAATGCACAAAAAACATGGGTCAAATTTTAACTTAAAAAATGTATGAATACATGGAAAATATGTACATAAAATTACTTGATGAATACAAAAAAAAAATACCACCAAACGATTTTAACCTTAGTTCTAAAAGATCAAGACAATCCTCTAATGCTCTAGTTACGAGTACCCTAATGAAAATTACTGCTTAGCCCAAGGAAGCACTAGCTTGGCTTAGATCATTTAATATAAATAACGACATAACTTGAAATTTTCAGTTATTTCGACCACTTTTTACCGTTATTTTCCAAACATGTCAATACAAATGAGTTTCATCAAAATAATTACATACAGAACTGCATCACTTCGTAGAACAAAATTTTACATTAGAGCATCCATCAAATGCAAACTGTTGCATCAACATGCCAAATACCAACGCAGTTTAATAAAAATTACTTTCGTTTGTCTCATGTTTAACTATTGAAAATAAAGGCGGATAAAAAAAAAAACAAAAAAACTGAAAACCAACCAGCTACTTGTAAGCCAGAAAGGGAAATTCATTGGTTTGTTCGGAATTTAATATGTAAAAATAATACCGGTTACACAGCAGGCAGCATGCATGCAGCAGGCAGGTTCAGCTAGACAGTCGGTGCATAAATTAATGTCAACAAAAAAAAAAAAAAAAAAAAAAAAAAACAAAGAAAAAAATATATGCTGGAGCGGCAAGTGAAAATAAAAAATTTACTACTACGAGTATTTTTGCAGTTTCATGATCGCGTCAGACATTAGCAGGTGGCTCTGAAAATGAAAATCTAAATGTAGATGGAAATGAAAATGCTGGAGGTGAAGGTGCTGATGCAATCCTGTTTGGCGCATGTTGCCAACTTGTCATGCGGCACGAGAATCAAGCCTAGAGAATCATCATTGTTGGGTTGGATTGCTTTCAGGGAAAATCAATATTTATTTTTGAAATTCATAAAGTTTTTCAACACGCTCCACACCATATCATTGTGTGCGCCTTAATGCAACGAGCACGTGTCAATCACATTTAATAAAAAGTTGAAAATAAACACATTAAAACCGGACCGTTTTGTTTCGTTCCGTGGCGCATTTCTTTGAAATTATCATGTTGTTTTTATGTGCATTTAGCTGGTTTTGCTGCATCACTCTACTCTACCGGCTAAAAACAAACGCAGTGACTCGACAACAACAACAACGAGAACAACAACTACGTCAATTAACACCGGATCAGCTTTTGGGCAGCTCTTTGTGGAACACGTTTCTGCTTCTCTATCTCTGCCACAATTTGTTAAACTAAATGAATTTTTTGGGTCATGGACGTAGAGAAGCTACCATTTTCTGTTTGTTGTTGTTATCTTAGATGAGTTTTAATTTTGTCTGTTATTTTTATTTGATCTGAAATGCTGTTAACTGCTTTAAACTATTTGAAGCATTAAAAGCGAAAAGCGAACGTCAAACTTCTACTTTTTCTTTCAGGTTTTTCGACTTTATCGCGCACTGCTATGATGATGACTTTTAGTTTTACGAGGGATGTTGAGACAAAACAAAAACAGAAAAAAAAAAACTTAATAAAATACACTAAAAACGCTAAGTCACCAAAGTGTTAAGGCAGTAAAAAAAAGCACTGAAATCAAAATTATAAAAAAGCATAAAATTGCATATAAAATTAAGATTTTAATTCTTAACCGGAAACGTTAGAGCAGCATAGTTCAACACGGTAGCTTTGTACCGTTATGCTATAAAAGCTGCTATACAGTCTCAGCTTGCTATATTGCTGAAGCTTGTGAAGCAATAAAAGCTTTGGCATATTAGTTCTTTACGCTCACAAACAAAAACAACAAAACAACAACTCCTCAGTTATTGAGTACCTTTTAGCCATTAGTTATACAGCTGCCACAAAATAGTCGTCGCCACATACCCACAAACCGCAAGTTTTACTAACAAGTTGTAAACATTTTTACGTAATTGAAATTCTGTTTTAATCTATAGATTTTCATATTTTCTTCAAACAAACATTTGCTTGCTTCATGATCACGTTAATAATTTTTAGCCATAAAAAATGTAAAAAGTCAGCGGAAAAAAGGCAAATAACTGATATTGAAAGAAATTTTTTTTTTTTTGCTGGTGTGTTGATTTGTTTTTAGCATGTAAAGCTGCTTCACCAGTTTTTATGCTGTGCGTCCTCTGTTGCAGTCTCTTCGCTGCTGGCCAAACTTAACAAAAACAACTCAATGCCAAGATCTGACCGGCTGCCTTCTCTTTTAGCCAAGTTTAATTGACTTTTCATAGAGGATGCCAGCTTATTCCGCCAGTCAGACGAAAGGAATTTTTTTTCTGCTTTGCTGCAGTGAAACTTATTTTTCTGTTTTTCTCTTATTGCTGAAATGCTATTTTTTGCTTTGCTTTAAATTCTTTTACTTGAGGCTTTCTTGGCGTTTGTTTCTGGAGCTGTTGGTACAATAATTACGGATACAACAAAAAGTAGTCAAATGCTACTGTTGGGCGTCTTGAGACATCAATTATTGTCAAAACAGAAACTAAGAAAAGCTCTAGACTTAAGTTTCTGCAAATTTTTGAAACAGTTTTCAACCCAGTTTAACTCGAAATGTTTCTTTAAGCAAGTATGAAGCGTATTTAACAAATAATTTTTTAAAAAATTTTATAATCTAGAACAAAAAAAAATATCGTAGCATCAGATGCGCTATTTTACCAAATATATCGATTTATTTTGATCATAGTACTATAAACAAGGTAGCTGCGAAGCTGAGAGCCAATATCAAAATTCTCAAAAACACCGAACGAAGAAGAGTGATAAAACGAGACGTTAAACGATTTGTATTACTTTTGAAGATTATGCCTCGAAGAAAGAGACGATTGATAGCCCTTTAGCTAACTTATTAATTCCACCATACATTATTATTCTATACTGCTTGCCATTCTTGCAAAGATTTGTCTCTATCTATTTACTAGAAACTATTTCTAGAAACTAATTTTATAATAATAAGCCGCTTCATTTTTTCTCGAAAGATTTTCTTTCAAAATGCAAAAATTACAGGAATTGAGAATTTTATTGGCAACTCAAAAAAAATTTTCTTTAGTAGCTTGAATAGAACCCAGACAGACCTCCAAGATCAAAGGACGTTTTCACACACCCTTCATTTCTCTGTTTTTAATTTGATTCGTTTTTGAAGCCGTTTTCAAGACACTAACTCCGTCATAACCGACGATTTACGATCCCGATCGATTCACTTCCATATACTCGGAAAAAATTTTCTCGGAATATTACAAAAAAAAGGCATTATATTTAGAAATTGTATTGAGTTTGCTCCAAAGAATGCTTTTCACTAAATGTGATCCTAAAAATTCCCTAAAATTGACAAATATATTGTTTTTAAAGAAAAATACTTTTTATTTTTGAGAAAATATTTCTTTTATGGAAGACAATACTTCGCATAGTGAATTTTTATCAAGATATAGATACAATTTTTAATTTTCAATAAATTTTTCTCTATAAATGAGAACTTTTTTGTCCGAGAAACATACTTCTCATAAGTAGGGACATTGAAATATTTCCATTTTCCACAAGTGAAGAAATGTTTCTTCGAATATTTGAAAATTTATTTTAATTGAAGCAAATTTTATTTGAAAAAGAGAAAACTACTATTATCGAAAATAGAAAAATTTTTTCTTGGAGAAATATATGTGTTTTTTTTTCTGAGTGTACGCATTTGTTCAGAATCTGTTCTCTCTGCCTTAAGTTTTACTCCCGTTTCAAGGTGGAGTACTTACCTCTCCGTACACAGTACGCTCTATACCAGGGTTGCCGCGACCGAAAAATTTGTTCTACCCAAAAACCCAAAAATTTTAAAAAAATTACCAAGAAATATTTCCACTATACAAAAAAAAATAGTGCTTCGTGAAATCTATAAGATTTCTTTTTAAAACGTATTTAGAACAAGGGGTATGAAAGACGAAAAAGGAGAGGTATTTTTTAAGAAGAAATCGTTTTGTTTTTCAACAAAAATCCTTTTAAATCTATTTAATAATTCTTAATTTCTTCCAAAATCCATATTTTCAAGACTTTTTTCAAGTTCTAGACTTCGTGAAACGTTTCTTCATTATTTCTTATTTATTTATGCCTATTGAGTAGAAAAGAAAATCATGTAGAAAACGTTGTTGCTTTATTAGATTCCTTCTGAAAAAATCAAGAAGAAAACCTAGTAGCTGTATGAGATTCTTTCTTAAACAAAATCAAGAAGAAAACCTAGTTGTTGTACAAGATTTCTTCTTAAACGAAAACCTAGAAGTTGTATAAGATTTCTTCTTAAACAAAATCAAGAAGAAAACCTAGACGTTGTACAAGATTTCTTCTTAAACAAAATCAAAAAGAAAACGTAGTAGCTGTAAGAGATTTCTTCTTAAATTAACTCAAGAAGACATAGCCAATAACTTTAAGGAGAAAATCTTCTTGGGTAAAAACCATAGAGAAATTTTTTTTGACTTTGTTCTACTTTATTAGGTTTTTATGTGGCGGTTTTTGTGTGTGTAGTTTTAAAATAATTTTTATAAAACACATTTTATCATCAATGCTTACAAATTCATTTCTTTGTTTTGTTATATTATCACATTGCATTACTAAATCAAACTATATACAATATTGTGCAAAACCTAAGGAAATCCACCTTCCTATTTGAAAAAGGATATGGATAAAACGTGGAAAAACAGAGAAAAAACTGTTAAATATGTTA
This sequence comes from Tetanocera ferruginea, assembly GCA_958299015.1. Classification (NCBI taxonomy): domain Eukaryota; kingdom Metazoa; phylum Arthropoda; class Insecta; order Diptera; family Sciomyzidae; genus Tetanocera; species Tetanocera ferruginea. Next base: position 134,631,919 of record OY282643.1, read on the forward strand.
TATTTTCCTTGTCATTTTTTGTCAGTTTTGTGAAGGGTCTCTTCAAGTAAAGTAAGACATAGTTGAAAAAATTAGAAAGGTCTGCGAATCTCATTTCTGGTAAAACAATACTAAAAGTAGGCAATAATGCCACTAATATTTGACTAGATAGCTTGAAATTGAGGTTGGTATTCAACTCTAAAAAGTATGCGTATTAAACCTTGAACCTGAGAAAGCAGATAAACCATTCAACAACGTCTCAACAACACAACCAATGAGCCAATGAGCTCATGCACAAAAGGAAATGGATATAATAAAGTAAAATCTTAAGCCTTCGTTATTCTGACATATTATAAAAGTTTGAAAAATGTACAGTGACTGCAGATACTGCACATAATAATGCTTTTTAGAGTGACAAAACTTTTTGAGCATTAATTTTCTAGTAAAAAAGTTTTTTCTTTAAGAAGTTTTGACAGACCCCTGTCGTCCACCCAAGTTCTGACAACCGATAGTGGTTTCATATTCGTCGTATAAAAACCATCGAATTATACGCCGATATCCAACCAAAGGACCAAAATGTCATTCGCCTTACGAAGTAGAACTACAGAAGGAATCTTCTTAGCCCAGCTGTTGACAGCGGAGATATTCACCAAGTTCTTATCATGGCGTTAACCCTAAAAAATGCAATCTTTTTGTTTGTTTAGTCGTGTGATCAATTGAATTCTGATGTCATACAAAAATTCTGACAACCTATTTTAGAATACACAACAATTGATGGGCCCCAAGGGCAGTGGTTATGAACACGATATTATTTCTCCAAGTACACTTCGAGAAACATATTGGCTGAAACCAAAAAATTTTACATTTTTGGTAGAATTCTTCTAAAACGGCAACACTACTCTAGACTCTTTTTGGTATGCCTCTTCCTCTCGCTTTTTTCTTACTTTTTCTGCCTGTGCCTCTCCTTCTCTAAGTAGTTTCTTCATTATTTGAAATGACATAAAAAATTAATACAGATTTTGAGGTTTTGGAGAAAAATTTTTTGATGTCTTATTTGTTTAGTAACCGTTGTCTTCAAAGATGTTTTTTAAAGACATCATCTTCGAAGACAACTTTGCCACTGAGAATCTTTCATTTCGTCCTTATATTTAAAGTTAATTTTGAAATATTTTTTTTTATAATTTTTTTAAAATTTTTTTTTTATTTCAATTTAACATCTATAATTTATTTAGATGCTTTATTTTTTTCTTATCATTTTAATGTAATTTATGATAAGGATTTACTTCTTATTTTGATCACTATGACTTTATTTTAATAAAATTACTAAAGTTAACTTTTTTGAAAGTTTTTCACTTTTGTTTCTTTATTTCTTTGCTAAAAGTTATTGTTTTTTCTTCTTCGTTTACTTCTAATTTTTTCTATTGTTTGCTTAGTTTTTTGTTTTAACTTTGAACTCGTTTAGTTGTCTGCCAAGATCGTTTTAAGTCATGTTTTTAATTTTTTTTTTTCTTTTTTTTTATTTTTGTTCTTAGGAAATTGTAATTAAGTTCATGTGTTTTGCAGAGTTTTCCGCTGATTTTTTTTTTGCTTTTATCTGCCGTTTGTTATGAGAAGTTTTTCGTTGTTTGTACATTTCCGTTCTTTTATGTTTGGTTTTGGCGCTGAAAATGATCTACACAGCAGTTTCAAGCTTAAATTATCTATACAGCCATCTGGAATGACTCATCCTCAGACTAAATTTTAAACAAATTTTCGCTCATTAAGATTCAAATGGGCGTTTTGCGAGGGGAAGCAGGGCTTGGATTATGATGATATGTCATCTTTTTAATTTTTTTGTCATTTTTTGTTAATTTTTGGTTTTACGTCATTTTTGCTAGATTTTGTCATTTTTTCTCATTTTTTAAGGTCATATTTAATATTATTATTTTAATTTTTTTTAATTTTATTTTTAATTAAAAAAAAAAATAAAAACAAATTTAAAAAAGTAAAAATTTATTAAAATTTTCAACATTTCATACATAGCTATGCTGTTTGAACATGTATTCGCTTTTCTTCTGACAAATACAGCTCACGGCCTGTGGATAGGGGCTTTCGCATGATCTAACATATTGGACGACAAAGTCGGATGGAAAACTACAGGAACAATTTGATGGATCTTTCGAATGATACAACTTGTTGGACGACATCATTTATTACAAACTCTCAAGTAGAACTCTTCGGCGCAATGGCTTCAGAATTTTTGGCTGCGGTTATAATTGATCAAGTTGTGAAGGAAGAGAAAGAGATGGAAACGAAAATAAAATTTTTTTCTTTTAAAAAATATAAATTTTGTATTTTAAAAACACATAAACGCGTGCATTAAGTTTTTGAGTTATTTATATGCATTGATTGTACGTTGTTCACTCGCTGAAAATTTTTTTTTAATGAAAAAATTCAGCGTGTTGGACCAACATTCATTCACATGTCCAACAAGTCGACAGAAAAATCAAAAAATTGCGATATTCATCCAACATGTTGGATCGACCGTCGTTTTACCTTACGCATGGTACTACTTGTCGTACAACATGCCATGTCTATCCAATTTGTTGGTCCATGCGAAAACCCCTAATTGTTAATAAAAAGAAGAAGAAGAAGAAGATGTATTTGTTTTGTTAGTATGACATGCTGTCCTGCTTTTGCATATTGCAATCCAAGCGTGTGTATTAATGTTCATTGAAATTTTTCTTATTCCGTCACACTAGCGATAAAGTGATCTTGATGCTGAGCGTACTCAATTTACCGCTATTCCTTGAATCAATCAATTTATTTTCGTGTGTAAATTTATATTTTAAAAATGCCAAAAGTTAAACCTAATAAAACATTGCTTCTACATTGCAAAAGATGCAGAAGATTCTCACGACATAACTTGTTTTAAATGTGCTCCTCTTGTGAGTGTTGACGTAGAGAGAAGTTTTTCAATGTATAAAAACATTTTAAGTGACAAACAAAGATCATTCCTATTCGATAATTTAAAAAAATATTTAGTTATTTACTACAACGCAAACAAAGACAAAATTTTAATTACAAAAAAATAAAAATAAAATAATACAAAAAATAATAATTTAAGGGCATTTCTTAAAATTTTTTGGGTAATTTTTAAGGTTTTTTTGGGGTTTTTTGTCATTTTTTTTCGGTCATTTTTCATGGTTTTTTAGGTCATCACAATCCGAGCCCTGATGATAAGTCTTCCATTGAATGTCAAATAAGTGGGTGTCTCCGGGAACAAAATTGGTGTAAAAATAAATTTTGAAAAAAAGGACGGCATTGGTCAACATCTTGCAAATTTTTACCTGAATATTAAAAAATTTTATAAGGCTTTATGATAGAGCATGTTGCGTATATTCTTCGGGGTCTGGAGTTCAGTTGATAAAAGAAGTACGAGGGTGGGTCAATAAGTACGTGACTTTTTACTTTTAGGTGTTTTTTAGGGATGATGTCTTCATAAAAGAATACACCTCTTACTACGAAAAAAATATACTTAAGTTAGTCACATATAAGAATTGTATACTCTACGAGATGAGTTAAAGCGAAATTTTGTAGGTCTTATTCTTCTGATATTTTGAGTGATATTCTTCTAGTCAGAGCGTTGGTCTTATACAAAGTCTACTACTCTGAAAACTGTATTTGTATTTGTATTTATTTGACTTAAAAATTAGTACAGTCAGATCAATAAAGGTCTTTTAGCGTACAACAATTAAAAATTTAAAAAATTTAAAATGTCTCTCTTTATTAAAAACTCTTTATTGACACTTGCAGAGCCCTCAATTTTAAGTTTATCAGATCAGACTCTTTCAATATAAGCCTTGGAGATGTCTATAAGACTTAATCTAAAAAGTTAAAACTCTTCAGAGTGTGGCTCTGATAGCTGAAGTCTGTAAGACATGGCTTGTAAGATACAGAGCCTTCGGAAAGCTCTAATATCACAACTCTCTTATGAGATAATGTGAAATAGAACAGAACACTTATAGAAAACTGTTTTGCTGTAAATAATCTGTAAGCGTATTACTCTTGCTGAAGCTAACTATAGTACCCAATTAAAAAATCGAACACAGTTTTGTAAGAGTAATTTCTTTTTTTCCAAATGTAGTTTAATGCCTGCATTATTCGAAAAAAATCTTTGGCATATAAGATCGTTGGGAATTCTGCGTGAATATGATGAATCATAAAGTTAGATTTTATTCTTTAAGATCATAATATACGCCGAATTTATTTTAACTAATAATTTTTAGGTATTGAAAAACCTTTAAATGTTGGCAACTGTTTAAACATTTTAAGCAAATATATTTATTTCAACATTTTCAAATTCTTGTTATTTCTATGAGCCAACAAAACATGAAAAGAAAAAACTCAATTTTGACTCATTTCAATTTTACTTTTGTATGCAAACTCAAGCTGTGTCAATATAGTTCTCTCTCAACTCTATAGAAACAGTTGAATCAAGTAGCTATATCCAAAGAAACACTACAGCCTATAGTAAGCTGCTGCTGCCTTATCTCATTACCTCGATCGTCATGGTATTTATTTAATCTTCTATTTAAACTTCTTTTTTAGTCATAATTAATGATTAGGCCTCTTTCTATGATGCCCCCAAAGTGGAATTTTATACAGATACTAACAACGCTGCGTACCGTACCGTACCGTACCGCACCACGTGTGCAAATAGCTTGAAATCACTCATTGGAACAGTTTGTTGGTCACACTGAATGTTGCTGCTTGTTTATGGGCAAGAGCGCAGCAGCAGCAGCAGCAGCATATTTAAGGTCATTGTTCACTTGAAGTTTATTGAGAATGAGAATAACAACTACGTTTAATTTAAGCAGAAATACTATAAAAATTTTCAATTACAACAGAAACTAAATATTAACATATTATAAGATTAAATATAAAATTACAAAAAATTTTTAATATTTTTACAATTGTTTACGCATGGTTTGACTAAGAGCGTTAAATATTCGATAAAATTATTTCTTTATGAGTATTTTTGAGATTTTAAAAAAAGGCATAACATCTAACAAGATCCAAATGTTAAAACTCTTCATGATCGCTGAATTGAAGTTTTAAACAGTGTAGAATAAAACTTAACAGAGTGTCAGAGCGTTACTTTTAACATGAATCAGTGATGTTTAGGGTACTTTTTATTAAGTAATGATATGTGAATAAATACATAAATTAAAACCAATACTTCTTTAAATGTTATTATATTTATCACATAAAGGAACAATAAATAATCAGGATTTCTTTCAGAACCCGTTAAATATGTATATTAGGGTGCCTCGACCTATATGGGGCAAAAAAGTTGTCATTGCCACCAACTTAAAATTAACCTTGATCGATTCTAGACGAATAACATAAACATTTTTTTTTGGCTATAACGATAGCCGCCAGTGAGCTAAACCATTTTGAAAAACATCCAAAAACCATGTCTTTCGTAAAAATTTTAGCTGGTGCAGCGGTAAAAAATAAACAAATGGTTGGAAATAGTAGTACTGAAGAAGATCTTACTATCTGATCCAAAAATTTTCAAATCTTTGCCGCCTGATCAAATTTATTGCGCATTTTAATAAACATTTTTGACTTTTTCTTTTAAAAGCTTTTGTTCTGGGAACATTTCTAAAATCAACGGCAAATAATACGTGTCTGGGCGAGAATTTTGGCAATTTTCAAAAATGATTTTTTTTAACTCTTGACAAAATTTCAAGTAAAATTCTTTAATATACCAGAGTACTTTTATCGGCAAGAAGGTACTCGGGTACTTTTGTAGAGTCAATAGTACCCAAAAAAGTACTATTCAACTCAAAATATCATCCCTGACATGAATTCAAAGATGGGAGAATGAAGAAAGCAATAAAACCAAACAAAATTCAAAACAAATTAATTTCCAAATAATTTTTAACCCGATCTGATCTTAAATATCTGCTAAACTTTATTTTACACTCAGAAAAATATCAACTGTAATAGTAACAGTCGGCCGCTGTTATTTCAAAACACTGTTAAATTGAATGATTTGCGTTCAAGTTAACATTTTTCTTTGTTGAATGAAGGTTTTAAAGTACTTTTGTGCTGTTAAAATCATCTGTTGAAATCATCTGTTCTGTAAACAATAGTTTTTAAATGTATTTTGCAATATTTAACAATATCTCAGTGAAAGTGTGCTAGACTGTCAAGCGGAGGGCGTGGGTTCGTATCTTTGCTGTGTAAGTATCAAAAATTTGAATTTAAGTATTCAAATTCTTATTCTGTTTCATTAACTGTTTGGTCAAAAATTACCTACAAAATAAGTTTGCTTAGAATCTAAGAATCTTGCTTAGAAAAAAAAGAAAATATTTTATATAAAACAAATCTTTGTTGGTCTTGCCGGTATTTGAACCTAGGAGAGTCGAGTACTAGACGCAGACATCAGCACACTCGGCTAAATATTAACTTTCAAAATAGTCATACAATTTCAACAAGTACGTTTTTATATGGGTTTCATGTTCTATAGAACAACAGCCAAACGTCTGTTGATTTCAAAGTTTCATTTATTGGATGGTATTTAACAGCGAAATCTGTTATTTCAATCCATGATTTGTTTGATATAACAGCATTTTTGCCCTGAGTTTAGAGAGGAGCTGAAAATCTTTGCATTTCTCACTTGTCGAATTAAAATTAATATTTGATAGCATTTGAAGCGGATACTCTGCCGCTCTTTTGCTCTTATTCCATTAGTCGTGCGATTGACAACATCTTTTACACAAACACACACACACGTCGATCTAGGTGAAGTTAATTACGGCTACATCTCCGTCATCAGACGCATCAAAATGCAGTCAGTCATCAATGTTGTTGCACTTGCAATAGTAGCAACAATTGCCACAACAATGATAGCTATAACAACAATAATGTAACTTTGATTTTGACAACATAACTGGTATGTTTTGCTTTGTTGTAGCTCATACGTATTGATTGTTAAAACAAACTTTCAAAAAGTGCGCATTTAACATTGAGTGTTTTTTTTTTTTGTTTTTGTCTACTGCAATCAACAGGTTGTCACAACTCTGCTGCACCTTGAGTTGTTGCAGCAACAGTATAATTTTGTCAACCTGTGCAATTTCCCGCAATTGTCATGAATTTTTTATAATTATAGATAACGATTTTCAATACTAGTCAGACAATCAATCAATAGATCTGTTCAGTTTAAATATTCCACAAAGTGTTGATGTGCATGACTTTGTAAGCACTTGTGTTGAAGGCGATGGAGTCAGTTTCAAAAGGACGACGGTCACTGTGAAAGTTTTATGTAATTTTTTATACATAAATTCAAATATTATTAATAAGTTTGTTTTTAAGAAAATATGTTGCAAAAATATATGGCTTAGAAAAATTGCTTATTCAATTAATACTTTACTTAACTTCAAAATTCTTGACATATTTTATTAATTATAATCAACTAGCAATACCCGGCGCGCGTTTCTACGCCTTAAACAAGCACATGTACTTCATCTGAAAAAAAAACAATGTGGCAGCACTGCTCACGAGACTAAACTGAGAGCAACTCCCTACACAACATGACAGCCGTGCTGTGTTGTAAGTTACTCTCACACCAAAAGCTTAAGCATTGGTTTTCTGCTGTTTGTTGTCCCGTTTGTAAAGCATTAGCATGGATTGAAATACATGAAATCTTAAATAATTAAAAAAAAAAGTTTTGTAAAAAATGTAGTACCCTATAGTAATTTCACTTATCATAGCAATTGAGTAGTGAAAAAATTATAAAAATCGGTTCAGCGGTTATTGAGAACACTCGTCACCAACTACGCCGTGAGTTTCCTTTTATATAAAAGTATAAAAGATAATCAAACCTTTGAGCTGGATTTTGACCACATGGCGGAATGAGCAAGGTAACTGCAGGGCTATCAATCATCGCTCTCTCAGAGTCAAAATTGTTAAAAGCAATACAAAGTTATTTAATGTCTCGTTTCGACGCTCTATTTCGTTTGTTGTTTTTTTTTTTTTTTTTGACAATTCGGATTTAGGACCTTAAGCCCTGATTATAATAGACGAAACGGAACGTAGGCAAGTGTCAGCGTAGCGGGATAAAACGCTTTCAAACGAAGTGACGATTATAATAGAAACGGAATAAATCGTTAAAATGGTCAAAAAAAACATTGAAAAATCAATTTTTCCTTTCTTTTAACTTCATTTCCAAAATTATGTTCAAAATAAATGTAAATTCATTATAAAAGGGGGGCGTCAGAAAATCAAATTAAAAGGTATTTGTTTAAGCATTTGTCAAAAGCATTTGTTTATTCTCGACGGAACGGAACGCAACGCAAAAATCAAAAATCTTTAGATCACAACGTCGCGTGCCGTTCTATTCCGTCTTATTATAAACGCTCACATAAGAAGTTAATTTAATAGATTGCAAAGTGACATTTCTCAACGTTCTACAACGTTCGTTTCGTCTATTATAATCAGCGCTTTAGCCTTATTTGTTATAACATCATACGGAGAAGAATTTTTACTTGTACAAAAATGTGAAGGGTACTCAAACACCAAATCCATTAAGTTCTAATGATATAAAAGTCGATTTTTATATACACTCAACTCTTTTTTTACACGGTAGATACGTTCCTGGGTAAGTCGTGTAAAAAATTCGTTTAAAAAAGTACAAGTGGCATATGATAAATTCAAGGATGTGCTCAAAAACGTTGAAAAACTATATCGTGAAAAACCGAAAAAACGTGTAAAAATTTTTTTGGCGTATCGCTTTATTTCAGAATCGTGCAAATAATACCGTGTTAAAACAGAGTTGAGTGTATGTATTTTGCCACATAATGAAAAAGTTGAATAATGTTATGAATATGAAATTTTTTTATTATTCTGACCTTTAAATCTATCGATAAACGATTCCGATAGATTGATATGTTATACATTCACCACCGTTTTTTTTTTTCTTTAAAACTACCATGCCTTTCGTTCTGCATAAAAATGCATAATATAATCAAAACGAAAATTTTTTTAAGCTGGAATCGAACCCTGAATCCTTCAATTCGTAGTTCAGCGCTCTGCCAAATTTTCCTTGCTTGATATTATACGGAATATTGCTTGATGAAAACATTTGTCATTATTTGTATTTTTTGAATGGTACGTACAGTGGCTCAAAGTAATAATGGAACAAACTAAAAAATTTCATTCAAATCCAAATTTAAGTTATTTTGATGTTGTAACTGGCAAGTTTTTATAAATATATAAAAGAGTTTGATGTGGTAAAAAAAAAGTAATAACAAAAATCAATATCAAAATAATAATTAGAACACGACGTTTATTTATAAAAACCGAGCAAAATTATTAATAAGCTAAATTATTAAAAAAAAAAAAACGGGCTAATATTTAGATGGAAAGCTCTTCTGTTTAAAAACCGCTTCCAAATGATTTAGCATTGATTCGCAAGTTTTCGGATGTAGGACGGCTCTCTATTCTCCCACTCCTTAATAAGGGGTATTTTGTGCTGATCAAGAGTGTGAAATTGTGTGATTTTTCAACTTTCCTTCGATTACTTTATGTGTGCTCAACAGGATTGAGGTTTGCAAATTAGGGTGAAGTTTCTAAGATATGTAGGCAATTATTAAGAAGTCAGTTTCTTAGATTATAGGCCTTGTGTCTCGGATCGTTATCCTGGTCATATGAAAATGAACTCTTAGTGTCCAAATTTCTCACACTTTTCTTGAAATTATTCTCAATTTATTAAGGTTTTTACGTTTTGGCCCATAATACCATTGATGATGTGAAGCTTTCCAGGACCTTCAGCTGACATGACACCCCATAGCACTACTGAACCCATACCGTGCTTTATTGTGTGACATAGGTTGTTTTTCTCAAGTTCCGCATTTAAATTTCTCCACACGTAGGATCCAATGTGAAAGGAATTTTTCTTATTGAGAACAAGTTCTTATCAAATATGAAAGCAAATTTAATGTTTTCCGGTCAGATAATCGATTCTAGCAACTTTTTAAGCTAGAACAGTTAAGAAAAAAACCTTACAGAGCTCGAAGGGTCAGAAGATGAAATTGTCAGTTATAGTCTTTTTAAAAATGTATTCTAATAGCTAAACAAGTTTTTAAAATTCTATTCAGGCGTTATGGTCTAGATTATAACGCAACTAGACTATTTATGTTGTCTTTAATCTTTAATTGTCTTAACCCTAGAAACCATACCTTGTTTTTTATTACGTTAACCTATTTGGGGTTCCTTTACACCCACTTAATTTAAAAGCGGTATTTCGTTAAATTAAGATACAAATATATATTTTTTTTTTATTTATGATGAGTTCATTTTAAAAAGAATAACAAAAAATCAAGTACAAAAATCACAGTTATAGTGACGAAAATTCATGTTTTAAAAACCTTCCCACAAAAAATACAGGCACTTTTAATTTGAATAGGGTTCCTAAAGCAACATTTTTTTATGACTCGTTCATAAAAGTTGCCTACAAAAATCTATTTTCGTAAGAAAAAGTGGAAATTTTCTGAATAATAATTAAATTTTTGAACTCATATTTTTTTAAAAATCAATCGTTTTTGGTTAAGAATTTGTAAACTTATCTCTGAAAATTGTAACAATTTCGAAACATTTTGTTGGTTGTGATAATTTTTTTCAATAAATTTTCAAAATCTATTCTCAAAATCCAATTCTTTAAAGAAAAATCCATAATTCTCTGAAACATTCTTATCAAGTTTTGTTTAGAAATTTTTTTTCTAAAAATCATTAGTCTTAGATTAAAAACTTCCTGCAATTTTAGACAATTTTAACACCTATGAGCTATCATATCTAAGGCGCCATATTGAATTTGATAAAAATCCAAAGTCATTTGCAAATGTAGTTATTAATAACACATTATTTGTTAATTTCAGTCAAATCAGATGATGAGCACTTATTAAATGATAGAGTTTTATTAAAACTTGAAAAAAAATTAATTAATTTAAAATGCAAAATAAAAAAAAAAAATTTTTAAATAATTATGAACATCTGATGACAGATTCTGAAATTCGATATTCAAAATGAGTCGGTGAGCAAGTGTTTTGAAAAAACTCTGAATCAAATGACGGTATTTCTTGGTTAAAACTATAATAAAAATTTTTCCGTCATTCCAGCTTAAATGGGTTAAGCCTTAAAACAATTTCTGAACAGCCAAACCATTGCTTTGGATATAAAAATTAAATACTATCATAACAATAGCTGATCGCGTTCATTCCCTTGGAACTCTCTTTGGCAAGCTCGTAAAAAAACTCTCATTTAACACTTCTATATGTTATGTTAGCTTCTCGCCTAAAGATGACTTTAAAAATTATTCATAGCTATTCTTAAAATTTATGCCATAAAACAAATTCTGGTTCAAAATTTGAAAGTTACTTTTAAGCTATTCTTCTGCCAACTCTAGTGATCTTAAGCTTTTAAATCTTACCTCAGTTGTTGCTGTTGATGTTGCCGATGTCGTTGTTGCTGTTAATGTTGTTTGTCTCATTTTTCTTGCTATTTTGCTTGTTTATCCTCCGGGAACAAACAATGAAAATAATCCAAATTATATTCCAAATAGGTCAAAAGTCAAAGAGAAAAATAAGTGTTTTCGTCGTCGAGATCAAGGCAAAGATAATTATTTTTTTTTATAACTTTTTTATTGTTGTTTGCTTGGGCAACAAACAAAAAAGACCAGATTTTAAAACCTTGTTTTTATTATAACTTAGAAAATAATTAAATTAATATTTCCGTTACAAAGAGAAAATAACAAAACGTGTTAATAAACAGTTTGTTCTTTTTTTCCAAGTTGAACTAAACAATTTTTATGATTTGTTTTAAACCGTATTCGTAACCGCTTCGTTTCAATGCTCGCCGCAGACTGTAACGTTAAACTTGGTCGCTGCTTGTCGGCAGGGTCTTGAAAGCTCCACGTTTAACACAGCGGAGCTGCGTCTTCGGCGGCTGCATTTAATTTTTTTTTTTTCTGTTTTGTTATTTTATTTGTTGTTGCCGCTTTTGTTGCTTTTGCTGTTACCTTTCGCTGGTTTTGGGTGCTGCTGATGCTACTGGAGTCAGGTGAGACGTAATTGTAGAATTTAAACACCGCTGAGAGTGGCAGAGAATTTGTTAAAAGAGGGATGGCTGGAGTCGATCGCCCGTTGGGAGAGAATGTTATTTATAGTCATTGTTGCCATTTTATTTTTAACAGCATTTGTTTTCAATTTAAAAATACTTTGAAAAACAAACACAAAGTCGCAAAACCAGAAGAAAAAATAAAATTAGTTATGAATCACTTTATCAATAAATTCAGTCTATAAAATTAATACAAAATTAAAGTTCAACCAAAAAAAAAAAAAAAAGTTCAACCAAAACGATTTTAATATTACGATTGCTTAAAAGTGTAAAAATTTCAGGGTTTTGAAAGAGATGTAAATTCTTGATATTTAGAAAACAGTTTATAAAACTTTTTTAAAGACTTCTAGAAGGTAACAATAAACTTTACTAAAAAATGAACTCAAATTTTTAATATTTTGTAGAAAAATGGTGTCATTAGCCGTCAAAAACACGTCCTTGTTTCATTTTACTATAAGAATTTTTTGTGCCTAGAACAGTTTTTTTTATACTTTTTCTAATTTAAATTTAAAGTTACATTTTTAAATTTTAGTTATAAAGGAAGGCTCCAAAAAAATTCAAATATACCACAAATTGCTTGTGTTGGGACTTTTCTAACTTTCTAAAATAAATATCGAATATATTTTCGATACTTTGGATTTTTTAATTCAGCAAATTAACATGGGAAACTGTTTTAAATCAGAAACTATGATTTAACGAAAATGATAAACTAGCACGTTTTCTTATTGAACATCTAAAGAAACTCCAGTTTTACTTTAAAAAAGGAACTTAATGGTAGATAATTAAAAAAAAGGAAGCAATTCAAAAGGACCATTTCCGAAGGTACTCCAAAAAGTTCTCTATCAATCAATCGACGTGTTCGCTACAAAAACGGCACATTAATTTACTTTTAGATACTTCATATTCTCGGTGGATCTTTTAAATTTGTACGGAACTATAAATGCGATAATATTCTGCCATAACTTGTGTTGAAACTAGACTGTGAGATCACTTGATAGGAGACTCAACATTTGCCAAGAAAGTTCTCAGACATGCGAATTTCAACTAAGATTATGTATACCATTTTGAGAACTTTCTCACTAAGAGCTTTAATTTTAAGTCGTTTCCCAAGCTTTCCATCTCTATGTACAAGATCAAACTTACGAGCGAACACTTTTTTATGCAAACGATATCGAGTACCTTCTCGAAAAGAATTGCTTACAATCGAGTAAGAAGCAATTTCTCACTTACAAAAAAAAAAACCCAAATTTGTTATACCCATATTGTATACTTTATTAAAAGTTATAAGCATATTTTAATTATCAATAGTTATAAAGTTGTGCATTTTTAAAAACTTATTTTTTAATTAAAAAACTTCAAATAACAAAACAAAGTAAAAAAAGCAACTTACTTAATTATACGAAGATTCACATTCAGAAGTTTGGTTATGAAGCGGTTATATCAATACAATATGATCAATCATTTGTTAAAATCAACAACAATAAAATTTTACCTTTCATTTTATGCCAAATTTGTGTATGTTTTATAATACGTGGTATTGAAGCTATTGCGAAAAACGATTTTTTTGCAAATTTTTGACAGCAATTTTGAAAGCCTTAACCTTGAACTCAGCAGATATAAAAAAATATGTCAACCTTAGATTTTTGTCTTCTATCACATATCCGAAGCTCATTAAAATCGAAGAGTGACACGAATTTTTTGCAAATTTTTGACAGCAATTTTGAAAAACTTGAACTCAGCAGATATAAAAAAATATGTCAACCTTAGATTTTTGTCTTCTATCACATATCCGAAGCTCATTAAAATCGAAGAGTGACACCTGGGGACCTTTCATTGTTAGTTGAGGTCTTATGCAACTAGGGGAAAATTTAATATCTAATACTGATTTCTTTTGAGGAAATTCGAATGCCATTTATAATTGGCAGTGATTTTTATACTCTTACCTTATGATGGGTTTTAGAGATGATGATTAGTAGAAATAAATTTTTCACCAGTCCCTACACAATCTATTTTCTATACGGCTATGCAAAAGAAAGTAAATGGTTAATTTGTTGAAATAAATTTTTACTTATTCGAGACAAAAAAAATTCGGAAAAAATTAAATAAATTTTTATTATTGATTTATTAAAAAACTAGTTCTTTTCCGTCAAAAATGACGGGCCCGGAAAAACATGAGCAATTTATTTTTTTTATGCTGAAGTATAACTCAGCGATGGTCACACATTCGATTTTAAATGGTCCAAATAACAATTTTTAGTTCCAAAAATTTATAAAATACCTTTCAGTTAAAACGGAAATCATAGTAGGTACAACGAAATAAGTTTGAAAATTTTTTGTTAAACTGAAAATTTCAAACTGAAAAAATTTAAAAAGTTTTTAAAGCTTCAATAAATCAGAAAACAAAAAATGCCTAAATATATGCTTTGAAATTTTTCCAAAAAAATCAAGCGTTCCATACTCACATTTTACGGAATTATGTTATATAAATATAAAATATAAATGTTGTCACTTCGATATAAAAAATATGTCCAGAAAAAATTAAATAGTAACTACTTTTAAAGAAGTTCCACCATAAAAAAGTATTCAAAACTAAAATAGTACTGTGCTTAATGTTTTTAAATTCATACTCTAAAAATAAAATACCTTCGGTGCATCTCTAAGGCAAAAATATATTTTTATGAAATCTAGAAAAGTTAACTATTTTTAAAATTGTTAAATTTGTATTTAGTTTTGAATATTTATTTTGGTTTATCATCAACCACGTTTTGAAGTGCAAATTTGAAAATTCAACCGCTAACATTTCAATTTCAACAAGCTGGCAACTATGAAAATTCCAACAGCTATATAACAGCGCGTCAGCAGTGCTGTTAGCTGTTAGCATTAAAATTGCTCTCAAAAGCGTTGCATTTCAAACAAATGCATTGCAAACAAGCGATCTCTTCAAGATGCTCTGCTGCCTTGCGATAAATAAGGCTTTGGTAGATTTAGTAGACTTGGTTAATATTTTCATTTATTTTTGTTACCGTTGGCTTGGCTAACTTAATTCATGGTCTTATGTTGCCGTTGGAGCTGCTGCTGCTTCTGCTCTCCCTTAGAGCGGAAGTGCATTAACACGGTTCGCAAACAAGAATTGTTCCCCTTTTACCACTCATCATGCTGCTGACTGATGACTAGCAACGCAACGGTTCCACATGAGTTTCCTTGCGATCGAGTGAACGTCACCGCATATCGTGTGTCAAGCTATTCTCAAATTCCAGCGAAGGGAGTATCGCCAGTCGTTCTAACGAGGCCTGAACTCTTTGCCAACCACCACAGCGCACTCTTTGTAGCAAGGGGCTTTAGCTTTAGTACCAACGCGCGCGAAAATCAACAAACCGGAAATTTTGTGTTTTTTTATTAGTGCTTCATTTTGTTGTTTATTTTTTTTTTTTTTTGCCTTTTTTGTTTTGTTTTATTATTCTTGTTAAGTTTTTGTGAGCTATAAAAATGTATGTGTATTTTTCGCTCGCTCTTTTTTATTACTGCCGATCGTTTTAAGTTACCAAACGTAAAAAGAAGGGGGCAACGCTGGTAGAAGTGGCTTCGATGCTGGTTATACTTTATAGAGTATCTTAACCCTAAAATAAACAGTGCGGCAAGAGAAAATGTTAGCAATTTTTTTATGAATTGCTATTGTTTTTTTTAACTTAGTACTCGATCACGATATACCAGTTTACGGTATGCAGTGCTGATCACAGCTTAGCAACCTAGCACAGACACAAACCTTGCACAACGCAATGACAGGCGTCAAAGGTTTTAAAATTTAAATGCATTAGTTAAATGTGGATAATATTTTTAGGGAAGGCAGCTAATGTGAGTTGTTTATTTTTTACTAATTTTAAACGTTCTTAGCGAGAAAATGTATGACTTAATATGACGACATTCAAAACGTTATTTTGGCATTTGCAATGCAACTAGTCAGGATGGCCGAGTGGTCTAAGGCGCTGCGTTCAGGTCGCAGTCTACTCTGTAGGCGTGGGTTCGAATCCCACTTCTGACATTCCATAAACAAATATTTTCTTTTTTATTGAGTTTAGCATGCATTGATTTTGCTGCTACACCAGCATTGCCTGTCCAAATTACGAGCGCAACGACCTGCCAGTCAGATTGACTGCTTCAAACAAATTAGCTGCGATGCGGAAATTTAAAGCAAACTACAAAAATGTTGCATGCACTGGATGCTGTTGGAGCTGTTGCAATTTCTTCCAACACGTCCACATCCACCAAAAGCAACTTATGCAATATTTTTGTGATTAGCTTCTTCGTCCATCAACAGCCACCAATTTTCAGCACGATTTTCAATAATTATACAATCTGACTATGTGTGCTGTTTCCTGCAAAAGCACATCTGCAGATGCAAGCCAACCAATGAATGAAAAAAAAAAAATTTCTCTTTAGATCTACAATTTTTATTGCGATTGTAATAGATTTAAAAAGAAAAAGAAATAATTCTTTAATTACAATATTAAATTATAATAAAAATAGTTAAAATAATATTGTGTGAAATATTTAAGCTACACACATACACAAAAGAAAGCAGCAACAAATTATGCAGTTGCGGGGGAGATGGTGGTTTGTGTGTTTGTTGACTTCGAACATCTTCAATGGAGCATAATTATGTTTGTGGTTATAACGTATGTGAGTTAAAATTATCATGGAATTCTATTTCTACCTAATAGAATATCAATTTCCAGTTTCGCAGCTAATTCAGCCATCTTCTTTCTCAAATTGTTGTTAGATTTATTTAAGATTAACTTAAGAATTAGTAACTTAAAAAGAGTAACGTTTTTTGCTGAACTTAATTTCAATAAAATTAAACAAGTAGTTGTTGTTGTAAAACATAAAGAGAAAACGAAAATCCTTAGTGGTTAATTTTAGCGTTTATACAGAGGTGTGTCAACTAGATAGAGGAATTTTCGTTTTCACTAGCGAACGACTTGCTGGATCCGCCGCATGGGATGATAGGTTTGGGTTGGTTTGCTAAAGAACGCGTTGATTCATGTAAAATTCGAAAATCCAACAAAACTTTCAAGATTTTTGATTTTGTGAAACATAACGAACGAAAATTATTATTTCTTCTCTGTTTGTGTCTTTTTTTTTTTTCTTCTTTTATTTTTATTGAAACGTTTTAAACGTTTTATTTCGCTAATTACGCTCTATTCCACCAAATGCTGTTTGCATGTTGCTTGGTAGGGCACCTTGACAATGGTGAACTTGGTGTTGGCCAGATTATCACCCAGTATTGATTCCACCTTATCCAAGGGTAATATTTCAATTTGCGGCACCGCATTTGGTCCGTGATCTGCTATTTCCTCCTCCTGTGAATCGGAGGGCGGTGCACCGGGCACGGGTTTCATCACCGGAATGCATTCATCAAAGTGATGTTTCTCCTTTTTCGTTGATTCCTCGCATTGATCCACATAGAGTGCAGTAACACGCAGCAGCTCTACTGTAACGCCCCAGGTGAACACCTTCAAAGTATCTGCTATCTGTTGCACGGCATAGAGCACAATTTGATTAGTTGTCGCCGACTGTGAGATATACGTTGGAATGATCAGCAACTTGGCTATGTTTGTGCAGAGCATTAACTTCTCATCAAACCCTGGCTTAATGTCAAAGTTGACAAACTCCAGCTGTGTAAGTTGTTCGAGTTTGGCCACTGCATCGAGAATTTCTAGAGTGCAGCAGGAGGTCTTTTGTCCATTCTCCAGACGCAAACGCTGTAAATTGGCCAATTTAGGCAAGACAGCTTGAGCAAAACTCGAGTCAAAATCACCGCACTCGCCCAATTCCAATGAGCGTAAGTTGACCAGCTCACCCAACATCTCGATGGACTTGGTGCCCAGCCCAAGCAGCGAGGTGAGCGATAAGTGAGAGAGATTTGTTAGTGTTTGAAGTGAAAGCAGATCACCGTCAAGCGTGCCTGGCTCACAAGGGCGCAAACGTAACTCTTTGAGATGAATGAGTTTGTCTATGTTCTCCAGGCTAAACGACTCATCATTGATGGCCAAAGCATTAAGCACACGCAGTTGTGGATTGCTAAGAAAGAGACTCTCAACAACTTTCGTTGAGCAGCGACACAAATCAATGGACTCAAGCGAGAAGACGGTGCCGATATAGGTGCTGAAATTGGACCACATCTCATCGCCCTTGGTGTTGGAGAACAACATTTTACGCAAGTCCAAATGTTTTGTTTCACCGCGGCGCAGAGCAGCGGCAAAGCCAGCCCAGTCTGATATCTTAGAATTCTTCATGCG
The DNA here is from genome assembly GCA_958299015.1 of Tetanocera ferruginea. Taxonomy (NCBI): domain Eukaryota; kingdom Metazoa; phylum Arthropoda; class Insecta; order Diptera; family Sciomyzidae; genus Tetanocera; species Tetanocera ferruginea. The sequence continues at coordinate 134,650,356 of OY282643.1, forward strand.
TACTGTCTGCCAGAGCGAAGTGTCCTTAGCAGCCAGGTGCCAAAGCTTGCAAACCGAAGCGGCGCGTGGACGTTCCTGTGAGAGAGAGAGAGAGAGAGAAAAAGCATTTAGCAGTGCATTAAATTGCTTGGCGAATTTTGATACATTATCTAAAAATGTGATGCGCTCGATGTGTGCCATCATGTGGCGCATTGAAAAACAAAATTATTCTGAGACATTGTTTTTTAATGTGAAGTAAGCTATGCCATTAATTTGTTTTTGAAATTTGGAAATTGTGCTCTTATGTACTGGATATGTTTTGCCGCGTGCCGTGAGGATTGAAATTCTTACGCCTGATTTTAAATGTTTAGCACAAAATGTCAACCGGATTGAAAACGTTAATTGAGCAGTAACCTTACTCAGGATTAAGATTCAAAAATATTACGTTGTCCAGATATCTGACATATGTTTATTTGATGTAAAGAGAATAAATTTTTTTCTCTAGAAATATTTAAGATCAGAATTTGGTGGTCTTAAACAAAAAATGTTTGCTTCAGTATTTTGAAAAGTGTTTTGTTTGATGTGGTTTTTAAGCAAGACATACTTTTTTTTAATAATAAATCAAATATATAAATCATGATATAAGACCGACTCACATGAATCTTCAAGTACTTCAAAATGCAGAGCAATGCATCATAGGCGAAGGATACGTTTGCAAAAAAGTTGGTGGCAAAGGATTTTGGCGGCGCCAGTTCCATGCTCATATTATTGGGCTGGAAAGCCGCATCCAGAGATGTGGACGATTGCTTGCGACTGTTGCGTATGCTTTCGTTAATCTGCTTCAGATCGTTCTCAATGTCGTTTATGTGCCTGCAAGTAGAAGGAAGAAGAAAAGCCATAAAAAAACATTAGAATTTATGTGAAAATTGCAAAAAATTTCAACAGATTTTCTCGCGCTCGCTCAGTTGTGAAAGTTGGTGGTGTAGTAAATGGCCTGAACCCTGAACTTAGGACACAAACATTTTCGCTATTTTAACGCACTCACTCAGCGGACGCTGCTATTGCTGCTCGAGCAGGCGGCGCTGGTGGTGCCAGCGGCTTGGCCACCATTACATACTTCTTGCCCTTGACGACGGCGATGGTCTGCGGTAGCTTATTCAAGCGCTGCACACGCACTGACTCCAACATCAACGGCTTGCTGCTATGCTTGGCCTTTGCGACTGCTGGCAATGGAGCAGCTGCTGCTGGTCCACTTATAGCTGGCTTTGGTGTTGTTGCTGCGGCTGCTTTCGGCGGCACACATGACTGCAAAGATTACAGAAAATTAAATCAGTAACAATAAATAAACGCTTAAGCTTTATTACCTCGCACACATAGTCCTTGGTAGCTGTGGTCGTTGTTGCTGTATCGCCAACCACGCGATATTCACTGCTTTGACGACTCAAGCCGACGCACTCGTGATGATACAAGCAAAGGCATTTGACGCACTGTAGTTGCGGTATATGACCGCGCGCTTTGGAGCACATCATGGTGCAAGGTTCATGTGAGGCGGCAATTGTCATATTGTTACTGTGACTTGTTGAATTGGCTGCTTCAGCGACGCCTTGAAGCGGCCTTAAAAATTAAAGCAATCAAAACGCGAAAGTGTCGAATGCACAAGCATAGAAAAAGAAAAGAAAACAACTGGATATGCAACAAAAAGAAATAGTGGGAAATAAAAGGAACCAACAAAACGAGTGCGAGAAAATCATCAAGGGGGAAGAGAGGGAGGAGTAATAAATAAACTGAACTGCTGTTCAGTACTATGCTAGGAAATTGCAACCAGAAAACAAGCAACTTTTAGCAGGTGCAACACAAAGTTTACAACTTGCCAAAGTTGCGTTGCTTCTAGTCAAGAAATCAAACTACATTATGCGCTACCACTAAGTAGCCGACTTTACTCACTTTTTAGATTTGCTACTCTTGCTGCTGCTACTCAAGCCGCGACTGCTAGGCGGTGTTGAAGGATTTGAGCCGCTATATTTGCTGGAACCAGTAGAGCTAAGCAAGGCAGCGTTGTTGGTCTTGAGCGCACGCGTAGGTGTCCAACCCTGAGGGGGTGGACTGGCGCCTTTCGGACCCTTGGGTTTTGATATGCGTTTTCCCGGATGAGCGGGTGCTGGTGCTGTGGCAACCAATGTGGCAGCCGCTACTGAGGCGCGATGTGATGGTTTGGCGCTACGTACAGTCTCTAATTCGGGTCCAACGCCCAAAGGCTCACGCGCAAAACTAAAGTGATCAAGAGTAAGCTCGCCTTCCAACAGTGGTGCTATGTCGCTGCGGGTGCGCAACTTTTTGCCTCCGGGTGTGATAAAATAGACATCGGCCTTGTCCTTGCTGGTCTCCATATTGGCGCGATACACAAGTTCGCGCTTCCAGCCATACTCGAAGGGTTTCTTGTAGTAGTCATCCTTGGCGGAGAGCGGTTTCTTGGCAGACACAGGAATGGGTGTGCCGGGAGCAGCTGCAGCAGATATTTCAGTGCCACTGATGACTGAAGCAAATTCAACATCTTCATTGTCAGCTACGATGTGCTGTTTATGGGGTAGTTCTTCATGTTTTGGTGGCGTAACTACTTCTACTTTACGCGGTGGCGTGGTTGTTGGCGTCTGTGAGCTTGGTGATGCCTTCGGTGAGGCTTCCTCTGTTTCTGATAGACTCTGTTAAAAAAAAAATAAATGCATTAAATAAGTTTCAATTTAAACTACCGCTAAGTAATGTCCGCCATACGCACTCTTTTGATTTCTTTTGTGGCTTGTGGTGATAGTGTCAGCGATTGCAGCAACTCTTCATTTGCCGAGCTAACATTAAAGTTTTCCGGTGTTTTTGAAGGCTTTACCAGCTTCTCTGCTGGATCATGTTTAACCAATTTTGCATTACCGCTATGCTCATCGAAACCGAGCAAAAATTCGTCAGAGCCCGAGCGACGTACTGTAAATCGTTTGCGTTTAAGCGAATCACCTTCTTCAGAGCTGCCGCTGTCCGAATGTTGTGGCGACTGTAGCAGCTGTCGACGTGGTGAACTCTTACCATTGTTTTGCAACATATACTTGCTGCGTTTATGCTTGCCATAGTTGCTATCGCGGCTTGTTTCCGCTTCCATATCTTCATCATCTTCATCTGTGGCAGATACCTCCAGCTTAAAAGGTGTGGCTGTAAATACCGATTCATTACCTCCATCGCTTTCATCTGCTTCTATCATGGGTTTAACTGCTGCTGGTGGTGATTCCACGACATCATCCATTAGTTCCGCCTGTTCTATTTGTTTGATTGACTTGAGCAATCGTCGACCCGAACGCCTGGATGTTATTTCATTATGACAGTTCTTATCTAGTGAAGTTTCCAACATTGTCATGTCGCCTTGTGCGCCAGACGCAGCCAAGACTTGAGCCGCGTCATCCACTTCCATTCTTATGTGGTGGAAACTTTGTTTACGTTTTGGTGAAATCTTTGCAATTATTTCGAAGCAGTCTGTAAGAAAAAAACTTCAATGGGCGATTTTGATGTTTTTCCTGATGAAATTGTAATCTTTTCTCGTGCTGTACCTTTTGACTCGATTGTGTGTCCGCGCGACGTTTGCCTAGTCGTCGTTTATGCTTTGCGTTGATTATTCTTCTTCTTCTTTACTTGCTGCTTTTGAGGTTATGTTGTTGAATGCTGCCTTGGCTCCTCGACGTTTGTTGCTATTCAACGCTTCGTTATTGAGGTCTTCCGCACTTAACGCATTAATTGATAATTTACGCACTATCAGTTAAGTTTTATAACACTTAAGCATTTCTTTTAAGTTTTAAACTATTAGAAAGTTTAGCCTCTATTTCAGCTGAATTCAGATACGCAGACACAAAACACTAGCACAGCTACAATATTAGCTTTGTTGAAAAACTTTGTGTATTAATCTTTTAACTAAATAAACATGTATTGTTTCAAACTATATGTGTTACAAATAGTAACATTAGTTGCGTTTAAATTGTTTAATTCGAAAATAACAAGAAAACTCAACTTTTGGCGTTTATTTTGCTTTCTCAGTAATTCGTTTGTTTGTTTCTTTTTGACGCTTCGCTTTATTTTCTGTGTTTACTAACCAAACGCAAGATGACGCTGCTGACGTTGTAAAGAAAATGCTGACCATTTGAGTGCTGTTCAGTGTGAACTTGGCAGCATTGTTGGCAGTTATCTTACAGCCAAGCAAACCGTACTGTGGAATACGCTGCATGACATACTTAGTTGCCAGCATGTTGCGGGATTTTTTATGTGAACACATTCAAACTAACCAATAAAACGATGCTAACTCAGAATATGTTTTCTTTATTCATTAAAGTCAACTTTATGTTCTCATGCGTTCTAATAAAAATATATAAAGTCATATTGACTCATTTCACCTCATTCAGCCAATTTCAAAATGGCAATTGAAATGTAATTGTCAAACTCATGCAGAACATTCTAAATAAAAGTGGATTTTTTTAATTCATTAAGAAGATGTTTTAAAATATATAAAACTGAATTGAACTATTTCAATGCCTTCAATACCTATTTGGAATGTTAAGCACTAAAGCTGTTAATACCAAACAACTGATCGAGCATGCCATGACATTTATATTCTCCAAGTAAATGTTTTGACGATATACCTCAATATGATGGCATGTGCTATGCCTCGTAGAGACGGTCTGCTAATAGTTGAATGATGTGACCATATCAGGTACTTTATTATTTTGAGTACAACACAAATAGTTTTAGTTTATTTTCAGTTGTAGTTTTTTTAGTTCAAACAACAGAAAAACCAAATATTTTACCTTTTCGTATGTAAAATAAGAAATTCACAGGCATGGAGAATAGCAACATTCTTGCAATGAAACTTTGTCGCTGCGACATTACCAAAACATTATTCTCCATATGAAATGCATGTCATAAAAATTTGTCATATTTCGTTATGTTGCGTAAGTGGCAATAATTTTCGTGAATACAATTGGTAATGTTCAGATGGAAGCATAGTACAATAAACAAGGAAGCGGCAGGGCTATCAATCCTTTCTTTGTCTCAGAGTCAGAATTGTCAAAATCAATAAACTATTTAATGTCTCGTTTTGTTACTTTAATTCGTTCAGTACTTTTTGACAACTGTACTATTACTATGGATGGAAGCAAGAAGATGACGCCTATTTAGCTTGACTTCTAATCCTAAGATTTCATTGCTGCTAATTTCGAAAAATTTAAGAACAGGGAATTACTGATGAGAGGAGTTCACTGCGCCATGAAGACTACACCGTCGCCGGCGTTGTTCTATTTATCATGTTGACAATTGCTTGAAATGTTGGTAATAATCAATTTTCTTATCAAAATGACTATAGTGGAAAGTGGAAGTTTGTCAGTCAACTTATTTCGTCAGTAAGGCTGTCAGCCACGTCCAAATATCAGAAGAATTGTGATCACAGGTATTTAATGAAATTTTATTAAAAACCGATCCTGAATGTATGCAACTATCCTTAAACAAAAATATTAAAATACCAATTCTAAATTAAATAATTTTTTGTATTATTCTATAAAAATAATTAATTATGCTAGATAATTATTCTTTAAACAGAAAGAAATATTTATGAAATGTTGTTTGAAACGTGTTTAAACAACATCAACTTCAAAGAATATATTTTGTAAAAATAACATGATTTGATTTTGCATTTTATATTCATAAATAAAATTAAATTAATTTTGAATCTTTTGGTGAATTTTCCCCAGTGTTTTCTAAGCTACATTACAAATCTGACAAGCGTCCAGTACACCTGTAATAAACTCAAAATCGAAAGAATTTATGAAAAAAAAACAAATTTTTGTGTGAAATATGTTCCATCACAACTCGACCATAATTTTTAACCTGCATTTTGGCTAATTCAGAATCTTATTTTATATATTTATATGAAATTAAAATAAAATGATAACTTTGGGCAGTGATGTTTTTTGCGTATCGACTTTGACTTTAGTGCAAAAAGTGTGGACAATGTACAGCGTTTTTGTCAATAATTTTAAATAATTTTTAACTCAATAGGAGTATTCACGATTCAGTGCACTTGCCAGTGTAGTTGAGGACTTGTGCAGTTGTGCAGTTAGGTTTTCGTGAGCACACCACAATTTTAACTGAGATTATTATTTTAATTTTAATGAGATTATTATTTATCAAGTAATTGGTACTTAAAATCTTAAATGTTGCATCCCTATTTCAAACCGTCAAATTTTTTAATGTACACAACTACATAACTTCTAAAGTCATCAAGTAGTTGTTAAGTATATTTTGTTTTTGTAAAGTGGATAAGTCCTCAACTACCTATCAACTGCACTGAATCGTGAATACCTTTAATGTATTGTCAATGTCATAAATTTGACTTCATATGCGATAAAAGCAATTTGCTTTATGAAATAGGTCGCTATACAAATATATATAAGTCGCTTATAAGTTGTAATTGACTTAAAAAACAGACAAAGCATTAATTTACATGTATTTCCTCCTCAAATTGAGTAGGTATGCACTATTAAACTTTTCACAATTTTAACTGAAAATTTAAAATATATCGACACAAGTCCCCAAAACCGTTAAAGATTCCCAATAAAAAATTTAACGAAACATTATTAACAATAACTTTATAAAAAAATCAATCTAAATTTTTAACTAATTCTTGCGTTGATTAAACATTTTAACAGGCGGAGCTGAGGCAGCACCTGTTGTGTATTCAACGCCATTTCGTACAGTCATAACGCCCCACCCACAAGCCAATTCAATTCAACACCAATACTTCAAACAGCGTCTTCTACGTCGATTAGAGCGTTCCAGTTGCAGCACTGAGTGTGTTTCACACAACCACAACAACAACAACAACAGCATTGCAAACATTGAATATAAATGCAAAAAATTATTAATAATTTATTTCTTTTTTTAATTCGAAATGAGTGTAAAAGCTATTTTTAGAAATTACTAGCATAGTGGCTTCGAAAACGAGACAAGCTCAGCGTCACATACAAATGTTAAGCCCGCTTTGCACTCAAGTCTCCCGCTCAGACTGCACTTATGTGACTGATAGTTTTAATCTATGAATGTGTGATTTAAGCCCTAACCAAAACAAAAAAAAAAAAAAAACAACTAGTAGGGGCAGGACCGGGTTGGCGTATTGCTGAATAGCTATAATAAATTACATGTGAATATTAAAAATGCAAATTGTGTTTTCTGTTTTTGTTTCAGCGGCACGCGGACTTACAAACAAACATTAGTTTGCTCATTTTTGAAACAAAATGAATGCACTATAAAATTTTACGATGCCCGGAAATGCCACAATAATGAGCTATTAAAATGCTATTAGAAAAATAAATTAAAAAAAACAGACAATAATATTTAAAGCAGCTCTAACGAATTCACAATAGCCTACAAACCATTTTTGATGTCACTGTTTAAGATGATGTACCAGAAACTTAATTAATATTTACTTAATAGCTCTCCGTATAACGTGTAAACGTGACTTTTATAAAGAGCTTTAAGCTACAGACATGTGTTTGAATAATGAAACATGTACTTTTTCTTAGCTGCCGGGCTTTTACCTTACTTTGTAGTGCAGGGTATAAATTAATTTATGTCGTCTTTGTAATTTAATAATGAAATTGCACCAGCAAAAATCTTTTATAGCTAAAATTAAATTTTTCTGCAGTACTCTATCAGAAAAACTATTTATTTAATGTAGAGGTTGTCGAATCGAGAAAGCACGCCGATAATTAGAATTTAGTAGAGAAAAATTGCAGTAATAGTGGACATTAATGCATCAAGTTGTACGCCACCCATCATAGTTTATGTGGCTTTCATATCTGTGAACTCGTGTGGCAAACAATATGGCGACTTGAATGTGTTTGAAAAAGCAAGAAGTTAATGAATCTGCTCGGCACAAACTAGGGGTACATTTCAGAACAATAAAAACGTACTCTTAAAAAGTATTTGTTGTCTTAAAATAAAATTATTATTGTGTGAGGAATATAAAAAGAAAATCAAACATTTTAGCCAACAAGCCAACTGGTATACCAAACTGGCGAACTAGCTTCTTAACTATCGAACCTGTGTGGACATGCATGATCAACTGCATGATGCCGTGTAGCTCACGAGATCGCAGATGTGATTTCTGCATTGCTCTTTGAAGACCATGCATTATGCTTTACAGCATAGGATATGTCATGACATATTATTTATTTCTTCATCAGCATCATTAAAAACAAAAAAATATCCATCAACAACAAAAGGTTCTCTAACTTAAACTAGAGTTTTGGCAAATATTTGCTAAAAATGCTTGACTGTCAAAAAAGCTTGACTTTTAAATGTAATGTGTGTCACTTTTGACACAATTAAGCTCAAAGTTCTAATGGCTTGCATTTTTTATTTGAAAAAAAAAAATGACAAACAAAATTGATCATTCACTACTTTATATTTTAAAAAAATATTTGTTTTGTGGAATAATTATAACAATTTTAACAATCAAGGTTTTCAGTTTCATTTAAACGCATTGCTATGCATGAAACGTTCCATTGAATGATTTTGTCTAAAAATAGTAAAATTCTATATAAAATGATACCCCTAAATAACAAAGAGAGAGAAAAAAATAAATAGAATTGAAAAAAAGAAAACACAACAATAATGCTTGGGTGACAAACTATAAATGTCAAATTTGATTTAATGATATGCGAAACAGTTTTAATAATCATCATTACATAACATTAGTTAAGGTAGCCATGATAAATATGAGCAAAGTCAAATTAAAAAAAAAAGCAGGAAAAAAGAATTTGAAGGTCAAGCCATTTTTCTACTAATGCAGTTGTACTTCTCTTCGCTACTTCTAAGCAAATATATGACCAAAATATGCTAATTATGTTAAGCAAACTTAAGCAAAATTTTGCAAATTACGCTAGCTAGCACTTCGCCATCTTTGAAATTGATTTTCCAAGCAAACAAACTGAATTAATTTCAAGCGTCCACTTTGTGTTTTTTTTTTTCAACCTTGTTGAGTGTTTAGTTGTGGGAAGTTCAAAACAAAATAAATGATCACAATTTGTCCACTGTGTGTTGTACGGAGATTTATATCTGTTTTTTAATTTAACCAAAAAATACACAATAACAGATGATTATATGCATGCAAGCATGCTAAACAGACCAACAAGATCGACCACATGTGTACATGTCGTGATAACTGACAAGTCAAGTTGAAAAACTTAGAAGTCGACACACATTTTCGGCAATTTTCTGCTGCCCCCTCATGTGTTTTTAATATTGTTGTGTTAGATTCAAATATAATTAAAATTTAAAATTAAATTTTTTTTTTGGAAAGTAAAAAAAAATGACCAAAGAATTTGAATAATCACTCACTATGATATTCCTTAAGAATCTCATAAAAGAAAACTTAGACAAAAACCATTTTAAAAGTTTCACACATTTCTGGCAAACGTATGTATTTGATGCAGGCATTAAAATAATGTGGTAAAGAATTTATACTCATGGCTTTTAGCTATCTTGTGGCTTATTTGGCTTATAAGACCACTAGCTGTCAAAGTATTCGATGTCAAATGCAAAGCTTTCATTTGTCTATGACAGATTTTTTCTCAACATTCGAATTTTCATGTGAAGAATTTCATTGCCACTCAAATAGTAAAAATCTTATAGGTTATAAGCTAATTTTCGACAATATTTCTCATGTCATACGTCAAATTTTGTAAATTTTGCAAATATTTTTTTTTTGAGAACTCTGACCAAGACAGCATGCAATAAGTTTTTGATTTTTTTGATTGTGAAACGACTTTTATATCAGTTTTTAAAATGGAATTTGAGAAAGTTGGAAGGAAGATGGATGTTTCAAAATGGAAATTATGTCAAAAGTATGCCTTTGAATCATGACAATCAGATTCCGTACAATTGACGTTTTCTACCATTGATTTTCTTCGAAGTGTAAACTTAACATCATGAATTCATAAAAATTTAAGACGAAGTTTGATCTGTTGCCGCCAACTAATACTATCAACATTTTTGACACCAGTAGAGCACCTCTTTCTCTTTTTATTTTCCAAGTCTCGGGACCCTTTTCTTTATATTTTGACAAATTTGTTTAATAACTCAACATTTTTTATGTTGGATATATGTCACATGAAATGTGTTTCTGTTAAAAATCGTAATGGAATGGCAAGCAAATACCCAAAAAAGTTTATCTTTCATCGGACATGTCCATCCAACTCGACTTTTACCATACGAACGATACTGCATGTATGACAAATCCATCCAACATGTAGTATCGTTTGAGGTGCCCTGATGCTGTCATTGCCAATGAGTGCATTCAGCAGAAAATTTGCTACACAGCTGCTCCACAACATTCGGGCTGAATGGTATGTAGCATAAACCGCTCACACAACACATGTTCGGTTGAGCGGTTTTTGCTCACTTCATTTTGGCAGATGAACAATCAGTTTGTTGGAAATTTGACGTTTCGCAAAAAAACCCATTCAGCAAAGAAAGTATCACTTTATGCTACTTCGCTACCTGAGCGCTTTTTCGAATTGAATGCACTCTTTGTCAATATAGGTCAGTGATGCACAGCGTTGGCAGAGCTTCAAACACAAGCGCAAATTTTTGTCTTGGTATGTGTGAAGAAAACAAAAATTCAACATATCAATTTGCGGAAAACATGCTTACTGCGTGAAAATCAAACGCAAACTGATAGCCTAGACACATTGACTGCGGCTGCAACATGACAACACGAGGTGAAAATGAAAATGTTGGCATGTTGTCTACAACTTGATTAATTTGGATGCAGCGCGATAAGCCGTATTTTCATATATTTTTATTATTAAACATCGAATTATCATTAAAAAACAAACATTTAACACAAACACAATGATAATGAACAATAAAAAACACAAAAGAAGCACGAAATTAAACGAAAACATTGACAAATGCCAATGTTCTTAGTCTTGTCGCACGTCAAAATAGAAAAAGTTCTAAATCGAAGACAGCAACATTGCAACACTTCTGCTAGCGTCGCAGAAGTTCGGTAGCTTCATACACACGACTTGTCTGTGAGAGCCGAGTGGCTCCCCGAAGCTCTTGTGTGCACCTCTGATATAGGTCCACACTGTGAAAGTTTCATAGTTTGAAGCTGTTTTAAGAAAGCATTCATATATATAATCACACGTTTTATATCCGCTTTACCGTGCTTAAAACGGATCTTTAATTGATTTTTTTCCTAGTTTTGCTAAATATTGGTTTTCTTTCAGAAGTTTCCTGTTCAAGTTTAAGAGTTTGTCATACTTTTCTTGAAGTCTTGTTTTCGTTACACACAATGTAGTGTAGACTATTTTAAAGACTTACAAATTTAGGATCCGCAAAATAGTTATGTACAGTAAATTATCTATATTTTCTTGAATTTAGCAAATAATCACTAAAATGTCTTAATTTATCACAAATAGAAGTTATTTCACAGTTTTGCAAAAAATTACACATGTGACCCAATTTAAGCACATTCATATGTTTTTTATATTTATTTATGCTAAAAAATGCGTGAATGTAATATCTTCATTAAATAGAATTAGTTGGCAAAATTTATGCCAGTTTTTGTTGTTGTGTCTTTACTTACCTTTTGCTTATGGCTGTCATACGTACACTTTTGCATATCGCTTGGGGAATCCACGCACGCTTTTTCACTTGCATTATTCTCGCATGCATATAATTAAATATGTTTATATGTATATAAAAACCCGCTAATAAAGCCGAGTTTTTATTAACTCTTTTTTTATTATATTAATACTTAAAAACCCTGACCTAAAACTTGTTGATTTTAAATCATTTGTTATATTAACTGTTTTATAATTTATAAAAACAAAATTAACAAATTTTTACATAAAAAACATTTAAATGCAAAAAAGTGCAACTTGGGAGTTTCCAGTTTAATGGCAACAAATTAATTTAATTCTCATACTAACGAGAGTTTTTGTTTGCGTGATCTTTGTTTCACACTTTAGTTTATTTTTTATTATTATTTTGTTTTTTTTTTGCAATAGTTAATTAACAACTCAACCCCTGTCCTCTGTTTAATAAATAAGCATTATTTATAGTCTGCTCGTTTTTTTTTTTTTAAGTGCGATGTTTTGGTTAGAATAATACAAACTTGGCCTTCTCTCTAGTGTTTTTGAGGCGTGTTTCACAATAGTTGAGAAAATTTGAAAATTATTTTCTTCTAAATAATTTAACTAGGACCTCACAGCCTATGCAACTCAATATGCTTAAACTGACTCATAAGTTCGCCCCCGACTAAGCCTTAAGTAAAAAATAGCAAAGAAAAGATACTCAAGTGCAAACTGTCAAAGGCAGCAAAAATCTAAAAACTTTGTATGATGTCACCAAAGTCGCATGGTCTGGCGTCCAGAGCTTGTGGCATGCGCCAAAAAGCAATCAACATACAGCTGCGCCGACACCAAGTCAAGTTAACAACAAACTTCTGGTGTTGAGCTGCCGTTCAGTGTTGCCCCAAAGCCACGCCAAGAAATAAAAAAACAAAAACGACTCGACACTCAACAATATAATAGATATTGTCAAGTACTACTCCGCAGAATCGTGATTCGATCGTTTGAATGCGCCATGGAATCTGCGCACACTTGAGTACGAACGAGAAGAATGACGAATAGCACCATGAACTCCAAAATGTATGGCTAACAAAAAAAAAAAACAACAAAAACAATAAGCTCCACACATGACAAAGAAACATCAGCATGGAGCTCAACATGTTGCAAAAACAAAAAATCAAAACAACTCCAGCCATAGAACTAAAAACGCAAAAAATAATAAAACAAAAAATTGCTAACTCAGAACAATATAAATCATTAGATTTTAAAAAAAACAATTCAAGAGAAAAAGAAGCTGTCGCCGATAAATGCGCAGTTCTAGTGAAGTACCCTTGGCGCATAACCACAGCACAGGCAGGGAATCACAGAGACTGACCCAATTATGCTTGATAGTGCATCCAGCGTAATAAATGGAACAAGTGTGAATTCCTTAGTGCCACAGCTGATGACTGTGACATTCTTAATAATAAAACAAAACATTTATTAATAATTCTTACAGATTTCTTTCTGCGCAACTAAATCGCAACCACAAGATTTTTAATTATTATGAAGTCTCTAAAAATCTACATGAAGCACAATCTTAATTAATGCATATGTTGAAGAATTCATGCATTCGCCAGTTAAAAATTCATTTAAATCAATTATGATTAATCAACGAATTGAGCAGATGAATTAAAAATTTGCATAAATTTGGAGAATTTCAAAGAAAAGATAAAAAGATATTGTTGCTCAAATACCAACAGACAACACTAAAGCACTTGTATGTCAAACGAACAAGTGCGGTCTGCTGGGCTTAAGCAGCTCTTTGTGATGCCCATCTGTGCTGGGCAGCATTGCTAGCACAAATATTTCTATAACGGTACTTTGTAAGCTGTAGTTTGCTTTAATTAGTTATTCTGAAAGGTTTTGCATAAATTTGTGTGAATTTTTTGATTTTTATGCAGATTTTGTGCATTCATTTAATATCTGACTGATTCATCGCGTTAATCAAGGTTTGTGCATTATTTATTGAGTTCAATTCAATTCGAACAAGAGTTGTACGTGTTTTTTCAAACCTTTAACTGTGGCTTACAAGAAATTCGATTATATTTGTTCAAACTTTTGTTAACTGTCAATAGTTTGTCATGTCTTGTCTGTGACATTCACTCAAACAAATAACAAACACTTGCCTCACTGCAATATTCTAAGGTTATTAATTTTCATGCAAACTTCTAAGGTTAAGTTTTACATGCTGCGAAAAAATTTACATATAATTGTATTAAATCAACTCAAGCTGTTGGAATCAAGATAGGGAAATTAATTTTTGTGAAAATTTATTATTTTTCATAATGCATTTTTTGTTATCCACTGAAAATCAGCCAAATAAAATTGAGCATTAATAGAGTGAGTCATAAGAAAATAGAAATTTAAATTGAAAATTAAGTTAACATGAGAAATACATTAAATTAAGCATTTAGAAGAATCGACACAGTAGGAAACTTTATTTCTGCTTTGTTTTAATAGTAAGAATGAGAATTCAAAAATTTTTTATACATGATTATTTTGCTTTTTTCTACGGAAGAGATTAATGAAACCATTAGTTATGATTTAAGAAATTTGTTTCTGTTATATAAAGATTTTAGTCCTTCTTATGTAGTGAAACTTCCCTAACTCAAAGTTCTTCATAACTCTAATGCTTGGTTTTCACTAAGTCATTTTTTGTTTGACATGAAAGTTAAAAGTTTAAAATATCACATAAATAACAACTTTTTTGTAATTTTTGCTAAGAACACGTAAAGAGATAAGTTTTTTCTATTTTTCGCCATTGTCAAACGGAAAGAAAATGACAACGTGTTGGCATTTTTCATTTGACTGACAACAACTGACCATTGAAATTGACCTAGTGAAAACCAAACTTAAGGAGCATTAGTGCTTTCTCGATAAATGTTTCTAATATTTTAATATGTATAACTTGAACTTTCGGGTTTGGAAAGTTTAGCTTCATTTCTGCCTTTACTTAACTTTTTCTAAGATATACAGTTGTAAGTTGTATATTTTTGTTTGTTTTGGAAAATATAAGAATGTGTCAAAAATTTCAGAATAAAATTTTAAAAAACTCAAAAAACAAAAAACTGAAAATATTCATTCAAAAGAAAATTTAAGTTTTTATCTTTAAACGCGTTTTTCTCGAAATGACATTTTTTGAAACGGTTTGCACTCTAATTCGAAAATTATTCGTCTGATGAACTAAATCTTGTTTAATTTTTTTTAATAACTTAATACGCTCTGCGTAAACCAAAAAAATAATACAAACATTTTATTTTGGTAGTTTTTTTGTAATTTATAGGGTCCAATATCGTTTAATTTATATTGCAATTTTTTATTTTTTTAATTTTAAATTTTTTGTTGGTCTACGCAGAAGGCAAAACTCTTATACTTTACTGATTTTTAATTTTTTTTTTCAGGTAACCAGTAGAGGAGATATCGTGCAAGCCACAAGAGATCTCAAATTCGCGACCTCAACTTTTACGCGATGTGTTACCATAACTATTGATGAATAAACAAAAAAACAAAAGTGTTAGTTACTATAAAGTTAACTTAAAGTATAAAAATTAACATTATTTTGATATTAAATAAAAAAACAGAAATACAGTCATTCAAATCCACCGGTTTTTAGCCGATAAATTGAAACTGGGCCTTTATCCTGAAAAACTGTTCTACTTTACTGATTTTTCATTTTTTTTGTTTCAGGCTGCCTGGAAACGAGATATTTTGCAAGCCGCAAGAGACCTCACATTCGCAACTTCAACTTTTACGCGATGTGTAACCATAACTATTGAAAAAAGTGTTATTAACAGAGTTAACTAAAAATATAAAAAAACATTACTTTGATATTAAATAAAATGATAGAAATACAGTCAATACAATTGCTAATAACAATGATATACAGGCTCCCAAGCAGCTTACTCGTCAACGAAGCATTTTAAATTACTTTGATCGGAGAGCTATAAGCAATTCAATTATTACAGGAACAGCAAAATCGGGCACTGACGCTCAAAAGCAGCTCAAACATAACTTTATGAAACAAGTTCCAACAATTTCTGTTAATCGAGAGCTAAGAAAAATGAGATGCAAGCCACAGCGAAATATCAAGAAATCTCTATTAAAAGCATGCCACAAAAAGTTACGGCTAGCGATTGCAAAAGCTCGTGTAAAAATGGTCTTTGGAGCAGTGGTATTCCTTGATTTGAACTGACGAAAGCAAATTAAACATGCACAGATCAAACGGAATTTTGTATGTGTGGAAAAAGTTTTTCTAAAGTATAACTGATTGAGATGTCATTCCTACTGTAAAATTTGCAGGAAAAAAACTAAACCAGTTGTTTTACCAGGAATGGTGTCAGCAATTTAATTTTGATTGAAAGCACGATGACGGCTTATGTCTACATCAATATATTACTTACAAAGGTATTTTTCTTCTCGAAAAATTGTAATTAAATGCTAAATGATGCATTGATGCAAGACAACGATCCCAAAAATATGGCTAAAGATACGAAGACGTTCCTAAAAACCAATAATATCAATACCATGTAGTGGCCAACGCAAAGCCCCGATATCAACACGATTGAGAACTTTTGGTTTTAATCGAATGACCATCAGAATCTGCTAGAAAATAAAGAGGATCTTTATTATGATGCCAAGAAGTTTGGAACGCTATTTCCTCTAAAGAATGTAAAAACATAGTCAACGGTATGACAGTAAAGATACAACAAATAATTACTGCCGAACTTTGTTATACCAAATACAAGAAGATATCATAATTCAACGAGTTTCTAATACAAAAATATTTATAATTTTTGATAACTTATATTACTTCATCACTAATTTTTGTTCTTAAACTAATGCAAAAAGAGTTTATATACCAGGAGAAATAAGTATTGCATTTTCAAAACGTAAACGTGTATTATGCATTTTAGCGTTTTTGCTTGTTTATTTGTTCAATTGTGTGACACACTGCATATCAATATCAATTATGTTTGAATCAATTATAAAATATTTTGATTTAATTTTTGACAACTATGAATTTTATTTAATTGATTAGATCATTAAGTCATCAAAATCTGATTGATCTTAAAAACAATTGCTTTATTTTTTAATTATTATTTCCGTACATTTTAAAAAGTAAACAAAAGAAATCAGTGTCAAAATATTCATTGTACGAATATGTTTCTTTTATTTTTATTCATATTTTTAATGAAGTCGCTTTAAAATTAGTGCTGCTATATTTTGATCTCCATTCTGATATGCTACTTCAAATAAAATTTGACTCAGTTTTAAATCAATTCATTTAAATAAAATAAAAAAATATGCAAATGTTATATGTTTTTAATTGATTTTTAAACTTAAAGACATGTAAAAAAAGTTTTTCAATGAAACATTTTTAAATAAATGACAGGCCATCAATTATGCGTTGACACAAACAATTACAGTAACAACAATAACAATTACTTAACAACAAACATGTTTAAATAATAAATAGTTACAAAAAAAATAAATAAACAAGTTAAAAGAATCATTAACAGAACAACGCATTGCAAAACGCGTTCAAATTGTGAACGCGGATTGACTGCGGATGTTGGGCAGCCATATTGTTACTAAATAAATATGCTAGTGTTTCTGAACTAAGCAACAAGTGTGTTGTATTAAATTCTTGAAGTATTCATTGACAATAACTGTAACTAAATTTATAGCGTGACCTAATTTAATAGTTGTAAATTAAAAAAAAAAATAATATCTCCTCCGTGACAATGTTTTCCTCGCAGATGAACATTGCCGTGACCAGGATTCGAACCTGGGTTACTACGGCCACAACGTAGGGTCCTAACCACTAGACGATCACGGCTATTGGAGATGTTGTTAAATTTCTGGCAACAAAGTCATAAGTGCTATGCTTGAACATGGTGAAATAAAAGAAGCAAAAAATCAACAAAGCAGCATTAAAAACTTGTTGAGGTGAATTAAGAGAAAGTCACCTCAGTATTGCGCATTTGAAATATGTTTGTTGAACGGCAACAAATTCATGTCCGCTGTATTAATTCGACAGATACGAGTAGCTGCTATGACTAGCAAACATAGCGTGGAAAGAAAAACAAAACAACAACAACAATGTTGAGTTGTGCTGCGTGTATAAAAAAAAACCACCCCAAATGTTAAGGGAAGAACGCAAATACTTTATCAACAATGACTATGCAAACCAACAATGAAGATTAAAAAAAACACAAAAGAAATGTACATTTTAATATTTGCATAACTTTATAAAAGTCACTTATGCTAAGCAATTTTAACCCATTAACGCACAATCATACTCTTGCGCTTCACTTATAAAAAAAAATATATATATTTAATGTAAGAGTATTTCAGGTACAGTGGCGGGTAAAATAATAGAAAAAGTTTCTATAGTTATTCTTAGTGTTGAAACATCAATAAATTGCAAGATAATGACTCCAATCATAAGGTGAAAATAGTCACAATGTGAACTTGGAAAAGATAAAAATTTTTTTGATTGCCCACCATCGTCGCCCAACTTAAATCCAATCAAGAACTTGTGAAACATATGGGTAAATCTTAGCATTCGGATGTTACCTTCGGACACATTTCTTCATATATTTGACACATTTTGTAAACAGTTTTCAATTAAGATACATTTTTTTAAATAGCCCTCCAACAGTATTAAAAATGATTGTTAAAACATTATACGTTTGACCGCATTTTAACTAAAATTTCATATTTTTTCCGTCCATTCGTACGTTACAAAAAAGGGTAAACTTTTGAGACAACGCCCGAATAGAGAATAATTCTGCGAAATGGTCGGTCGCACTTTTAATGCTTGGTTTTCACTTAGTCATTTTTTGTTTGACATGAAATTTAAAAGTTTAAAAAATCACATAAATAAAATTTTTTTTGCAATTATTGCTATAAACATGTGAAGAGATCAGTTTTTCCTTTTTTTCGCCATTGTCAAACAGAAAAAAAATGACAACGTGTTGGCATTTTTCATGCGACTGACAACAACTGACCATTGAAATTGACATTGTGAAAACCAGGCTTAAAGTGTAAAAGAACAAATAATTAGAAATAAAATAAGTTTTGAGAAAGGTTCAAAAAATCTTTAAAGTCGTAATATTAAAGTCCCAGATAAGAATTGTATGTTATCTGAAGTCAGGTGTAGGATGTAACACATTTTTTTCTCCGCATTAAAAATGCTCATAAATGTTTATAAAAATGTATTTATAACGTAAGTATATATATATACATCTTCGCTTAAATTATTCAGTTTCTTCATAATACTATTAGATTTATGAACACTGAACAAGTGATAGTTTTCAAAAAGTTTCAAAAAATGGTAATCTTCATCAGCAACGGCTCCAGACTAGAAAAAAAAAGATTTCACACTTCACGACTTACTTGGAAATTGTATCCACCTCAATAACTACTCAAAACAATCTGTATAAAATTCTTTCAAAGAGAGAATTCTGAGAAAACTTCCACACATTAGTTATTATCGCATTTGAATCCAGGATTCAGACTAAAGTCCTGATTTGTATAACATTTCATATAAAATGTTTGTCTAGAAAATTAAAATTTGATTTTTGTTTACTTTCAGGCAACAATTCTGTTTCTGGAATTCGGAAGAATTGAAAAATGAAGAGAAGACGGAAGTGGTTACATGTGTATTTTTAGGTGCAAATTTCAAATCCGCAGTCCATTATTTTCAAGCCAGTTTTTACGACAAAAATGTAAAAACTGGTCTACCTACTTTGTAATAATTGGACCATATCTTCTTAATGCATCGCCAATTTAAAAGGGATTGAATAAGAAATATAGGCCATTTGATGTTTGTTCACTGAAATTCATAATATTTTATAGTTTTGAATTTTATTAGCTTTCAAAGTTTACAATTTTATTTACAACCCTGTAACTTTTTCAAAATGACTCCTAAACATTCCAATGCATTGACAAAAGAAAAATTCCAGAGATTGTCCCTCTGATTTATGCAAAATTTTTAAAATAACATGGAGGGATGAAAAGTTACAGGGTTGTAAATAGACATATAATGTGAAATTCTGAAAAATGTTTAACTTTGAAGGCCAATATTTTCAAAACTATAAAAGATAACGAGTTTCGGAGGTTCTAGTAGAAATCGGCGGAGGATTTTTGTGTTTTTTTGCTTTATTTTTATCCTTAGGATCTTGAAAATATGTAGTCAAAAGGATATTAAGGATAAATGAAATTAAGGTCATAGCGTATTAGACGAGAGAGTGCGTCGGCTGAAAAACAGGTATAAACGCGTTTTTTGCTAAACACATTTTGTACGCGATGCACACGGTTCCGCTTGAACGACTTGACTGATTTCGATGTTTGACAGCTCAAATTTAAGCTTCAATTTAAGTGGCCTTCAGGAAGCGTTGTTTCCAAAAAAATTTATTATCATTACTTTTTTTACTTAAAAGCAAAAGAAAAAGGAGGAAAAACAGGGCTTTTTTCAAAAGGCCACCAGTTTTTTTTTTTAATTTTATCTATTTTAATAATTTTTTTTGTTTTTCCGTTTCAGATCACTGCAGCCAGGGCTACAGAGTGTACAGCGCACATCGGCTTTCGCCGCGCACGGCTTTGATCAGCGAGACCTTCAGTTGCCATTTTGAATTATTTTGCATCGAAAAACATGTTCTTGAAATATACACTAATAAATGCCACAAAAGATTTTTTCAAAAAAGATTTATGTTCGCTCAAAAAAAAAAAACCCTGAAATTACGTTACTTTTCTGCTAGAATCTTCCCTTAACCTAAGTCAAGAGCCGTAAACTTTGAAAACGCCGTTAAAAAAGTATATTTTTAAACTTTTCTGCTAAAATCCATTGATAAAAGTTTGTTATTTTGGAAAAATTTTAAAATTGTCGTACTGTGTAATCTTATTTGCATACTGATATCGATGCTGTCTAGTCATTTTAACTATCTTACACATGTCTGCAATTTTTTTTTTAAATATAATCTAAAATTTAAGCTAAATAAAATTCTTCAAATTTTTAGTTTTTTAATCTAAGTTTGTCCACAATTTTATCTTACTTGTAGTTATGATTCATCTATTTTGTTTTTCATAGTATTGAAAAAGAAACTATCTTTTTTCGTAATATTTTAATCTCTCACTGTTGGTTGGTTGATTTTGTAAATTCTTTGTGTATCTTCCATGCGTTACTTTGCGACACAGTTAACTCAACAACTATCAAGATTTAGCAACTGACGTCCAATGATTTTGCCAACTTCGCTGCCCGGCATAAATATTATTTTAGACGAGTTGCTGCCGCCTTCATACATAATTCAAATAGAACGCAGAGGTGACCGTTAGAGCGCACTTTTGTCGGCATAAAAGAAATAAATTTTGCGGCAGTTTTGTTTGGATTCTCCCTCTCTTTCTATTTTGTTTTTGTTGTCTTTTTTTTCTATGATAGGCTTTTAATTAAGTTTAAGTTTATTTGTACAGCACAGTGTTGGGCACATTAAGTGAACACTTTAAAGAGCATGAAAGCCGCCTTTGATCGATAAAGTGAAGCGTATTTGAACTAAGACCGCTAGTTAACCAAGAAGATTAACCAGGCGTTAAAGTTTTACAAGACCGACAGACAGACGATGTTGTTGATAAGACAGACAACTCAAACTCAATAAATAAAAGTGCAAAATAAGTGCGAAGACTTGTTATTTGAAGGAAAATGATAAAATAAAAAATTATATCTTACATAAAAGATTCAATTGAAGGGCTTAATGCTAAAACATGATAAGTCATATGAATTAAAATATCGAATTTATTGATTGGTTTTCTTGATGAAAAAAATATTTTGCCGATTTTCAAATAAATTTTGAACACAGTCTTTCAGGAGAGTTAATAAAATTCACTTTTGTAATGCCAAAAACATGCTTTTGCAAAAATGTTTACAATTTTGATTTGAGCATCTATAGATGCTTTGAGTATGAAATTCTTCGCTGGTTTAAATCAAACACTTTGTTATTTTTTTTTTCGTTTTAATAATAATTGTTAAATTTTTATTTGTGTCTTAAATTTTGTTGGGATTTCATTGTTTGTTGTTGTTGTTGTTTTTAATAATAATTATCATAGTATAGTTGTTAAAGACATAGAAGTAGATGTTCAAGAAGAAGAAATATACACAAAATTTTTTAATTTTTTCATTTTTAATTTTTACATAATTTATAATTGAAGTTGGAAAACATTCAATATTTAATTTTTGCTTTCTGCTTAACTCTTAGTTTAGCTGCTTAATTTTAAGTATACAAATTATTAAAGATAAAAATATGAAATCAGCAAAGTATAATATAGCATATTAAAAATTAAATTTATATAGTACATATGTATATATATATAAGGAAGATATAAATAAAAATAAAAATAAATTATTACAGTTAGTTGTGGTGTTGTTTTATATAACTTTTGTGAAAATTGTGATGATTTATTTTAAAAAATTGTAAGCTTTTCAATAGTGTTTTTTTTTTAATGTGCAGCTGTTTTTTTTTTTGTGCTTTAAATAAAGTTGTTACTTAATTTCTTGCTTTTTTAATAAAAAAATTATATTTTTTTAAAATAAAAAGTGAATAACGCAAGCTTTATTAACAAAAAAGAAATAAAACCGAACTTAAAATTTGCAATTTACAACATTGTATAAAATTCTAAAAAAATCAATAGAAATATTATTCAAGTATTTTTGCACCAGTCAAAAATATAATAATACTTTTTATTGTTTGCTGTAATTAAAATAAATAAAAAAAAAAACATAAAAATTAAAATATTATAAAAATAGTTTATACACAGAAATGCACACAAATAGTTCTAATCAAGTGAAGTGTAGCAGTAGGGTTCGGTTGGTAATGGTTGGGTGGTGGGGGTAGGGAGTTAATGTTATACGCACTGCAAACTAGGCTGTATAATATTGTTTTCTATGGCTTAAGACTAGAAACTGCCGAAAACGGTAGCCTTAACGTTAATTTTTGCTGGCATTTTTTAAAAATAATTTTTTCAAATTCGCTCTAACCAAAGCATAACTAACAGGCACAATTTTCAAAGATGTGTATTTATTTGATATATAAACCTAACCAGGTACTTATGTAGCGCAGTTTAAAGTTCTATAGAAAAATTATTACAATAAAGCATAACTACAATTTCAAGTAATTTACAAATGTAAGCGTTTTTAAAGAAAATTTCGAAATTAAACAAATAAAAAAATATAGGAGGGAGTAGATGTTTTCTTAGACAGGCCTAGCCAATAGTAATATCTAGACTTCGAATATTTAAGGGGCGATTAAGAGGTAATAAATTCGTTAAGATATAATTTCAGGCTCTTGCATTATAATTTTTGAATAAATACATGGAAAATGTAGCAGCCAAAACTATGTATTTCACCTTTTTTTTGGGTAAGATTCGGGTTCAACATTACACTTTTGTACATGACTATTTTGTGGTAAATTTTAAGACGAAAAGTACTGACAAATTTTACTAAATCGTCGAAATCTTTGCTGTGCAAGTATTCATTCTTAACCATGAACAAACATATTAAAAGTAAACGATAAAATGAGTAAAATGTTATGATTTTGCAATTTGGAATAGATTAAAGATTAAAGTTGGGAAACAATTATTCTTTTGAAAGTATAAATATTTAATCTACATTTATCAAATGTGTTTAAAGTACTTGTTATAAAACTTTGTAAGAATTATATGTAAATAACGACAACATGTGTAAAAAAAATGTTTTCGCCATTTACAAAATATGAAGTGACTTGAGTTTGGAAAAAGTAATTCTTCTAAAGGTTTTACTCTTTTACTTGCATTAATTTATGGTTTAAGTGGAGCCCAATAGTTTTTCGGCTCGAAAAAAGACACTCAAAGAGTTTTTCGAAGAAAAATAAACAGTCACAACAAAAAAAAAATACCTAAACTTAAATCAAAACCACGAAAATCCCTGTCAAAAAGGCTACACAAACTAAAAATGAGAGTAACGCCTTAAATTCTCTCAATCCTCATAACGCTGATTATCATTAGCATCCAAAAAACTTACTCTTCAGAGATCACTGAACGCCTTAGCATCATTATCTTCAGATTATCTAAACTATAAGGAACTCTCACTAGCATTTGAAAAATTCAAGAAACCCTTGAGATATTTTATAGATTAGCCGACCTAACCATCTATTCCAGTATGACAGGCCCCTTAAACTTCGTGACTTCATAACTTTAATAAATCAATCATTGCTGCCTAGCAGGAACTAACAATCTTTAAGACACAATCTATAAGACCCTACGGTTTTCAAATATCTGATTGATTCCTGAGCTATCACCTTGAGTACCTTGAGTATCACTATCTGATTTTCTTGTCTTCACCTATTAACATGGTTCTGACAACGCTCTATACAATTCATTCTGCTTTAATACTCCACAGCCCAAGGACCGATTTTTTATAATGAGTTTTATTATTAATCTACCGAATGATATCATCACTTTTCTTTCAAATCTAGAAATGGGTGTTACTGCCTATGAACAACTGAGAAGGACCTTTTTTTCATACTTTTTCACCTCTATTGTTGTTATCGTTGTTTTTATTATGATAATGTAATCTTTAGTGGTGAAATTTAAATATTTCATTATTCTGAACCGCATAAAATCCTTCATATATTTTATTTTTTAAGAAGTGAAAATGCAATTTTGACATCAAATACAGAAAGAGACATGAAGCAATAATAGTTTTGTCTGAAATATTTTTCATGTAAGCTTTCAGTTATAAAATTCAAAACAGAAATTGAAATCGTGTATTCTTGTACGTCAACGGGT
Source organism: Tetanocera ferruginea (assembly GCA_958299015.1). Taxonomy (NCBI): domain Eukaryota; kingdom Metazoa; phylum Arthropoda; class Insecta; order Diptera; family Sciomyzidae; genus Tetanocera; species Tetanocera ferruginea. The sequence continues at coordinate 134,674,853 of OY282643.1, forward strand.
TAAGGAAATGCAAAATGAACCTTAGAATAGAATAAAATGTCATAGAAAACGGTTCGTCTTTACTGTCGACTTAAATGCGATGTCAAATTAAAAATGTTGAAGTGACAACTTTTTGTGTGCATTTTTTTAAAAAAAACAATTGATAATTTGTAAACTTTAACAGTAACTTTTTGTCATATACGATTTTGGTGACATTTTTGTATTAATTTTTGTTTTCCTTTAACTGATTTTCAACTTTGGGTTTTGTTTTTTACACATTTACATTGACTTTGTTTTTGTTTTTAAGCTCTCTAGTATTAGTTTTTTAATGAAGAAATTTTGAAATATTTCTTTACAGCTGAGGTAAACATTGATTTGACTTTTTGTTTTTGGTTTTTTTTTTTAATATTTTTTGTTCTATACACATCAATTATTTATATATAAATTAAGCTTTTCTTCGGTATGCTTTCTAAGCCTATTCAACAAAAATAGGCAGGCATTTTTTATGACTTTCACTGTAGCTGTTAGATTTTCTCTCTGGCTCTCTGTTAAGCTTTTAGTTGCTTTTAGTGTGTTACAATATAAATTGTGTAAATTAATATTTTTAGTGTACAACTAGTTTTAAAGCAATTTGTGTAAGTTTTTGTTTTTGTTTTATCTATACTTGCATTTATATTAAAAATATTTAAAGCACTTATTTTTGTTTTTGTGTGTTTTGTTTTTATAAATTGTAACAATTGCCTAAACATATACATAAATATTTATATATAAAGTTGTATGTATATAATTTCTAGCATTTTGTTTTTATTTTCATAATATATAAAGCACTGTTGTTGTTGTAGTTGTTTGCAAATTTTAAAAAAGCTTTTACGAAGCGTTTTTTTTTTTAAAAAATTAAATTTTATAAAAAAAAACACTTTAGGCCACTCAAAAATTTTGTACATAGCTGCCATTGTAGCAATTTAATAGCCAGCACTGTTGACATACAAACATTCATTAAAATATTATTGAAATATTTATTTTTTTTTCTTTTTTTTTATATATGACAGATTTTTGTTTTTTTCAAAATTTCGTTTAAGTTTTTTATATAAGCCTTTTATGTAGCACATTCGTTTGTTTTGTTTTTTCTTTTTTGACATAAATACACACAAACATTTTTATATCAATTTCAATAAAATAGTATTTTTAAATTTTGTTTTTTCTTGCAATTTTTTTTTTTTTTGTTTTCTTAAATATTTCAATGTTTGCTTACAAGCTATGTTTACAGTTGCGCTGCACAAAATAAGAGCACGTTTTATTTAACGCTTGCATTTTTTGCAAATTTTGAATTTTAATTTAATTCTTAAGGGCACAATTATAAGGTTTAGAGTTGTTCTTAATTTTTAAAAGTAGCACTTAAAAGATTTTGTTTTTTTAGTTTACAATTAAAGTTAAATTTAAAAAATTAGCATTTATATCACTTACGAAATATCAATTACTTGTTGTTTTCGTTTCTTACATAAGTTAAAATAAAAGTTTTTCTTTTTTTAAATTACAAAGAAATATTTTATATTTACAGCGGAAAAAGTTTTTTTTTTTGACATACATCATATTTTCGCCTCGACTTTAAATAATAAAAATAATAATCTCGCTCGCTTTGATTTTCAAATATAATTTGTCGCATGCTTAACAAAAAAAAATATGTTTTTTTCTTTTTCAATTAAATTTAATAATTACTGTTGTAGGGTTTTTTTCATCATTTTTTTGTCGATAGATTTAAAGCCGTTTTTCTGTAAATTATAATTATAATAAATTTTGACATAGATTTTACGGAATGCATTTCAAGAGTTAAGTTTTTTACAAGAGTTTACTTTTGTAAATTTCGTTTAAGTTGTTGTGTGTAGCTTCGCTTTAATTCTATCTCGTGTCGTGTTTCTTCATACTTTTTGCTCAGTTTTACATTTTTTTTAATGATTAAATTTATTTTTAATTTTTATGAGGTAGTTAACCACAGACTGAAATTTTCCAAGAACATCACGTTTTCATAGAAATTCTAAACGTTATTCGAGATGCAAGTCGTTAATGTTACGAGTAGTGTCCGACCGAAACCAAAATTTTGGCCGAAACCGAAACCGAAACCGAATTTCGGCCATTTTTGTAATATTCGGCCGAAACCGAAACCGAAACCGAAACTGAAAGTCTACATACAAATTTGTTTGTAAAAACATTTTATTTTTTTTTTAATTTTATTAAAAGCTTTCAAAAACAAAATAATTCAAACAGATAATAATAACGTATACATACGATAAATATTCTTTGAATATTAAAGTTCAACTTTAAAATAATAAATAAAGAGATAATTTTTAATACCACTTTAAGGAACTTTTTAGTATTTAGAGTTATTCGGTTTCGGTTTCGGTTTCGGCCATATTGATGCCGAATAGCCGAAACTGACTAAAAGGGCCGAAACTGGCCGAAACCGAAACCGAAACCGAATATTCGGTCGGACACTAGTTACGAGCTGTACAGCGCCTATAAGAATTCTTGAAGGAGAGATTTTCTCTCTGATTTTCTTTATGACTTGCCGCTGCTGGCAAAACTACGTCTGCTCGTAAAGTTTTATTTTGCTGCCTAACATTCTGGTCACGACTGTAGTGTGTGTGCTCTCTTGGTTTGCTCTCAATCTGTGGCTTTTAACGGCTTTTTATTTATAAGATTTTGTTTTTAGTACTGTTCACCAACTGTACACTAACTGCATCTGCCACGCCTACTTTTTCTAAGGCGACCAACAACGTCGCTCTCTGTTGTCAATACATTTTATTGCTACCATTCCGGCTCTCACGCCAAGCAACCGCCATTTGTCATAAAGGCAGCTGCCACGCCTGTATCCAGATCAACAAATTCGCCACCCTCAGCTGCCAGCTGCGCCAGAAAATCAGCTTCGTGCAGGTAGTCGTTCTTGATGGATATCTGCTCGGGAAAAGGCACCAGCGAGCCCGCCAGCGAGGAGTGGAAGTCAATGATGTTGTTGTGATTGAGGTTGCTCGTGTTGTTGTTCAGATTGACGGCGTGCTTTATGTCAACGAAGCTGTCACAATTACCCTCGAACAAGAAGCGTTCGGCAGACTGTGCGGTCGTGTAGGGACTTTGTGAATCGACCAGCTCATTCTTGACGAACTCATTGGCGGTGCTGGGCGTGGCAATTGTTGCGAGTGGGCTAGGCACATTGCCGCCAATCAATGCATTGGAGTTGATGGAAGTGGGTGTGGAGGTGGGCGTATGTGCACCCAGGCTGAGCCCCAGTCCGAGGCTGTTGTCACAGTTTGGAATGTAGTCGTTCAACTGATGGGTGGTGACAGTAATGGAGGCGGTTTGGTGGGCGGCAGACGTTAACGCCGAGTGCAGAGACGGCAAGCAGACGCTTTCCTGCGAAGGTGAGTTCAAGTAACCGAGTTCCTGTGGCGACGGCGAGGCTTTGCAGTAGCCATTCGGCAGGTGTTGTTGTTGCTGCTGTTGGTGCAGCTGCTGTAATGGCTGCTGCTGAGTCGTCAGCTGGTGTAGCTGATGCGCTGCAATGTTGTTGGCAACTGCAGCGGCAGCGGCCTTAAAGTTATCGCTGCGCGAAAACTTGATGGTTGACATGGGCGGTATAGCAGTGCGTGGCTGCGCTTGATGCGGTGAAAGCTGCTGTTGCTGCTGCTGCATATGGGTGGGTGTCTGCGTTTGCGCTCTATTGCAGGTTGTGTTTGTGGGCGTGCCATTAACCGAGCTGCAACCTTCGAGATCCAAATCCGCCAGATATTTATAGGCAGGCGATTGCTGTAGCTTCGTTGGCAAGCTGAAACCACCGCGGCGCAAGCAGGTTGGAGCATGTCCGTTCAACATATCGAGTAACTTGCGACGTTCGCGCTCCAGCGTGCGCACCTGGTTTTTAAGTTCCACATTTTGCGTGTCCAGCTGTTCTGACTCTTTGATAAGGTTCTGGGTGCGTTCACGTTTCTTCATGCGACACTTGGTGGCGGCAATTTTATTGCGTTCACGACGGCGCCTTCGACGATCCTCATCCTCGGGCGTCAAGCCTTTGGTCATGGACTTGTTTTCGCTGTCGTCATCGGAGGAGTCGTCACAGTCCTCGTCGCGACGCGAGCACTTGGAGTTTGGCTGTTCTGAACCAGAACTGGATTCGCAGGTGGAAAGCTTGCGCTTGCTCTGTATGGAGAGCTTGAGACCGGCTTTGATGAGTTGAGAGCAGGTCTGAAAGAAAGAATGAAAGTGAAAATTAAAGACGAGGAAGTACAGAAATAAAAACTAAAAATAAACTATGCGATAAAAATTCAATAGATGTATCAGACGCACAAAATGTTTTAAAGGATTTTTTGAGATGGCAACTCTAATTTAAATTGAAACGGGCAATGCTGCAATCAACTTAATTTTGAGGCTTCATTATAAGACTTTCTTTTTCAGTATGTGTCGTTCCAACAAAGTCTAAACAACATAGTTTTTGTGTGCTTCGAATTTGTCAACTTATGTGCCAACAAAACGGGACAGTTTACTTTTTGGCTTTCATTTGTAGAAAACTGCAGCTCGAATGCTGTAAGAAGGTCATAGCATGCTGCAAGAAGCTTACGGGTAACATGCTTCATCTATTTCCACTTGTGAGTTTTGGTATAGATGCTTAAGAAGTGCTAATTTCAATATCGATGACAAAGAACCTGAAGGCTATATTGGATGAAGACTTGTGCCAAACGCAAGAGAACTCTCAGAAGTATTGAGAGTTACTCAACAAGCCATATCTGTTTGCTTGAAAGCGCTGAGAAAAGCCCTGATCACCAAAAGGTAGGATATTGGCTACCGCATGAATTGAATCATACTGAGACGTCGAACATCGTTTTTTCAGTTGTTAACAGGTGTTCCAAAGGCAAAAAAGAAAGAGATTTTTGCATGGTATTGTGACTGGTGATAAAAAATGGGTTCATTACGATCGAACGAGCAAATAATCGTACGGGCCAGACGACAAAATCGTCGCCAAAGACCAATATTCAGAGTGACAAGGTTATGTTCTGCATTTGGTGGGCGTGGTGTACTATGAGCAACCGAGTGAAACTATCACAGGACAACTATACGGAACTCAATTGATGCGTTTGAGTCAATCATTGGAGCAAAAAGGACCACAATACGAGCAAAGGCACGACAAGGTAATTTTGCAACATGAAAACGCTCGGCCACATGTTGCTTAGTCGGTCAAAACACCTTGAAATGCTTAAGTGGAAAGTCTTGGCCCACCTGCCGTAAAGCCCAGACATTGTCACTTCCGACTACTATTTCTTTTCGTCGATGACGCCTGCTCTTGAGGATCAGCACTTTCGTTCTTTTGAAGAACTGAAAAGTTGGATCGATTTGTGGATCGCATTAAAAGACGCATCGTTTTTTTCGATATGGGATGTGCAAATTTGGCACAAAGCGTCAACATTGAAAGAAACTTCTTTTAAACTTTAAAAAAAACTTTCTTTGCTAAAACGAGAATAGTTAAGAAGGCGCTGTAAACTAACGAGGATATTGTTGTGGTTTGACAAGGTTTTTTCCGTTTAAGTGATTTTTGAAAGTTCATATTTCTCAATTTTTTCAAGAGGTACTATAATTTTTCTGATTTCACGGAGAGAATTGTATGCAGAAATTATGCGCTATGGGCACAACTTATGCAAAAATTGTTCACGAAAAATGACCAAGAACAGTTGTTCATAATCTATGCACACTTGTTCATAACTTAAGTTCAGCACTATGAGCATGTTTTATGAACAACTGGGCATAGATTATGAACAACATTTTCATAGATTCTGAACAACTGGGGAAAGACTATGAACAACTGTGAATAGGTTAGGAACAACTGGGCATAGATTGTGAACAACATTTTCATAGATTCTGAACAACTGGGAAAAGACTATGAACAACTGTGCATAGGTTATGAACAACTGTGCATAGCGTATGAACAACATTTTCATAGATTCTGAACAACTGGGCATATTTTATGAACAACTGGACATAGTTTATGAACAACTATGCAATGCATAGGTTATGAACAACTGTGCATAGGTTATGAACAACATTTTCATAGATTGTGAACAAATAGGAAAAAATATTTACACCTCTTGCTAATGTTAAAGAAACAAAATTTCATTTTATTTTCAAATGTCTTTATTTCAAAGTACAAATGCTTAATAACTAATAGTATATATATATACATATTAAAATTCAATAAATCATATACTTCAGTATTTACATGTTTCTTTTATATAATTTATAAAGTCATTGACTTTTTACATTTCTATAAAATTCTTAGCATAAAACATAGTCTAGTGCTTAATATTGGATGAAGCTCAAAGGGTTTAGGAAATTCACATTTTTGTATTAAGTGCCAATGCAGATTTCTACAACTTCAATGTATGTACACTATTTCGTCATTAAAAAAACCATCGTTAAATGTCATAACTGCAGTGATAAATATATGATAATAACTCAATACTTACCTCTGGTTTTCTTAATTTACACAATTATATATTTCTAAATAATATTAAATGATATATAACATACTACTGTCGCTTCTTAACACAACCAGCACTCTTGACACAAAGAACATAAGTGAAACTTACTTGCAATTAATGCATACTCATTATCCATATGTGTACGCATTGTTCATAATATATGCAAAAATGGGCACAAGTTATGAACAAGATACACACATATCAAAATGTTGGGCAAAATCTATGCACAAGTAGGCATAACTCATGAACAATAAGTGTTAATAGTCGTTCATGCACAATGTTCATATATTATGATCAATTGAGTTTAATTTTCAAATAATTAAGCTATGAACAATGTTCACAAACTGTGCACATTTTTTGTGTATAACTTATGCACAATTTTAATAGATTGTGCAGAATTTATGATTATTAGGCATAATTTATGCGCAAAGCTTCATATTCAAAAATGTTCCTAAACATTTTATAGTTATGAACTGCTTGTGCATTAATAATGCACAACAGTTTTCTCCGTGTTCTTGGAGAATTAGATACTTCAAGTCGTTTATATTATGTTTTTAAGCTCTGAATGATAGTCCTTGAATGGCTTAAGTTTAAAACTTTGTAAAAACTTGAAATTTTTTAAACAAAGCTTTATCCATTATGATTTACTCTTTTCACGGGTGTTTCCACCCTGTGGTGGAACACGGGTGTTTCTGTTTTGTCAGAATCTTCACCAAAAGCTTATTTCTTTGGAGCATATTTGAAATAAAACAAGCGTAAAGCACGCTGAGCTTCGATTCCTTTCGCATGTGGTAGCATTTTTTTTTTAATTTTGTTGTAGTTACCTAAATCTTGGAACAATTCAACTTTTAAATTTTTATTAAGTTATATGCACGGAACACATTGAAGACGACAACGACTCTACGACACGACAAAAGAGAGAAATGTACTCATATCGATGGCCTCTTGATTATTTTGTTAGCGACGCAACAAATAGCGTTTAATACCATCAACATATTGATCCTTATCATTGAACAATGCGTCATTGCAACAATGTTGCTGTCGTCGATTTATAACTTTTTCTAATTTGACACGCGACAAGTTTAAGAACATCGGCATTTGTTAATGTTTTCGTTTAATTTCGTGCTTCTTTTGTGGTTTTTATTGTTCGTTCTCATTGTGTTTGTATTAAGTGTTTGTTTTTTAAAGATAATTCGATATTTTATAATAAAAATATATGAAAATATACGAAATGAAAATCGTACTGCATCCGAAATAATCAAGTCGTAGACAACATGCCAACATTTTCGTTTTCATCTCGTGCTGTTATGTTGCAGCCGCCGTCAATGTGTCTAGGCTATGAGTAGCAATGTGGTTAAGACATATTCAACAAATTCACCTCCATAAGAAAAACACGTGAACAAATTTGATGAATGGCGTAATGTCGTTGTCGTCGTCAATGTGTTACGTACTATAAAATTCAGAGCTTTCGTTCAGTTTTGATCGCCGACTATGATCGCGTCGTTCGTGCCTTATGAACGTTTTCACTCACCGCTAAACGATCGACTGCTTTAGTTCCCAAAAAAAGCTCATGCACAGTTATTTAATGTTCGTTTGTTGCTGTGCATGCTTTTTTATTTTATAGAGCCAAGCTTACCAAAAGCTTATGTATATTTTAGAAAATATGCTTTAAATCATATTTAATAATAATTTTTCCTGCCCATTGCTGCTTTTGAATATTTGCTTTTTATAAAGCTTAAGCTTTTTTATATAATATGAAAGCTTTAAAGCTCAAAGTAGCATCAAAATTCTTGTTTTATGCTCACATGCCTATTAAGAACAGTCATAAATTATATATTACTGCTTGTAAGACGCCAACACAATTTTAAAGTAATAAAAAATAAAAATGGGGCACAAGATGGCGAACTTCCGTTTGGCTTTTGCAGTAATGTTGTTTTAATGCACGTTTTGTAAATTATAAATGAATGTTTTAAATGACTTTTAAGTGACCCATTTAAATGTAGAAACGAGAACGTTGTAGAGAGAGAGACGGAGAGAGAGAACAAAAAAAGCAAATCCTTGGTATAATAATGCATAGCATACTGCTTGGCGCCATTGTAGCGGCAAGGACATGCCAAATTGAGTGATTATGCAAGACATTTAAAGTGAGCAGAAATAAAAAGTTGAACTATTTGTACTTTAGAGCCGCCACAAGCAGATTAAACGATTTTTTTTTTTGTTCAGAATTTTTACAATTCGCTTCATTAACATATTTTGCTAACCTTGACCAGGTATGATGAAGTTGCTATTATTGTTGTTGCTGCTGCTGCTGCTGTTAATGAAGCTCAATTCAAGTGTTCTTTATGACAACCATAAAATTTTTAAAATAAGCAAAATAAATGAAAACTACTTTTAAATACTTAAGTACTAAAAAAACGTTCGTTCTCTCGACCCTGGCAGCTATATTTTTTTTATATTAATTATTTTCGCATTTTGACTCTTCGAGTTTTATTTATATTTTTTTTTTGTTTTTGTTTGTTAAAACATAACAGTTAAAGTAAATAATATAAAAAAAGCTCAACGCACTGCATAAAGCTTTACAAACGACAGAGCTTCAAGAGTTAAAACAAACTCGTTGCTGTCACCAATAACCAAAAACAGTTGGCAACACATAACGCATGACCGACCCAACGAGCGACTGACTGACTGACGCTTGACTTATATGAGGCTGCTATTCGACGAGTGCCCAAAAAGGCAGCTTGTACAGCCCATATTTTTTGAGAGTTTTGGACGAGCGAACTTTTTGTTTTTGCTAAGAGTTTTGTTCTCATGCCTGTCAAGCAAAAAATAAAAATTATAAAATTTGTTTTTTTTTTTTTTATAAATGTCAAAGATTTTGCAAATTAGTAGCTATAGCTCATAAAAAAATTATGTATAAAAATAAGTTAAAAAAATTTAGAAATTTGGAAAAATAGCGGAAGTGGTAAGCATTGCAACAAGCTGAAGCTTGTGAAGTTTTGAGTTATGTATGTATGTGTTGAAGAAGTTATGCATTTTAATGACTTGACCTAAAACTGTCACAGTATTTTTTTTTTTATTTTCGTTATGGCTATAACAAAAAAATCTTTTAATAAAAAACACAACGCAATGTGTCAGCGTTGACTTGCATTATTGTTGTTGTTTTGAATAAATATGACAGCTGCTGTCAGTGACAACGTCAAGTTGGCGATTGCTCAGCCTTAAACTGATAAATATGAAAGCTAATATAAGATAATATTTTAAAATTGTCACAAAACGTTAATATTTAAATTATTAACTAAAATACAATTCAAGAAAAATGTGTGCTATTTTTTATTTGTGTTAATTTTTTGTAAAATAAAAACTTAAAAATCTATATCAGTGCTTTGCGAGGTATGCAGTGAATGAATAACAGTTTATTGAAGCTTTTTTTATATATGACAATTTTACAAGCAAGCCGTTAAAAAAGTTCAAACGCGTTTCGAAAATTTACGACTTTTGATTTGGCTCAATAAAAATAAAGGTTAAGCTTTGCCAAACGTAGCCGCCGCATAAAAACCTTTTTGGACGCGCCTCAATTTTTGCAAGAGTGTCGCAGATTTTAGCTTTTTGATAAGCAGAAATCATAAAAGTTATAAATTTTTTTTGTTTTTGTTTCATCAATTAAAATGTTTGCCTTGATTTTCAAGCTTTTTTGGGTTTATTTATTTTACTAAAAATAAGCGACAAAAAAAGAAAACAAAACAAAAATTAGCGCAGCTCAATTTGTGATGATTACGCAGCAGCAAAAGCTGGCTTAAGGCACACTGACTGAGTGACACGCACTGCAGAGTGCCTTAAATGGCCTGAAAAGCATGCCTGACTGACCCAAATTGCACTGCCTGCTCAAGATGATGGCCATTGCGGTAGTTGTTGTTGTTGTTCTTGTTAACTGGTGGGTGGCGCAACAAACGGCTACAGATTTCACGTTCACATTCACCTTCAACAGAAATGTCAGTCAGCAAAATTTCGCCTTCATCATCTGCCGCATTAAAAATGCATGGAATAAAAGTTTTGGCTGTGCGCATGTGCAGCTCATGAATGTCATGTACGCGCACACAAACTCGAAGGTGCTTAACGGGCGTGCCTTGCTGGTGTTTCGCTCGTTTTTTTTGGGCGCAAAGACACACACCATATGGTCAACCTTACGTGTGGCTAGGCAGTAGCATAAATTAAGAAATGACAAACAAGCCAATAAACAAAAATAAACTAGTGAACGCAGAAATAAACAATAGTTTTGTTAATAAATAAATAACGAAAAAAAAAATCACTCTTGTTGAATTTTGGACATTTTCGTTGAAGCTGGTATTGAAAAAGGTTTCCCTTTTTATTTATTGCAAAAAACCAAAAAAAAAAAACAAGTCATCATTTTAAAATCATTTCTCAATTTTTCACAATTTATAGCGCGAATTTAAATGGCCTGCGACCATATGGTCGGTCGCAACTTATATAATTTATTTTCAGACTGGATTTTCTTTGAAATGCCAAAAACCATAACAATTAAAATTTCAATTTGTTTAAAATTTCACTTTTATTTTAATGTATTTTTTTTTTGTGTGTTTGTGATTAGCATGAATCACTTGAAAATTTTCAAAAATATTGCAATCGACAAATTTATTTGTATTGTGAAAACAAATAAAATCTTGTTTATTTCGGTCGTTAGTCATCGTTTTTAACACGTTGTTCTTCTAACTAAACGTTGTTGCATTTTGTATGTGTGTCAGTCAGTTAGACAGACAGTCAGCTTAGTATAGGTATATATATATATATATATATATATGTATGTATATTCAAAAATTGTTGCGTTTGTCTGTTGTTGTATTCGTTGGCATTTGTTTCGATTTATTCCAAAATGCAGCGTCAAAATGAAGCCGCATAAATAAACAATCTTCACATTTGTACAATATATTTTGACAGCCACAAAAATACTTAAAATTTTACAAAATCTGTTGCTTACTACGACTATATTTAGTTGTTTGTATATGTTTTAACAAGTCTGTATATGTGTGTTTTTGCACATGTTAAATGCGTTGATAAATATTTACTTTTCACAGCGTCGAAAAAAAGGTGATAATTCCGAATGCACAAAAAAAAAAATTAATTATTTACAGCTTGTTCAAGTAACGCCTGATAACATTCGGTGTGTTTTTTTAAATTTTTCATTTCATTCATTTATCATTAATTTGCTTTTTATTTTTAAAGCGAAGCTTTTTGCAACATCCCAGCCAAATTTTTGATACCTACTTGATATGCATTCTTAAAAACACTGCTTCCAGTAGATATTCTCAGAAAAAAAATATATCTTTCACCGATAAAAAATTTCTCTATTTTCGATAATAGCAATTTTCTCTTTTTCGAAAAAAATTTTCTTCAATTAGAATTAATTTTCACATTTTCGAAAAAATATTTCTACACTTGTGTGAAATGGAAGTATTTCAATGTCCCTAATAATGATAAGTATCGCACAAAAAAATTCTCATTTATAGAGAAAAATTTATTGAAAATGAAAAATTATTCCTATATTTTGATAAAAAATTCACTATGCAAAGTATTTTCTTCCATAAAAAGAAATATTTTTTCAAATTTAATTTAAGCTTTTTATCATTTTGAGGCAATTTTTTAGTATCACATTTAGAGAAAAGCATTTTCTGGAGCAAACTCTATACCATTTTTCTCTAAATATGATGCCTTTTATATCATATTCCGAAGAACCTTTTTCTGAGTTTAAAAATCCAATTGTGCTTCTCCTCAGCCTTATCGAAAAGTGCTTTCAGCAGGCATTCTCATAAACTTCTAAAAGGCTATTTGAATAGCTTCCAAGAATGCTTTCATGGCATGGCTTTTGCAAGGCAATGTTTAAATATTTTCTAGGAAACATTTTGTCTTATGTTTTCTGAATCATGGAATGCCTTCTTAAAGTTTTCCTGGAAAATATCTGCTAGAATCCTGTCATTGAAGACTTCACAGAAATCTTGTATTGAAAAATTCTAGAAGCACTTCTAGAGAAGACTAAAGAAAGCATTGCTACCTTCCTGTGGATTTTGTTGTACTGCCGCACTCATATACAATTACACTTTCTTTTTTATATGAAGTGGGAAAATTTCGTAGGCCTTCCGCTCCGATAGCTCAAAAGAGGCCTGATAGAAGCACTTCTTAAGAATGGCTAAAAGAAGGGGTCAACAAAAATTATTAAAAAAAATTTTTTTTCCTTAAAACCTCTTTCTGTTTGTTATAAATTCTTTTACTTTATCTTCTCTCCTATGTATTTGTATGTCAGATTAATTTCAATCTATAAACTTTGATACAGCAGTAAGAAGGGCCATTATTACGACATATTTTTAAACTGATATATATTTTAACTTTAAACGAAAAAGTTGCCCTGAAGTATATGAAAAGTTAGTCTTTGAAGGGAAAAAAGTTTGTTGTGCTGCCTTTTGTGCAGAAAAAGAAGGCTTTCAAGAAGGCATCGTAAGAGCAGCGAGGAAAGGATGTGTTTGGTCTGCAAAAGTAGTAGTCAATGCAGGCCTTCGTTTGAAGAGCACTGGCAAATTTTGACAAATTTTGTATTTAAAAAAACTTTTCGCCGCGACAGGGGATCAAACTCGGGCGCCGAGCATGCTAAGCCACACACTTAACCTGCATGCCACGGTCTGTTTCCTACACTCCATAATACCGGGTTATCATTGTGTATTATTTTTATTTATAATCACAATTTATATATGAATTACTACAATTAGTGCGTGATTAAAATTTATCGAATTTAATTTTTTTATTTTTTTTTTTTTTCAAGTCATACCCATCATAGCGTGCCACCACGCACTTGATTATCGTCTGTCCATTTCTACTTTTGGAACAGCTGGCTACATTTTGAATAATTTTTTTGTTTTCAATTAGTACTCTTTTATTTACACTTTAATTTAATTTCATCAAAGCTCTAAGTATTTATGCAAACAGTTTTTGGCAAATAATGTATCCGACAGTTGCAAAAACTTTTTTGAAAACATTGCACCAAAATACGATGAAAGGTTTCTGAATATAAAAATGTTATTTTGCACTTCAATGCTTTGGTCAATTTTTTAACTTTAACAGGTGTCCATTGACCCTTTTATCAATACTTTTTAATTTTTCAATTGCTTTTAAAGAATAAGTCCAGATGTTTGGCTATTTTTATTTTATTTTTGTTTTTTGGAGAAAAGCAGAAGTACATATAATACTAGAATCATAAAAAGCGCTCAGAATCAAAGTGCTCCAACCAACATACTGAAGTAATGGGAAAAATTGCAATCTGAAAGAATAATGAATTTTAAGTCGCTTTTAAGGAACAGTAAAACCTGCTTAAAAAATTGCCAAAGTTATTTTATATCTACGTAAAATCGAATTTTCTTTTGAATGGAATTGACAATTTGTTTGTTTGAACCCATGATAGAATAATTTTACCAGGTAGTGTTGACAAATGTTGATTCTCTCAGATACAAGTAAACGAACTCTTGTCAAAAACAGCTGTTCGTTGTTATATTCGTTGGCCACATTCAGCTGTGTCAACTGTTGCGACAGCAACACATCGGGGAGCGCTATTATCGGTATTGAAATTTCAGAAAAATTGTCAAGTTTATGAAATATCAAGCTTTGTATCAAATACGAATGGAAATTTTACCGAGAAATTAAAAATTTTCTATTTTTAAATGCATTTTAATGCGCAACTTCATATTTATGTGCATCAAGTTTTGACTTAGCAGTTGGCAACTGTTGGGTACGCTGAATGTGACCAGTGAAAATTAATTGTATGCTATGACGGATTGTGAGCGCTCTCTTTTTCTTGTTATATTTTTTGACAAAAGTCCGTTTCCAACAGAAACGTCAATACTACCTTGGAGTAATTATATCATGGTTTGAACCTCTTTTCATATCATAACTATTTACTATAAAAGTTTTAATAATGCAAAAATCCAAAAGAAGAGATGTTTATCTCAAAATATAATCGCGAATAAAATCGTTTGTGGATAGGACCACTTTGCATTTGAGCGCCTCATATATTGTCGACCTAATTCTAATACGACGTAAGTGAAAATTATCTACTGTTCAGGAAGCGAAGAAAACTATTTATAATTTGTATGAAGTTAATATTCTCATATTTTCTAGTTGTTGGAATGATGAGACATAAGTCACTGCGAGTTTAATCCATATTCCAGCAGTCCCTCAAAAGCAACCTATGTCACATGCATGACTAAACAACGCGAAGTGATTTTTTGTCATTTTACTGTTGTCAGTTTAGGCTCGATTTTTCAAGTGAAATGGAGGCAAAAACAATGTTAATGACAAAAATTCCTATTTTTTAATGGAAACTTAAAATATCTTATAAATAATATCTTTTTCAAAAGCCAATTCAAGAATATTTTATTACATTGATGATGAAAAATGAATGCATAGCCACGGGCCCTAAAATTTTTGTTCACAATTTTATATTCTCTTCATTATCAGCTATCAGAATTCGAAAACATAAAAGAACTAATTTTAAAGCAATTAAACTAATTTTATGAGTAACTTAATTTTTTTTATTCTGTGTTTTTTTTTTAAATTCTGGGATGGTTTTACTAAGATTATAATTTTAATTTCAAATGCTGCTTCAGCTCACGTCACATAACATCTAAGATACTACATTTCAAGTGAATAATTCTTGAATACAATATTAATCAAGTGGCCGCTTCTATTGGCTAAATCGTAATGTCCGTTTTGCTTCGTTTTCCAACACTTTATCGAGCATCTCGGGCGGTAAAGAGACGGTTTCGACACGAATGTTTGCCTTGAGCTCGTTAATGGTTTTCGAATAATCTCACAAAAACAAGTCCGAAAGGTGTAAATATGGAGTACGGATGGCCAGTCTTTGTCGCCATTCTTTAACATAACACGTTCAAAATATTTTCTTTGCAGAAACTACATTATTCGATTTTCAGTGTGACATGGCACACCATTTTGTTGAAACCAGTAACTGTTCAGACCTCTTACAAACCTTTGTGGGCAGACATATTTAAAAATCCTCCAGCGTTATTGATTCCCATAAAATTTTTCGCCTTCTGTGAACAAAAATGGTTCAATCATAGTTTTGGCGCATACACCGCCCCTAACAATTACTTTTTAGTCATGAAATGGTGTTTCATGGACCTCATACACGGAGAGAAAAAAATGGGCTAAAATCAAGCTCAAAGCGTTCGTAAATGAATTTAGCTCAATAGAGCTCAAAACCATCTGAAAAAAAGCTATTCACGTACGCAGTTTATGCCAGAAATTGGGCTTGAAAATTTGTTTGATAAACACGTCAATTTATGCTAAATAAGTGTCATCTTGGGATACAACCGAACGGTATAATTCTCAATTGTTTTTTGTTGCTGTTAGTATAAAAGTGTATAATAGTGCAGAAGATATATTGAAAAAATTATATTTATATCCTGTCTGAATTGGATCAAATACCTGATTCGGACAATGAAAATATAATTTTGAATTTGCGTCTGGTCATCGTGTTTTTTTTTTGTTCGGTTCCTTTGAAGCCTGAGCGCCTTACATTTTGTCATTTTTTGTCTTGTATTATTAAAATTCATAAAATGTCACATGCCAAAATTTCTTAGATTAGATATATGAGAGCATGTTAACTTGTTTTATTCACACTTCATAAATGACATGCATTGGACACAAATGAGCATGTTTTTTTTTTAATAACCAAAACCAAAATATCATAAATTGGACCCAAGTGAGCATATTTGTTTTTTGGCGAACAAACCAAAATTCACATACATTATGCTCAAATAAGCGTGTTAATTTTTTTTATAAATGATCGCATTATCACTTAATATCAATTATATTATGGATAAGCTCAGAATCACTCGCAAAATAAATTGATTTAGGATTGTTTTCAACTCAAATTTTTCTCCATGTATGAACTATTCGTTTCCCAAAAGCGGCAATTTTGCTTTTTAACAATGGCAGAGAGTGTGGAAGGGCTTCGTCGTTGTGCAAAATGTACTTTCAAAAATCAGGTCCATTGTCAACCATCTGAGCGACTGTTTCACCGTATTTCGCGTCATAAATGATCTGGTGGTTATATTCCAGTTGAGCGAGTTGACTTTCATAGTGATTTCATTAACACCAAAATGTTATTTTAGATTTCACCATCTTATATAATTTCATTTCAGTTGTATCGGCTATTCTTCGGAGCATCGTCATTACTTTTGAATGGTACCTTCACTTTGAAGCGTGAATGTTTCCTTTCATACAACTTTCCAACTAAAAACGATATAACGTGCTACGGATAGAAGCTGCATTCTTAAAACTGAGAATGGAAGTACATAACGAAAATTTTGCAGTGTTAGGTTCTTTGGAGCTTATTTTCAGTCTGCCACGAACCGAAAGTTGGTAATTTGACGTTCGATATTGTGTCTGGCCTGACCTCCTCTAACATTGTTATCGTATCCTTATAAACATAACAATGTTAAATGCAAAAGCAGTGCAACAGTGCTAAATGGCATAGGAACTTTTCTCATTCGACCGAAAAGTTTTTCAAGAACACATGATTACCGCACTTTCTTTTTAATAGATCAATTATTTTTAGCAGGCGTTTGCAATTAGCATTATCTTGTTGGCACCTCGTATCACCTATGTCGTCTTAACAATTCTGACGAACATTTTCATCGATAATAAATACGGTCCAATCATACCTCCGGCATTAAATCCACATCACACTTTTTATGAATGCAATGGAGTGTTATGAAGCACATTTCACTGGAGGATGAAGCATATTTTGCTTATTTCCAAAGCTTTTTAACAAAACGCTAGTTTCATCGCTGATTTTCGACGCAATTCAAATTTTTTTTCAAACTTTTACAAAGATCAATCGATGAAGTTTCGGCGCTTCAAATGATCAAGAGAAATTGTATCTTTATCTTAGCCCTTTAGGGCCCAAGGACAAATTTTGCTGCCATTTTCAAAAAAGCATATTTGAAACAAAACTTCCGGAACAAACGCTAAAAGGTTTTTCAAAAGGATTCTGTAGATCGCACAGTCGCTTCAGACGGACTGTAAAGGCTTATATAAGCTTGTATAAGATCTTAGGGAGAAATTCGCCAAAATGTGGATTGAAAATTCCAAATTTTGTGAACGGCGAGGTATCGGCTGATTTTGCTCATTTTGAAGTGAAGCATTTTTATTTTATATTTTCGCTAGTTCGACCGGTGCGAATAACAAAATTTTTTCTATTGACATGCCCTTTACTTTGTCTTGGCTTAATAGTGACAGTCACACAACTATTGAATCTTCATATCAGATAAACTTACTTCGATTCTGACTTTTCTTTCTTTCTTGCTTATTTATAGTAAACTTAACGATAAGACACAAGTTTCTATGTGTTTAAAAATTGTAAAAGAATCTGTTTTAGACAACTTCCTGTCTTGCGTCTAGTATTTTGAATTTTAAAGTAAATACAAAAAAAGTCCTTACAAAATTTCGAAAATTCCAAAAAATTATTGTAACTTAAAACATTGCTTTGATCTTCACAGTTTTTGAAAGCACAGACACAGGCATTCTCTTCGTTATTAATTCACTTGGAATGATTATTGAGAACAGCTGCAGCACATTCAAAATTTTCTGCGAAATAGTACAGCGAAATGCTATTTGTTCAAGTTTCTAAAGAAAGAATGGTTGGTCTTGTTCTTTTTTTTTGCATTTATAACTGGACATGAAATGTAAATAATTTTTAACCTAGCACGTGTTTAAACTGATACATTTTGATATACTAGGAAATGTGCACACATTTTTTTTAAATAAATTTTAAAACACATAAATTTTGTTTAAAGTCGTTGATATTCTAGCTAATGACTAGACTAGGATCATTAGAAATAACGGTTTATGTTTTTTATGTTAGACCTCAAATGATTTCCTTATAAAATGTTAAGTAATATGAAAAGATAAAAATCGGAATCTAGCATGAATTGGATAATATTGAATATAATTCCACCTGACATTGCATTAAATTGCGTTTTTTTCTTCTTTTTATTTCATTCCTAAATCGAACGCTTGTTTGATCGCCTCAGTCAGTGTCTCAGATTATGTTTAAAGCAACACATTTAATATTTCATTTCAATCGTTTGATTGTGGAATATTTTTTTTTATTGTTTCATAACAAATCAATTGTAATTATTGCAAAACATTCAGTAAATCACACGTGTTGCTTATAATTAATTTTTTCCAGACAATAATTTACAAATACTCATAAAAGTTAAAAACCTATCAAGAGTCATCTTCAAGCTTTCCAGCAACTCATGACAGTTATTTCATTTAACAATAAGGAATGTGGTGCTGCAAGTAGTTGAGACTTTTTCCAAAGCTAGGCTATAAAATTAAATTGATTTGTAAATTACATATATTAAAAATAGAAAATTGTAATTAAAATAAGCACACAGCTATAAAAACATTAAATAAATTAGCGTGTTTAAAGTGTAAAGCTTTCAATATGCATTTAAAATATTTGTATATCAGTCTCATTTAAGGCACATATGTATGTTATGTAAGGATGCATGTTATGGAACATATACCAAAAAAAATTTTAAAAAATTTGTTATTTTGAAAGAATATAAAAAATTGAATCGCTTTAAATAAAACGAACCAGAAACAATTTTAAAATTTTTTAAAAACTGCATCAATAACAACGTTGCACTGCCCCAAAAATGTATAAATAGACCTCAAAATAGTATCTGACAGCAATTCATATGAACAGCTCAGAGTTCGCATCCATTAAATATGCACTCGTTGTACTTTGAACGCACTCAGAGTCAACATCTGTTTGTTATTCAAATTAGAAATGCATGGCAACTAATACTGCAAAATTTATGTGCAACTATCTATCTTTTCAATTATCTAACTATCCGTCTTGCGTGCCGTACCATATCCATGTTTCACGCGCTTTTTTGTGCTCCGGCAGCGGCGGCGCATCAACAACGAACGCATCATTCGAAGTGCAGCTAAATATTTATTAAGGTCGAGGTCGTCATACGTCGGTGTTAAAAATTAACATTTGTTATATAAAGAAAAAAACAAAAAAAAAAATATGGAACAAGTAGGCAAAATCTACAACTTGCAGCAAAATAGAATAAAAGTGAATTTTCAACAGCAACAACAATATAAAATTCTATACAAATTGATGGACACTCGTTGGAGCGACAACGCGTAGGCGTCAGTCAGCTAAAGCATCGTTCGCTTTGAATGCATTTTTATATAGTTTGCGTTGGCAAAGCAAATGAAAACGACAAAAACAAAAATAAAAAGAAAAGTAGAAAAAAAAACACAAATTTTGTGAATGAAATCAGAAGCTGCGAAGCGCAGCGTAGGATGCGCCCCCGCGTAAAAATATACGCTGCGCCTGAATTACGCCAGGCGACGGCATCTGTTTAATTCTATTAGGTGGACAGAACAAACGAGAGCTCATGTTGAAAAATTCAATTCAATGAAGTGCAGCGGCGGCAAAAAACATACAAATGCAACTATTTGAGATGCATTTTCAATAGCAGCGATTTTTTTCGAACATATTTTTAGATTTTTAAGTTTTTTGTTTTGTTTTGTTGCTTCAAAAGTTTGGAGCAAGATAACAAATTTAAGACCTACCTGTTGCACGCTGGGCGTTGTATTTGTGCCGGCAGGTGAATCCAGTGGCGACGCAGAGCAGCTCGAGTGGCTGCTGTCCTGGGAGATGCACTGAAATTGGAAGAGAAAAACAAAAAGAAAGTTAAGTAAACTTTAATGCCAAGAAAATATTCAGTTTGGTGTGTAGAATTATTGCCATAAGCAAGTGAGCATTATTGCCATAAGCAAGTGAGCATTATTACCAAAGTGTTGAATTAAAAATTCTTCGATTGTGACCTATTGCCATAAAAATATGCATTATTGGCAGCAATAATGGTGATGGCAATAATTCACATGTTTTTAATTGCTTGTGTCTTATGAATTATTGCCATAACCAATTTTCTAAAAAAAATTCTTTATATTCTTGATGGCAATAATTCACACGACAAAAGGTATATTGCCAAGTGAATTATTGACATAAAAGAGGTTATGGCAATAATTCATATATAAAGTGTATTAGTGCCATAAATGTGCAGAAATAATGCCCATGGCAATAATGCACATACATAGCTGTATGAATTATTGTCATTACACTTAGCAAAAATAATACCATGCTGTACCAGGGCTGTGCATTTACGTCACGGGATTTATTATCACATGTGGCAATAGAGCCTCTTTATGGCAATAAATCACTTGGCAGTAATACCTTTTGTCATGTGAATTATTGCCATAAAGAATATACAAAATTTTATGACAATTATTTACATGGCTTTAATTTCTGTGTCTTTTGAATTATTGCCATAACCAATTTGCTGCTAAAAATGCACATCAAGAATTTTATGGCAATAATTCACAAGGCGTCAATTTTCTACCTAATGTGAATTATTGCCACAACCAATTTAATGGCAATAATTCATGTGGCGTAAATTCTCTAGCTAATGTGATTTCTTGCCACGACCAATTCGATGGCAATAATTCACATTTATTATTAGGTTTTTAAGAATATTTCCACATGTAATATTTAATTTTTAGTTATTATTATAAAAATTTTTATTTTTGTGTGAATATCTGATTGCATGAATTTTTTTTAAATAATTATTTACAAGAATTAAAACTTGAATAATTTATTTAAAGCCAAGAGCACCTAATAAAGTGTACCTTTGTTTCGTTGAGTTTTTAAATAAGTACACTCAGAAAAAAACATATATCTCTCTCCGATAAAAAATTTCTCAAGTTTTGATAATAGCAATTTTCTTTTTTTCAAATAAAATTTTCTTCAATAATAATAAATTTTCATATTTTCGAAGAAATATTTCTTCACTTCTGGGAAATGGGAAATGGAAATATTTCAATGTCCCTAATAATGATAACTATTTTTCTAGCACAAAAAAATTCTCATTTATAGAGAAAAACTTATTGAAAATGAAATATTTTTCCTATATTAGAAAAATATTTCTTCCTATAGAGGGTCAAAAGGCATTGAGGTGCATTCCAATTTGCTGTATTTGTTATTGTCAAGGCTCATCAAGGTTACACTTACTTGCATAATAATAGATTCGGTTAAAGATTCGGTTAAAGTTAGTAAGAATCGGTTAAAGTTAGTAAGATTCGGTTAAAGAGGGTTAAAAAGCATTGAGGTGTATTCCAATTTGCTATATTTGTTATTGTCAAGGCCCATCAAGGTTACACCTTTTTGCAGGATAATATATTTGGTTAAAGATTCGGTTAAAGTTAGTTAAATTCGGTTAAAGAGGGTTAATATATAGAAATTTAGGTCTGTTCCGATTAGCTTAATTTGTTATTGTTAATCTCCAGATTGGCCGATCTTCCATTTCCACAAAATTTCATGGCGCCGATATTGCGTCTTCGTAAAATTTCTGACTTATAATCCGCTAATCACCCCAATATTAGTATGAATCTACTTTAAAATAGGTCAGGGCTCTATATATAATCTTAATTCATATTATTATATTGGTTTGAATTTGACTAATAAAATCAAATATTAGTAAAAGTTGAATTTGAAGTGTTATAGATTGAATTTGAAATGAATAAAATTGAATTTGGAATGTGCAAAGATTGAATTCGAAATGGAAAAAGTTTTTTACATGAAAAAGATTATTTTGAAATGTAAAAAGTGTTTTTTGACTGTTAAAAATTCAATTTGATTTGGAAAAAAGTTTAATTTGAAATGTAAAAGGTGGAATTTTAAGTTAAGGCGACGTGACGCCTTAAAAAAGTTTCTTTTAATTTTTTTTAAAATGCCTATAAGTTGAATTAAAAATAAGATATCATTTTGAAAAATTAAATGTATATTTTTTAGTAAAAAAATTACTCAAAAAATTTTTTTTATTGATTTTTTTTTATTAACAAATTTGTCTACTGGAATTATTTGAAAAAAAAACATCAAAAAACAATGGCGGGCGTGATTACGACTCACTGGGACATCGGAAAAAAACAAAAAACGGGGTTTTTATCAGCGTCAAAACCACCATGGAATGAGCCATGAAAAAATTTTGCTTGAAATATAACAAAATGGCGGTGTTTTTTTTTTTAAATTGTCAAGTTTTATGCACAAAATCGGTCAAAAACTCAAAAACTATAAAACCAATTTTTCTGTTCGTAGTTCATTCTATGCATCGACAAGTGCAGAACAACATATTAAAATTTCAGTACGATCGGTGGAGTAGTTTTTGTTTTATCACGCCCGCCCTGATTTTTTTAATGATTTTTCAAAAAAATTCCACTAGCAATATACATATGTGATTATATAATAAAATTTTTTTTTTTTTTCCGAAAAATATATTTGTATTTTTTCAAAATGATGTCTTATTTTTTATTCAAATTATTCGCATTTTAAAATATTAAAATAAAAAATGTTTGAAGGCGTCTCGTCCCCTTAAGCCCTGTAGCCCTGCTTCAATTTTTTTTTCTTTTTGCTAACTTTTTATTAATTTTGTTATTTTGTATTAATTTTTTTATATATCATCAATTTTGTATTTCTTTTGTACAATTTTCTTAACCCTTAGTCAGCACACTGGTATCATCTGCATTCCGTTAGCTTTGTGTTTTCACATGAAATAAACATTCGTATGGTTTTATTATATTCTTTTTAACATACTTAATAAAATTTCTGGCCTATAAAACTTGTATTTTATAAAAAAATACACTTTTAAGAATTTAAAAAAAAGTCAAGTTAAAAATATTCTAAGTTTATTTTTTAGGATGTTTTTTTTTTTCCGCTAGTGTGTACATTCCAAAAAATTTTTGTTTTTGCTCAAGCTGTTTTTGGAAGCTGAGGGGGTCAATTATTTTTGAGATTATTTTAAAAATGTTTAGTAAGAGGTTTAGAGATCACGCTAATCGGGTTTTCCCTAAAAATTCCATTTTTCGGTGATTTTTCGAATTTCGAGCATAAGTTTCAGACGGGTTCGGGTTTTCAGACAAACATTATCTGGGTCTTTGAGATGTCATTTCGAAAAAAAAATGTCCAAACTTTGCTTAAATCAGAAAGAAGGTCCAGAAGGACAATTTTTCGAATTTTGAGCAGAAGTTGGTCAATAACAGACATTTTCTGGGTCTTTGAGTTATCGTTTCGAAAAAAATCAGAAGATCTAGAAAGCAAAATTTGTTTAAATTTTATAATCGATACACCAACGAACGATTTATCATTGAAACCAACAATTATAAAGCTTCAAAGGTTATAACTTTGGAATGGCAAGAGTAAAATAAAGATTTATGCTTTTCATATTGCAAAGAATTTTTCCATATTTCTAACTGCATCATTATAGTTTTTGATTTTGATGTAGTTTAAAAAAGTTATTAATCGTTTTTAAAAAAAATTTAAGAAAATTTCACAAAAAAATTTTATATATTACGAACAAATTGCCAAAACTTCTCTGATTTATGTACATTAATGAAAAGTTTGGACATTTTTTTTTCGAAATGATAACTTAAAGACGAAGAAAAATTACTTAAGATAAGTTATTTTAAAGATAATTTCGGGTTTTCAGACAAACATTATCTGGGTCTTTGATTTATCATTTCGAAAAAAAAAATGTCCAAACTTTGCTTAAATCAGAAGGTCCAGAAGGTTAATTTGTCGAATTTTGAGCAGAAGTTGGTCAATAACAGACAATTTCTGGGTCTTTGAGTTATCGTTAAGTTAAGTATAAGTTATTTGAAGATAACTTCAAGACGAAGAAAATGTATGTTATTGACCAATTTATGCTTGAAATTCGAAAAATCTACTAAAAACCTGATTTTTAGGGAAAATTTGATTAGCGTGGCCTCTAAACCTCTTCCAAAAAAAAATTGTAAAAAAACCAAAAATACAATTTTTTTAAGAAATTCGAAAAAATATATGCTTTTGGTACATGATTTTAGTGTGCCGAGCATTATAACAGCCTTATACCGAATAAGGATTAAAATGTTTACCCGTTATTGGCTTTTCTTACCTGAACGTTTGCATTTGCATTGAAATTTCGCACCGTCACGTTACTACCCGGCGTCGAGGCTGCCGAATTCACCGCCGAAAAGTTATAGTTATCCATTGGATTCGTCATGGCTATCAATGAGTTGAGTATCTCGGGTGTTTTAGGCGTTGAACATAGACCCGAACCATCTATGCCCAGCAATGAGGAGGGCGGTATATTAAGATTAAACATGTTCACGTTGCTTGTTTTGTTGTTTTTTTTTTTTAAATTAAACTCAAATTAAAACTTAACACTTAATAATATTTTTTTTTTCTTTTTGCTATATATATTAGTTTTCACTTTATATAACTAGCTTTTATTTTAACTTGTTTGCTTAAAAAAAATCACAGTTAAAGGCCTTTGAATATTAATTTATTTTTTTAGCACTTTTTATAATAATCAGCGCTATAAGGCTACACAAATATCTTGTTTGCTGCACTTACTTCTAATAATTTTTTTTTTATTTTTAGTCAACTACTTTTGATTTTTATGCACTTTTTATTCATTTACTTGAAATCTTTTAATTGTTTTGTTGCGCGTAGTTTTTTACGAATATTGCTATCCATTGAATGCTGCGCGAACACTTGTTGCTTGGAAATACTTGCGGTTGCACGTCGAACACAGTCAATCTGCAAGATACAAAAGACAAGAAAATGTATGAGAAGAAGTTATAAGAATAAAAGATGAAAATATTTAATTAATAAACAACGTTTAATTGATTTAAAACTAATTGAAATTTATATGAGTTGAAAATGTTGATGGTTTCAATTAATCAATTAGCAGCTAACGCATAGCTAGATACATAGCTGCACGAGATACATTTATACATAGTTTAAGTTTATGAAGATACATTTTGGCTAATTTGTAGTTTGCTTAAATTATAAATGTTCTTATTTTAGTTTTATGCCAATCTAGTGGCTCAAGGTTGCGGCATATTTTTTTAATAATTATTATTTTTAGTTTTTTTTTTTTTATTTTGGCGCTTTTGTACAGCTGAATGGCTAGAATGTATCTACATTTCTAAGTTTTTGTAGAATTTTTTTGAGTAGATATTTAGATTTATCTAACTTATAAGCTGCTGGCCAGTCATGCCTTTCATGCTGCTTTGAAAACATGCGAACTCATAAATCATCATCATCATCATCAGAACGAACTCTGGCCAAAGAATTTTGGACAACAGAAATATAGCAGCAGCAATTATGACTTGTGGTTGCTTTGTTGTTGTTGTAATTGTTGCTTTGTGGCCTGTTTTTCTAATCCAACACCGAAATTTTAAGCTTCATAAAAATACTACTTGAAGCAATTTCGTGCGTTGAGCACTCAGCTCTTGGCTGCTGCTCCAAACAAATGTATTTCCTCAGAATCATTTTTAATCTTAGAATAAAAACAACAAAAACGCAAAAGTTAGACAAAAAAAAAAAAAAACAAAACAAAATTAAAAAATACAAAAAACAAAAAAAGCAACAAATGTTTTGCAGCTTATTTCAAATGAGCTGGCATATTAAAAAAAAGCCATATTTTATGGAATATGTAGATGAAAAACACAGGCAAGCAACAATCACTACAACAACAACAACAACAACCACATCTATCTACAGTGGTTGTTGGCAGCAACAGCGGAGCATCCCCAAAAAACATCTGGATAACAATCATGCTCGAATGTTGTTTCTTGGTTTTGTGCTGCTTTTTGTTTTGTGCTTTTTTTCTTCTTTTTCTTCTAATCTTTTTAATGGCGTTGTTATGACTTGAAAGCGCACATTTTTTCAATTTTATGTTGTGGAAAAATAAATTAAAAAAACAGAACCAAAAAATGTTAAAAATAACTCAAAATCTGCTAATAAAAGATAATAATAAAATTTTAAAAGTTTTTGTTTGGCACAACAAAGCAACATGTTTGAAAAAGCTTTTAAAGCTTAAGATTTTTGCGTTTGGCAAGGTTTTAAGCAGAAATACGCATCAATCATGGCAACCCAAAAGAAGATTTTTGCCTTTATGCGATGTTGTTGGATCAAAAATCCAGGCTTCAAATATATGCTTGCAGAAATGATTGATTTGCCAGCACAAGTGGAGCAAAGGTTCAACTTTTTCTTAGAGAAAAATAAAATAAAAAAAAAATTTTTTAAATTTCGGAATAAAAGCGAGCCAAAATGATAAATAGCACAAATAAATTGAAAATATTAATTTTTATTAAGTTGACTAGTTCTTTCCCGTCAAAAATTGCGGGTCCGGTTTTATAAAGTTTTTGAAGTTTCAATAAATCACAAAACAAAAAAAATGCCTACAAATATGCTATGAAAATTTTCAAAACAATCAAGCATTCCGCACTCACATTTTACGGAATTATGTTACAGTAATAAAGTAATAATAATAATTAGAATTATATTTAAACTCAACGAAAATCATTTAAAACAACAATTGGTAATGCTGTCTAGTTGTATTTGCCTTCACGGATGTTACCACCTTG
This sequence comes from Tetanocera ferruginea, assembly GCA_958299015.1. Classification (NCBI taxonomy): domain Eukaryota; kingdom Metazoa; phylum Arthropoda; class Insecta; order Diptera; family Sciomyzidae; genus Tetanocera; species Tetanocera ferruginea. The sequence goes on from OY282643.1 coordinate 134,701,924, forward strand.
CAAAATTCGTGTACACTGAAAGTTCAATGCAATTAAATACAAACCTATTTACTTGAACGAACTTGAACTTTAAAGTTGTTAAGTTAACGCAAAGTTAACGCAATACTCAGTACAAAGCTAACAATTTTACGCTTTTGCATGCGCACCTAGCGTTGCCAACTATTGTTAAAACAAATAAATCAATTTGTAATAAATGCTGGAATTTTATGAAATAAAAACAACGTAACGTTTGCTGACAACTGTGGCAACTATTTCTATCAAGAATGAGAGACACTCCGTTTGATTATCTAGAAGTCAAGATAAACAGAAAATAAAATGCAAGTTATTTCTACAACTTTGCACAACAATTAACCATGCAATGCAATTTGGCAACAACAACAACAACAACAGCAACAACAACAACAACAACAACAACAACAGCAACAACAACAACAGCAACAACAACAACACCAACAACAACAACAACAACAACAATATCAAGAACGCATTTACGCACTTCAACAACAGCGGCGCAACGCATGCGTAAGAATTTCATTGATTCGCACTACGTGACCTCAAAAACGTGTTGGCAACTACAGTTTTATTTTTTGTTGCTTAAAAAAAACAACTTTTAATGCATTTTCTTTAAGCTAAAAGCCGGATTTAACAGAATTATATATGCAACAGCGCGAATTTTGCTCGTCCACGGGGCCGGCCCGAGAATTTGTGGCACCCTAGGCCAAGGGTTAAAATTGCGCCCCTAAAAGTTGAATAAACTTACTTTAATGTAGAAAATTTAAAACAAATGGAAAATAATATGAAATTCTCAACTATTTAAGTAGAATAATGAACATTTTTGGTAAAGTTATTCAACGAAAAGGTCGAAAATTTCAACTACAAAGATCAAAAACGAAAATTTTAAAAGAAAAAATTAAAAAAATTCAACAGATAAGTTGACTTTCTCAACCCAAGTAGTTGGCAATACAATTAAAAGACGAACTTTTCAACCGAAAAAGTTGAAAAATTTAACAAAAAGCCTTTCTCAACGCTAGAAGAAAACAATTCAACTAGAGAGCAAATTCTTTAACCAAAAAAGTTGAAAAATTAAAATAAAAGTTTACTTTTTCATTCCTAAAAATTTAGGAATTCAACTGAAAGGTTGTTTTTTTATTCCTATAAGTTGAAAAATTCAAATAAAAGGTGGTCCTATACATACAATGCTTTTGAACAATTGATGGGTTCTAAAATTAGCTTTTTATTGATATAAAATTATAATTGATAAATTTTTTAAAAAAGGTAGGTACTCAAATAATTTGAATTCACTGCAGTAGGCTGCTTAAACAGAAAAAATTTAAATGTAGAAAATTTCATTATTCATGACAAAAAATATGTTATTAACATGTTAACTTTTTGAATAAATTGTTCAACCTATAAAGATGAAAATCTGGGCTTAAACAGTTGAAGAAGTAAATTTTAAAGATGCTAAATTCGTCTCTTAGGTTGAAATACTTCTTGAAATCAGCAATGAAGAAAAACTTGACTAAAAATGTTGAAAAATTCAATCCATAAAGTTCTATAGCCTGTTTCAAAAGAGAAGAACATTTTCGCGCATGTTTGAGATTAAGGCCCGTTAACTGATCTCTGAAGTTTAAATTCCTTAATCTCAGATTTCGTAAACAGAGTTTAAATTTTAAACTCAGTTAAAATTATTTTCGTGACTTATCTCATTTTTATCGGCAGTTTTCTTAAACTCTGTTTAAAAATTTAAACTGAGATTAAAAAACATATTTGAGCGGCACTGTAGTAAAAATTCTACAACTTTGACGTAGAACATCAAAATATTTCAAAAATTTTTGATAAAATAATGCAAATTGTCAGTTTCATTGAAATATTTTTTTTTTCAAAACTTAAAATATGTTTGTTTTTTGTTTATTGTTTTGATTTTTTTGAAGCATGATTTTTTTATTTTTTATTTTTTGTTTATGATTGAGAATATTTCCAATGTTCTCAGAGAATTTTTGACAGAATCTAAGTTTAAATTTTTTAAACCTAGAATTTCTGTGTTTAAATTTAAACTTGCCTCACCAAGTTAAACTTAGATTTTTTGAGATGAGGTATCGGCGTTAAAATTTAAACTGAGGTTAAGGAATTTTAAACTTTGTTTAAGCTAAACTTTGTTTAAAATTGAGATCAGTTAACGGGCCTAAGAAAATAATTTTGAGAGTGTTCTTCGTTCTGATTGGTCGATATTAAAAATAAAATTATATGAATTATGAATATTCTCTGAGCAGCAAAATATATGAAAACAAATTATAAATAATTTGTCAGCCGGAATTTGACTTCACAATTTTTTTTCTTAATAAAATAATTTATTTTTAAAAAAATAGTTCGAAAAAGAATTTAAGGCTTCGGCTGTTATATCCTGCAACCCAAAACAGATTTCGTAATAACACAATACAATTTATCGGTGGTTTTTAAGGTACTGTGTCAAAAAATAGTAACAGAAACACACACAATAAAAGAGCAATAAATTACGCTCAAAAAAAATTGCTAGCTTTAGAAATAATTTCTCACTGCGCATCGAAAAATGAAATCAAAAAATGTTCTTCTCTTTTGAAACGGGCTATAATAAGTTTTATTATCTTATGAAAGTTTAAAATTTGACATAAATAATTGAAGAATTAGGCATGAAAAATTAGTCCCTTTCGTTTAAATAATTTTAAAACTAAAAAAAATTTAAAAACTTGACTCAAATAAGTGAAAAATTAAACTTAAATGTTGAAAAAATAATCTTTTAGGCTTAAATTTTAAATATTTATTGATTTGAACCAATGAAAGGTTTAACATTTGAACTTAAAAGTTAAAAATATAATATTATATAGGAACAATTTTGGTTTCTACCAAAAAAAATTTCACTGAGGTGCACATTTACTCTTGGTTTTTTTAACAGTGTATATTATAACGTACCATACTTTTAATTTACTTTTAAATACATGTAAGTCTTGCAGATCCTTATAACTTATGATAGATTGATATATGTATATATTTTTTTATACATATCCTATCTACATGCGCTCCGAGCCTGGGCCTTACTGGCTCGGCTCTAGGGCCGGCCCTGCTCGTCTTAAACACTAACAAATCTTTTCATTCAAATTCAAATAAGCGCTCAGAACAACAGAACTAAAACAAAAAACTTAAATAATAAAATTAATTAAACACACAATGAATTAATAACACAAAAAAAAAAAAAACAAACACGGTGTCAAAGTCGACATTTGCCACAATTAACACAAATTAACACTAATCACCAAAAAGCATGCGACACACACCAACAGTTTTAAAAAAATAAAAAGCGAAAGCTACAGAGCCTTTAGAGAGAGCTTGACTTAATTTATTGTGAGCTAAAATTAAATTTAAAATTTTTTTTCTTTAACTTCGACCAAAATTTGACTTGAAAAAAAAAATACTAGAGTTGATTTAATTAACCTTCCTATTGAATTTTTGAAAATTTTTATTCCTTAAAACTTCAGCTAAAATTAAACAATTCATAGAAGACTCAAATTGTTTATATTACCAGCAATTAGAAAAGCTGGCATGTATGTGTATGTGTGTGTGTCACCAATAAATTATTAACTCAACAATTAAAATCCAAATTATTGCAGAAATTCCAACCAGTTAATAAAGATTCGGCTTCGAAAATGCTAGAGATTTCGTTTTAAATAGACGACTTTACGTTACACTGAGGGAAAGAACGTTATTTTTACCTAACAATTTGGTTAGGCGAGTCAATCTGTTAAACAGCAGCTTTTAAAAAATAACGCATGATTTTTTATCTACATTTCGCTCATGTTCAATCCTGCAATAGCATGGCTTGATGGTTTGTCGTTGGACTCTCATACAATAGCTTAAGGTTCGATTCCTGTAATGGACTGGTTTGAATACTAATAATTTTTTATAGTTTATTTTTAAGTTTATTTAAAATTATATGGTTACCTTAATCTGACAATTCATGTTGAAAATTACCTGAGCTTTGGTTAAAATTTGTTTAAATTGACTAGATTATTTCTCTGTGTAGAGACGAATTTAGCCATAAATTTTAAGGAATGAACTTTTTGTAAATAATACCATTATTAAAGTGAAAGAAATTTATCAAGAATGAAGTGCGGCAAGTGAAGTGAAGCTTATAGGTTAATTCTATAAAAGAGAACTATGTGGTGGTTTTTTTTTTAGAAAAGCGTTGTTCGATTTGAGGTGGTTCCTGAGAACATAAAACTAGGACAAGAGAGTGTTTATATCAAAAGTCTTTTAAAAAAACAATTTCAAAGCAAACATTTTGTTTACAATAAATCTATTAAATTAAATATAAAAACAGTTTGTTATTCAAAAAAAGGTAACAGGATTTCTTTATTATAAACATAAGGTACGTATTATATGAAAAAAATATTAACAAGAAGCCTACAAAAATTTTGAATTTTCCTTAAATGAAACTAATTGTAAGGGTCTTCGCAAAAATATAATTTTGTCCACTATAGAACACTCGATAATATTCAAAAATTTCATATTTGCAACCTTTTTGGTCGAATTTTGTATGGGATATTCTATTGAGTTTAAACATGGCTTTATTTATAACTGATCTAAATTTGTTTTTTTCTAGCTTTAAACCAATGACCTCAGGCGTTAAACCTATTCAGTCAATTCAGAAAATGAGATGATAGATAAGTAGGAATGCAAGACAAGTCTAGTGAAGCACATGTAGACTGATTTATATTTGGAGGAAAGCTATATCAACATGAGAATTGGAATCTGAGGCAAGTGCTATGCTTTTTCCTCAGTTAATTCAAGCAAGTTATTCAAGCAATAAAATCCATAAACTTTTCTACCATCAACTACAGCTTCCAAAGACCAAAGTCGAATCTATTGCTGGAGTCTTAATTTCAGTTGATTAGAAATGATGAAAGAATTAAAGTAAGGAAAAAGCGCAGAACCATTGCCTAGTCAGGATTCGAACCCAGAACCTCTTGTATTGGCAGTCAAGCACGGTTACAAGCACTTTTTCTTCCTTTCGTATTTTTTTTTTTTTATTTTTTTTTTTACTGATACTGATGAAAACGCTCTTTGGCGATCATCCAATTTCAAAATAATCATAGAATTTGGACTCCACGATTCAACAAAGCTCAATAAATTCTAAATATTTCTATTCTTTAAGATTTCGATTTTGATTTGAATTTTGTTTTGAATTTTGAGTTTTGAATTTTGAATTTAGAATTTAGAATTAAGAATTTAGAATTTAGAATTTAGAATTTAGAATTTAGAATTTAGAATTTAGAATTTAGAATTTAGAATTTAGAATTTAGAATTTAGAATTTAGAATTTAGAAATAAGAATTTAGAATTTATAATTTAGAATTTAAATTTAGAATGTAGAATCTAGATTTTAGTTTTTTTTTTTTTTTAATTAAGAATTTAGAATTTAGAATTTAGACTTAAGAATTTAGAATGTAGAGTTTAGAATTTTGAATTTGGATTTGAACTTGGACTTGGACTTGGACTTGGACTTGGACTTGGACTTGGACTTGGACTTGGACTTGGACTTGGACTTGGACTTGGACTTGGACTTGAACTTGGACTTGGACTTGGACTTGGACTTGGACTTGGACTTGGACTTGGACTTGGACTTGGACTTGGACTTGGACTTGGACTTGGACTTGGACTTGGACTTGGACTTGGACTTGGACTTGGACTTGGACTTGGACTTGGACTTGGACTTGGACTTGGACTTGGACTTGGACTTGGACTTGGACTTGGACTTGGACTTGGACTTGGACTTGGACTTGGACTTGGACTTGGACTTGGACTTGGACTTGGACTTGGACTTGGACTTGGACTTGGACTTGGACTTGGACTTGGACTTGGACTTGGACTTGGACTTGGACTTGGACTTGGACTTGGACTTGGACTTGGACTTGGACTTGGACTTGGACTTGGACTTGGACTTGGACTTGGACTTGGACTTGGACTTGGACTTGGACTTGGACTTGGACTTGGACTTGGACTTGGACTTGGACTTGGACTTGGACTTGGACTTGGACTTGGACTTGGACTTGGACTTGGACTTGGACTTGGACTTGGACTTGGACTTGGACTTGGACTTGGACTTGGACTTGGACTTGGACTTGGACTTGGACTTGGACTTGGACTTGGACTTGGACTTGGACTTGGACTTGGACTTGGACTTGGACTTGGACTTGGACTTGGACTTGGACTTGGACTTGGACTTGGACTTGGACTTGGACTTGGACTTGGACTTGGACTTGGACTTGGACTTGGACTTGGACTTGGACTTGGACTTGGACTTGGACTTGGACTTGGACTTGGACTTGGACTTGGACTTGGACTTGGACTTGGACTTGGACTTGGACTTGGACTTGGACTTGGACTTGGACTTGGACTTGGACTTGGACTTGGACTTGGACTTGGACTTGGACTTGGACTTGGACTTGGACTTGGACTTGGACTTGGACTTGGACTTGGACTTGGACTTGGACTTGGACTTGGACTTGGACTTGGACTTGGACTTGGACTTGGACTTGGACTTGGACTTGGACTTGGACTTGGACTTGGACTTGGACTTGGACTTGGACTTGGACTTGGACTTGGACTTGGACTTGGACTTGGCCTTGATTTCTGATATTGATTTTGATTTTGATTTTGATTTTGATTTTGATTTTGATTTTGATTTTGATTTTGATTTTGATTTTGATTTTGATTTTGATTTTGATTTTGATTTTGATTTTGATTTTGATTTTGATTTTGATTTTGATTTTGATTTTGATTTTGATTTTGATTTTGATTTTGATTTTGATTTTGATTTTGATTTTGATTTTGATTTTGATTTTGATTTTTTTTTTGTTTTTACTGATTAACTGTTCATTTGAAACTGTGCTACAAAATGCCAACGATGTTTTTCAAATTGACTAACATGAGTACTCTAGTGTACTCTATGAATGGATAATATTTACAAAATGACTCACTGAACTTTCACGCAATATGATTTTTCATCTTCTTGCTAAATGCAATTCTCACTAAATTTACACGCATTTTACTTTACTTACTCGGCTCCGTTATTGTTATATAAATATATATGTTTTTTTTTGTTTTTTTTGCTTAAATAAACAATCAAAATTTAAGCAAAATCTTAATAATCACCACAAATGAATCACTTAAAATGTTCCAAAAAGTTTACAAAATGTATTACAATTATTGCAACAACAATAAAACGTGCTCGAGCAAGCATGCAAAAGCCATTACAACTTTGTGTTTTTATAAAATTTTCTCAAAAATATAAAAAAAAAACAACAAAAGCAATAACACGTCGCCTCAAAAACATCAATAAAAACGGACTGTATAAAAAGAAAAAACAGCAATTTAAATAATAGCTACACAGCAGAAATAAAAAGAGACAAAAATATATGCATTTTTTATTTTTCGCACTTGTTTCTTTTTTTTTTTCGTACATTTCTTCGGTTCGTATTTATTTTATTACTTTTGTTTATTTTTCGAGTTTGTTTTTTGCAATTTAAATTTAAATTTCGTTTATGACAATTTAAGCCAGAAAGACGTGTGGGCGCGAAGCTCTTAAATAAGCAAAATAAAAAATGAAGAAAAAAAATAAACCTGCAATGCTGGCATACAAAGCATTGTTGTTAATTTGTGGCTGTTTTTTTTAAGAATTTTTGAGCTTCAAATAAAAAATGCAAATATTGAAGGAACGTGATTTTGAAAATATTGCCAAAAAGTCAAAAGACAAGCCTGACGACAGACAACAATAAAAAAATTATTGACTGTTTTAAATGTTGGCATTCATTTTAATTATTTAGAATTGAAATGCCTAGCACTTATTGAAATAATTATTATACAAGGGAAATTAAAAAAAAGAATTTAAAAATTTGTGAAAAACTCTACGTGAGCAACATTAAAAACTTCTAACTAAGACTGTTTACGTTAAAATTTTGTTATTGTAGTAAGTTGGAACATTAGTATTAGTTTATTATTTTAACAGTACAAACAGAGAATTTTTTTATAATTTTTTCACATGCAATTTCAAAAGAAAAAGTTTGGCTCCCCCTTTAAAATGTCATAAATTATTGTAAACTAATTGCCTGAAAGCTGTCAGTAGCCAACATGAGCAATATTAAAAAGCTTATTTTAAACAGCTAGAAGAAAACAATACCACCCATAAGTGCTGGTACACGCATGACCACTTCAAACGCCACGTTGAGCTGTCACATTAATGTCACAATTTCTACAATAACAAAATATTTTATTTCAAAAGAATTGCAAACTAACTCAAAATAAAGCAAAAGAATAAATATCAAAAAAATGGCAAATCTACAAAATTAGTCAGAGCAAAAAATGAGCTGTTGACACAATTTGCTCAGGGTTGCCAACTCCAAGCAAACACAGAATAAACAAATATTAGCTAATAACAAAATTTCAAAAGTAGTCTACAAAAAAAAAAAAAAAAGATTTGTAAATGAGCTTCATTGGTACATCACCGATGAACTGCCAAAGCTGACTAATTTCCAAATGCAAGCGTTGCCAACTATTTATTAAATAGTGTATGCACAATAACAACAACAACAACAAAATGCCAACTGCAACGTTTGATCAAGCGAGTCAGTCAATAAAGTCTCGGAATTGTGTAGTAAATAGTTGTATAAATATTTACTATTTGTAAATAAATAAATAAATAAAAACAAGTACTTTTTTCATTAATCGTAAGCTTAATGTTTACTTTAGTAATAACTGTGTCAACGCAGTTTTATGGCAAATGGCAAACTATGTAGGTACAAGTAAGATGAAAAAACATATATATAAATAAATAAAAAAAAATAATACAGTTGATAATGATAAGAATTAATTTTTATTTATAACAAGTGTTGATAAGACATGCCAACAGTAGTCAGCGTAGCGCGTATGTGTGTATGTGTGTCTGTGTGTGTGCGAGAAAAAAGTGCCAAAAGTAAGTTGGTACGCTCTAATGAAAACCATAAATTTTTGCCTACATCTGTCAAGCATAAAACTTAAATTTGCCAGCCATAAAAATTAAGCGCCAAAATAGCCAGCAGCAAATAAAAAGCTTTTCGAGTTTGAATTAAATTTTTTAAATTCAAAATTTCGCATTGAAAATCAAAAACTTAAATTTATGTTGATAATTTGAAAACTGGAATTAAGTTTCGAAATTAAATTTAAAATCTTTTTTTCAAATTTCAATTCAAACGGGTACTTGAAATTTTTTTTCAAAAAAATTTTAGCGGGTAGTCTTTATTTTTGGAGTAGCCTTGATATTTGAAGACACGAACAGTTTATCAATTTTGTACTAAAAAAGAAAATAAAAAATATAAATATGAGTTTTTCTTTTAATACAACAAAAATTATTTTTACCCCATATTTTGGGAAAAGATATAATTTTGTGGTCTCATTTGAAAAGAAATAATTTAAATATAAACTAAAAAGTAACGATAAAATGTTTATAAATTTTTTCAAGATAACTGATAGCACTTACATACAAAAAAGAAATAAATGAAATCTGTTCAGACATGTCAGAGATGTTAGCTTTCCAATTGAGCACATTCAATTTGAAACAGCTTTTTTTCCCTCTTTTGGCATTTGGTTGAAATACACGCTAAAAAACGAACGTCAAAGAAAATTCATCTTAAATACGTTCGGTTAGAGCTTTATACAGTGATTGTGATACAGGTTCAGTGATTGTTATCAAATTTAAAAGAAAATTTAACAAACTTTTTGAAAAAATTAGAAAAATTTGAAAACCGTTAAAATTTGACTAAGATACTGACATGGAAAGTCAAAATTTTGATTTCAAAACACCTTTTTTTACAAATTTTATGATAAATGAATGCTTTAAATTTGATTTTATGAGAAAATTTGTAGTTTCCAACCAAATTTCATATTGATCAAAACGTGAGTTTTTTTACAAAAATTTTATTTCTCTCTTAGAAAGAATCAAATGTGCTGACAATTGGGAGTTCAAGTTTTGTGTTAGCGTATTAATATATAAGATTTTTAACCCTTCTATTAGGTTAAAAAAAATTACGAATCTTAGGTTGACGAACAATTTGAGCACCGGACATTTATCAACTACTTTATTGACACAAAATATGAAATTGTTTTTCGGGTAGGTTAACGAACCATTTGGTCCTTAATGCATTTTTCATACAAAAAATTTTCTAGAACTCATTTTTTTCGCTTTTTTTATTAAAAACTATGTAAACACAATAATTACAAAAAAACTTTTTCGTATATTCAAGTCCATACATGTGTGTATTTGTACACCCCACATTTTGTTTAATTGCACTTCGATGTCTGCAGACTCTTTTTGAAATATTTACTGCTTGACGAAATGGCAAATCCACGTAATTTTACCGGGAGTGTTGATGATAGTGTTGAAAATGTAAGTGACACATAAATTTCAGATATTAATTACAATTCAGAAAACTCCGGAAGCAGTGACTTAGAGTCAAGAAGTGAACAAGACTTTGAATAACATATCACTGCAACAAGTTCTATTGCCCCTTCGTATGCTGACAGAAACAAAATTGTTTGAAGCCAACTTCCGTAACCCCAGCCAATACACGGGTACAATATATACACGACAGGGTTCTACTTGATTTTCAGTATCCAGATGATGTGATATACAGTCATCTGGCCTTTCTGATATTTTTCCCAGCGACTATTAAACAAATTTTAATCGATAACACAAATAGTACGCCAGAGTCAAATTCGGCAACAAATGGAAAGATATTGATGAAGCTCCTTTGCGTGCACATATTGCGGTTCTCCTTATTGAAGGATTATATTGGTACTTTGAAAATTTTGTTTTTATTTTGAATAAAATTAATGGCTTATTTTAAAATTGTTTATGGCAGTTGGAAAAATGAAGACGCATGGGTTGTTCCATGCAACTTTTGGTTGACCTATTTTCCGAGCTATTATGTTGGAAGATACTTTTCATATGATTACAAGTGCTCTGCGTTTTGATGATATTGCGAGCCGAAAACGAATGGGAATTACCGATAAGTTTGGCCCCCAATGAGATTTATGCAATCGTGTCTCTTTTTCCTATCCTATATTTTTCATCTGTCATGAAAATGTTACTATAGAGGAGCAACAAATATTGTGTCGACTTAAAGTCTTGATTTCGACTGAAGGTTTGATTTATCAAAAAAACTTTTAGAAAGGAAATTGACATATGCGGGACTAGTGCACAAAAACAAAGCATTTATTCCACCTAAGTTGCTTATTGTCGACATTGCAACATTTACTTGCAATGAAACCTCATCACTGGTATCATATATCGGTCACAAAAATAAAGGTACTATTTTGATAAGCAACTAGCACAAGGCAGCCAAAAGTGATATCAACGAACCAAAAATAGCGCCGGAAATTGTATCATATAATTCAGCAAAAGTTTGATATTTTTTTCAGCCATTTATGATTTCTCATTCATGAATCTGACATACAAGTGCACTGTTTGGGAAAAATTATCGAACAACACTTTGCTCTGCTTGCATTAACAGAAATTTTCAAACTACTATAAAATTATATTTTTTTTTTTTGTCTATAACTAACATCCGAAACAAGTTTTTTAATATATAATCCAATTGGTGCCTTAACCTAAGATTTGTAAGTTTTTTAATTGTATTTCTCTTCTTGTATTTTACATACTTGAATTTTACAAAATAGCATTTTTGAATAAAAATAGTACATTAGCTGAAGTTTTAAGTCAATATATTTTACGGTTCGAAAGTTATTGAGAAAAATGTACTGAAATTTGGATCAAATGGTCCCAACCTAACAGCAGGATTAAAAATAAATTTATGAAAGTACCATTTAATAGATTAATCGACCAATTCGTACGAGCACTGTTGATTTTTTGTAGAACATCAGTAAAAAATGAACAAGACATTGAGTTCTGATAACGCATCTATTCAGAGTTGTTTTATGTTACCCCGAACTTTGCACCATGGAGCAAGTTGAATTAAGCTTACACGGCAGAATTCTACTCCAAACACTAAAATGGACTTTCTTCATTGACTGTTTTCTTTAAGCAAAATCATTTGTATTTAAATCTAAATTTTTGTTTCTGCACCTGGAGAAAGTAATGGTTCATATTATAAATTAACTAGGATAGAAGCTCGTCGGGTCGTATTCAAAATAATTTAGTAGTCAATATGACATTTTTCATTCACCTCAATTGTTGTTTTATTCCAGTCATTGTCAATGTGTCCTTACTGATAAATATCAAATAAATTTTAAGTGCATACTTTAAGGTTAACAATTTTTGCATACAAGAAGCACTGTAATAGCGAAACAGGTTCTGGTTTAGACTAAACATGTTTTAAAAATCATAGCAATAACAACAATAACAGTTTGGGCGACATAGAGCTCAGAGCAGGACGCTTTTATATATTAAGATATTATATGTTAGTTTATAAAATTAGCATTGACAAAAACTCAGTCTATAAAATAAAGATATTTGATATTTAATTGAGCACCGCTAACTACTTTCTTAGTTCTCCTCAAACTTTTCCATCACTTTCGTGTTTCTTTCCTCAATTCATTTCATTCTCTGTTTCTTCTTATGTTCCACCCCTCATTACCATTAACATATAATTATGTAGCTATTCCCATAAAACTCATTGTTATCGTTCTTTATTCATGGTCCACATATTTATTTCTACTATATCAACAACATCATCATCCCTCTACTCTACACATTAACATTGACATCTATTGAAAATAGCTGGAAACTTTTAATTAAGTACGTTTTACTAAAGCATTAAAATCCAATCAATATATCGTAGCAGCAATACCGTTTGAAACGAAAAGCTGCTGTTTATCCACAAACATTCTCTGACACTGACAGCATTTTATTGAAAACTTTGGTGAAGACGACTTTATTGAAAGGAAGAAAGAACAATAACAACATCTAAGCTCAGAATCAGTATTTCTCGCTCAACAATAGATACAGTATCGGTTGGTTTAATTAAAGTGTACAAAAAAACAACAACTATAAAGCAAAAAAACTTTTTTGCTAGTACAGTCATAAAAATTTTCTACTTCAATATTAATTTGCGAGTTGTTGCGCCAATAGAGTTGAGTGAGGGTGGTTGAATTCGTCGCTGTTGATTAGAACGAAGTTGTTAAAAAGAAAAAAAAAACTATGAAAGAAAATAATAAATAAACGAATCGGTTAGAAAATAGAAGATGGTAGCAGAAAAAGCGCAGCAGAAGTTTGCTTTTCAACGTCGTTCATTAACAGGGCCGGCCCGAGAATTTGTGGCACCCTAGGCCAAGGGTTAAAATTGCGCCCCTAAAAGTTGAACAAACATACTTTAATGTAGAAAATTTAGAAATAAAAGCAAAACGAAAGGAAAATAATATGAAATTATCAACTAATTAAGTAGAATAATTAAAAGTTTTAGTCCAATTATTCAAAGAAAAGATTGAAAATTCCAAAAACAAAGTCCAAAAACGAAAATTTTTACCAAAAAAAAATTGAAAAATTCAACAAAGTCATTTTGGTTGAGTTTTTCAATCCAAGTAGTTAGCAAAACAATTAAAAGACCAACTTTTCAACCGAAAAAGTTGAAAAATTTAATTTCAAGTTGACTTTTTCAACTCAGCAAGTTGAAAAATTTAACAAAAGGCTTTCTCAACGCTAGCAGATAACAATTCAACTAGAAGGCAAATTCTTTAACATAAAAAGTTGAAAAATTTAAATAAACCCAGCAAAATTTTTCGTATTGCCTTGATTTGCATTCGATTATAAAACGCATTACATAAATGTTGGTGACCAATAATGCATTATATTTTATATTACTCGTAATGCAGTTAGTAATGTCAGCCCTTTTTTCTTTTGAAATGAGTGTTATGTTTTTTTTATAATTGAAATTTTTTGTTTGACTTTTATTTTTGCTTCAAAAGTGTCAAATTTTATAATTTTGAATATGAAAAAAATTCCAGATTTATGAATGAAATACAGAAAAATGTGTTAAAGGTAAATATATTACATTAATTAATTAACTGATACATATATCTAGTAATAAAAGTATTTTTCTCATTTTAAAGAAGAAATTCTCTAACTCTTGATTGGTGTTGTTGATCTGTTTAGCACTGTTAAGCAAAAGATGTACGAAAAAAATTTTTTTTTTTAATATTTGAATCGCTTTTCTAATTTGTGCAGAGAACATCTTATTCAATAACTTCTTAGTTGTTAATAAATAAGTGATTATTGAGAAGAAGTTATTCAACAAGTTTAATTTGTGCTTACATAAGTACTCCCATGTCAAGCGAAAGCTTCATCGATTACCTCCAATGACATGCCTGTATAAAGATAATGGGTTCTGTAAGCGAGAGGGTAAGCGATGAATGAAATTTTCTGGATTACTTTTTCGATTATATGTAAGCGAAGATTTTGCTGGGAAAGACCAACTTTTTAACCGTAAAAGTTGAGAATTTAATTTAAAGTTGACTTTTTCAACTCAGCAAGTTGAAAAATTTAACAAAAGGCTTTCTCAACGCTAGCAGATAACAATTCAACTAGAAGGCAAATCTTTTAACCTAAAAAGTTGAACAATGTTCTTGCAAAAGTTAAACGGAAAGGTTGTTATTTTATACCTATAAATTGAAAAATTTAAATAAATGGTAGTCCTATATATATTATCCTTGAAAACAAATTATAAATGATAATTTTTGAAACTGTAGGTACTCAAATAATGTGAATTCACTGCAGTAGGCTGCGTAAACAGAAAAAAATGTAAATGTAGAAAATTTCTATCCATTCCAAATTTGCCATCCATCATTCATGGCAAAAAATATGTTATGAACATGTTGACTTTTTCAATAAATTTTTCAACCTATAAAGATGAAAATCTGAACTTGAACAGTTGAAGAAGTTAATTTTAAAGATGCTAAATCCGTTTCTTAGACTGAAATACTTCTTGAACGCAGCAATGAAGAAAAATAGTACTTTGCCAAAATAGTTGAACAAATTTACTAAAAAAGTTGAAAAATTCGTTCCCTAAAGTTCAAATAAGTTGTATTAACTTTGAAAGTTGAAAATTTGACATAAATTGTTGAAAAATTAGTTCCTTTCGTTTAAATAATTTTTAAACTGAAAATAAATTGAAAAGCTTGACTCAAATAGATGAAAAATGTAATTTAAACGTTGAAAAAAATCTTCGGCTAGGTTAAAATTTTGAATATATATTGATTTAAACCAATGAAAGGCTTACAAGCATTTGAACTTAAAAGTTGAAATATAATATTATATAGGAAAAATTTTGGTTTCAACCAAAAAAATTTCGTTAAGGTTAAAAATTTACACTTGAATTTTTAACCGTGTATAATAAAACGTACCATACTTTTAATTTACATTTAAGTCTCGTAGGTCCTTATAATTTATGGTAGATTGATGTATGTATATGTTTTTATATATATGGTGCCCATATCTGCATGCGCCCCATAGGCCCCGGCCTTACTGGCTCGGCTCTAGGGCCAGCCCTGTACATTGACTTATGGAATTGACAGACACTGCAGTAAATTTTTAATTATGTAAGTATTTTGACGAAAAATTAGCTGCGAACTATTTGGTGAAATGTGAGTTAGTATGTCATGAGATGCTAAGAAAATTTGTCTTTTCAAAGAAAAAAGCAGAAGCTGGATTTGGTTTGAGATATTCAACAAATTTTCATTTCCTTTTTTTTGTTTCTCTTTACTTAATTTAAGGCAAAACTTATATAGTGAAAATTATAAAGCGGATTTTTTTTTTGTTTTGGTAGAAAAAAGATTGGCAACTGTGTTTCAGCACTTTGGCACAAATTAAATTTGGCGCATAAAGTTTATCAACATTGTCGAAAAAAAATAAATATAAAAAACACTTCATTCCCACAAACTGCTTAATGTTTACTACACTCCTAGTTTTCACTCCCTCACTATCTTCGCTTTTTTTTTTAGTGCAAAGCCACTTCACAGTGAATTCCCATTTTAAGTCATTACTTATTCAAAGCAGCCGTAAACTTCATAAATTTACATTTTTATATGCTTCGTGTTGACACAAACTTGCACACACTCACACAAACAATCACACACACATTCATTCATTCATTCATTCACACAATTTCGACACTTAAAACTTTTCTCATTACATGCGTTTTTGTTAAAAAAAAAACATGTAAAAAATGCTATGTGAGAAAAAAAAATATCCTTTTTGTTTATAGCGCAAGTTTTATGTTTTTTTTTTAATATATTTTTATGTTTGCAAATAAGTAAAAGAAAAATTCTCAAAATACATTTTGAAAATTTGCGCACGTTCGCTGGAAGTTATAAAAACAAGCCAAATACGAGTGACAACAAGTTTGTTGCCGCCATTTAATTGAATGAAAAAACTTTTAACAAGTACGCGTGCATATTTTGTGCTTTAACAAACACCAACACGACGACTCTTTGAAGGCTTTCTCGCAAGCTGCCTTCACTGTTGCTCTAAACAATTTAATATCATGATATTCAACGTCATTTCATGCGAGAAGGCTTCACTGTGCAAAAGCTGAAGAAGCCGGTGCTTCGCCACGTTTAGTTGACAAGAGAACTGCGACAAATGGACGCCGACAAAGTCATTTTCACGCAAGACCAACAACAACAAGTGCTGCTACCACTACCACCACCACCATCACCAGCCAGTTCTTGACAACAGCAGATATGTGCTCCACATTCCGGAAGTAAGCAAAGCTAGATCGTTATCTTGGTCACTAATGGCCCAACATGGCTGACCCAAGCAAAGTGTGCATGCATAGCCAAGCCATCGCCACCCGCTACTTGCAAAGGGTGCCAAAGTAGACAGCAGTGGCAACCCTGTCTTGGTGTTGAGTGTTGCATTTCTTGTAACAATTAAATATTTATAAACAACGCGCGAGAATTGCTGCACCCTAACCACACTTTGCACCCTCATCTGGCTGTGGGCTGTGGGCAAAAATATTCATTAAATTCTATTTTAGTGCAGAAACAAACAAACACCAACTAACACACAGATACACACACACACACACACAAATACATACATTAACAAAACACAATAAAAACAACAAGAGCTTTAATGCGAATTGTTTAGCACTGCAATTTGGGTCACAGACAATGCGTCTGGCAGCACTGGCTGCATTTTGCTAGCATGGAGCACCGACTGGGACCGAGCTGAAAATTGCTTTTATTGTTTTATTGAAATTGCAGACTTTTTTGTTGTTATTTAGCTTCAACTCAACACTTAGTGCTCAATAAGTATGAAAAAAAAAAAAATTGATTTAAAATTTAAAAATTTATGACAAACGCATTAACAGTTTAATATTTGTTGTTGCTGTTATTGGCGATTGGTAGGCGGTTATTCTAGACAATAAATACTGTGTTGGCACGTGACTAAATGAAAATGAGTTTTTGAAAATGTATGGGGCAAGTAGCTGCAGTAGAGAGAATGGCGGCATGTGTGCTGTGGGTTAATTATAAAATGGGCTGTGAGTTTTTAAAAAGTATTGCTTAAATGGAGCTAAAGTATAAAAAATGGTTTTTGGACGCAGATGGAGGTTGTAAAACAAGCTTAGTATGGTCAAGACTGAAAAACTTAAATATTCTATAAAAAAATTATTGTCTGAATCATAAGATACTGCTTTTTAACCACCAGTCCGAAGCGGTGATGAGGTCAACTGATAGTAGCTTGCTCCGAGGACTAACCAAAGACTTGAAAACTGGTACCACGGGAAGTCAGCGGCCGCTGGCTTATGCCAGGCTCGGCTGCCGTACTCTAAAGTACGGAAGAGCTGCTAGATAGAACTCCACCCAAAAAAAAAGAATTGCGTCATGTCATTAACACATGAAGCTAATTTGGTACCTTTGAATCCTCGAAGGGGCATTGGCCGATGCAATGTTTCGGTATGATACTGTAAGGAGTTCTATAGACTTAAGCCTATACGGCAGATGTAAATTTGGATTTACTGTTGCCGACTTCTTTGCTGCATATATTATTCGCAACTATAATTTATTTCGCTTGACATCGCAAAAACCTTCCAGAAGGAGTAGATTTAATAATTTCATTTGGCATGGTTATACTGCCGACATAAGGAAGGAGGCCATATCCAAGTGGAAACCAGTACAATCAATTTCATAAGGTTATCCCGATATGTTGCGTCTTCTAACGCAAATGAAGATAGTTACCTCTATTTGAAGAGAAGAACAAAATAGAGATATTTTAATGACGCAAAAGGACTCAGCTGCATGACTGCAGAAAAAGATATATTTAGCACAAAAATAATGGGAGAGGAAACTACACATAATAGTTTATTTTTTTAGCAAACAAGTTTATTTTTACTAGAAACATGTTTCTACTTTAAGGTTACCATAAATAGTTTACGTAAGCAAGTTACTTTGTTACGATTTATATATTATGTTCACTTGTAACTATGCTAATTTGATACAATAAAGAAATTATGCTTACGGTGACCAGGTTTGAGGCAACTAAGCTCATAGAAAGCTATGAAAGCTATACAATTAGATCGCGAGCAAAATTTTTATTTCATGGTTCAGTTGGTTAAGCGCTTGTTAATTTGATTTGAATTTTAATATCCCAGATTCAATTCTCAAGCCAAACCGAGCTCTAATTTTATATTATTTTTATTAAAATTTATACAAGCAAATAATTTAAAAAAATAAGGAAAAATTGCATTTCATTACAATTGACCAATTTTCCATCTCCGGGATTTGAACGCAGACCGTCGCTCATCATAGTCCAATACACTAACCATTATGCCAATAGTCTGATGTCGTCTGAGCGAAAAAAATTTCAAACAAAACAAGCAAACCGAACAGGAATATTGCATGAACATAAAATGTTGTTTACGATCATGTTGTATGTTTCTGACAATTATGATATGCTCATGGCAAAAAAATTACTGTTTTTGTTGCAAACATGTGTGGCTATGCTTTCCATAAGACTATTTTTTATCACATCTATTAAAATATGTTTACTGGCAAAAAAACTAAGAACATTTTTACCGGCCATTTTTATAAAGATTTTTTACAATAAAAATAAAATAAAAAAAAATTCTAGTTTAATTCTTTCAAAAACAAGCAAAGTATGGTTAATTAACAAGCAAAGTATGGTCAAAATTGTAATTTATATTTACAGTAAAAGGAAATATGTTTGCTACAATCAAAGTCGAAAATGTCATAGTTCTGCGTGTATGTTAGTTGCCCTTTTATTTTAAATTTTCTTCTTACCTTTTGGTTTTGACATGTTCTTGAATAGTCTATAAGATATCTTGTGACCTCACAGAGTCTTTATTTGAAAAATGTTCAAAAATTTATTGCCGAAATAAATTTGATTAAAGCAATACACATTTGTTTTCTTTAATTTAATTATGCTGTTAGTGATACAGTTGCCTGGCTTAAATATACATTGTTCAAGACCCGCTGTGAAGCATAGCAGTCGTTTTGCCATTGAGTGCAACTGAGTAACAATACATTTTTTATTGATTATATTTTTTGAGAACTTGAACTCGTTTTTAAGGGCTGAATATTTTGAAATCAAAGAGATCAAAATGCAACTATAACTTTTTACTTCTAGAAAGGAGGTATTCTAGTCCAGGAGTACAAATTTTTAGTGTTTTTTAAAATTCTATAAAAAATAAAACTAAGAATATTTTTACCAGCAATTTTTTTTAAGTTTTTAATAATAATAAAACTGTTGTTAAAAAATTAAAATAAAACAAAAAAAAATTAAAAAAACAAAAAAAAAAACTTTTTGAAAAAAATTGCTGCACTGAGAAAAAAAAAACACATACCTTGCTCCGGTAAAAAATTTCTCTATTTTCGATATAGAAATTTTCTCTTTTTCAAATAAAATTTTCTTAAATTAGAAATAAATAAATTTTCACATTTTCGAAGAAATATTTCTTTACTTCTAGGAATTGAAAATATTTCAATGTCTCTAATAATGATAAGTATTTTTCTCGCACAAAAAATTTCTTATTTATAGAGAAACATTTATTGAAAATGAAAAACTTTTCTTATATTTTGATAAAAAATTCACTAAGAGAAGTATTTTCTTCAATAAAAACAAATCTTTTCTCAAAAATAAAAAGTTTTCTCTCAAAAAAACGATATATTTTTCTTTTTCATGGAATCTTTTTATCATTTTTTGAGAATTTTTAGTATCGAAATTAGAGAATAGCATTCTCTGGAGCAAAGTCTATACCATTTTTCTCTAAATATGATGCCTTTTTTATCATATTCCGATAAGCTTTTTTCTTAGTGTGGCTCTAAAAGTGGGAGGGTTAAAAAAATAAGGATGCGTCCTTCCTTACATGACTTCCACCCTTCTGGTGATCTGAAGAAGAAAAGAAAAAAGATTCTTATTAAGCAAGAAAGTCGCCATTGTCATAACCACGAAATTAAAAACAAACATATTTTTCAAAATGGCGTCTGTTTGAAATAAATAAGATTTGTTGGCCCTTTTTCAAAGTTTTGCATTGTTTAAAAAGTAAAAAACAAAATAAAATAATACAAATTTTTTGATTTTTCTATATTGTTTATATGATAATTTTATTAAAAAAAAACAAATTTTATTATTATCAATTTATTGCAAAACAAAAAATTTGCTTGAAATTATTATTTTTTATTTTTAAAATATTTTATTATTGCTATTTATTGTTGGCATTTCTTTACTTTAATGTTTAGAATTCTACATAACTATAAATAGGCAAACAGAATATTTGTCGAATTTCGAATATTAATAAAATTCTTTTTTTTTAAATAAAAAATATACAAAAATCATAGTTTGTATGGGAGCCCCCATACGGAGGGGTCGGAGGCAATGGGTTCCAAGGCAAAAAATATTTCTATCAAAACAGTAATGGGGGTCCTTCATGTTGATTTCATTTACAGTAGGGTAAAGGTTTTGCCTCCCCTGTAGTTCGAAAACCTAGGGTGACCCGAAAATACTTCAGATTCGGATTCAGCAAACCCAAAACCTTTAGAAACCGTTGCGAAACCTCTTGGGATGTTTCTTCAAAATCCCTCAAAAACCTCAGAACATTTCAGTTTTGTTGTGCAGTGTAATTAAAGTACCAACGATAGAGGGATATATAAGGAAGGTCCATACCAAATTTCAAGCTAATCGGTTCATTTGAACTTAAGAAATCATGTCAGACGAAAAGGTGATTTCGATAAAAACGCGCTTAAAGATTTAAATTAAAATTTTAAATAATTTTTTTTTTGTAAAAAATCTTTATAAAAATGGCAGGTAAAAATGTTCTTAGTTTTTTTTTCGAATTTTGAAAAACACAAATAATTTTAACCGCTAGACTTGAATACTGCCTTAAAACAAAAAATCTAATTTAGATCCTCTGATATCACACAAATCCTCTAGAAGGAGAAGGTTTTAAAATTTTTTTGTCTTGGGTATATTTAAATATTTTCTAGAATTTTTTTTTGATTGATCAATGATCTCAAACTAATGCCATTAACCTGCTATTAGTGGCATTGTTGCCTGACCTTGATAAACTATATCTAAAACCACATGTGAAGCATTGCAGTGGAGTTGTCATTGAGTGTAAATGAGTAACAATTAGTTAACTGTTGATTAATGTTTTTGAGAACGTGTACTCGTATTTGAGGACTTAATACAATCGAATCATAGTGATCAAAACACAACCATCACTTTGTATTTATAAAGAGTACAAAATAATGTCAAACTAAAGAGAGTAAAAACTGTTTTATTTTAACTAACTGTCATTTATCTACACCAACTAATGCTGTATCAACTATTGTAGTTACATTTAAAGATATTGATTCACAAACTTAAATGATATTATATGAGTTTGACAGTTCTGGACATATATAGCAAGTATATATTAGACATGTCATATTTCAATCAGCTTTTCAAATGTTCTTCGTTTACAAATCGTTTCCAATTGTTGTGCTATAAAATACGTTAGTTAAAATTTTGATTGGCGCTTTTATCTAACTGAGTTGTACTATTTTTATTTTTTTTATTTTTTTGTTTTCATAGTTATTAACTGAGCACCATGACAGTTTGTATAGATGCTTATCACAGTTATATGTCAGCAAAACAAAGAGTTTCTTTTAATTAGAAGTTGTAAATGTTATTTGAAGTTTATGCTATGATTAAATTAATATGACGATTGTTAGTTTTGATATCATTTGTCTAAGCAGTAACGTCAAATTTATTTAATATTTATTTATAACCACAATTAATGCATTTTAAAATAAATTCAAAAGTTAATGATGTTTTGAAACATATATTAAAAAAAAAATATCTCTAAGATCGATCAAATCGATATTTCTGCTCATCACTTGTATTCAAATATTTGTTCGTAGATAAAAAAAATTGCAAAAAAACCACGCGGTTAAAAATATACAGTTGTAATTGCGTTAAATATATCTACTAAATCTATTAAAATATAATAAGTCATTCCAAAATTGAAAACTCAACTCAAATTTTGATAAAGCACCAAAGATTATATTTCCATTTATTTGTGTTGAACAGTTCTCGATGGCAGAGCCAACCAGCTAATCGGTTTGCTGTCAGACAGCATTAGTATGAAAAATTAATTAGAAATGATTTCTTGCTCCAAAAATTTGAGGTATAATGATAACAAACACAATTAAGAAACAAAAAAAAAAAACAAACACTGAAACCGTTATGATAACCTAACGATAACATCAACAATAAACGAAATGTTGAAGTAACATAAAAATATTAATAAATAATACTAATAGAATTATTTGTTGGTGGTGACGATTACAAACGTCCTTGCTATAACAATAACAACTATAAAAAATAGCAAAACAAAAAAAAAAAAAGAACTACCGAACAAGTAGAGAGCATAAAAAAAACATTTAAGTTATAGAGTTCAATGATATGAAAAAATAAAAACTATGATAACTGATACTAGCGACAGCAACAAATTTTCAACAACCAAAACCAAAACAAAACACATTTTTTAACTGTTTATCACTAGGCAGATAACTTATCAGCAGCAAGAAATGACGTGTTAAGCACTCGCAAACAAGTTCAAATTTATAATTCAATTAAAAAACAGGCTAAATAAAATTCAAACAAATACCAAACTATCAATTAACTATTTTTAGTCAAATATAAACATATGCTATAGACAGAAATTAACAATTGAAAGTAAACGAAAAAAATCAAGGATATTAACACAAAAAGAGATAAGCTTAACGTACCAGTCAAAGACATTCAAAGGATTATGCCAAAAAAAAAAAAAGAAAAAATAATCGATATCAAAAACTCATAAAGTGCATGTTCAACACAAATCAGTATAAATCGAATAAGAGCCACGCATAAACAACACCTCAAGGAGAGAGACAGCAGAGCGAACTGAGGGAGAGAGAGACAGTAACATATGGCAAGCGAACACGCACTGTCACACCAAACCCAAAAACTAAAACCACCAAAAAACGGCAAAACACAAAAAAAATACCAACAACTGCCAATCAAGTAAGAGTAAATGCGTTGGCAACACGAAGTTGGCCAAATAGAAGGAAGTAACAAATAATTCACATTCCACACCCAGAGAAGGTGAGCACAAAAGAAAATGTCCAACAAACTAAAAAAAAGAAAAAAAAAATACAACACATAAAACAGGACACGCGTTAGGTGGACAAAACTAATGCTTAAGGGAGACAAGAAAAAAAAATTATAATAATAAAAAACACACACACACACACGCACAAAGCACTGTGGAGCACTTAATTTATGGCTTGGATAAGGTTAGGCCAAGAATTATTATCCTAAACCCACACATACACATATATTTGTGGCACAGCAACATCGAATTTTTTCGCGAAACTGCAATTAGAAAAGTATAACAAAAAAGCGCAGCCTTCAGTAATTCTAAAAAAAACAACACGAAAACCTTGTTGGCTGGCACACCCTAGAAAGGCTAAATTAAGGACGCTTAAAATACAGTCAATGAATTATTGCTCTGTTCACACCTTAGAATTGGCATATTTGTCAAAAAACATTATAAAAAAAAAGAAACGTTAAAAAGTTAGCAGCTCAATAAGCCACAATGTATTAAATACCTATGTATGTAGGTCAGGATAAGGACAAAACATGTTTTAGCGAAAGTGCTGCAAAGCAAGAATATAACTTTAAGAAAAACAAAGACGGTTACATTTTTAAGAGAAACGACTCAAGGGAAACTATCAGCTGCTGTTTCAAGGCCCTATCAGGGAAGAATCGGGGTCCTGGCCGACTGCAGTAGTGGAAGAAATTAAGAAAATAGTAAAATACATTTAAGCGACCGCTATAATCGATGTACCAGTAACCAGCGCAGAAATGTTCAGTTCGTTCAGACCCATCTGTAAGTATGCATTATATTTTCTTCCCCCATTTCCAATAAATATTTATGATTCTACGAACCAAATAAAAGTAGTAGTTGATAGACGGCAGAGAAATTTATACCAAAAATCCAGGGTTACCGGATTCGAGCCTCTTGTAGGACATGTTAATTCTTTCTTATCTCATTTCTAATTAATAGCATCCAAAATTTCATCTATATCTATGACTTACACAAATGTTATAGTTGGAAGTAAAGATTTATGGGCATGGCATTGCTCTATAACTGGAATTGAGGAATGGTGTAAGACAGATTCAAATGATTATTCTACCTACACTTGTTTTAATTGGTTACTTTTCATTTTACACATGCATATTTATCCATTTTCGAACATAGGTTACTAAAGGTAACAAATTCCGAATACTTGACTAAAGGGCTAATCCACGGTAACTCATGTTACGATTTAACTTACTATGATGATTAAAAAGTTAACGGTTAAGTTAAATTAAATGATTAAAAAAGTTTTTGCTTGACTAAAGTGTAAATCCACGGTAACTCATGTTACGATTAAACTAACTATGATGATCACAAAAGTTAACAGTTAAGTCAAATTAAATTATAAGAAAAGTTAAAAAAGTTAATACTTGACTAAACTGTAAATCCACGGTAGCTCATGTTACGATTTAACTATCTATGGTGATTAAAAAAAAAGTTAAGTTATCATGTCCAAAATTGACCATTTAAAACCATTGACCAAAATTAAAAAAATTTAATTTACATATAAAGTAAAGCCTGTTGTGCATAATGTTACTTAAATTTTAACGCATGTTTAAGTTGCATTTATATTTTTTTTAGTAATAACTGGTAACTTACGTTACGTTTGGGTTGTTGGGTTAGTCTGATCTTGAATGAAATATCTGTTCTGTTGATAGTATAATAAAAATCTATACATCAAATAAGTTTATTTTGAATGTTAAAATTTGTTTAAGCCGAAACAAACAATAGTAACTCACGTTACACTGCTTGTGGTAACTCATGTTACAACATATTCAAGCTTTAATTTGACATACTTTTCGACAAATCGAAAGAAAATTTTAGATAATAATCATATAATTTTAACTTTAGTTTACTTGTTTTCATATAAATTAGTAGCCGGCACGTCAACATCTGAGCTGCCTGCCTCGCCAAATCTTTACTCTGTGTAATATAAGGTTCTTTCTTTTACGATCTTGTTTGAGTCTATTGTGGCTTCGGTTTTTACTAATCCGTTAACAATTTACTTATAGTGGATCTTCGCTGTAATATTAATATATCCTATTTATATAAAAATCGACCATTGTTCTCAGTAATTCGTGCCAAAAACTCATAATTTATAATTGCTGGTTGCATTATACTGGAAATACCCTGCACAGTTATTACTTCTGAAAGCTGTGGTTGAAAGACAAAACAAAAAAAAAACACATAGAATCTCTGACTCTGTTTTTTCTTATAGATCGGATCTATGTTTGATACCAATCGAGCCGTTTTGAAATCATTAAAAATACTACTTTTTTATAGAGTCCTTTAGGCTTATATATTGCTTAAAAAATATTTTGGAATTCGATTTGGGGTGTTTTGGGTTAAGTATAGCTAAGAAATTTGGAAATGTGGGCCCGAGGAGCCATATAATTTCATAGAAATAAAAATTATTTTTATTTTAATTTATTATTTTTTTTCGGAAAAGAAATTTTTCTACATATGTCGTCTGAAATTTGTTCTTTTCTTTTTGAGTTTAAGTTTTTTTAAGAATTTTTAAGTTAAAAAAGACGATAGAGATGATAAGGACGATATAGACAAAAGAGACGATAAAGATGATGGAGACGATAGAGATAGAAATGATAGAGACGATAGAGATAGAGATGATAGAGACGATAGAGACGAAAGATACGATAGATACGAAAGAGACGATAGAGATAGAGACGATAGAGAAAATAAAGACGATAGAGACATTAGAGACGATAGAGACTGAAGACACGTTAGAGACGTAATAGACGATAGAGACAATAAAGACGATAGAGACAAAAGAGACGATAGAGACGAAAGAGACGACAGAGACGACAGAGATGATAGAGATAGAGGCGATAGAGACAATAGAGACGATAGAGACGATAGAGAAAATAGAGATAGAGACTATAGAGAAAATAGAGACGATAGAAGCGATAGAGACGATAGAGACGATAGAGACGATAAAGACGATAAAGCCGATAGAGGCGAATGCAAATTGCAAATAAAGTATGTGACCGAAATAAAAAATTAAATAACATCCAAAAAATGTTCATACAATTTTTGGCGTTATTTCACAATGAAATTGAACTTTATTTAATTTTATTTCGACGTTTTATCATTTTTATTTTGGGCTTTATTTCATTTTAGATTTGTTCGAAATTTAATTTATTTCGGGCCTTATGTAATTTTTTATTTTGGCGGTTATTAAATTTTTATTTTGGGTGTTATTTTACTGAATCTCTTTCATCTAGCCCGCACTGCGTGTTCATTTTTTCTTGGGTATTTTAATACCCTTAGGATGAAATGAGTGGTTGCTTATGGCTACAAGAGAATTGATGCAAGATATAAGTTTTGATAGAAATTTACAAATAAAACGACTCTTATCCAAAATATTTGATATTTTTTGTAAAATAATAATATTTAAACCCCTTCTGTAAATTTACTGTGCCAGGCAAAATTTTTTAAATATCATATAATGACATATATAATTATATATTCTTTTAGTTAAATTTTGCTATTTGTATCTCAAATATACAACTTTTGTTGTGAAAAGACATATAATTCTGTTTTGGTTTAGCAGAATGAGTAGTAAATCAAGTGAGTGCACTATAGAAAGTCCAAAAGAGAGAGAAAACACCTTTTAAGTTGGTGTAGGCGGCCAACGACCAAGCTTCAATTCATTAATGATTGTTGGCATTAGGACTGTTGTTGTTTGAATATAATTTTTATACACCCAAGAGTACTGTGTAAAAGGGTCCCATATAACCCACAAAAGTGAAAATTCTATAAACAGGCTAATATTTAAGGACCAAAAATAATATTCGGTATGCATGTATTTTATATCAAAACTAAAATGTGTTGATCCGAAAAGAAGAAAAATGGTTTTGATCCACTGAAGAACACGACCACCTCCAATGCAACCCCAAAATTGAAAACTTCAGAAAAAAGTTTGGTAGCTAGGTTTATATTTTACATCAAAACTAAATCGTATCTTTTATGCGATTCCTAGACGTCATCAAACCAGTAAAATCTCTTAAATCTCATACAAAAAGAGCTACAATTTTAGATTTTTTACCCTTAAGAATCAGTCATGGGGGTTTTTTTAATTTCAGCCAAGCCTTAGATATATCTTTCTCGTTTGTTTAAGAAATTGTTTGGCTCAAGTTTCTTTATAAATAATAATTAAATAATTTTAACTACAAAAATTTACAAAATTAGGTGTCCATGATCTGAAAATGAAAAACAAATTATTTTCACTTGCTTGGCTTGCCTAAAATAATAGTGGTTATTTTTCAAATGCTCGAAAATGTCTTCCTTAATTCGGTTCAACTCTATTTAAGCTTTTGCGCTGATTATTTGTAAACATTAGTCTCTCAACGTCCTTGACATAAATACAATGACAAGTTTTTCTTTTTATAACTTATGTTTGCATATGTCTGCTTATTCTTCTCTACTTCTTGCCATACCACTTTTTATGTTGTTTTCATTTCTGCTGGCATTAATCCATTTATTATTATTTCCAAGAACTAGTAAGTTTTCGCTGTACTTCACTTTTATTTTTTAAGCACGAAAAGGACCTCTATTTTTTTTTTGTTGGTTGCGTTGTTTTTATTTTTTTGTTGATTTTCAAACTTTTTGGCTTCATTGAGTAGTCAGTCTCTTTGAAATTCATGCATAACACAAAAACAAAAAAAGAAAAATAAAACAAAAACAACAAACAAAACCAAAAATAATAGAATCCAACATAAGGCGGCAACAATGTTTGCTGGTGTTTGACTTGAACTGCACGCTCTCACGAATGTCCTTTTGACTTACTTTTCATTCTGCGCATTAATGTGAAGGTTTGTGTTGTTTTTTTCGTTCTTCTTTTGCTTTCATGCTTTTGTTGTTTTTGTTTTTTTTGTTTTTTTTGCTTTTCTTTATGGCGCTGTAATTTGATCCTAATGGAATTTCATACTTTCTGTTTTTTGTGGTTGTCGCTTTACTACTTTATTATCCTTGTGAGCTTCTGTTTTTGTTATCGTTTTTTTTTTTGTTGGTGTTGTTGTTGTCGTATCAGCTTACTTATGAATTTACAATTTTATGCACGCTTTAATGGCATTTTTTAAAACGAAAAATCGTTGACATTTGTAAGGTTTAAATGTCAAGAATTTTGTGGTAGTTAGATATGAACATATTTTATTTTCAAATGATTTAAGAGAACTTTTAAACAAAACTGACACCTACTCTATTATACTTAACTAACTTATTTTCATAATTTATACATATTTTTGTTTTTATTTTTTTTTTTTTGTTATGCTGAACTTTTGACATTTTAGCATTCAGAAAATAAAGTTGGAACAAAGTTAGCCAAAGGGTGTGTTTATTTCACTTCAAATAAAGGCAGACACATTGTGAACATTTTCCTCAGAGAAAGAGAGAGAAAAAGGGCGGGTTTGGTTGGTTGTTTGCTCAGTCAGCGAAGTTAGAGAGAAATGAACGGAAACACTGGCGCCGTTATAATCGTTCGTGGCGCTGTGCCACGATGTGCTTTGAATGTGAAGCTTAATATTAGCACAAAATAAACTAGTTTCGGGCAATATGTGTGGGATGTGTTCCAAGCCAAGCAGGAGCGACCGACTTGTAAGCGATATCCTTGAAAGTTCTTGTTAAAGTTTCTTGAAGGAAATGTAGCTAAAGGCAGTGAAAGCTAAAACGGTCATATAATAAGTGGTTTTAATTGCTTAACTTGGATGGGGTTAATTTGTTAAGAAGAGAAAAATAAAAATAATAATATATGCAGAACATAGTGTAGAGACAATTATGGCGCACATAACTAAATAGCCAGAGCAGTTAGAATTCCTAGCAGGAGTAATCAATAATTTCTAAGACACACAAGAATTTTCTCACTTTTAGGAAATGCTTATTATTTAATGTTTGAATAACAAAATTTATGCATTAAGAATAATAAAGATTATGGCTTTATTTTTAAGACTTTGTGATGTACAAAATATGAAAAAAATATGAATTTTAAGTTTATGAGTGGAATCAAAATTTAAGATAAATTAAAATAATTTATTTGGCACTTTTGCATTGTTTTTTTATTTATTTTTTTTTGTGCTGAAAATGTCAAATGAGTGATTGTCAAATAGACTGCACTGAAACTAAAATATTTTGTACTACTATATTTTCTTAAAGTTGCAGAAAAACGCAATGTGATGGTTGGCCAAATAATTCTTCAATATGTATTTTTTAAGAAAATTTAGTCACATGCACTTGATCTCGTCCAACTCACTTTTAAAAATGTGTCCAAATATTAAAAAAGAACTTATCTTTTGCTTATTTCTTATAATTTTTTGAGTTTTTTTTTTAAGTAAACTTTGCGAAATCGAAAAGTGCAGTTTGATAGAGTTTCGTAAAAGATTCCACAGAAGGATTTTCCAAAAATTTATAAATAAATAATATATTCTTAAAAAATTTCATTTTCTTTCTGCAGATATCATTTATCGTTGAGAAATTTAAAAAATATTATTTAAGAAATAGATCACTTTAAATCTAAACTCTACAGTTATTTTATTTTTTATGTTTCATCGTAGAATAAACAGTATAAAACGCTGGCAATAGCAGTAAAATCGTATTACTTTTAAAATTTGTCGGTTTTTATATTCTTCACTACAACAAGAGAAAGAAAAAGAACTTAGGTAAAAATATTCGTACTTGATTCTCTTTATTTTTACCAGACCAATTTGGTTAGAAGAGTCAACCATATATTATTAACCTGTTTCACGCTACTTTAGTGTATCTGATCTGTTAAACAGAAGCATGCATGATTTTTGTCTAGTTTTTGCTCACGTTCAATCAAACAAAAGCATGGCTTCATGGTTAGTCGTTGAACTCTCAGCACCGAAAGCCCAGGTTCGATTCTTATATTAGACGGTTAAGAAGACTAACAATTTTTTATTTTTTAATATTATATATTAAATATTTACGTATTTGTTTTATACAAATGCGTTGTTAGTGCGAAAATAGCAACTTTTTGGACATAATTTAGTTTTTTTAGACGTTTTTTGATTTAGCCATTTTTTTCTCTCCGTGTACATTTTACTCACGTTCAAACACGCAATAGCATGCGTTGTAGGTTAGGCGATTATATAAAAAAAAAAAATTTTCCAAAAATTTATGTCATCCGCCACGGACACGCCCACCTCCCATGCAACCAAAAATGTAAAACTCAATAAATAAGTTCATGTTTAATCTTCAGAGATAAAATTTAGTACGCATGTATTTTATATCAAAACAAAGATTTTATCGAATACTGGATGTTATCCGCTCACGGACACGCCCAGCTCTCATATAACACAAAAATTTAAAACTCAATAAATAAGTTCATGTTTAATCTTCAGAGATAAAATTTAGTACGCATGTATTTTATGTCAAACATTTTTTATTGAAAAATCTATGTCATCCGCCACAGACAAGCCCACCTCCCATACAACCCGAAATTGAAAAACTTCATAAATAAGCTCATATTTAACCTACAGAGATAAGATTTATATTTAAATTTAATCAAAATTTATATCAAAACAAAGATGTCTTCGAAAAATCGATGTCATCTACCCCCGAACACGCCTACCTCCCATACAACCCACAATACCGAAAAGACTATAAAGGATATTAATGCCTTTGAGTCACAGGAATAAAACTTGGTAAGTGTAAATTTTCCATCAAATTTGAAATGCAGATCAAATATGGGCTTCATCCACCCGCGGTTACGCCCATTTTCAACACTATTATTATATTTTGAAAAATGTTGATAGTCTGACTAGACCGACTTTAGACTTTTTTTCTTGTTATGTTTTATTTTATTATATAATAACTACAAGGTTATTCAGGCCCGTAGCCAGAAAATTGTGGGTCGAAGGGCGACCAAATTTTTTTCAAAATTAGAAATAGATAAAACTAGAAGAAATTAAAATAAAACATGGCGGGTGTTTTGAACGAAATTTTTTTTTTAAATTTTAATTTTATGTGTAAATGTTGCTACTTTTAAAAATTTCAACAACATTTTTGCTCCGAAATTCATGAAATTATTATAAATTTATTATTTTGAAGCTTTTTTATACCTTAAAATGAATTCATTATTAACAAAATACTTGTTTTTAATTAATTTTTTATGATAAATTTTTTTGATTTTTCAAAAATTAACTCATTTTACACTTTAAAATAAATTTAAAAAAAAATTTAGTTCAAAACAATCCTCCCATTTTTTATTTTAATTTCTTCTAGTTTTATGGTTTTTTTAATTCCAAAAAAATAGGTTGCCCTCCGACCCACAATTTTCTGGCTACGGACCTGCAAGGTAGTGTGGACGTTTCTGTTGGAAACTACCATCTGTCAAAAAATATAAGAAAGAAGAGAGCACAATCCGCCATTTCATACAATTAATTTTCACTGGTCACATTCAGCGTACTCAACAGTTGGCAACTGTTAAGTCAAAACTTGATGCACATAAATATGAAGTTGCGCATTAAAATGCATTTAAAAATAGAATATTTTTTATTTTTCGGTAAAATTTCCATTGATGTTTGATACACAAAGCTTGACATTTCCTCAACTTGACATCTTTTCTGAAATTTCAATACCGATAACAGCGCTCCCCGATGTGTTGCTGTCACAACAGTTGACACAGCTGAATGTGGCCAACGCATTTAACATTTTTGAAAAGAGTTCGTTTACTTGTAGCTGAGAGAATCAACACTTGTCAATACTTCCTGGCAAAGTTATTATAACCTGGTTTTATTTCATAATTATTTTATTAATTAAATTTTTTATTGGTACTTTATTTAACCATAAGAAATGGTTAACATTTGGTCATTTAAGCCACATAAATTGACATCAAAATCATGTGATTATTTTAACTTTACGATTCATGTTAGAAAATTTTGACCTGAAATTTGGTTAAATTAGCCAGATTTTTTCTCTGGATGTTGCATAATCTTTCTATGGGGAGCGAAAAAGCAATAAACAGTGCTCAGCAGCAGCATAATTATGTCAGTTTTAAAATCTATGGGCTTTTCCTGATTTGCACGCCAGCACAAATAATAAAAAATTTATCAAAACATTTCTTAAAAATTTGAACTTCGGTCGTTTTCTTGTGTTTTATTACATGAAATGATGAAGTAAAGTTAATGTGTGAATACTTATTTCTTACGCATTTTCAATAATTTTAGAAATTACTTTTATTTGTTTACTCAGTGTTCTTATTTTGAAATGCTACGAAGCACAACACAAACTTTAATTTAATTATGTTGAAGAAAATAATGATATCCTAAGCACTTCCTTATTAATTTGAACGCATAATCAAAATGTCATAAAAGGACACTAAAGGCAGTTGTCAGGCGAGCGAACGCAAACGACGCTTAATAATACACACACGCACACACACACACATAGACAAAGAAAATGATAACGGGCGCAAAATGTAAACGTTTAATTTTCACTTTTGGCGCCCGACTGTCTCGAACGCCCCCCACTGCCACACATAATACAGAGCCAAGAACAAGCACAACAACCACTGCCAAAATGTCACGCACAAGTTTAAGGAGAGAGAGATCGAGAAAGAGAGAGATAGCATTATTGCCTATTTTACGCACAAAGTGTGCACAACACAGTTTGCTGTGTTATTTGTTGGCTTTTGTTGCAGGGCTGTGGGTGGCTGGGCCAAACTATTGAAGGTCATGCGTGCCTTCATTAGTGAGCAGAAGGCGAATTTTTTGCTTTTTTTTTAATTTCTTGGAACTTTTGTGCGTGTCGCTTTTAGATTTTGGCTTAGATTTAAGTTGCTTTGGTTTAAGTATTGTGTTTTTTTTTTTTTGTACAACTAAAGACTAACTGGATTTAGTTGATTTTTTTTTGTGCTTGTATCTGATAGATTGACTCATTATGTTTTTGTAGGTTTTTCGCCTCGTGTTTCTGTTACACAGTTATTAATTGCTAAACGCCAAAAATTGCTATTGATTGATTTGATTTCAACGCTAGGAGCTCCAAATTGAAAAGAAAATAAAACAAAAATTATAATAAATGTTTAAATAAGTAGGCAGTCTGTGTTGAATAAGAAAACAATGCTTATTAAATAAATCATTTGTCACTGTCCGCTGTTATGACAACTGCGTGCTATCAAAAAGGATGCAGCTGGCGTATGAGTTACATTTTTCAACATCCAACACACACACACAGTTTTTTGCGCTCTCTTGCTCTCACGCATTTGTGCAAATTTATTTAATGGCTTCGCTGCGTGCCTACGCGTGTGTGTTTAGGTGTATATGTTTTGTGCACAGCGCACCCAGGAAGCGTGGCCATTTTGTATTAAAGTGTGGCGCTTCATATTTTTGCCAGCAGCAATATTTTGTTGCTTTTTATTTCAAAGTTATGTGTTTGAATAAGCGTTTTTTTTGCACATTTGTTGGCCTGCCGCTGTTTTGTATTGAAAAAAAAAAACAAAATGGCAGATCAATGGTTTTTTTCTTAATTGGCATAAAAACTTAATAATGTGCTTTGCTTGAGTTTAATATAATTTCCACAGCTAGCTGGCAGCACTTAAATGTTCACATAATTTTTAATTTTTACAGTCATGGAAATGTTTATAGTGCCAGCTTTACGTTTACATAACTTATTTGCATGAGCTGCTATTAAAACTTACCATTTTTATATCGATTTCATTGCTGCAAAGAAACATAAAAAAAAAAAAAATTTTAAATTAGTTGTGATTTAATGTTAAACTTATCAGTTATTAAAAACAATAAATTAAAAATTTATAGAAAACTGCTTTTGACTCTAACATATCATATTGTTGCTCTTAACATGCTATAAAGTGTGTTTCTGACTTTGTCATACTGGCCATCAGCTACGACAATAATTTTATGATCTTCATAATTTATGAACTAAGACTATAAAAAAAAAATTATTAATGACAGTTGTAGCGGTGTTTACAGACATTGTTGCTTGCCATCATAACCTGCGCTTGAGCACGTCCACAATGCACGCCATTTTGCAACAATCAATTTTATGACTTTTTAACAACATCCTTTGACCTTCAAATGTCTCCCCCGTCTAACAACTACTCGTAAAAAGCTTAAAAATTCTGCATATTCTGCAATTAGTAGAGCGCAAATGCGTTAATAAAATTTGTATCGACTTAAATGTTAAGTGCAACAAAAAAAAAAAAAAAACTCTCACACATACACATGCAAACACTACAATAAACTATAGCAACATTGTTTCATTGTTGAGCTGTTTTGTGCGCTTGTTGGCCGCTGTTTGACTATAAAATAAAATAAGTTATAATTTTATTTTTATTTTTACTACTTTTTATTGGCTACTTTTGGCTAGTATTGCTGTTGTTGTTGTTTTTTCTAGCACATTAATTTTTTAATTGTCGATGCTGTGGGGCTGCATGTCAATGTCGTCTATTGCTTTTAATGTTGGTGTTGTTGTTGTTGTTTTTATTTAACTCAAATAATCTTATGTTTTTGCTATATAGCCCATAAATTAGTAGCTCATTAAATTTTAATGCTTCCCTAGTGAATTTATTTGAATGGTTTTTATTGTATTCTATTTTTTTTTTATGTTTTTGTGCTTCTCAGTACATTTTAATGTATGTCATTTATATTTATCATGTGCTTTGCATAATTTTTGTTTGCTTTGTTAATGACACATTTCAGTGCTTTATATAATTATCAGATCTATTGTAACTGTTAAAGTTTAACGCTCAATATTCGCTTATATTCCAAAATTAAAGCCAACACTCAGATTTTGCATTGTTTGTGGAAAATTTTGTATATTTGGCGTAGAATTGTGTTAAGTGGTAAATAATTTAAGCGAAAAGGAAGTAATAAAACTATGAAGCGTTTAAATATAGTTGGTTTTGATTTTCAGCTACTTAATTTTTTTATTTATATTTTTTAAGTAAATATATTTTTAACTTTTGGAAAAAAACCTTTTGATAACCTGATGGTTATGGATAAAGTTGCAGGAATTTAATTTTTTGCATGCCATGTTAGCGGAAATGAGCCAAAGTGATAAATGATAAATGATAG
This sequence comes from Tetanocera ferruginea, assembly GCA_958299015.1. Lineage (NCBI taxonomy): Eukaryota > Metazoa > Arthropoda > Insecta > Diptera > Sciomyzidae > Tetanocera > Tetanocera ferruginea. The sequence continues at coordinate 134,737,690 of OY282643.1, forward strand.
ATTTAAATTGTAAAAAATTTAAAATTGTAAAAAAAATTTGAGAATGAAAGTGCAGATTAGCAGAATTGCACTTTTGAAAGACTTCTCATCATGTCAACACATCTATATCATAGCCATCCTGTGGGCTTGAAGACTTTTGTATTATTTTATAATTTGCTAAACGTCTATAATTTACCTTCAAGCAAAGCATGTTCAACGCTGTTGTGCATTGTACATGCTGAATTTCTGCACTGAAAAGTGCACCACATGATAACCTTCATTTTCTCACACAAAACTCGCTTTTTGATCAATCAGCCCAATCATTAAACATTTTCTCCCTGGAGTTGTAAATGGGAGTTTCCGTTTTTAAGATAAAGTTAAAATACCTTTAGGAAATTTTTAAATTTTTAATGCAGTTTTGTTCATCAGCCTTCAATATTCATGAGTCTAAAATAAAAAAATTTGATATCTTTATCTGCTATCTTAAAACTGGAAATTCCCCTTTACAGCTCCCGGGAGAAAATGTTTCATGATTGGGCAGAATATGAAATTTGTTTGGGAGAGAGCTTTTGTGTTGGTCGAATTTGAGTTTTTCTCAAAAGTAACAATTTTCAGTATAAATCTAGTTTTAAAAAAAGGTTTTTTTAACTACAAAATTTTGACATCCCATGTTAATATTTGAGTCGAATTTCAACGGATTTCCAATTTTTCTAATTATTTCTAAAAGTTTGTTAAATTTTCTTTCAAACGTGATAACAAACAATCACTGTGAAGTTCTGACCAAAAGTAATTTTAAGGAATTTTCTAAATATTGTTGTTATTTATTAAGCTTTTACTTCAACCAAATGCCAAGGGAGAGCAAAAAACAGTCTCAAAAAGAATGTTCTGAATGGGGAAGCCAATATCTCTGCGATGTTTGAATAAATTTTATTTATTTCTTTTTTGTATTTAAGTCTTATCAGTTAACTTAAGAAAACTTATAAACATTTTGCCGTTTCTTTTTCGTTCAAAATAAAATTATGCTTTTTTCTCATAATATGGGTTAGAAATGATTTTTGTTATAAACAAAGAAAAACTCAAATTTGCATTTTTGATTTCCTCTCAATGTCTGTACCGCATTTTAAGTGAATTTTTTTGTCTTGACACTAAATTAAAAAAAATTATACGTGCTATGAAAATATCAAGGCTACCTTTTATGATTTTTTTTTGACAAAATTAATAGGGGTATTCACACTGCCTTTGGTAATTGGGTAGATTGGCAAATGTCATACATTTTGTTTTTGTAAAAGTGCCATTCTACCTAAGTACCCATCTACCAATCTACTCTAGCTGACCCCCTGACTTGTTTGGGTAGATTGATTGAGTAGTTTTTTCATGGGCTACCTACCACCTTTTCCAAAAGTAGACAATAATTGAATTGACAAAACACTAAAACAAAGTAAACAAATTATAAGTAAATAAAATAGACAAATGTATTAAAATGAGTTATTTTAAAACTTTTGAGATAAAAATTATTAAATGCCGCAAAGTTCACGTTAAAAATGACTCCTATATAAAATTACTTTTTTACGTCCGTACAATGGCCTTAATTTTGGGCTCATAAAACGATATAAATAATATGGTGGCAACTCTTTTCTAGCTATCACTCTTCTCTCATCAGCTGTTATTCTACAAAGTACTCAATTGCAGTTAAGGCTGCTTGCAGTAATCAAAAGTACTCAATCTACCCGTACCCAACTACACAAGTCAGTGTGAATGCCCATAATTTGTTTTAAATATGGCTTTTTCATTTTTTAAAAATTAATGAAATTCAATAATAATTTCTTTGGAAGAAGTAACGTTATATCTCCAATCAATTAAAAGGCAAAGCCTCGAACTTACTTTAACTATCTCACTTATTCTATATGATTATTAACACGGCAAACAAATTATAAAAATGCAAACAAAAAATTGATCAAATTTCGACCTCAGACGGTACTTGTTTGCATAAATACTTAAACATAAACATATGTACGCAAATCTGCCTGTGAGTAAAATAACAAAAAAACTAGCCTGACCAACTCAACGACAACAACAACGACGACCATAGAAACAGAGTAATAATATTACAACAACAATAAAGAAAATCATGCCATAGCCAGAGATGCCTGAATAAGACTTTAAAGTATTGAACACAACAATAAGAAGCAAGACATTTGAACTCAGCCAGTTTTGTGCACGCATAATTCTCAACTGGTTCTCAAAGTTGACATAAGCATAAAACAACTGAGCTAAGCCAACCAGACCAATGTTCTTCCTCTAGGTGAGCAGAGGTGCTAATAGCTGCACAGAGTAATCTAGTGCTGAGTCAAGGTTCATTTATATAAGGTTGCGCACATTTTTTGACGCATCCTTATTTTATGTAAACAAAAATATTTTGACGTTTGCAAAGTAGGGTTTTGTGCTGCTCGAAAAATAATATTTTTCAAGGTTTTGTGTAGTTTTCGTTTATATTGTGTACAGACGCAGTCAAGATGTGTTGAAATTTTGTTTTTTCGAAAAATTAGAAATAAAAGTGGTTTTAATGATTACCGTAGTCCAATACAATTCAAGCTTCGACTCAGAAAATATTTATTTGGTCTGTCTTTCTTGATTTTCTTAATTTATATATCTTTCAATTAAGCTTTTTAGGGTATAATACTGAAATCCTTAATTTTAACAGGACATGGGAATTTACAGATAAAAAAAATAGGAGTAATAAAAGTACTAAACAAAAAATTTTAGTATTTAATTAACCAATAGTACTACAAAAAACTACCAAATAGTATTATATTCAGGCAATCGTGTGAGTTTTTTGCTCAAATGACTACGCTCTTTTGCTATAATTTTAAAATAAGGGTGCCGAAATGAGAAATTATCAAAAATGTACGCAATCTTATATAAATGAACCATGGTGCTGAGTTAGTTAAAAAAAAAACAAATTGGCCATTTCAGCCAATTCAGAGAGGTGGTGACCGATCAGAAAAATTTTTTATTGAAAAAAACTTTTCGCCGCGGCTGGGGATCGAACCCGGGCTCCGAGCATGTTAAGCCACACACTTAATCTGCATGCCACGGTCACCACACTGAGTTCGTTCAGCTGATCGCAAAAAGAAATCTAGTGCTGAATTGGTTTAACTCAGTGGTCGACAAAATTAAAAATGAGACTGCAAGTGAAGGTGAGACAAAACAATTGCATATCATATGAAACAATGCTGCTTCGCCAATAGTTGTTTGTCGAATGAGATAAAAAGCATAAGAATAAGTATGACTCTTGGCAAAGCATGTGCTTCATGTATGCCGACCACTGGTCTAGCTGAAAGTTGCACAGAGTAATCTGGTGCTGAGTTGATCCAGTTGACAGCCGCACAGATAATTGTAGTGTTGAGTCTGTTAACTGTGAGTCGCTATATTTGTTTTGTTACTCTGCTCTGCACAGTCAACATATAATTTATGTTTAATCATGTTTTCCAACGCACAATGTAGCTCTTTCTCAAATATTACTCTTCAAAGATTGCTGCTTACCAGACGGATTACCAGCCAACTATCAGAGTTACTGCTATTTAGCTAACTAGGTGAGGACCAAATAACTACCAGATCGATTACCGGTTAGTTAGCAACTTATTGCCAGGCTGATGCTTATCTACTGCTTACTAAGTCGCTTACTAAAGATGACCAGTCAATTACAAGGCTGCTTACACGGAGAGAAATTTGAGCTGAAAACAATTCCAAATATTTCATAATATTCTTGAAATTAAGCCCTAAAGTGATTGCTTATCAAAAAATTAACATGCCCATTTGTGCATAATATATGTGATTTTTGGATCATTTATCAAAAATATTTATATGCTCACTTGTGCCCAATTTATGACGTTTTGGTATTGCTTATCAAATAAAAAACGTGCTCATTTGTTGATTGTTTAGAAAAAAATTAGCATGCTCTCATATGCCTAATCTACGAAGTTTTGGGATTGTTTGGCAGTACCGAACAAAAAAAAAACAAAAACAAGCATATTAAAAATTTTATTTTCATTGTCCAAATTAGATTATTTGCCGTCATTCGGTTGCTCATTTTTTTTACGAGCAAAAACAACAACAATAAAATTACTTTTTTTACAAATTAGCCCAAGATTACTCTTTTTAGCACAAATTGACGTCTTTATCAAAAAAATTTTCAAGCCCAATTTCTGGCATAAACTGCGAACATAAATAGCATGTTTTGAAATGGTTTTGAGCTAATTTCGTTTATGAACACTTTGTGCTTGATTTTAGTCCAACTTTTTCTCTCTGTGTACTAGCCGATTGCAGGATCAGTTGTCGAAAATAACCAGCCGATTACGAGCTGATTACTAAGTCGACTTTTGACGACTACTAGCTCGACTTCTACGTACTGATACTCGCACCTAGAACTGTCTGAGACTTTTTTAACATATTGTACTGCAGAGAGAGAGAGAGAGAGAGAGCTTATCTCAGCCTTTGCTAAAATCACTGTTACTCAACACCTAATAGAGATATATAGTTGTTGGTAAGTGTTACACATAACCTGAAAACTTTTTAAGGATTTTAAAAATTTTCAAACATAATCATAATAATGATTGGGATCATGCAACATTATTCTCCCGGGTGTTGTAAATGTGAGTTTCCGTTTTTAAGATAAAGTTAAAATACGTTTTGAAAATTTTTAATGCAATTTTGTTCATCAACCGCCAATATTTATGAGTGTAAAATAAAAAAAATGAGATATCTTTATCTGCTATCTTAAAACCGGAAACTCCCGTTTACAACTCCCGGGAGAAAATGTTTCATGATAGGGCTGAATGATTTCATTTCTCAACAATAGAATTCTTATATTTTTTTTAAATATAAAAATACATTTATAAGCAACTTTGAAATTTTTTTCAATATAAGAGTATGATAGACCTCGAACTGATATCTCTGTTTTTGTAAAAAATATTATTTTTGATATGTCAAAAAATGTACTGTTGAACTAATTCAACTAATTTTGCGAAAATATTTTGTTATTATGAGTGCTTTAAATATTTACTCAAGATAACTTTTTTATTTTCGTTTCTCTTGAAGTAACTTAAATGTTGTTGTTTTTTGTTTTTTTTTTTTATTTTCACAGTCATCATTCAAAACAATTAGATTACAACTGCATGCGAGCGAATGCTGTGCACAGCGCAGCGTTGCCAACTCAGTCTGCTGCTGACCTATATGCTGACCTTTTGCTTGAAAGTATGCCAAAGAATTTGTTGTGCTGTTTTTTTATGACAATAGAATGAAATTGTTTTTTATTTTTATTATTATTTTTATTTTTATTTGTTTTTTTTTTTTGTGCTTGTTGTTGTTTTTGTTGTTGCTCTACTGCTGCTTTATTTTAATTCTTTAATTGAATTAAATACAGAGTTCATCAAAGTCGTTCGACATTTTATCACAATGATAACTCGTAGAGGTTGTCTCTGTCAGTTAGTTCTAGTTCCTATGAATCTATAGATCGACATAAAAATATGTTTGTGTGTCACTGTAAATTGTTGCGCGTTGCCAGATCTCGGCGACAAGGGTGGCGCTTCAGGAATTTAATTCATGCAAAATGCTGATGAATGAGTTGAAATGATTTGTAGTAAAAACGAACTGACAAAAAAGAAAAAAAAAAACTTGGCTCATTTTTGTGCACAGAAGAGTGTCTATTGTTGTTGTTGTCTATTTTGATGAATGAATTCTTTTTAATTGAAAAAATGGCCAAATTATTTGTAATTGAATTAAATTGAAAAATTTCAATGAGTTACTCAAATAGCAGCAGACAACAATAAGAAATACTCATCATCATCATCATCATCATCTAGACTAAGAGATCGACCTCTAAACGTTACTTATTTCGAGACTGACTCTTTGGACAGTGGTCAAAAATGCAACAATGTGCAATCAACAGATATGCAAAATATTTCGAAAATGTTTAGTCATACCATAAAGAATAAAAAATAAAGTGAAGAATACCGCAATTCGTAGAAAAAAAGTAAACTTACTATAGCTTCGCTGAAACTCCAAAGCTTAAAAGCAAGAGCTCAAGTACTGCCAAAGATAATGAACGCTTGAGTTTTTTTTAACTCCAAAGAAAGACAGGCAGATATCCGTTAAATGTATGAATTTTTAAACACATAACATAGCCGATCTATGGACTCTGCAAACCGCAAAACCAACAATGTTGACACATGTCAAATATTCTACGAATACAAATATTAGAGAAAAAAAAGGAAAAATTTTGTTTGAGGTTTGTCACAAAGCAGCTTGAAGTGATTAACTGAAATTCCTACAAACTTCCTTTAAAGCAAACTATAAAAAACTATACGAGTGCTGCCTATTTTAATTAATTTTTTTTTCATTTCTAACAATTTTAAAATTTTAACAGCTCATTTTAATGCAATAATTAATAATAGCCAACTAATCATTTTTATTATTTTTTGTGGTTGTTTTTTTTGTTGTTGTTTTTGTTGCTATTAGGTTTTGTGGCTTAAACTAAACATGTTCATATGCCAAACATGTTCATTATTCGCTATGGTTGTTTATATTTTTTGTGTTTTCAGTTGTTGTTAAAAGGTTTGTTAATTATTTAATTTGTTGTTGTAGCGGAAATGTTGGCTAAATACCATTTTCGGACATCTTCTTTTTTTGGTAGGCGTTACACGCGCCATCTTTCTTTTTATTATTTGTATGCTTTATACTATATGTACAAAGTTGTTTAATATGCTAGCTATTTCAATAATATGCTGCATCTTGTTCTTCTTCGAACACTTTAAACGTTTAATGACTTTTTAATTACTCTCACACACACACACACAAATGTTATCGAAAAAAAATGACATCGCAATGTGGGTGGTACGGCATTGAAGTGGGCATAAATATTGCCTCTAAATCTGTTTTGAATCATCCGCAACAATAAATATTAAAGTCTAAGCAATACATAAACATTTCAACAAATTTTATGTTTTCATGAAATTTATGCATATTTTTAAAAAATTCATTTTATGAAACAGACGAATTTGAGAGAAAAAACTACAAAAAATTTAAAGAAAATTTGGCAACATTTATTATTTAATACTTTGCTAATTTTTAAAATTATAATTTAAATTATGATATACGTTTAACTAAAAAAAAATATGATTTCAAAATTTTTAAGTAAATTATTTTTTATAACTAAAAATATTTTCAACGCTTTTTCTATCCTTTTTGAAATTTGACTTGAATTTAGAACATTTCTGTTCATCCAGTCGCAGGCGATTTCTTTTAATTCATTCATTTCATTCATTTCATTCATTTCATTCATTTCATTCATTTCATTCATTTCATTCATTTCATTCATTTCATTCATTTCATTCATTTCATTCATTTCATTCATTTCATTCATTTCATTCATTTCATTCATTTCATTCATTTCATTCATTTCATTCATTTCATTCATTTCATTCATTTCATTCATTTCATTCATTTCATTCATTTCATTCATTTCATTCATTTCATTCATTTCATTCATTTCATTCATTTCATTCATTTCATTCATTTCATTCATTTCATTCATTTCATTCATTTCATTCATTTCATTCATTTCATTCATTTCATTCATTTCATTCATTTCATTCATTTCATTCATTTCATTCATTTCATTCATTTCATTCATTTCATTCATTTCATTCATTTCATTCATTTCATTCATTTCATTCATTTCATTCATTTCATTCATTTCATTCATTTCATTCATTTCATTCATTTCATTCATTTCATTCATTTCATTCATTTCATTCATTTCATTCATTTCATTCATTTCATTCATTTCATTCATTTCATTCATTTCATTCATTTCATTCATTTCATTCATTTCATTCATTTCATTCATTTCATTCATTTCATTCATTTCATTCATTTCATTCATTTCATTCATTTCATTCATTTCATTCATTTCATTCATTTCATTCATTTCATTCATTTCATTCATTTCATTCATTTCATTCATTTCATTCATTTCATTCATTTCATTCATTTCATTCATTTCATTCATTTCATTCATTTCATTCATTTCATTCATTTCATTCATTTCATTCATTTCATTCATTTCATTCATTTCATTCATTTCATTCATTTCATTCATTTCATTCATTTCATTCATTTCATTCATTTCATTCATTTCATTCATTTCATTCATTTCATTCATTTCATTCATTTCATTCATTTCATTCATTTCATTCATTTCATTCATTTCATTCATTTCATTCATTTCATTCATTTCATTCATTTCATTCATTTCATTCATTTCATTCATTTCATTCATTTCATTCATTTCATTCATTTCATTCATTTCATTCATTTCATTCATTTCATTCATTTCATTCATTTCATTCATTTCATTCATTTCATTCATTTCATTCATTTCATTCATTTCATTCATTTCATTCATTTCATTCATTTCATTCATTTCATTCATTTCATTCATTTCATTCATTTCATTCATTTCATTCATTTCATTCATTTCATTCATTTCATTCATTTCATTCATTTCATTCATTTCATTCATTTCATTCATTTCATTCATTTCATTCATTTCATTCATTTCATTCATTTCATTCATTTCATTCATTTCATTCATTTCATTCATTTCATTCATTTCATTCATTTCATTCATTTCATTCATTTCATTCATTTCATTCATTTCATTCATTTCATTCATTTCATTCATTTCATTCATTTCATTCATTTCATTCATTTCATTCATTTCATTCATTTCATTCATTTCATTCATTTCATTCATTTCATTCATTTCATTCATTTCATTCATTTCATTCATTTCATTCATTTCATTCATTTCATTCATTTCATTCATTTCATTCATTTCATTCATTTCATTCATTCATTCATTTCATTCATTTCATTCATTTCATTCATTTCATTCATTTCATTCATTTCATTCATTTCATTCATTTCATTCATTTCATTCATTTCATTCATTTCATTCATTTCATTCATTTCATTCATTTCATTCATTTCATTCATTTCATTCATTTCATCATTTCATTCATTTCATCATTTCATTCATTTCATTCATTTCATCATTTCATTCATTCATTCATTTCATTCATTTCATTCATTTCATTCATTTCATTCATTTCATTCATTTCATTCATTTCATTCATTTCATTCATTTCATTCATTTCATTCATTTCATTCATTTCATTCATTTCATTCATTTCATTCATTTCATTCATTTCATTCATTTCATTCATTTCATTCATTTCATTCATTTCATTATTTCATTCATTTCATTCATTTCATTCATTTCATTCATTTCATTCATTTCATTCATTTCATTCATTTCATTCATTTCATTCATTTCATTCATTTCATTCATTTCATTCATTTCATTCATTTCATTCATTTCATTCATTTCATTCATTTCATTCATTTCATTCATTTCATTCATTTCATTCATTTCATTCATTTCATTCATTTCATTCATTTCATTCATTTCATTCATTTCATTCATTTCATTCATTTCATTCATTTCATTCATTTCATTCATTTCATTCATTTCATTCATTTCATTCATTTCATTCATTTCATTCATTTCATTCATTTCATTCATTTCATTCATTTCATTCATTTCATTCATTTCATTCATTTCATTCATTTCATTCATTTCATTCATTTCATTTCATTCATTTCATTCATTTCATTCATTTTATTCATTTCATTCATTTCATTCATTTCATTCATTTCATTCATTTCATTCATTTCATTCATTTCATTCATTTCATTCATTTCATTCATTTCATTAATTTCATTAATTTCATTCATTTCATTCATTTCATTCATTTCATTCATTTCATTCATTTCATTCATTTCATTCATTTCATTCATTTCATTCATTTCATTCATTTCATTCATTTCATTCATTTCATTCATTTCATTCATTTCATTCATTTCATTCATTTCATTCATTTCATTCATTTCATTCATTTCATTCATTTCATTCATTTCATTCATTTCATTCATTTCATTCATTTCATTCATTTCATTCATTTCATTCATTTCATTCATTTCATTCATTTCATTCATTTCATTCATTTCATTCATTTCATTCATTTCATTCATTTCATTCATTTCATTCATTTCATTCATTCATTCATTTCATTCATTTCATTCATTTCATTCATTTCATTCATTTCATTCATTTCATTCATTTCATCATTCATTCATTTCATTCATTTCATTCATTTCATTCATTTCATTCATTTCATTCATTTCATTCATTTCATTCATTTCATTCATTTCATTCATTTCATTCATTTCATTCATTTCATTATTCATTCATTCATTCATTTCATTCATTTCATTCATTTCATTCATTTCATTCATTTCATTCATTTCATTCATTTCATTCATTTCATTCATTTCATTCATTTCATTCATTTCATTCATTCATTCATTTCATTCATTTCATTCATTTCATTCATTTCATTCATTTCATTCATTTCATTCATTTCATTCATTTCATTCATTTCATTCATTTCATTCATTTCATTCATTTCATTCATTTCATTCATTTCATTCATTTCATTCATTTCATTCATTTCATTCATTTCATTCATTTCATTCATTTCATTCATTTCATTCATTTCATTCATTTCATTCATTTCATTCATTTCATTCATTTCATTCATTTCATTCATTTCATTCATTTCATTCATTTCATTCATTTCATTCATTTCATTCATTTCATTCATTTCATTCATTTCATTCATTTCATTCATTTCATTCATTTCATTCATTTCATTCATTTCATTCATTTCATTCATTTCATTCATTTCATTCATTTCATTCATTTCATTCATTTCATTCATTTCATTCATTTCATTCATTTCATTCATTTCATTCATTTCATTCATTCATTCATTTCATTCATTTCATTCATTTCATTCATTTCATTCATTTCATTCATTTCATTCATTTCATTCATTTCATTCATTTCATTCATTTCATTCATTTCATTCATTTCATTCATTTCATTCATTCATTCATTTCATTCATTTCATTCATTTCATTCATTCATTCATTTCATTCATTTCATTCATTTCATTCATTTCATTCATTTCATTCATTTCATTCATTTCATTCATTTCATTCATTTCATTCATTTCATTCATTTCATTCATTTCATTCATTTCATTCATTTCATTCATTTCATTCATTTCATTCATTTCATTCATTTCATTCATTTCATTCATTTCATTCATTTCATTCATTTCATTCATTTCATTCATTTCATTCATTTCATTCATTTCATTCATTTCATTCATTTCATTCATTTCATTCATTTCATTCATTTCATTCATTTCATTCATTTCATTCATTTCATTCATTTCATTCATTTCATTCATTTCATTCATTTCATTATTCATTCATTTCATTCATTTCATTCATTTCATTCATTTCATTCATTTCATTCATTTCATTCATTTCATTCATTTCATTCATTTCATTCATTTCATTCATTTCATTCATTTCATTCATTTCATTCATTTCATTCATTTCATTCATTTCATTCATTTCATTCATTTCATTCATTTCATTCATTTCATTCATTTCATTCATTTCATTCATTTCATTCATTTCATTCATTTCATTCATTTCATTCATTTCATTCATTTCATTCATTTCATTCATTTCATTCATTTCATTCATTTCATTCATTTCATTCATTTCATTCATTTCATTCATTTCATTCATTTCATTCATTTCATTCATTTCATTCATTTCATTCATTTCATTCATTTCATTCATTTCATTCATTTCATTCATTTCATTCATTTCATTCATTTCATTCATTTCATTCATTTCATTCATTTCATTCATTTCATTCATTTCATTCATTTCATTCATTTCATTCATTTCATTCATTTCATTCATTCATTTTTATCGATCAGAGTCTTACTTTCATTCAGTTTTTGTTATCTATGATTTCTGTATTTCTCAGTTTAAGATATTTTGTTGCCAGCTTGTTGACTTGTCTTCTTATGGAATATTTTAGAATTCGCTGCTGAATGAAATAAAAAATTCGGCAATTTAAACTTTAAAAAAAGTAGAAGTGTCTTTTATTACTTTGTTATGAACGGAAACTGGGTCTCTTAAGTAAGGCTTACAGTTATTTTTGGTGTTTTTTAATGTGAAATTAGCATAAAATTTATTAATAAAAAACCGCTTATTTTGACTTGAGAGACAGTTTATAAATAATTTTAGTATTTTTCGTATCTTCTTGAATTTTCGGGCATTTCAAGGTGTGGCATGAAAAGACTTAATGAGTAGTTTAAGTAGTTTCTTTTTTAAAAATAAACTTTAATGTTTGTGTTAAGCGAAAACCTGTTCATCCTGTGTGGCCACAAATATTCAAGACACACATTTTTTGTCTGATATTGAATAGCTATAAAATAAGATTGATTCAGTGTACAATGAAATTAATTAATTTGTTAGCAACACATAAAATTTTTGCACTAATTTTTTTTAATTAAAATCTGCTGTACACTGCAAATGCCAACCAATTATTTGATTTTTTTAATATTTATAAGAAATTCTTAACAAGTGTAGAGTGTGTTTTACTCCACAATTTTAATTGTTGCCACACATTATTTAATTGTTTTTGTACGTTTCAAATATTGAGTAATTATTTAACAAGTATTTAACAACAACAAATAATGAGTAATAGTTTTTTAGTAATACATTGTGAAAATCCACACAATGCTGTCAAAATATTTTAAACTATCTTGAAATATTTAAAATATTCAAATCCAAATTCATTGTTTTCAAAATTTATTTAATTTCTTAGTTTCTTTGCGCAACATCGTCTTGACTAATCAGATTATCAACACTTAGAAAAACAGTCAAATAGTGATTAATTGCTTATTTTGTTGTATGTGTATTTTACTTAATTAAGACTTTTATATAATCAGTTGAGAAGTTAAATTAAGCGGAAGTTGATTTTTGAAATTAAATACTCGTACACTAAGCAAAAAAATTTGAATTGAGATGCAAATTTTTCAAACGTGTTTACTTATTTTTTTGTATTTTGAAGACAGAACAAATAATGAATTTAACTTCAAGGTTAAATTATGTAAAACAAGTTGCTAAATCATAAAAAAACATATTTAATTTGAAAAACCGAACAAACTTCTGGTCTGAATAGAACTAGAATATTTGCAGGTGTCTGGAATTATTTTTTTGGCATAACTTTCTTTGACAGTTAGGCCGCGTTCATAGTAAGCGCTGAAGCTGAAACTTTTAACAGCTGCTGAAATGAAAAACGGTTTAGAATAATCATATGTTTCATATGCGAAGTAAATTGCATCATTCTGCTGTTTTATTTTATTTCTTGTTTGTGTTTTGATCTGCAGCTTATTATTACACGGTTTTGGATCCTTTTTTCTTATCAAAAAGCTCAAAAAACGTCTAAAAGCGCAAGCAAAAAGCGCCCAGTATGAACAGGAACAGCGCGAAAAAGCGTCATGATATCGCTAGCAAAAGCCTAAACAGCTTCAGCTTCTACTATGAACGCGGCTTTATGTTAGACAAGCTTTTAAAGGGCACATTTTGTTAAAGGTTGTGTTGTTTTTCCATGCTAGTTGAATCCTTTTAAAACTCTCTAACTGCAGTCTCGGAACTGAAATCAAAACGGATCTCAAATTTTATTATGACACCTTGGACGCACATTGAGCTAAGTATAAGTGGCTCAACCATATCGGTCTAACCTAAATGAATGTTATAATCAGTTATACCTTCATTAAAAAATGGGAAGATATTTTGGGAAAAAATTTAGCTATATGAGACAATAACTTGAATCCAAGGGGTTAACCTTAAAAAATTCCAGTTATTAAGCAATTCTATCCACAAACATCTCTACCACCAACTAAAACCGTTTAAGTTGTAACTATTGATTGATTCTAAACTTCAGTTTATTGGAAACGAGGAAATAAATGAAAAAAAGGTTAAAGCTTTAGATCACGACCTGGTCGAAATTCGAACTCGGGAACTCTGGGCTGGTTGTCAAGTACTCTATCACTAGGCGTTAAGGACGCATAAACTACTACAAACAGTCGAGAACTTGTTTTAAAAATGAAACCATACAAATTGTTATGGAAATAATCAAAAGAAAATGTTTGTATCAATGGGTGAAACACCCTTAACACTATATATCGTCATATGAAATCAAAATAGCCCTAAGTTACATTTGAAACATTTTGCAGGAGAAGCCAAAAAACTTTCTAAATTTTAAACAAAACCATATATTTTTTCAGGTTAATATTGTAAATAAAATCGTTGTTTTTCGTAGTAGGAGTGTAAAATTTTGTAGGAACATGTATTTTGATAGGATAAGAAATCAGAAAGGCAATTTTGAATTTTAGGCCTTTTCGGAACATGTATTTAAAGATAAGCTTACAAAATCTAAGCCAGATGTTCTAAACGATAGAGATAATATTTCAACGAAATATTGAGTTTTTAGAATATTTTAAGAATTTAAGAAAAATTTTTAGAGAATTTCTTATTGGCTTGTATTAGAACAAATTAAAAACTATGGACGAACAAAAGAACCGATAAACTATTGTAATAACGTAAACCCTGGTTCGAACCGTTAACCGTTTCCTTTAAGAGAATTCGGGTTTTCGAAATTATTTTAGGAAATACATTAACTAAAACTAGCTTTTAAAGAAACTATAGATTACAAAGCACAGTGCAACAATCAGCACAATCATGAAACATTTTCTCCCAGGAGTTGTAAATAGGAGTTTCCGTTTTTAAGATTAAAATACTTTTTAGAAATTTTTAATGCAATTTTGTTGATCAACCGTCAATATTCTTGTGTGTAAAATAAAAAAAATGAGATATCTTTAACTGCTATCTTAAAATCAGAAACTCCCATTTACAACTCCCGGGAGAAAATGTTTCATGATTTAAATGACGATTTTTGGTACGTTCAAATGACGATTTTTACACCCAAATGACGATTTTTGAAAAGCTTGTTGACGTTTTTAGCATGCTCGTGGCTTAGCATGCTCGGAGCCCGGGTTCGATCCCCAGCCGCGGCGAAAAGTTTTTTTTCAATAAAAAAAAAAATTTTTCTGATCGGTCACCACCTCTCTGCAGACAATGGCAAATCTCAGAGAGTAAATAATGCCATGTAAAGCTTCTTGAGAACATGAGCCGTTCGGAGTCGGCATAAAACATGTAGGTCCAGTTCTCGGTCAATTGTGTGCAAACATTTAATTACACACACAACACAATTGATCATAAGAAGCTCGGTCAAAGTCCTTTCAAGGGCTGAAATGGCCAATTTGTTTTTTTGTTTTTTTTTTTTTTTTTGTTTTTTTTTTTTGTTGACGTTTTTAAGCGAACAGTATCTGGCAACCCTGCCCGAGAGTAGCTTTTTTTCGCAATTTCATACACTCAGAAAAAAACGCATATCTTTCTCCGTTTAAAAGTTTCTAAATTTTCGATAATAGCAATATCGATAAATTTTTCAAATAAAATTTTCTTCAATAATAATAAATTTTCATATTTTCGAAGATATATTTCTTCACTTGTGGGAAATGGAAATACATATTTCTATGTCTCTAAGTGATAAGTATTTTTCTCGTTCCAAAAAATGCTCATTTATAGAGAAAAGTTTATTGAAAATGAAAAATTGTTCCTATATTTTGATAAAAAATTCACTATGCGAAGTATTTTCTTCAATAAAAACAAATCTTTGCTCAAAAATAAAAAGTCTTCTCCTTTAAAAACGATGCATTTTTAGGTATTTTTCTTTTTCATGGAAGCTTTTTATCAATTTTAGGCAATTTTTAGCATCACATTTAGAGAAAAGCATTTTTGGAGCAAATATGATGCCTTTTTTAAAATATTCCAAGAAACTTTTTTCTGAGTGTAGGTAGTGTAAAGAAGCAATCAATCGATGGGTTATGAGTTCAATACCTACACTCAGAGACAAATTTCTCGGAATATGATAAAAACGACATTTTTAGAGAAAAATGGTAGAAACTTTGCTCCAGAGAATGCTTTTCTCTAAATGTGATCCTAAAAATTCACTAAAAATGATAAAAAGCTTCTGTGAAAAAGAGAAAAATAACATGAAAATATATCATTTTTAAAATTTTTTTATTTTTGAAAAAAGATTTGTTTTTATTGAAAAAAATACTTATCATAGTGAATTTTTTATCAAAATATTAGAAAAATTTTTCATTTTCAATAAATTTTTCTCTATAAATGAGAATTTGTTTGTGCGAGAAAAAAAACTTATCATTATTAGAGTCATTGAAATATTTCCATTTTCCATTAAGTGAAAAAAATATATCTTCGAAAATGTGAAAATTTATTCTAATTAAAGAAAATTTTATTTGAAGAAGAGAAAATTGCTTTTATCGAAAATAGAGAAATTTTTTATGGGAGAAAGTTATGTTTTTTTTCTGAGTGTACGGAGTTCTTGTATAATAGACGAAAGCAAAAAGCAACATCGATCAATTCTTAGAAAAATGTGTCGGTTTTTGGGATTTCAGTTAAAAGCATCATAGAACGTACGTCAAAAGCTGCGTTTCAAAATTCATTATGTTGATTGGAGACCAAATTTTTCTTGTGAAAATATAGTTGGTGGCTATTGCCACCAGAATACACAGCACATTAATACTAAAAAAAAAAACTGGAAAAGGAAACCACATCAAGATACATATTGTTACGCTTAGTAACTTCTAGTAACGTCTGTCGAAAGGCTTGTATCTCTGCAAATAAGAGGCACTGTCTTTAATTATGAAAAC
Source organism: Tetanocera ferruginea (assembly GCA_958299015.1). NCBI lineage: Eukaryota > Metazoa > Arthropoda > Insecta > Diptera > Sciomyzidae > Tetanocera > Tetanocera ferruginea. Next base: position 134,754,525 of record OY282643.1, read on the forward strand.
CTGAAGTTTTCGACTTCAGATTTAGAATGTGAGAGAACTAGATGGGATATAGAGAAATGCATTTCAAATTCGTCATCAACGCTCTATAGATATGCTAATCTTTTTAGAAATTCTAAAAATTAAGATCAAAAATTGAAATTTTGTTGCACTTGTTGCTCACTCAAAAAAAAAAAAACAGATGGCACGCTTGTGCAGATGTGATGCCTTTAATTATTTAAAAAAAAAATCTTCGAGAATCAATGAACTATGCAGCGTTCATACTGAGATTTTTTTCTCTTATTCTTTTATTACTTGCTTGCAAATAAAACTTTCTTTACGAACTCAACTTTTCTGCCTCTTTGTTGACTACTTTTTTCAGTGTTTATTTTATATATGTACATTTAACCCAATAAGGCACAAACAACCCACGTTTCTTAAATATACGGTTATATTCATTAGACTAGGTAGCTGCGTGGCGTTGCCAAATTATTGCTTAACAATCGAATAAATCAACAAAGAAAGCGCGCGTTAGCAAAAAAGATGGTCAATAAATTGTGTTAGACTTTAAGAGAAAATATGTCTTGCTTAGCTTTTTGTGTAGCTGCTGCTACACAGTGGCAACGCTAAAAAATTTAAAATAAATTTTCTGCACAAGTGATAAACATTAAAAGAGTGTCAATAACATCAAAAACTCATTTTATGTGCCTTTTGTGTCTAACAAAAGAGGGGGAAAAACACGCAACGTTGCCAACTGAATTGCTGAGCCGACAAAGGTGCTTATAACGGCGGCGCATTGTTGACACTTCAAATGCAAATTTTCTTTAAATGCATCACTGAACAAATATTTACAAAACTATAAATTATATCTACTACAGTGACAATAGCTACAACAAAAACAACAACAACAACAATAGCGCAAAACTTCAGGGTTATAACAGCCAGACGTTAGTACAATAAAAACAAAAATACAACAACAACCAAAAAAAACACAATAAGCCGACAACAATGAATGTTGTGCCATTTATTGCAACAAAAACAATTATTATTGCAAACTAAAGCTGATTACTGTTGGTGTTGCCAACTATAGTAAAAATAAAAATTCATAAAATGTTAGAGAAATATTTATTTATATATTATTTCATTGGCAACTTGTAGTATTTTAAGTTTTTAACACGCCAACATAAATAAAATAAAATTTTGCATAAATTAAAATTTTTGTATATCATAAAAATTCCACACTGGTAACACCAAGTTAAAAATAAGCATAAAATTCACAAAAATAAACTTAATGTTATTTACATAATTTATTATAGCTGGCTGTTTAAACAATAAAAAAAAAAAAAATAATAACAACAATAGCTGCAGAATATTGCCTTAAAAAGGTGAGGAAAATAAAATAAAAATTTGAAGTTCAAAGTTAATTTGCGAAAAAAATAATCAAAGAGAACAAAAAAAAAAAATAAAAAACAAAAAAATAAATAAAAAAAAACAACAGGCATAAAAATAAATAACAAACAAATTCATTAAAAACAATTTACACAGCTTAAGCAGCAGCAACAACAACAACAGCAGCAACAACAACAATTTCGACAATGCGGCGGCAAATGTAGATAATTGAAAAAGCATTTATGGCGGATCAAAAAAAAACACAATAAATGAAGGCACGAAGCAAACGAACAAAGGCATAAAGCAAGCAACCAAAAAGTCACGAAAACAGCAAAAAAACAGATAAGAATAGGCACCAAAAAAAAAAAAGGAAAGAAAAAAACAAATTCATAAAGAACTCAAGTTTTTGGCGTTGGTGCCCAGAGTTACTGTCTGTCTGTTCATAAATAAAAACAAAAAAAAAAAGAACACTTGCTTAAACTTCAGCCCACATGCGGCGCACATATTTTAAACTAGCCCCAAATATATTTTTTTTTTTTTTATTTTCTTTAAATAAAAGCAACATTTTGTAAAATTTTTAAAGTAAAAACAGACTCAAACTCAATTATAAAGCAGCTTCTTTTAACACCTCGTTATTAACACTTTACATAAAAAAAAAAAAAAATAAAAAACAATTTTCAACAAAACAAAAATATAAAAAACACACAATTCACAGCTTTGTTCAAAAACTTAAAGGCAAAAATTTAAACAGTGCCATTCATTTCAGGCTTTTCACAAAAAAAAAAAAAAAAAAAAAAACATGAAACAAAACAAACAGAAAAAAAAATGGTGGTTACAAATTAATTCAACGAATGCGAAGATATTTTTCTATGAATGTGACTGTAAATGAGCTGCCGGCGACCCTCATAGAAAGCTCGTCAAGTAATCAGCGTTCGCGTCTAAGTGCTGCACTGAGCGACGAAATAAAAAATTCCAAACAATGCAGCCAAGGAAAGGAATTTTAAAAACATTTGCTCAATAATTAAAAAATTTTATTAAGAATTGTAATAAAATCAACTGCTTCAAATATTTTCTCACAGTGCCTAGCAGTGGCCGTTTACACGCATTTAGCGCCATGGGCCCCGCCATCGTGTAATTGTTAAACGAGCATTGATTGTAATTGATTAATGCCCGCCAGACGCAGCCAAATTCGCGCCTCATAACAGCAACAACAACAAAAAAGCAAGCGCAAATACAGTGGTGGGCAATTATATAAGCACTCTTGTCACGCGCTGCCGGCAAACTTTGCATTCAAGCTGTGAAAAGATGTTGCTTAGTTTTTCATAAGAAAACCAAAGCAAATGTTTGCTTAAGTGTTGAGTGAGTGACCAGAGCTCAACGTTTGCTGTGGGCACAACAGACACACCTCACTCACCATTACCTTCGCCATCGCCGTCGCCATCACTACAACTGTGGGCGTGCATTTTCAATTTTAATTGACAGTCATATGAAATGCTGTTCAAAGATTTAATTTTTATTACAATTTATTTACTACAACGTTTTTTACTTAAGGCGTTGGGGGTGTCTTTTTTTAAGGTTGCTTTTTTAATATTTTATTGAGTTTGAGATAAAAAAAATAAAAAATCTTTTAAATGTTTCGACATTGAAAACGTAATGAAAATACAAACATTTTTTTTTTGTTTTTTTGCTGAGCGCATAAAAAGGCATCTGTTGGCATGACAGCTCAATGTTAACGGAAAATTCAATAATTCAATGAAGGAAAATTGCATATTTTGCTAATGTGATCATATTTTATGATAACGGCTTAGACAAAACAACAAAACAAAAAAAAAAAAAAAATAAATAAAATAAACAATTACAAACAGACAAACACTGTAGTTTAAACGCAGGCGTAATAGATTTTAGTTTCATTGAGTAAAAACTCATTTCAAGTTAATAGATCTCTTAAAATTGAAAAGTAAACTTGATTATTGATAATAACTGATATTCAAATCTATACCTAAGTTAATGATTGGTTTATTAAAGATATGAGGTTAGCAAAGATTTAATGTGCAAATTTTGTTATTGTTAAAAATCAGCAATTTTGAAGTGACAGATTTTTAACACGCTAGCTATAAATTAAGAGCTTAGCCATAGTTCACTTCTTAAATATCATTTCTTTGAATTTCATTAGTTAACTTCTTAACTTCTCTCTTAATTTTGCCTTCATTTTTTGTATTAAATCAATCTGCTTGTCTCACTCTATAACTAAACTGTCATATAAAAGAGTAGTCATGTATGTTTGTTACCGCAAAGCTTGACAACGGCAGCTGCTATTTCCATAATTCTTTTTCTATTGGAATGCTATGAAACACAGCAAGAACATAGGCAAAACAATTTTTGCCACAACCCTTTTTACCGCACACAAATCAATAAAGTTTTTGCATTTCAGACGGTTTTGCTCATATTAGACTGAAATGTGATATTTAAGTTTATAGGCTTACTCTAGGCAACTGTACTTACATATTTTTTCTATAAATCAATTTTAATTTTTTTATAAATCATTTTACTTGACTACAAGGCTAATTGAAAAATATCAATTTTCAAAGCTAAATTTTTGAAATTTTTATCGTTTAGTTAATCTTATGGCGTTTTCGTTTCTACCAAAAAATGTTGCCTTTTCATTGCCCTTGCCTTTTTTCGTGTTCGATTCTAAAATAAGTGCAAACGGGTGAGTAAATTCTGTGTTCGTTTCTTAAAATGTCACACTCACAGAGGGCAAAAAAGGCGCATTTTCTGCCTTGCAAACTTTCTCAGGGTAGATGATTGCCCTGCATATCAGCTGTTTTTAAAACGATAATATTATGACATGCGTGCGTTAGACAAGGATGGTTATATTCGTTTATTTAAGTTGACATTTTTCGAGTAGGCAAAAACATGCACTTTTACAGGGTTGCGGGCAACATTGAAAACATTTTGCACTGCGACAGGGCAACATTTTTTGGTAGAAACGAAAACGCCATTAATAAACTATTATTTTCATGCCTAAAACAGTGACATATCTTCGAAACAATATCTTTATCATATCATATTATATCTTTAAGTACAATGAAGTTTTGAATACACCAAAATTGGACAGAAATACAAAGTCTTATCTTCCCATGCAAATATCATCACTGTGTTTTAATTAATTTCATTCCATTCCTTTTTGTTCCGAATACTTGTTCCGAAAAAAACACCTTTCTTTCTCCAATAAAAATTTCTCTTTATCTTTTCTCAAAAATAAAAAAGTTTTCTTCTCTAAAAGCGATATATTTAATACTCACGCGTACTGCTTAAGGGGCTTATTAATTTTGTCGCGACGTGTGTAAAGTCCATAAGGAGGCGTGGTAGGTATAGAAAAATAAATGTATTCTTTATCAGCATTACCACCAGGGTTGATTTAGACATATCCGTCTGTCCGTCTATCCGTCTGTGGACACGATTGCAGCCGCTATCGTATTGAAATTTGATATTTGAGCTTTTTTCTAAAAAGCTCAGAACAAGTTCGAGAATGGGTCAAAACCACACCTACCTCTCACACAACTTTTATAATTAAGACTTTATAAAGAGTCTCATATTTAAGCTACAAATTTTAAAATAGGTATTTATATATTTTATGTAAAAACTGAGATGTGTTAGAAACATGGGCATCATCTACGCATTAATACGCCCACCTCCCATACAACCCTAACATTGAAAACTATCTGAACAGACTTCTGTTTACGCTATACGAAAAAAATAAAACATTTATTCATTGTATATCAAAATTAACGCGTGTTAGAGAAATGAGCATCATCCACCCAAGAACACAGCCACCTCCCATACAACCACAAAATTTAAAACTATATATAGAGGCTTCCGTCAAAGCTACAAAAATAAAATCGGATATGTATTCATTTCATATCCTTATTTAGGCGTTTTAGATAAATGGGCTTCACTCACTCACGAACACGCCCACCTCCCATACAACAAGCAAATAATTTGATACATTTTTATTTTATATCAAAACAAAATCGTGGAAGAAAAGAGCTTCAATTTAAGATTTTGTACGCTTACGAATCGGTCGTGGGGATATTTTAACTTCTGATAAGTCGAAGATATTCCTTACTTGTTTTATAATTTTTTGTTTTTCATCATATCATATTTAGGGAAAAGCATTCTCTAGAGTAAACTCTATGCCATTATTCTCTTAGCATATGATGCCTTTTTTATCAAATTCCGAGAAAGTGTTTTCTGAGTGGAAGTTCAGTCAAATTGCTTGATAAAAATTGATAAAAAAATATTATATTATAGCAGGCGAAGCAATAACTCTAAATTGCTTAGAAATATTAAGTTATTTCCATCAAATAAATTATTTTTGAATTTTATTAATTTTAACGGTATAGAAAAACGCATTTTGAAATAATTTAATTTCACACGAGCAGTTTATTAATTTAGGGTCAAAAGAAAATAAATTGATCTTAATATGAACTTGCGCTATGAACTCTGAAAGAAAATCAAAAATGCAAATTTGAGATTTTCTCTTTTTTTACAACAAAAATTGTTTTTATCCCATATTTTACGAAAATGTCAAATTTTGTGGTCTCTTTTTAAAGGAATAATTTTAGATACAAACAAAATGTAACGGTAAAACTCTTATAACTTTTTTTAAGTTAACTCACAAGACTAAAATACAAAAACGAAATAAATTAAATCTATTCAAACATGGCAGAGACATTGGCTTCCCAATTCAGAACATTCAATTTAAGACAGTTTTTTACTCCCTCTTGGCTTTTGGTTGAAATACATGCTAAATTACGAACGACAATATAAAGAAAATTCATTAGTAATACTTTTGTTGAGACCTTCACAGTGACTGTTGATCACATGTGAAAGAAAATTTAATAAACTTTTAGAAATAATTAAAAAAATTGAAAAAACGTTAAAATTTGAACAAGATATTGACATGGAACGTTTAAGTTTTGAAATGAAAAGACCATTTTTTACAAATTTAACAATTGATGAATGCATAAAACTACATTTTTTTGAGATATTTTTTAGTTTTGCTTAAAACTTAAATTCGTTCAATTCAAAAGCTCTCTTCCAACCAAATTTCATATTAATTTAGTCAACCGCAGAGCAAGATTGAGCACAGTTTTCGTTCATGATATAATAATTTCAAAGTAGTGTTGACGTTTCTGTTGGAAACAGCCATCTGTCAAAAAATATGACAAAGAGAGCCCTCACAATTCGCCATTGCATACAATTAATTTTCATTGGTCACATTCAGCGCACTCAACAGTTGGCAACTGTTAAGTCAGAACTTGATGCACATAAATATGAAGTTGCGCATTAAAATGCATTTAAAAATTGCAAATTTTTAATATGTCGTTAAAATTTCCATTGGAATTTAATGTAAAGCTTGACATTTCCTCAACTTGACAACTTTTCTGAAACTTCAACTGTGTCGCTTTCTTAACGGTTGACACAGCTGAATGTGGCCAACGCATATAACAATGAACAGCTGTTTTTGACAGGAACTCGTTTACTTGTAGAAGAGAAACTCAACACTTGTCAATGCTATCTGTATTTTTGTACCATGGTTTTTGTCAAGGCATATTTATCCAGGTAGTATAAAACGCAACTGCGCTGCCGACTTTTGGGAGTCTAATGTCAAAATCAAATAATGCCCATTCTTATAAACGTGTTGGGGGATTTTTTGTTGTTCAGAGAAAAACTTTATGCTAGCCTTTTTCGAATTTTCTTATGTGTAAGTTTGCATTTTTGTAATGTTTTTGTAATGTTTAATGTTTTAATTATTGAATTTTATGCTTGATGTGTTAATTGTATTTTGTAGATATTTTGAAGAACAATTTTAAACTTTTGATATTAGGTGTAAATTAATTGTAACTAAAAAAATCCCCTTTTGTTTTGTTTTTGGTACAGAAGCAACATTGCTAATTGTCATTTCTAATTTTGACATAATACTCCCATTCAGTTTTTTCTTATTATAGTACCTGGATTAATATGCCTTGGTTTTTGTCTTATTTTCAGCTTCAGCGTAAGCGGCCTAAGAGCGAATCTACATAAGGAAGACCTCTAAAGTCATATTGAAGTATCTTATAGAAGTCCATTCAGCTGTTTAACACGACTTGTTTAAACGATTCTTTATAGCGGTATTAGCGATGCAGCTTTTCAAAGCTCAATAATATTTAATGCAGCTTTTTTATGACTAATTAAAGCAAGTCTGCTTCATGCGAGAGCGAACAAGCTTCGAACAAGCTTCACATCGGCTTCGCATAAGCCTTAACGGAGTTGGAAGCTTTATCTCTCGCAATAGCTTTTGTAAGTTCAATTAGTGGCTGATTTGAAAGCAAGCAGTCATCAAAGCTTTTGCATTTTATTGCTGTTTTTTTGCTAGTTAAAACATGCAACAAAGTGTGACAGTTTCTGACCTTGTCGGTTCAAGCTCCAAAATTTTGCCATGACCAGTTCAGTAACTTTGCTTCTGCTGCTGCTGCTGCTGCTGGCGTTTTATTCTAATGCTGTTAACTTGCAAGCATTTCCGTCACACAAGGTTATAATTAATTTGCATTAAAATTAATTTAACTTCTATTTACTTATGTTTTTAACAAATTTTTGGAAAAAAAAAACTGTACGCAGCACCGCTGCGTTGAGTGCAACATTAAATTAATTAGAAGAGCTGCTACAGCGCTGCCTGTTTGGGCTCGATGGGTTGCCGCTAATTAGCCTGCGTGGCTTTGCATAAAATTAGTTTAAAACAAAAATAAGAATAGGAAGAACAACAACAACAACAACATAGAATTAAAATGGATTCCCACCGGATATCCGCACTAAGCTAATAGCGAACGAACGCGCGGCGGTGTTTTATTTCAGTTTAGTTGGTTGGAAATTTTATTTCTAATAACGCAGCAAACAGCCGTTGTGCGCCATATTGGGGCAGCAAGCAGCAAGCAGCAGACGAAGAAATAATAGAATTAGAAGAAGCAGCGTAACACCAGTGGCAAATGACCCATAAAAAGTGGCTTCATATCTACAAAAAAAAATAACCAACAACGTGCCTAGAAAAAAAAAAAGCCGCATTCTAATTAAGTAACAGCACAGCTAGAGCTGCTTAAGTGTTGATGGAGTGTGGGAGTGCGAAAGAGCAAGCAATAGCTTGAGCGCGCACGAAAGTCAGTTTAAGGTTTGGTCGTCATAACCGTGCCTCATGCATTAACGTGATTAACTACCGCTATCTAAGTACCCCACATTAAGCAACAACAAAAACAAAAACAGGCGGTTTTATGGCTCAAATGTCAGGCACTGCAGCAAGGAAGGTCGTTGCAGTGTTGCCAACTAAGCAAGACGTTATCAGCGCCAGTTATTTTTGCTTTCCTGCTGCTGCTGCCTACATGTTGTTAGCAATATGTTAGTTGCCCAAATTCATTGGAGCAACCAACCCACACGCAGCGATTACTTTGCTGCTGCCACGCAATCACTTGAAGAAAAAACTTAAAAATCTGTTGTATTTTTTTATGGAGTTTGTTGTTGTTTTTGCTTGACGCAGACTGCTTAAACTGTGCGCCCACGTGCGCAACGAAGAACGAATTTATGAATGAGCACAAGCAAAAAAAAAAAACCAAAAAAAAAAAAAAACACAAACACTATGAGTTGCAACTGAATGAAACCGGTTGGCAATGCGTTTGCTGGCAACGCCGTTACAAGAAATAAAAAAAAATAAAATATGAAACTGGGTTTTAGCGCAAGTTATGCTCTGTATGCACCCACTCTCTTGACAAGTGTAACAGTCAAGTTGCGGGCGAAGTTGGCAACAGCTCATTGGCACATTGACAGCAAATTTAGTTGTAAAACGCAACATTTTGACACCTGTTGGCGGCAGTTGATGCAGACAATTACACGGTTATTGTTGTTGTTGTTGTTTCGCATGACAAATAATTTAATTGTCAAATAATACTAATGCAGGCGTTGCCATATTCACTTTCAGGTCTCAAGCTCTTTAATGAATTGTAAGTTAAATACTCGGTTTAAGAAACTCTTCATTTATTTTGTAATTTTTTCATCCAACTTCTTAAGTGTCAAAAATATGTATGAACTTGAACTTTGCAATGAATGCGGAAAGAGTAAAGTTTTGAAAAATTGCTAAACTGTGACTGATGTGCTTCTGCGTCTTGGTGTATAAAATATTCGTGAGCATTAAAAATAATTTGCATAACTATGAGTATTTGAGAGTTTTAAGCAGGTTTTGTTAGCATTTTTTGATTAATTGCTTTATCAGCAAGCAATGGTTTTTAAAATTAAGTTTTGAAATTGTGCAGAAAATAACAGATTTATTCTATAATATAGACAAACATAAAAGTAAGTGTGAATAACTGAAATGAGTACTTGAATAAATGAATACCTTCAAGTAATTAATTAATATTTTCAATTAATCAATTAATAATACACTCAGAAAAAAATTTTTCGAAATATGATAAAAAAGGCATCATATTTAGAGAAAAATGATATAGACTTTGCTTCAGAGAATGCTTTTCTCTAAATGCGATCCTAAAAATTATAAAAAGCTTCTAGGAAAAAGAGAAATATATATGAAAATATATCGTTTTTAGAGAAAAAGACTTTTTATTTTTGAGAAAATATTTGTTTTTATTCTCATAATGAATATTTTATCAAAATAAAGAAAACATTTTTCAATTTCAATACATTTTTCTCTATAAATGAGAATTTTTTTGTGAGAGAAAAATATTTATCATTATTAGAGACATTGAAATATTTCTATTACCTAGAAGTGAAGAAATATTTCTTCGAAAATGTGAAAATTTATTCTAGTTAAACGTAATTATATTTAAAAAAAAAAGAAAATTGCTATTATCGAAAATAGAGAAATTTTTCATCGGAGAAACATATGTGTTTTTTTCTGTGTGTAAAAGTGAGTTCTGATGACTCTAAAATATCTATTTTAGAAATTGCTTAGAACAGATAAAAGACGTTTTCATACGATTTAAAAAGATTTTAAGTACATTTAGAATTAACTTTGAATTTACAAGATAAGTCGAAACAAATGATAAAATCTTGATATATATTTTCCACCCCTAATACGAGTAGTGATAAAATTATACCCATTAAAATATTGTAAACATACGTAATCTCCTTGACAATATTCATCATCTTACTATACCAATTAAACTATACCCATCATAGCATATTCATTATACCAACAGAACAGACTCTTCATACTATCCATATCCATAGCCAATTTAACATACCAATTATTCAATATCCAGCATATCATATTCAATAACGAAAAATGTAAATATCTTCCTTCGCTCATTGCGGCGATCGTTGGAAGATAGATCGCTTTTCGATCGCGCAAGCGATGAATTCGCGATTGACGAAAACTTTTCAAAATTTTCCTTCACTCATTCCGGTGATCGCGGGAAGATGACTTTGTATATAATTTTCGAAATATCATTGGAATATGAAACAGCATTGGAAAAATCATAAAAATTCATCAAAAAGTGAAACGCCAATCAAAAATATGTCAAATGTTTTGTTATAAGTAAGAAGTAACGTCGTTATAGTGAAAAACTGAAAATGAAGAGGCCACCACAACAGAAATGGTCGATCCTCAGCCGATTTTTTCAAAGTTTTTATGTAACGCAAACTATTCTTTTTCTCAATTTTTAGAACTGATTTCATAACTAAGATATGTCTTATTAGAGCTGTTTAAGCTCACCTTAAACCTTATTTATGTATACCTAGTAGGTACATACGAAGTTCGAATGTAGAATATACCATAGAATTCATATTGTATACCAAGAACCTAATAAGTATTTTGTGGAAAAAAGAAGATAAGGATAAAAAGTGGGCGTACCTGTCGTAAATTTTATCTCAAATTGGATTTACAATTTATTTGCCAATACATTATATGTGCATATTTTGTAAAGGCTCAATTCAAAATTACAATACAATTGAGAGCGTGTCTGTAGACGGATTTGCAGTAGCAGTAGCAGCGTCAGCATCAAAAGCAGTGAATGTGGAATTTTTCTTAGTAGTTTAATTATTTGCATGTTGGCGGTGAATTTAGAAATAGGGCTTACCTCGGCAGTACTGCTATGTAAGTTTCACCATTGAACAACAGTATTCCTAAAATAACAACTGATCAATGCCACTGTCACTGAAGTTGCCACTGCCGCATTGTAATTCAGGTATAAGATTGAAAACTACTACTACTATGGGTTTTAAGCTAAATATAATTCTAAATGTTGTTAATGCATCCGAAATTTATTTTTAATTATATGAATCAAATTGTTTATTTAAATCTGAACCAAAATATTATTATATACATAACTACAGTAAACAGTGTTTAAACCTTTGTGGATTAAATAGTAATCGTTTGCGGATTACAATATTTTCAACTTTTTTGGACTAAAATCTAATCCTTTTTGGATTATAATATTTTAAACTTTCTGTGGATTAACAATTATTCCTTTTTGGATCAAGAACTTTTAAACTTTTTGCGGATTAAAAATAAATCCTTTTTGGATTGAAAAATTTAAGACTTTTCATTGGATTAAAAAATAATTTTTTTTTTTGGTCGTGTCCTATATGTAATCCAAAAAAGTTTAAAATTTAGTCCAAGATTTTTAACCGTGTAGCAATAATACTAATCAAAATAAAAAAAAAAAATAAAGTTGTTAGAGTGCTTTATTTTAATGTTTTTCTTCACTTTTGGTGGACCTTTTTTGGGAGATGCCCATATGTGTAAAGAATGACTGGATCAATTCTATAGCAATCCCTGCTACCAGTTTGATAGCTCAAAATTCTAGTAGTTTTAAGTAAAGAGCTTTTGAAGCATATTTTAAGCCATTACATAGCAATTTCGTGAAGTGGGCGTGTTTTTTGCTTTGACCTTCTTCATAAAATATTTATCACCACTAGAGCAAAACATAAAAAATTAATTTGCACTGCTTGGAAAAAGTAAATAAAAATAAAAAATTAAAATGGCGCTACGACAGCTTCCGTTATGCTAATAAAATTGCAACAAAGTTGTGTGTGTGTGTGTGTGTTGGAGTGTGTATATGTAGGTCGCTTATGTCGGCCGACATTGCGTCTGCTGTGACAGCATTATTTGACATTTGCATGCAGCATGTTAGAGGGCGCCACTGTGCCATCGCCCTGAATGTCTTTGAAAATTTATTAACTTAACGCTGAGTGGGAATGTAATTGTTTCTCTACATTGCAAAGCTTGCTTGGCAGCCACATTATTTTGCTATTATTGTTGTTGTTGTCGTCAAGTGCTTTTGTAAATTGCGTGCAATTTTTTTGTGATTTTTTTTTTACGCTATTTTTTTTGTTTCGTTACGTTTCGTTAAGTTGCAATTTCAACGCTTCAATTGTTTGTGGCGGAATTTGTTTTATTTAACCGCACCAATAGATGGCGCTTGTATTGGCCAGCCAGTCAGGCTTAAACGTCAACCAAAACGCCGGCTGCCAACTGACAGCCGTCATTAGAGCTTAACATATAATTAAGCTTTGACTTTGGCTTTGGCTGTCTGCTGTCTGCTATCTGCTAGCGGCTAGCTGCTGTTTGCTATGATTATAGATATCATTTGTTGTTGTTTTTGTGGTTGTTATTGTACTTTTATGATTATTGCTGTTACTGCTCTTGTTTTTTTGCCAATACCATTATTTGTATATAATTATTTGTCGTTTGATTGCATTCGATAAACACAACAGCGAAAAAAAAAACAAACAAATAAACTGGTGGCAACCTTGTTGTTGTGCAAAAAACAAAAAAACAACTTAATTGCAGTCGCGTATTCAAATCAAGTGCGGCATTAAGAACACAAAAAAGCAATTGTTTTTTCCTTTTTTTTTTGTTCTGGCTTATGTACAATCAAATAACTTAATTCCTCAAAAGATGGCGCTACAAGCGTTGATTGACATTCTGTGCTATCATTTAAACTGACTGAGCATCTGACTGTCGCGCTGTCACTGTTACTGTCACTATTTGTGAACAAATCAGAAAAAAAAAACAGCTCAACTGCTAGATATAATTTCGTTAAGTTTTCGCATGCAAAACACGTTCAAGTTTTTGTTTTAATTCTTCTGCTTATTTTAACTATTTATTTTTTTTTGTGTTTTGTTTTTTTATTTTTTGTCGACATTTTTTAGACGACTTGTTATGGAAATTAAGTTTCGGTCCCGTAGTTTCGTTGTTTTCTGCTCTGTGCCTTGCTTAGAAGAATTCATTCGACTTTGACTGAAATTGTTCGTTCGCTCTGAACAAAGAACAACGCGTACACATAATTAATTATGTTGACGTGTTCGAAAAAAAATGCTATAAAATACAATTAACTAAAATTAAGGCAACTCTATAAATTAAGTGCACGACAAGGTCAAATCAACTCAGCTGTTGATTTGAGTGTAGCAGCTCATATGAGGGCGGGAGTAAGGATGGGTTTTGCATTAATTAATGGCCAGCAAAAAATTCGATTTTTTTCTCTCTATAATTTAAAGGCAGGGTTGTAGTTCAGGTAATTCGACGACAGATGTTGACAGAAATAAGCTTAAAGTCAGTTCCGATAAGTTATGCAGATTGACCCACATAACTTCAAAAAGCAATGAGCAAGAGGCGAAATTTTTTTGAGTTCGAATTAATTTTGAAGTTGTAAATCACAGTATCGAAATTACAATTGATAATCGAGAAAAAAATTATTTTGTAAGTGTTCGGATTTGAACCCACGACACTTCATACCTCTATCAGCATGCTATCCATTATGGCAATACGAATTAAAAAAAAAAGAACTTAAAACTAAATCAGTTTATAATTTTGAAATCTGTGCAAGAAAGCATGCTCTTTTGCTAATTTGAAAATAGATTATACAAGTGTTATACAAGAAAGTGATGTAGGTAATACCAATTATTACACTATGGAACAAATTCTGGTTAGAAAAAGTTAGGTCGATTCTGAGATTGAGGGGTGAAAACAGAGGCTAAATTAGAAGACCCATATCGCGGCGTTTGTTTATGTTAGTTTCGAAAATTTTATGACAGATTAGTTTTATTTTTTCGTATATAATTACACAGCTTTGCATATAAGGGTCAACTTTTGAACCAGGGATGACGAAAAAGGTTTCGTATATGTATCCGTTTCGTCCGATTTTTTCTACTAGGTCAAGTTTTGCCTTGAATTTCTTTCTGGAATTTGGAAAGTCCACCCGACAAATACAAAATTTTAACATTTATATGAGTTACATAGTTAACAGTTATAGGGTTGTAAATGGACATTTAATTTGAAATTCTGAATTTTTTGTAATTTTAAAAGCTAATATTTTCAAAACTATAAAAGATAATGAGTTTTAATGGACAGAAATGGTTAGACCTAATTATGCTCATTAAATTAATTTAAAAGCGATTTGAATCGGTCAATGCGTTAAAAATATACTTCAATTTAAAGAAACCCAGCCGTTTTATACATTTTCCTATACCTCCAAAACTTGAACGGATAAAAAACGGACTGCGGATATAAAATTATCGCCCAAAACAACATATGCGACCACTTTCGTCTTCTCTGGTCAAATCAGTGTCAACCTTTGTTATTTGTATTAATTTTTAAAATCTGAATTATTGAAAAAAATTAAGCAACAATAACTCCAGGTATATCTTATTGACATGGAGCAATTTATTTAAATTTAATTATAAGAGATATTGACGTATAGCATTTGAAACGATATTTATCATAGCTGTAGTAAGGTCAGAGGAAAACTTTAGAGATCTTTCAATTTTTTTTTTTTTTTTTTAATATATGAGTCTTTTAAAACAGAATTTAGAAAATTAGAGTACTGCTTGATATAAAAAATTTTCCACGTATCAATCCACTATAGTCAAAAAATGGTTAATTTGGTTATCTTCAATGGTTTGGTGCGTTAATTTTGGGACGAATTATTAAATAGCTTTGAATTTGATGGTTTTTAAAATCTTCTGTACTTCTTTAAGGTAGGACATAACACTCGCGGCAGAGAAAACAGACCTTTTTTAAAAATTCATAACTCAGTCAAAACCAAACATTTTTCCAAAATCTTTTTTATTATTGTAAAGACTTTAACAAATTACAAGAAAAAAAAAATGCAAAAAAATATATTTTTCACTCCAACTTGGTTTTATAGAGCTCCAAACTGGCGGCAGAGAAAAAATCGGGGCCCCTCGTGGTTGCAGCCCTGGGAGTTAAATCTTAACAAAATTGGTTATCGTATGACAGGCGCTTTTTTTAAAAAAAATTTTTTTTTTCAATTTTTGGTGATGTTCCAAATTTAAAAGTGTGTTTTTTCGAAAAAAATATTGACTATAAAAATTCATAAAAAATCGAAAAAAAATTTTAAAAAAAGCTCGTGTCATACGATAGCGAATCAAGTTTAAAAAAATACAAAAAACAAAAAAAATTTCGTCAAAAAATGAGTCCGCTAGTGCCGCAACCAATACAAAAAACATGGTTTCGAGTTAAACGCGTTCAAAATTTGTGAACAAAGAAAAATAAAAATGCGCTCTCACTAATCCGGCTGTAACTTTTGAACCAATAAAAATGTTTCCATGAAATTTTTTTCTTAGAATTTTAAGAATATTTACTCAAATACAAAATTATAAAAAAATCGATTTAAAAAATTGGCCAATGTCATGTTCCCCCTTAAATCTCTTTGGCATTATATACATCAATTTAACCATCATAATATTTTTTAACCATATAATTTTTATAGCTTTTTTACATTTATCACAGCATAATCTTAGTATACATGTATTTTAAAAAGACCGAGTATTAAATTAAAAAAAAAAAATAGCAATAAAATCATAAAATTGACAAACAACACAAAAGACCACAAAAACAAAACCCACGATTTCCATACAAATCATGCCGCGGCAGCTTTGAATCTTTAACTTTTTTAAAATTTAATTTCAATTTTTTCACTGAATTAACATGATTGTTTTTTTTTTTAATGTTGTTATATTTTAGGCCCAGGTGCTGGTTGATATTAAAATGTGGCTCTTATTTAGTTGGACCATAATTTTATTTGGCTAAAATTATAGCTTTAAATAAAGGTTTGGCTTTTATTAAAGCCATCAACAAATAAGTACTGCCTATGTTGCTTTTGTTGTTGTTGTTGTAAAAAAATGAAGGTTATTTTTGGGCTTATTTTATTGTTTCTTCTGTTTTGTTTCCTACTAAATCCCAAACGCTGTTTTATATTTCCCATATAATTATTTATATATATTTTTTTTTAACTAACAACATGATTTTTGTAAATTTCCGCGCTACTTTTCGAAATAGTTTGTTTCCCAGCATGCCACAGAAAATACAAAAAAAAAAACAAAAAAAAATAAAATAAAGTTGGGAAGCTTCTTAGAAAATCGGTTTGCTGTGCGTTGAACACGCACTCATTTGACAGCTAGTTCTATTAACCAACTGCGCAGTTTTTTAGTAGAAACATAAATCAAATAACCAAAAAAAATAAAAAATTCAACCAAACATAAAACATAGAAAAGAAAATACAAAAAAAAAAAAAAAAATAAAACACAAACTTTACGTAATGATAACAAAACCATCATTATTAGTCAAAATTAGAAACTAATTAAAGTGAGTTACTTTTAAGACTTCCTCATACAAAAAAAAAAAAAAAAAATACATCTAGTTCCAAAAGAAAAAATTTAAAAAATAACCTTTATTATATTTTTAAAAATTTTTGGCGTTGCCACTTAAAAGTTGCGGCTTAAATTGCTGTACGTGAAAATCCACTTAAAAGTTACTTCAAGGTTTTCTAGGCAGATTACAATTTTTTTTGCTTAAATTATTTTGATTGTTTTCTAGAGATTTTGTAGAACAGATGTTGTTAATTGATTAGCAGATATTAAAATTTTTTGTAGCTAAAAACGCCCTTTTCTGCGGCCCACAGATATGCAAAACAAAGAACCTTTATTACGGCTTAGAATTTTTTTGGCATAAATTAAACGCAGCATGTAGGAGAACGTTTAAGCATACCTGAGCGTTTATCTGCTTAAAAAAATCTACGACTTACCATAAAGTTCATTAAAGTATAAAACAAAAATAAGCTAGAAAAAAAAAAAAAAAAAAAAATTAGTCATAAAAAAGGGTTTATAATTTAAAAGCGGCTGAATTCAAAAGAAACATTTATATTAAGAAAATTGTATCTTATGATTATTGTAGTTAAAATACAGTAACTTTTGCCAAATAGTTAAAAACTCTGGCAAATTTGCTCAATACTAAACATATATAGTAAGTATATATATATCAACATTCACTGCAGTACAACTATACTGCCAAAGTTGACCCGCATTTTTTTTTTTTTTTTGTCTCTAAAATAATCTTTGATCTTTGCTTTTCGAGCTCATTCATTTATACATTCCTTTCTACACAGTTCGAATATAAAATGAGCCAAAATGAAAAGTGAAAATTGAACATGAAAAGCCACGACTCGGAACTAGACTGACTGTTTATCGCAGGCAGCAGGGAGTATCTATGATATAGTTACTGCCAATGCCACAGAAAGACAACGAAGCGTGACAAACGTGACCAAAATGTGACGCAGTGAAGCCAAGAGTAGCAAAACAAAAAAAAAAAAAACAAAGTCTAGGAAAAATACTAAAATCAAAAGTGTAAAAAAAAAACAACAATAGAATACAATCAAAGAGAGCGAAACAACAACACAATTGTGTCAAAAATAATTTATTGACTCAAAATATAAAAACCAGAATTTAATGTAATGAATTTAAAAATACACTCAAAATATTTCGACGGTACTAGGAAGAAATTACAAAGAAAATTTATTTATGCTCAAATATAACATTTAATACTAAAAATACAGTAATACATATACAATTTTTACAGTTCAAATTTCAATTGTAGACCTATAAAACACATTTCCGGGGTAAGTATTGCAAAATTAAAAATTAAAAACATTTTCCCAGTAACTATGTCGAACTTTCCTACAACGAAACTCTCTCAACGAAACTCTCTTGAATTTGTTGAAATAATTTTCCGTTACGCATATCAATTCATTGAAATAAAAGAAACATGTATTTAAGGGACTCCCCAACGTTGAAAATTACCATTACCATTTCATTTATAATAATTTGGAAAGTCGGTGTTCATCTTTAAAATTGAAAATGTAACAGCAAAGCGGCCTTCAATTTCAATTTCAATTTTATTTAAAAATAGTGAATAGAATTAAGAAAAAGTAGTAAGGGTTTTCACGAGGCCCTGAGTAAAAGAGTAAAAAATTAAAGTGTAAAATAAAAATACTCTCCAACAACAAAATGCTTTGAATGCAAACTTGCACTTTAACTCAACCTCAGGCGTTGACTTATATATATTTTTACTCTAGTGTAAGAAAATGACAGTTTGATTTTTTCAAACTCAATTACAGGTAAGTTACAAAAAAACATAAGACGTCGTGTATTTTGCCGATGTATGTGCGTACAAATTTCAAAAAATTAGCTAGTGTGCATGGAAGCATAAATCAGCTGTGAAAATAAATTAAATTCAAAAATAAAAAAAATTTAGAAGTAAGTCAAATTTTTTCAATTTCATAAGAATACCTTTTTTTTAAAGCATACATATATTTTTCATTTAGGGCCTGGATCTGAGAAAACAAAACGCAAAAACCTATAAAAAGATGGTCAGACTCTGAAATTGTAAATAGTTTTAACTAATTTCCGGAATTTCGAACAATGATTACTATGTTGCGTTCACGAGGCTTGAGAGTAAAATTTTACACATTACTTTTTTACTCTTTTACTCAGGGCCTCGTGAAAACCCCTAGTATTAATAAAAAAAATTTGAAAATTTCATACCTAAAATTGCGTTTACTTTTACATTGAATAGATTTTAACCTACCAGGCAACGAATTCCAAATTCTGATGGTGTTTAGAAAGAAACGTATGTTGGAGTTCAAAAAAACCTTTCTGAATGAAAAAGCCTTTCTCATGAAAATAGTTTTTATACATAAGTGAAGTAGAAAAAGTTGTAAAAGACAGAGATATTTGGAATTTCTAGCAGTAGTTTAAAATGTTTTTTGTAAAACTTTTACAGTAGAAGGCAGTGATTACAGAAATTTTGACCATGAGGAACTAAGCAGAAGTATTCGAATCTGTCTCTTTGAGAATGTTAATAAAGCAGTACGACTGGATTGGAAAGCTTAAACTGCTTTATTAAAAGAATAAAATCTTAAGAAGTGGATGATAAGTAAAACAAAAATCATGAAGGACAAGTGAAATGTTGACGAAATAGCTTGTAAAGCTCGACAAAAAATTTGCTGGTTTCATGTCTGGTTTTTGTTGGAAGCTCGTTCCAAGGTGGAAACCCTTTTGCTGGGGGACTATCGTGGGCTGGCCCTTCGGGGAGTTTCGTGCTGGCGTTGCGTCTCAGTACAACCAGGCTGGCATATCCTATATGCAAGATATTTTAAATAGGTCTCGCTCCTCACCAATGGAGGTGAATTGAATTTAACCTCAAATTAAATGTTCTCAAATTGGTACTGGGGAATCGGTGGATGAGTAAAGTGTTCATAGCAGAATTAGCAAACGGCGTCTTGTCATAGTAAGCTGTTAATACTTGAAAATGCGAATCCCTATGGAACTTGTCATGTCCGGAAAAAAAATTAATTTGTGTATGGCGATAATGGCGATCGAATTCTGCATGATATGCTCAGTAGAAATCTTGGGTGCTGAGTAGGGATTCCAATCCCGGGACTGATTTCAAATTTTGGCATTTAGGGATTGTTAGTTAAGAATTTTGGAAAAAGAAAAAAAAAACAATTTTCTTAATAAATAAATAAATTCATATTTTTGGTTGGAAAGTTCAGATATTATTTTCAAAAACAAATTCAACAAAGAAGTAAAAAACCGCTTTTCTGCAGAATATATTCGTCTTTTTCAGTGAAATCTATGAAAATAAAGACCAGAAAAAAAGAGTCATCGTATTGAACAAAATATATTCATAATTACCAGTAATTTTTGCAAAACAGCAAACGATCCCTTTTTAACCAGCCAGCAGACACAAACAGTCTTGTAAACAGGTGTTACTCGAATGCCAAACTAAGTGTTGCATTTTTCTACTACTATTTGTAATTGCTCGAAAAAGAGTTGCAAGCAATATTTATAAATACTTTTGATTATTTGAAATGAACAGTATTAAAAATTCTTTTATTTTATCTAAATTTATGGAAAAGTTCGAAAAAATCAACTAAATCCAGAAATTTAAAGGCAATTCCAGGGATCCTGGGTTTTCGAGGACTGGAATCCCTAGTGCTGAGTGCCTCAAAACTGGTCGATAAATTTAATTTTATTCCACAAGCCATTGGATTGATAAAGCAACTCCTAATAGACATGTGGGACCTATGATCCTGCACTACCGGCAGTTCGATGGATGTTAGTCCTGAGAACGCGTCTGTTGAGAGTTTATTTCGAAAGTCCATGACATGTAGATGGACAAGTAGAAGTAAAACCGAACAGGTAGGTGTCTACTACAAAGATGTTACTAATGTAATGTTCATAATTGCTTATTGCTAAACCATTTAAGTTATTTTCAGCCTGAAACAGAACCTGTTCTAAGATTATATATTATATATTCAAAATCTTAGTATCTCAGTTTATTCGAAATCTTAGTACATGAAGACTAGCCTAATTTTCTTCAAATACTATACATCAAACTGTACATAATTATGTCTTGCTATTACAGTAATATAAAAAATTCCATAGACTTCCTTAAGAGGGCGCTTAAAGTAGTGAATTTTTAAGATTAAATAACTACTAAAGGACTTGACCGATTTTGCTAAAATTTGGTATGTGTATATTTGGTAACCTGAACCTGCAACAGAATTGAGGTTATTTCATGAATTTCAGAAAAGTTCCGTAAGACGGCGCTTATGCAATCAACTATGTCGGGCTCATTCACGTCGAAATGAATGAAATAGATCCTTTGCTCTTAGAAGTTCTTTCGACAAATATCAAGAAATGAGCCGAAGGCAAATGAAATCAAGAACCAAAGAATAACGAAAAAAAAACTGAGTTTAACGACTACGAGCAGAATATATATAAATATGAATAAAAATCAACCGAACAGTTGATCCTAAGCCGAAGTTTAACTAAGACAATCCAAAACTCGAATCGATCCCGAAGGAATCGAACGGAATCGAAGTATTTTTTAAAATTCGAATATTTTTCTGATAAAAATTCATAACAAATGAAAAAAAGTCATTTTCTCGAAATGACTTTTTCAAACTGGGTGACAATTTTCCTAGGAAACCAATTTGTTTCTAATCATGTCCGGCAGCTACTGTTTAACACAAAATTTGACTAAACACTTTCAACGGAGGGAGGGAGGCAGGACAACCCCAAAAAGCAATTTATAAAATTTCAAAAATTTAATTGATAATTTAAAAATGTTAAATATGAAATTATATAAAATAAATGTGCATTTGTGTGTATGTTACAAGTAGCCTTCGAAACCGGTCAACCAATCGATATAAAATTTTCAGGGAAACTGTAGCAACGTCTTGAGAGTGTTCCTGTGAATTTTGGTACCGATAGTACCTGGGGGGGGGGCCACCGATAGTGGCGGCCGTGGCATGCAAGTTAAGTGTGTGGCTTAGCACACTAGGAGCCCGGGTTCGATCCCCAGCCGCGGCGAAAAGTTTTTTTCAATAAAAAATTTTTCTGATCGGTCACCACCTCTCTGCAGACAATGGCAAACCTCAGAGAGTAATTGTAAAGCTTCTTGAGAACATGAACTTTAGCCGTTCGGAGTCGGCATAAAACATGTAGGTCCAGTTCTCGATCAATTGTGTGCAAACATTTAATAACACACACAACACAATTGATCATAAGAAGTCCGGTCAAAGTCCTTTCAAGGGCTGAAATGGCCAATTTGTTTTGTTTGTTTAAGTACCTGGGGACGTGGCACCATACAGTCCTAATTTTCGATATAGAATAGCTTTGGAAAAACATGTTGCACAGTCTCAACATTCAGTATTTGAGCTCAATTTACACGTGCTGTTTCACTGGTAACATTTTATAGGCGTTAGAAAAGGGGTGTGACACTATTTAAGCATTCAAACTTTTCGGTGTCTCTTTCGAAATATAAGTCACTTATCAGTCTCAGAACGAATATAATGTTTAGTCAGTCCTGCGATTGGAAAATTTTAGCGGGAATTGGTGAAGGGGGCGTGGCAACATCTATCCAATTCAAATGTTAAATATCGAATAGCTTTGGTACTTAATGTCGCATAACATTCAAACTCAATATAAAGTTACTTATTGGCCATGTCCTTCTACTATAAAATTAAAACGGCCATTAGAAAACGGGATTTGTAGGCGTTGCAACGCGCGGCGGGTTTCGCTAGTTGAAACTAAAATGAATTTTTATCTTAAAAACATATTTAAAAAGAGTCATAATGTCTATGTAACAAATATTTTTTTTCAAAATTAACAATTTTTTTTTTTTTCAAAATGAACTAATTTTTTGGTCCCTTCCAGACCTGCTATAAGCAACTTTTACTGTATTGGTCAGCTATAGAACAAAAATGTGTAACTTAAAGCGATAATTTTTTTACAACTACAGAAGATTTAGATCTATAGTTAAGGTTATGAAATTTAAATTCAAACTTTTTGGCACTTAAGGTGCTTAGAAGCAGGTTTAAATTTTAACATCGTTTTCTTTAAAATCTATGTTTAAGACGGGACAAAACATTCGCGGCAGAGAAAACAGAATTCATAATTCAGTCAAAAACAAACATTTTTCAAAATTTTTATTATTGTAGAGAATTGAACAAACTACACGAAAAAAAATTCAAAAATATATATTTTTCACTCCAACATGGTTTTATAGAGCTCCAAACTGGCGGTAGAGAAAAAAACGGTAGCAGCGCTGGAGTCGCAAAAATTGTTCGATCTGGAAAAAATTATTTTTTTAAATCTAAACAAAATTGGTTATCGTATGACAGGAGCTTTTTTAAAAAAAATTTTCAATTTTTGGTGGTGTTCCAAATTTGAAAGTGTGTTTTTCGAAAAAAATATTGACTTCAAAAATTTATAAAAAATCGAAAAAAATTTAAAAAAGCTTGTATCATACGATAGCAAATCAAGTTTAAAAAATACAAAAAAAAAAAAATTTCGTCAAAAAATTAACCCGCTAGTGCCGCCGTCATTTTCGAGATGAACGCATTCAAAGTTTGTGAACAAAGAAAAATGCAAAGAAAAATAAAAATGCTCTCTCACTAATCCGGCTGCAACTTTTGAACCCGTAAGAATTTTTCTATGAAATTTTTCTTAGAATCTTAAGAATATTTAATCAAATACAAAATTATAAAAAAAGTTGATTTAAAAAAAACGGCCAATGTCATGTCCCCCCTTAAAAAACAAGCACTCAGTTTCATGACAAAAATGATTAAATAAAAATAAAAATATCGGTACTAGCAAAAAAAAAAAAATAATTTTTAAAAACTGATCTGAAACCGGCTTTTCATATTTATAACAATAAAACAAAAATAAAATGCCTTCAAAAAATGTGATTTATGCGAACCGATAACTACAGTAGTCTTAAATCTTCAAAAATTATTACTTTCTAATAACCATAAGAGTTATGGAAATAATATATTCGGACAGCGGGTTCGAAAGGCTTAATAAGGTTATTGCATATTTTCTACTGTGTGGAACTTAACTTTTGTAAAATGTGCAAAATTTTTTTAATTTTCTAAACGTTTTATCTACTATTATTTTTTAAATGATTTTGTATAAAATAGTATTATCAGACTATATATTCATATAAATAATCAGAATATATTTATTTAATTGATTTTCTGCTAATTTGCTTTCGATTTTATTTTTATTTTTTTTTTGAGTGTACAGATCATTAGATAATGAAAAACTGCTAATAAAGTTGGTAATTAAAATCAAACCGAAAACCAGAATGTAGCTAAAAAAAACGCGGTTAAAACGAACCAGAACTTCCTCATCTTCGTAGCATGAAAATGAAAGCAACAACAAATACAACAACAATATTAATAATAGGTAGTAGAATAACAGCAGCAACTAATGGGCAGCATATATCAACAATTAACTAGTCTGGAAAAAAAAACAAAATAAAATATAAAAAAAAAAATAATAAAATTATGAAGTATTGTTGAGGTTGCGTGGTGGTAGCACCTCCTGACCCCACCAAAAATTCAGAAAAAAAAAACAAAATTTAGAATTTATGAGTGAGACATGAAAGAGCGATGATAATAATAATAATAATAATAATGATAATAAGCAACCACTAG
The DNA here is from genome assembly GCA_958299015.1 of Tetanocera ferruginea. NCBI lineage: Eukaryota > Metazoa > Arthropoda > Insecta > Diptera > Sciomyzidae > Tetanocera > Tetanocera ferruginea. The sequence continues at coordinate 134,779,241 of OY282643.1, forward strand.
AACAACAACAACAACAAAAAAGACTACTGAAGAGGCGACGAAGCAAAGCCAAAAACGAAATTTAAAAAGGCAAAAAGTAAAAAAACAATATATAAAAAAAATAAAGAACGAATCAAAAAATATGTAGATAGAAATAACAACCACATAGCAAAATACAAAAACAAAAAAAAACATCAAATTTTTCAAACTTAATTTAATATTCTCCAAGGTTAGCAGTAGAAACAACAACTAAAAAAACAGCAACAAACATGAGCACGAAATAAAACTGAAAAAATTCAAAGTTTCGTGATGAATGTTTGTTAGAAAAAAACAGAGAGAAAAAAAAAAAACAACAACAATGCATGTGAATTTTAAGCTAAAATTATGATAGAGATACAAATTGAGGCATAAGTGCTGCTTTATAACTATAGAATACAAACACAATGATAACAAAAAATAACAAAAACAAAAAAGAACTATAAATTATATTAAAAAGCATTTGTTGTTGAGCGAAAAAAAAAAATCAACAAACAAGAAAATGCAAAAATAAAAATAAATAAAAAAAACTAAAAAGTTTTACCAAAAATTATACAAAAATTATGCAAACATTTTATGCTAATAGCTACAGATACATTTAGAAAGATAAACTTTCAAGTTTGCAAAATCTGCGCAAAAACAAATTTTTATAAATTTTAAGAATAAGCAGCGAATAAGAATTTTTTCCTACACAAAAGAAAGCATCTTTAAAAAAAACTTTCAAAAAATTCTGTTACATTTTTTTTCTGTTCATTTTACATACATTTGTATATGTAAAATGAACATGAAAAAAATGTAACAGAATTTTTTGAAAATTTTTTTTAAAGATGCAGTAGGAAAAAAGAGCATTTGTGTAGGAAAAAGAGTTGCTACGGCTTTTTGTACTAAAGATGAAAAACTGAAGATTTTTCTCAACACCTTAACATACAAGAATTAAAATTGTAAAATTAACAGCTAACTGTAAATGCTTATGAAAACCATAAGATTAAAATAATAAAAAAAAGATATAATGTTCAAAATTGCTGCAAAAAGTTGTTAAAAACGAGTTCTGTTTTTTTGTTTATTAATAAGACGAAAATACTGCTTCCTCCAAAACAGTCAAAAGTACAGAGGCGAAGTACAGTGCCTAGCCATTCATTCATTCATTCATACACAGAATGTACTTAAAATTTTTCTGAAATTTCACTTAATATATTTTTTAATGCTTATGCATATTTGACGAACTCGCATTGTAGGCAAGCAAATAAAAAAAAAAAAAAAAAAAATTTAAACCAACTGCTTAAAAGTTTTTGATGCGTTAAAAAGTTGGGTAAATAATAAATTTTATGTCTTCAGTTGATTATATGTATTTGTTTTTTTTTTTTTTTTTTTTGTATTGCCTTTTACTCAAATTCTCTACTGGCAGCCGAAGTGGCACCACAAAGAATGTCATAGAAAAAAAAAACCTTACTCTGCGTACGAGGGCAGCCAGAGCAGCGAAGTAGAAGAAAAACAAAAAAAAAAAAAAAAAATGAAGAAGCGCATTAAAAATTATTTAAGTCATTTTGATTGAACGTAGCTGACAAGCAAACGCGGTGTGGCCCGGCCTCAGATATTAAAGGCACGAGCAGCATTAATTTTTGAATATTTTTTTAATATTTATTCATATTTTGTTGGTTTTTCTTTTATTTTCTGCTGGCTACTGTTTGCATGAATCACATATTTGAGTTATGTATGGCTTAAAGTGATGTTTTTGGCAGAAGATATAGCCTGTGATGGGCACAGTTCTCTTTTTTTTCAAGATGATCTAAGTGTCAAAAATAAAACAAACTAGCTAATATTTTATTTATGAATACATCAACAATATTCGCCAATAGAAACAAAAGAAAGAAAATGTTAAGATTTCGAAACAAGTTATTTTTTAACACGTTCATTAACCCATTTTTAAAAAATTAAGAGGAAATTGAAATAGTTAACACGATTTGGTTTAAAAAAGATGATTATCAATGATTGTTCTTCCTTTAAAAACTCATTTTTGGCTAAAAACTTATTGAAAATAGTTGAAACCTTTACATGCTTCGGCTAAAAATCGATTGTTAAGCCCATTTTCAGCGATATATTTGATTCTGTTAGAGTGAATCGGCATAAGACACCATAGGATCCTTACATTTTAGGTGTAGTATATTATGTGTTAGAAAAATTTATGTAAATTGTTTTGAGGAACATTTTTGTGGAACATTTTAACCCTCTAACTCTTCAATGTATGTTATTTTTTGAAAATGGTATAAATTCCTACAAAATAGGGGCATACTGCGTTAAAGTATCCCACAAAAGTGTTTGCCATAAAATTCTACTATAAGTCACTGCATCTCACCGAAGCTCAAAAACCTTAAACTCCAGAAATAAGTAAAAATATTAAAAGGATTAATTTAATCAATCTGTTAAGGGGGACATGACATTGGCCGTTTTTGAACTCGACTTTTTTTAAAATTATATATTTGTATTTTAGTAAATATTCTTAAGATTCTAAGAAAAAAAATTTCATGGAAAAATTCCTACGAGTTCAAAAGTTACAGCCGGATTAGTGAGCTTTTCTTTGTTCACAAACTTTGAACGCGTTTATCTCGAAACCAAGGTTTTTCGTACTGATTGCAGCACTAGCGGGTTCATTTTTTGGCGAAATTTTTTTTTTTTGTATTTTTTAAACTTGATTCGCTATCGTATGACACGAGTTTTTTTAAAAATTTTTTTTCGATTTTGTATGAATTTTTAAAGTCAATATTTTTTTCGAAAAAACACACTTTCAAATTTGGAACATCACCAAAAATTGAAAGAAAATTTATAAAAAAGCTCCTGTCATACGATAACAAATTTTGTTAAGATTTAAAAAAGTCATTTTTTTCCAGATCGGACAATTTTTGCGACTTCCAGCGCTGCAACCAAAAGGCCCCGTTTTTTTCTCTGCCGCCAGTTTGGAGCTCTATAAAACCATGTTGGAGTGAAAAATATATTTTTTTGAATTTTTTTTCTTGTTATTTGTTCAATTCTCTACAATAATAAAAAAATTTTGGAAAAATGTTTGTTTTTGTCTGAGTTAGGAATTTTTAAAAAAAGGTCTGTTTTCTCTGCCGCGAATGTAATGTCCCATCTTGAGTTAAATTTCACTTTGTATAACTTGTACTTGTATAACTACAAAATAAACACGATTTAAAATCTTGAAATAATTTTTAAACCAATCGTTGGACTAATGTACTTTTTAATCATTTTCTTAATAGAATTGATGCTTTTCAAAATCCTAGAATACTGGGAATAAAATTTGAATTTTAGTACCATAGGTTTAAAGTTTAATAAAGGGTGATTTTTTAAGAGCTTGATAACTTTTTTTTTAAAAAAAACGCATAAAATTTGCAAAATCTCATCGGTTCTTTATTTGAAACGTTAGATTGGTCCATGACATTTACTTTTTGAAGATAATTTCATTTAAATGTTGACCGCGGCTGCGTCTTAGGTGGTCCATTCGGAAAGTCCAATTTTGGGCAACTTTTTCGAGCATTTCGGCCGGAATAGCCCGAATTTCTTCGGAAATGTTGTCTTCCAAAGCTGGAATAGTTGCTGGCTTATTTCTGTAGACTTTAGACTTGACGTAGCCCCATCTGACAACAACAACACGATTCACAACATTTGACAACATTTCCGAAGAAATTCGGGCTATTCCGGCCGAAATGCTCGAAAAAGTTGCCCAAAATTGGACTTTCCGAATGGACCACCTAAGACGCAGCCACGGTCAACATTTATATGAAATTATCTTCAAAAAGTAAATGTCATGGACCAATCTAACGTTTCAAATAAAGAACCGATGAGATTTTGCAAATTTTATGCGTTTTTTTTAAAAAAAAAGTTATCAAGCTCTTAAAAAATCACCCTTTACAAAATAACTTAACTGTAAGAAATGGAATAAGTTTTAAACCAATCGTTGGAATACTGCATGTTTTAATAATTTTCTTATTAGAATTGATGCCTTTCAAAATACTTGAAAGTTTTTAGTCAAGCCTGTACTCTAATGTAATAAATTGGGAATTCAATTTGTATTGTAGTACCTAAAACAGCCGTATTTTGTATTTTTTTTTTACATTTTGTTCGGTCTCTAGCAAGCAACAGATTAGCCCGAGGTTAGCACTTGCGACTCTAATGCGATGGTTGCCGCAGTACGCGGTTCGATGCTAGCTTGTGGTTCGATCCTAGAAAATTAAAATGTTACACAGCGTAATTTTTCGTTAAATAAATAATAATATAACGGTCTTATTCATAAAAACTAAAATGTTCTATAATTAAAAAGCTTTTTAGAGTTAAAATGATTTTTAAAATTTCGTTATTCATAAAAATGTTGTCTCAGCTTTTTTGTTAAAATAGGAACACTTTCAATTTGAACTAGAAACAGCGTCAAAAATGGTTTGTGAATTTGATAAAATTAATAATTTTTTTGTTTAATTGCCAGAATTTTATCAATGTTTTGACATTCAAGCAGTCAAAAAATGTTGTTATTTATGTTTTGATTTGGAAAAATTGTCACTTAATATTTTTATTTTCAATATTTTGAAGTTTTGTGCTTTTTTCATGTTTTTTTAAATAATTTGATATATTTTTGTCAATATTTGTGCTCAGATGAGTGCATAAATTTTAAAAATGTTTTATCAAGGGTTTCTTGAGGGTATTATGAAGCCTTTATAAGAGGTTCTTGGCATTATTGGACGTTTAATATAATAATTTGTTGCTTATTTGTCACAATTTTATTAATATTTTGACATTCAAGCTGTCAAAAAATGTTGTTATTTATGTTTTGCTCTGAAAAAATTGTCAATTATTATTTTTATTTTCAATATTTTTAAATGTTTTGCAAAGTTTTCATATTTTTCGAATTAGTTTGAATCATTTTTGACAATATTTCAGATGAGAGTAAAAATTTAAAAAATGCTTTATAGAGGGTTTATTAAAGTTTTCTCATTTATAAAGCCTAAGAGATTTTTGTCATTATTAGACGTTTATGAATAATGTTTGTGATATTTTTCTTATAAAGGCTCTTATAAGAGCCTCATATATTTTTAGGAATACAGCCGATAATGTTTATATAATTGTAAAATACCGATCCTTTAATAGGAATTTTTGAGATTAACCCGGTCCCAAGCATGACGAATAATCCAAGTTATACTGTATATGATATATTATTTTTTTTATTTCTTAAGCCTAGTACTATGTTCAGTTCCATGTGAAATTTCATTAGAATTTACATAAAAAAAAACTTAAGCTGTGAAATATGTGTGAAATTTTTCACAACATGTTCAACAAAATGATACTCTGTTCCGCTGTGAAAAATACTCGCAACATTTCTCTTGTCGTAAATTTTTTTGTTTTTATACATTTATTTTGCTCTACTTTGAGAAGTAAAGCATGACTTTCTCAAATTTTAAATGTCTTCGCAACAAAATATTTGTCAAAATTTTCACGCAACAAAAATTAATTTTACCAGGGAAATTTCAAGCAAACGTACAGAGTACTTGGCTTTAGACATACGATTTTAAGAAAGCTTTATATTTAAGTAAAAACAAAAATGTTTCAAATAAAGTTTTGCAAAAAAATGTAAATTTTTATGTGATATTTAAAGAAAACACTTCTTAGACAAAAATTTTTTCTGAACATAATGTTTGAAAAGTAGATTTTCAAGCTAAAATACAAGAGAAAACCAAAACATATTTTTTTTTAAAAAAATTTCCCTGAAATGAAATTTAATATATAAATTCATTTCAATAAAAATGAATGAAGTGAATTCACTGAAATTTTCCGAAATGTTTTTTTTTTATTTTTTAAATATATTGTAAGTTTCAACTAGTTAATATAAGTTTAGCAATTTTAAGACTGCCTTCAGCTGGTGGGGCGCTCTTTGCCCTTTATCGAAGGCGCCCACAAAACCGCCACCGCGCTGTAATTTGAGAACATTGCAACGTTGCCGTTGTTGCTCTTTTTCTAATTTTATTTTTCCCTCTTTTTTTTATTATATATGCCAACATTTTGTTTATTATTTCATTAACGAGAACAGCAAGTTATAAAATAAAGAAAATAAGAAGTAAAAAAAAACAACTAACTTATAATTAAACCAACGAGGAACACATGGTTGGTGGATTGATGGACAGACGAATGTTTGAATTGACGTTGGCCTGTACTTAAACTCAGCTGAAAACAAGCAGAAAAAAAAAATGCTTGTGTGGCCAGAACAAGCAGAATATTCAGCTGCAGAGCAGCAAGAGCAGAAAACAACAGAAGCGCGGTATTCGAAATTCGGTAGTCTTCACAAAAAAAAAAAAATGGCTACTTAGTCGGTGAACTGAAATTAATCCCTAACACGGTGTGGATGACGCTTGCGCAACATAGTAGCAATGCAGCAAGTTACGTAGTAGACAGAGTAGAGTCAAAATTAATAAAATTTTGAAAAAAAAATTAATTTTTTTAACACAAAATATGCTGCATAACTTTTAATTGACGTCTGTCAGTTGAGCAACGTTAGCATATTTGACAGCTACTTTGACAGCTGTTCTCATGAGTTACTGTTAACAACAAGAATTTCAACAGCGCTGAAGTGCTTGATTTTGTTAGCTGGTTTTGTCAACGTGGTTTGTGTGTAGGTGTTGCTGTTGTTGTTGTTGTTGCTTGTCATATTGAACACAGCTCGAATTACTAAATAGCTGCTCTTCCTTTGGATATTCCTCGTTGCAGCTAACAATATGTGTCAAGGTCTTGAAATGCATGAAAAGTTTCACTTTCTACCCAGCAGCACAGAACGCAGAATGCAGTCAAGTTCAGTGTCATGCTTTTGTGTTTTTGTGTGCCTGATTGTGTTGTTGGTGTTGGCTGTTAGTTGGTGGATGGCACGGGTAGCGCATATCGAGTAGGTGTGTTCAGCATTGCCAGTGAAACGACGCATTAATTGAACGCACGACTTGAAGACACACAAAAATATTTTACTGCGGCCAGAAAACATTGAGGAACAATACAATAAAAAAAATAAAAATAAAAACCCATTAAAACAAGGGTGCACAAATTAATTTGTTTTCTCTCAACAGCTAGCTTAAAAGCCAGCAACATTTATTTTTATATTAATTCATCTACAGCCCAGCCTGCATCTGTGAAGTGTTAAGGTTTTTATTTAACCCATTAAAAGAATTTTCATAATTTTTTAGGCAGTCTTTTATGGATTTTGTCTTGTGTTTTTTTTTTTTTTTTCAATTGTATATAACGCGCGTTCCCGCATCGTTTGGCTGCAACTTGAAAATCTTATCGATTACTTAACGCTGCTCCCTCAGCAGTACGCTACGTTATGCGTACAACAAACGAATTCTTTCATTTTTTCTTTTTGTTTAGTTGCCGAACTATAATACTTCTTCCCCTTTTGAATTCTTTATGTTTTTTTTCTCTCCATTTAATTTGAAAGCAACACATAAAAAAAAGAAAATAAAATAAAAATAAATCAATCAGATTGCAAAGCAGTAAAGCTAAAAGCCACAAGATACAGCTACAGCGGAACAGCGAAACGCCTTTAAGTATCTGCTTGTTAAAATAATAGCACAGAAGTTTGGTGAAGTGGCAGCGGCGAGTCAAATGCTTTATTATGCGAGTGTAAGGCCACCCTTAAGACAAGCACCCTCAATCATTGCGATGCGATACATAACTTCTGAAACTGCATAAATCTAAAATTGCGTTGCAATGTAGCTGCAGCCACCCTCTAGCTAGAATTTCAACCCCGCAGCTACACTTTATCTGCAAAACCAACGAAATGCATAAAATATTTGCTAGTTTAATGATTTGCGTTTGCAAAAAATACCCATTTGTATCTGCCAGATACGCCAGTGCCATAAATAACGTACACACGCAGCTACAACTCACACTAACTAAGCAAAAACGTTTGGAAAATCGTTCTTAGCGTAAATTTGGAAATTCACAAAAATACACAAAAAAGAAAATCAATTTTCAACAAACAACAACAACACATTGAGGATATGAGCTTGTGTTTATATAACAAAAATTCAAAAATTTTAAATTTAATTCGGCGATTTGCTGCTGTTGCTTAAAAGAAAAAAAAAAATGGATACAAAAATAAAGCAAAATGTTGAAAGCAAATTGAAAGCGAAAAAGAACGCCAACAATAATAGCGCAATAATAAGTTTAAATACAACAACAACAATAATAACAACATTTTCCAACACAGCAAATGGAAAAATACACAACGTTACAAACGGCAAAATAAAAACATTTAAAAATGAAAATTAAATTAAAATGAAACAGAGGCCTACAACAACAACAAACACAACAAACTTTGCTAAATGTGCGGCATGAAACACACACAGTTTCATTTAAAAAAAAAAGCTATAAAGTTAAATATATTTGTATAGAAAATTGAAAATAGCAGAAACACCTGTTTGCGCGCTCTCCTACAATTTGGCACAGAAAAAAAATTAGAAAAAAAAAAAGAAAAAAATAACTAAATAAATAAACAAAAACTCTTTAGATAAACATTTGATAAGCCGCAGGAAGCTGCACTACCACCATTACTACTATCAGCCGAGCATAAACAGCATCATGTGCGCGTTACAAACCACCCCCAGCGTACCGCAAAGATTTGCGGAAGCTGCTTGCGAACAACTAAAACTAAATTTTTGCAACAAGCTTACTACAAATTGCTAAAAAATTCATACTAAAAATTTAATTTATAATTAAAAACAATAAAGTTTTTATGGCAGCGCAGCTAAAACAACAAAAATGACAACGAACACAATTCAAAAATAAACAATGAAGTAGAAAGAAAGAAATACGAAAGAATTAAAAAAAAAAATTAAAAAGAAACAATAGCAAAATATGTGTTTTTTAATGAGCAGAGAGAAAAGTGTCGAAGAAAACGACAATTATAACGGTTTTAAGTAATTAAAAATTATAAAAAAAAAACAAAAATGTTAAGCAAAATTTTTTTAAAACTGACAACTTTGAGACTAAAGCGAGAACAAAATTATATGCCAATACTTTGGTTTAATGAAGTGCAACATAAATATTTAACCATAAATTTTCTTTAAATATACATTCATAATTCTTGTTACTGAAAAAACTATACGAAAGTACAAAGTTTTATAAGGTTATTTATTGATGACAACTGCTGAGTTAAGTTGGTCATTCAAGACACACAATAAAAACAGAAGTAACCGATTTAAATAGATTTTTCATAAAATTTTTCAGTATCACAGGACAAAAATCGTCTAGCAATAATATACAGTGAACCCAAAAAAAACTTGTACAGTATGCTTACAAATTATTTATTCTGCATTATCTCTGAAAATATATTCACCAACCTTATAAAATAATATGTTAAGATATTGTTTATTGTATTTACTTTTTGAATTCACTTATGAAAATATTAGAATCCTAAAAAAATTAACTTATAAAACAAAAAAGGCACATTTCATGAAGCCAACAAAAAACTTGTACACTCTCCATATAACGCAAGAACCTTACCATCTCTTCATGTTAGGATGAAATATCGTTATCAATTCCAGTTTTTTATTTCCATTTGTAATCGCCACTTACAGTTTGTTCGTAGTATTTTAAAAGTGTACGTACAAGTTTAAACGTAAGAAAAGAATAACTTAAATTCAAAGTCAGCTTTAACAGAAATGAAGAAATTAATTGTAAGACTTTGGAAAAAAAAGAAGAGATTAAGGAATATTGGTAAAATGGTAAAAACCCGCACTCTACGGTTTAGTATATTATTGATATGTGATAGAAAAATGGGTTCTTAAGTAGAAAAACTGGAAGTGGAACACAAAACCAAAATGCAGCTCTTTAAACGCAAAGGAAAATGTGTCAGATAATCAACGGAAATCCGAAAATATCTGCAGAAGATGTACCAAAAAAGTTAAATAAACACGGTATTTTTCAAGTATATTCACAAATAGTATTAAATTTTTTGCATTCGGAATGCTTAAGAGGGTATACATTAGAGTGTATCGACTTGTATGGGAAATATCTTAACCCCAATTCCGGTACCATTATTAAATAGTACATGAAAAATCCTTTCCATTGGTGTACTTTTTTTTTATTTGAACCAATTTTGGCGAAATTTTGTACTGCAGAACTATTAATGGTTGATTTTTAAAGAAAATCAAGCTTATCAATCAATTCCTTTCATATAAAAACACAGAACTGCAAATTTTCATCCCTGTTTACAAATGCTCTGATGATATATAACAGTTTTTTTTCAAAGTGAATCTACTTGTTATTTAATATTTGATATGTTTTTATTGTGGTGACCGTGGCATGCAGGTTAAGTGTGTGGCTTAGCATGCTCGGAGCCCGGGTTCGTTCCCCAGCCGCGGCGAAAAGTTTTTCAATAAAAATTTTTCTGATCGGTCACCACCTCTCTGCAGACAATGGCAAACCTCAGAGAGTAAATAATGCCATGTAAAGCTTCTTGAGAACATGAGCCGTTCGGAGTCGGCATAAAACATGTAGGTCCAGTTCTCGGTCAATTGTGTAGAAACATTTAATAACACACACAACACAATTGATCATAAGAAGCTCGGTCAAAGTCCTTTCAAGGGCTGAAATGGCCAATTTGTTTTTTTTTTTTTTATGTTTTTATTTATTGTATGAAAGTATTTTTAAACCTTTTTTTTATTTTTTTTGATTGCTTAATATGTACAAAAGTAACGTATTTTTTTAGATCCTGTTAAGGACTAAAAATCGCTTTATGTTTCGAATCTCGGCCTTTTTGAACGGCCCTTACAAATACTTTCATAAAAAAAAAACATATCAAATATGAAATAACAAGGTTTTGTGTGAAGAAAGAAACCCACAGCATTGGATTCCAAAAATCTTCTTATATATTAATACGTGAACATTAAAGTTTGTCGTACGCTCTATTGGTATTTATTAGAACTCAAAATAAATGAAACTTATATCATTCGAAAGGTTATGTTACCCAGATGTGCAGAATGTATATATAAATGATATATCTGATTGAGGGGGTTCCCAACCTTCTAAGTGAGAAATTAAATTTTTGAGAAAAATCCCGCTATTTGGTTAAACTGAAATTTAGTTGGGGAAGAGTTTTTGAGTTGGTCGAATTTGAATTTGTTTTAAAAGTAACAATTTTTTAAAAGAAAAGTGATTTTCTCAAATACATTTAACTAACTGTTTTATATTATAATTTTTATTTTTTAGTATATAATGATCTAAAACGAAATAATAATTATAAAATATATATGTATAATTATTTTCTATTATATCTTCATTTAATGGAAAATAATATAACAAATAATTAAAACACTTATCAATTCATTGATTTCTTAACAGTCCGATAAGTCCTTAAAATCTCGAAAATAGAATAATAAAAATTTGTTGATGCAGTTTTCGAGCTTTTGGCCGCTCTAAGGCATTCCAAAATATTCGTATCAATAGATGTTTTTTTTTTTTTAAATTTAAAAACTAATATTATCATGAATACGTTTCTTTTTCACAAAACAAACTAAATAACAAAAATTTCGATAATGTCGATAATGATAACATATCATTATCTTAACTTTATCATTTATGCTGATAATTATTAAAAATTAATTATTTAAATTTTTAATATTTTTTATCGCATAACAAAATGCAACAAGTTAAACAAAATTGATGGTAATAATTTATTATTAATTGTATTTTCGACAGTAGTTATCAATCTCCTAAGAAACATATTCGTCGCAGTCAACTGAATTATTTATAATTCAAATAAAGAAAAATTGTTTTGAGCTTAAAGGAAATCAAGCAATGTGTTTTCATTATTTATTTGCTATATAAACTATCATATTTAAAATTAATTTTACATAATTTTTTTTTTTACTGCTTGCAATATAATTTTTATTGAAATTAGTTTTTAGAAGAAGTTTAGTTATTTTCAGTTAATAACTGTTGCGTGGTATATGTCCAGACTCATATAGTGGACATGGTGCGAGTATTTACTATTTTGAAAAATTCGATTTTAATTTTTTGTGGTAAAAATTAATTCGCGGTTAGAGTTGATTTTGAACATGCATGAAACCCAAATATTTTTCTATTTTTGCTATTAATTTTGTTATATTTCGCAGTTAAAAAGTTTAAAAAATCTTTGTGTTTGAGCTGAATAGCTTTTAACATATCTTTATTTGAAAATTGCACGTCATCTTAAAAAACACTCTAAGCAAAAGTTTTAAAAAATGGGGCGGTAATGATTTACAAAAATTTTAAATTAATTTTCCCACAATGCCGCAGCCTCATTTATAATGATTCAATCTTGATAGAAAATTGCTTAACAGAAGATCCCTGGCCCCAAAAACGTAAGGGGTTATTTTAACATACTTCGAATCGCTTCAAAATCTGTATTTATTTAAAATCTAAGAATATTTGGTTGAAATTTGATGAAAGCAGCATTTCAAGGCTTTTTGGGAGAGACCATGGGTTAAAAATTTTTAACAATAACACGAAATTTAACGAGCAAGGGTAGAACTTTCATAAAAAATAAGCTTTCATGAGAAATATGCATACAATAGAAATATCGCTACAAGACAAAAGATTCCATTCATTAAAGATTTTTTTTTAATAAACATTTTTTTTTATTGTCTCTAAAAGTGGGCTCGTATAATTTTAACAAATGGGGAAAGCAAACTTAAAGATGAAAACAAAATTGTGATTTTTTTTAAAGTTGTAGACTGGAATGCCATCTGGCATACGTTTGATGTCGACCTAAAGAACTCTTTATAGTCAAAGTCCGATCAAAATCGAAGCAACGCTTAATGCTGAAATCGCAATATTGCGTTAGGTCGGTCATGCGCCGATCGTACTTTATATCGACGTTGCATAAACTTTACGAGATGAGCTATCAGAACGCACGACCTATAAATTAACAAAACTCAATGTTGCGCTGACAGATCGTGCGTCTGTAATTTTGGTGATGCCAATAAAAGCAGCTACACAAAAATGTCCACAAAAGTTGTTTTTCCCCCAATTCTAGATCTCGCAATTTCTATATAAATTTCGAAGATATCGAATATTACAAATAGAGTAACTTAGTCTAAATTTTCATTTGATTACTTAAATAGCATGAGTTATTAAAAAAATTATATAAAACATAAATTCCAGCGATAATAAAAGAAATCCCACGAAAATCTATCTTTGCCAGTGAAACCATAAAACACCCACATTTTAAGCGTTTTCAACGAAAATGCAACTCTGCTATATGAAGAAATGTCAAACGCACGACCGAGTAGAACATTTTTCTACTTATCTCGTTAGATCGTACTTTGGTCGTATTTTTTCTCTTCTTCTTGTTTTACGATATTAAGGACGACCAACGCTTGAGGTCGTATTTAGATTTGCACCATAAGAACACGTTGATCTCTACTCGAGCTGTCAACGCACGACCGACCTAACGCAGTATTGCGATTTAGCCATAAATGAGTGACACTTTGATTTGTTTAAATAACTGCTAACCTCAAAAAATAAATTGAATTTTTTCAAAATTGTGATGAAACTTGTCACCTAGTACTCGGTACAGTTAAGTTATTAAAAGAATTTGTCTAAAAAAAATTCTAGTTCTATTTTCGAATAAAATTAGTAAACAAAATTTTTTTCTATATGAACATTTAAAGTTTAAGTAGTTTTCTTCGTGCTCTACGTTCAATTATAAACAAAAAAATGTTTGCTATTTTTTATTTTGTTATATTTTTGTTCAATATTTCGATTCTCGATAGAATAATCATCCGATTTACAAAAAAATTAACATCAAAATTTAAAGAAAAAACAAACATTTTGAAGCATGTTTAGTGCCTGACTCTAGCAAATATTTTGATTTCAGCTTAAAAAACAAATATCCTGTTACTTAGCAACAATATTTTACGTAATAAAATATATTTCCGATGTTAAAAAACTCGGCTTTTTGTTTTTATAACTTTTTTCAATTCAGAAATTCAAGTATTATTTAGTTTTTAAAAAAAAATCATAAATTCTAAGCTACATGCCAAATAATTCATGAAGCAACAGTTTGCCACAACAACACTATTCTGTCACAGAACAAACCACCAGCAGAAAACACCATTTCTAACTGTTATTAAAAAAAAATTTATTGAAATGTAGAAATTCCATTTGAAATTCACAAAAAATCAATTGAAATTCAGAAAACATTATCATAGAATTACAGAAAATTATAAATGGCCTCCGATTCCACTATCACGATTCTACATATTATAATACTACTGACATATCATTACCATTACCATCACAATGCCGTGAACCAATACCATACCATTACAATGCCACTGCCACATCCTCACCTTACCATCACCATATCATTACCATACCATCAACATATCATCATTGTATCATTACTAGGCTTGACAAACGTACTTGTTTTAGCATTACATGTACTGATTCCTTTAAGAAAGCTATCAAATGTACTGCTTCTTAATAATTCTAAAAACAGTACGAAAATATACTAATATCGTCAATATTTGTACTGATTTTTAAAAAAAATTTATCAGATACGCATATTTTGAAAAATTTTTGTACGAAATAAACGCATTTTAAAAATATGAACGAGCCTTAATGTTGTATTATTTGGATACATATAATATACAAATATGTATATTGGTTCTTATGTTCCAAAAAATATATACTGATTTTATTGGAAAAGTACTGATTCTTGTCTTGCCTCAAAATCGAAAGTGTACTGATTTTACATCATTTAAATTTGGCAAACCTAACCATTGTCATACCATTATCATATAATCATCACACCATTACCATACCGACACCATATCATCGCCATATCATTATCATGACCATAACATGTTTTCAAATGGAAATTCTGAATTTCAGTTGATATTTTGTACATTTCAATTAATATTTTCTGTATTTCAATTGATATTTTCTGAATTTCAATTGTTTTTTTTTTATTTCACATGATATTTTCTGTATTTCAGCTTGATTTTTCTTATTTCTATTTTTTTAATTTTTTATTTCTTTTATTTTAGCTTTTTGTGGCTACTGCAGTCCACACTAATTTTGAAAAGTTAATAAGCACATCTGTTGCAAAACAAAAGCGGAATTATATCTGCATTTTATTTATTCAAAGCAATGCTTTTTAAGTCTTCTGTAAGAAGCAAGATTTTGATAAAAAATTAAGAGAATATAAAACTTGTAATAAAAAATAAAACGGAAATAATATAAAATAAATAATATAATAAAAAGTAAAATTTTTTTCTAAAATGTTTAATAAGAATAGCTTATGCGAACAGTTATAATGTTGGCTTGAATCTGTTTTTTTATGATTTATGACTTATTTTTAGGGCTATTCACGATGTGATGTATTTATTATTATTTATCAAAAATATACAAATAGTACATTGTTGCATTTTTGATATATTTTATTTGTTTTGTTATGTAAAAATTCTTCACAAAAAAATCACGTAACGCAATTTTACAAACAAAAGGATTATCTACATGGAGAAAAAAATAATGGGCTAATATCAAGCTCAAAGCATTCGTAACTGAAATCGGGTCAATAGAGCTCAAAACCATCTCAAATCATGTTATTCTTGTTCGCAGTTTTATAAATAAGCGTAGTTTTGGGCTTGTTTGTAAAAAAATTAATTTTGTTGTTGTTGTTTATGCACATCAAAAATATAAGCAACCGAACGATGTAATTCTCAGTTGGTTTTTATTCTTGTTAGTATAAAAAAAGTTCAGTAAATAAATTAATAAAATTATAGATTCCTGCTCAAGTTGGATCAAATATATTTAATTTAGACAGTGACAATATAATTTTTAATTTACCATTTGCAATCGTTTTGTTTTTTTTTTTGTTGGGTTCTTTTGATGCTAGAGCCACTTGTAGATTTTGTCATAGTTTCCTTGTAAGAAAATATTGTTGACATTGACAATTTCCTAGATTTTTCATATTAATTCTTTTGCTAACAATCCATAAATGGCATGCATTGTACACAAATAAGCATGTTTTTTTGATAAACAACTTCAAAATGACATAAATTGGGCACAAGTGAGCATATTAATTTTTTGAGAAACAATCCAACAATTTCTTATATTGGGCGCATGTGGGCATATTAATTTGTTGATAAATGATCCAAACAGCACGTACATTATGCACAAATAGGCGTATTAATTTCTTATAAGCAATCACATTAGAGCTTGATATCAAGAACATTATGGCTGAGCTCAGTATCACTCCCATCAGTATCAATATAATTTTTTTCGTTATTTCATACACTTTTGTATATAAAAAACAATATCACAAATGCACATTATAAGCCCAAATACACCTCATCGTGAACAGACCTTACATTCAGATTTAAGAAAAAAGTATTTTTAATTAAAATACTCAATTGTTTCCATTTATTTATGAAGCAAGATTTTATTAAGAAATATTGTGAATATGAAGAATTAATTTCTTATCAATTTCTTTAAATAACTAAGGGGCTTGTCATTGATGATGAGAGACAGTTACTTATATTGTTCAAATGCATGAGTTCGATTAAAACAGATATGGTTGCTGCAGATATTTTTATTCTTTAATTTAACGGTAACTCTCAAAAAAAGCACTTTTTGCTATAAAATATTTAAATATTTGTAAAAAATATTGTTACTTAAGAGTTGTCTGTTGCTCAGACATATTTTCACTTTCAAAAAAAAAAATTAAATTTGTTATTCAATTTCAGATAAGCGGCACTTTAAAGCTAAGAACATCAAATTTGAAATAAAAAATTTTGATATTTGCCTTTCTATGAAATTCAGCAAGTGTTCTCTTTGATATCTTGACGATTGTATTTTTGACTAATTACTTTGTCAAATGTTGGCACAGTTGTTTCAATAGCTAATTAACTGTATGGAGTGAGATCAAAAACATACATACATACCTACAGCTACACATGGCGGCGGTGAATTGAATCAATCAATCAATCAACACTTAACTAACTGTCTATAGTTCATAAAAGGTTCATTAAACCATGGTTGAAATTTTTAATAACTGTTTTTATGCTGCTAATAACAACTTCCAAAATAATTGCTATATTTACTTAAATGCATAAATATATGTAATTGAAATAAATTATTTTTTTAAAATATTTGCACAATTTTTAATGTTTTTAACGTGTTCTTCTTGGTTGATTGTCTATCTGATTTAGTGTTTCTTGCTTTGTAGTTTTTAATTAAATAATGTCTATTATTGTTTGTTCATTAAAGCTTACATTAGCTAGATAACTTAATTGATTTAAGCACAATCGGCAAAGTGAGGGCGTGGCATGTGCACAGCTACAACAAAGTTTTGCTGACAACTGCTGCTTTGTAAATAAAACAAAACAAAACAAAACAAAACAAAACAGCAAAGCTTTAGCATTTCGTGCTTAAATCAACAGACAAACTTTTTGATACAAAACAAAAATGTAGTTATTTTGACAAATTTTTTGTTGTTTGTGCAAGTGAGTTTATTTTATTTATTTGCTCAGATAACTCATAAGCATTTATGACTAATTAACTCAAAACTTAGTTGCATGCAACTTGTGGTTAATAAACTCACCTTTTTAGCTTTTAACTTTTTGTTGTTATGCAGATCAGCTGATTTTTGTTGCATAACAAGAACAGTGTTGCATTGTAGGACAACAACAAGAAACACAACAAGTGTACGATTGATTATATAATCCTTTAAAGTGAAAACGTTCTTTAGACAAAATTTTTACTTCCAAATTTTTATAAACGCATTTTATGAGACTTTATGAGACTATCCAAATATAAAGTGGGCGTGGTCATTTAGTTTTAAATGTTTAAATTTTTATTTTGTTGTTTTTAATACCAGGCACAATTTTAATTTATTTATTTTTTTATACATATAAAGCTTGTTTTTCTCTTTGAGTTATAAAAATTTAACTCAGGCACTTGTTGAATTTTTTTTTTCGCTACACAAATTTTTTATCCTATACAAGGATTTGTAAGGTTTTTGCTTACAAGACTACAGCATAACGGCTGAAGTTGTTAACACACTTAATTTATTAAGAAAACGTTTTTTAATTTTTACTGGTCAATTTAACACATTTGTTTATTTTTGTATTTTTTTTTTTTTTTTTAAAGTAAAGGTAAATATTTTTGTTTACTTTTTTATTACTATTTAACACTTGGAAGTTTTTGTTCAGTTTTGATTTTAATGGGGCTGCGAAGAATTTTTGCGACCGCGCTAGCTGGCGTGCTAGAAAATCAGCGTTGCTTTCGCGACGAGTACGAAATGTTAAATAAACGTCTGAGCGAATTTGAATTCGCTAATGGCGGCAGCAGCGTTGGGGACTGCGTTGGCGACAGCAACGGCGGCGACGACGACGACAACATCAACATCGGTTTAGAATCGACTTTCAGTGAGTTCTAATGGCGTCGGTTTCCGTTTGCCGCAGCCACAGACCGACGTACGTACGAGCGACCGACAAACGAACAACGAGCGGCAACACACGAACAAGCGTTTGGCCTGTTCTAAAGACACAGATATTATAATACTGCAGATACACAGATGCGTATGTTTGTTTGTATGTAAGCAGCTATAGAAACTTTTTGCGTTAGAACAACGCACAGTAGTTTGTGGGAAAGTCGACGAATGTCTGTCAGACGATTAAAGCACGAAAAACGAGCGTGGCACATACGTTCAAGTCCAGCGCACGTTGGAAACTAAAACCGACGGAGCTCGAAAAAAAATGCTTTCATACAAAAGTATCTGTGTATCTGTGGTATGGTGCTGGCCAAAAGCACAAAGTCGTCGTCGTCGTCGGCTATACATCGTTAAAATGTGTGAGCAAAGCAAACAAACGCTAGAAGAGCCCCAAACAAGCAAAAAAGAATAAAAATAAAGTCAAAAAGTCAAGCGAGAGAGAAAAAAAAAGGAATACAAAATCAACGAACAACAGCAAAACAAGGCAGAGGGTTGAGTATCTGAATCGGCCCAACCGGCAGGCCGCCACCAAAAGTAACAACAGTGCTAGCACAAAAGTATCTACATGCTCTGCGCGGCCAGCAAAACGGAAAGTAAACGAACGAAAAAGCAATAAAAACAAAGTTGGCGTGTTTTTCAGCAATTCCCGCTTTACACAGCCATTCGTTGTTGGGCTCGTAAAACAGCTGTAGCAGCAACAACAACAACGATTTTTGGAATAACGTTGAGCGGCTTATATCAGCTACACGAAGCACCATGCAGCAAAAGATACAAAAGTATCTGCACGTTTTTTATGACAGATACAGATACAAAAAGCATTGCGGCAAAGTAACTGTGTGAGTGGGTTAAAAGCGTGATTTCAATTTGGCGTTGTTTTTGTTGTTGTTTTTGTGGCTATTTAAGCTTTTGCTGCTGCTGCTGCTGTTGAGGCTACAAGCTACAGATACAGATACTTTTTGTTGCTTCGTTAGTGCGTTGGTGTGCGTGTGTTTGTAAGCAATTCTATTGCCGGCTTTTTTATGGCATTTTTTTTTAGTGTTGTTTTTTGCTTTTGTTGTTTCTTTTATATGGCAGAGCAAGAATTTCTGAACGTATCGCTATAAAACAATTCGTTGAAGCTTTAAGTCGCGCAAAAACAACAACAACAACAACACCAACAACAACATTATATTTTAAGTTGTTATTATTATTATTTTTATTACTTAGCTTATTGTTGCTGTTGTTGTTGTTGCTATCATTTTTGGGCAAGTTGAAGGCTAAGCTTGAGTTGTTTGTTTGTTCGCTTGTTTATCTCTGTTTTTCTGTGAATGCGCAGGCGCAACAAATGCAGGCAGGCGTACATACGTACAGCTTAGAAGACCTTGAAATATTGCACGAAAAACACTGGCTCTCCCTGAACAGGATTTAGTATTGAAATAAAAATTTCGTTATGCGAAAAAACCTTAGAATATTTTAAATGCACTTTAACACAACTTTTGTTCGACTTTAACTCTAAATATTAACACTCGAAATTTATTACATCTTCATTATAACATGCATATAAATATTATTTTATGATCGAACAACTCGAGTGAGCGTGTGTAATCGGTGTGAAATGTGCTTAAAAATAATTCATGTAATTAAGAGTTTTAATTTATTACACGTGTAGCTTGATTTTTAGATAGAAGCTGGAACATTTTGAATATTTGACACACACGGAACTTAATTTTAGAGATAAGCACAAAACAAACAAAATAAAAAAAAAAAACACAAAACAAATGTTAAGAATTTTTCAGACATATAAAGAAGACAAATTGTCGCTATTTTATTACTAAGCTTTGCGCATGATTCACGCTCGCTTTCAATGAGTTTCAGACGAAAACTCTTTTAGACATCAAGGCGATTTAACTGAAAAAATAAACTAATCAATAACAACACTGATTACACTGCAAGCATTCTTAGAATTATGTAAGCTTAGACAAAAATTGTCTATAATTAAATCTGGCTTAAATGGCTATGACAAATATATGTATGATGCGAAATATTTACATTTTTGTTTATATTTAGAATTTGAGTCAAAGGATGTATAAGATAACTATAGCATCTATTGTAATATCAAATATAATAACATTATATCTTACAAAATAAAAACCATGGCAAATAATTTACTAACAAAATGTATAACTGAATTTTGGATCGAGAAAGGCCTTTAATATTAATAAATTTATAATCCTCCAACTTAAAAGAATTCTTTTGTAGACTCCTTGCAAGACAGGAAGTCTACAAGATCCAAAAATGTTTCAATAATTCAACTAGCTCCATTGATAAGGAGGTACTCGCAGTGGAACTACTTTTTATGAATCCATCACTTTTTATATTAAGAATCTTTAGATCCCAATAAATTTCCCATAAATCAACTAAAGACTGTCCCAGAAATAACAGTCCTTTTGTTTTTTTTTATTGTAAAAAAACCAATGATGTTTTTTAAAAATTCTTTCAGTTTATTATTAAATGAACATGACAAAATAAATTAAAATTTTATTTACAAAAATACACTTAAACATTTTTTTATCACTTTTTGATAAGGTCCTCCATTAGGTTTTTTACCGACCTTTCGTTGCGATTTACTTTCATTAAAGCCCCAATATCTTTCGATTGGACGAAGTTTGGGTCAATTCGGATGATTGGCTTCTCTTGGTACCACAGTGACATTATTGGCTTGGTACCAATCCATCAATGTCTGGGCGTAGTGACATGTTGCTAGGTCAGGTCAAAATAGTACTAAACCTTGGTGCTTGACGTAAAAAAGGCAGCAAACGCCGCTCCAGACGCTCTCTGATGTAAATTTCGGTGTTGATTGTGCGATCTGTCACAAATTCCTTACTTCGAAGGGCACATTTGCAAATGGCCTGCCACACCATGTCTACCTGCCATTTCATTGAAAATTTGGTATGTTTTACGGTGCTAAATTTAGAGAATGCTCCACCCCTTCTAACCGCAGTATAATATCCGTGTCCAGGTAACTGCTTGAAATCCGCTTTGCAGTACGTTTAATCGTCCATGATCATGCAATCAAATTTGGGCAGGTAATCGCGATACAGTTTTCGAGCCCTCCTCTTGGCTTCAGCGTCCTTTTCTTCTAACCTAACAGGTCCGTTTAGTACTTTATAGTTCCTTAGGTTGTAAAATTTTTTAATCCGTTGAACACTTGACTTCGATGTTCCCGTTTTTGCTGTCATATCACGAACTGAAGTGCGTGGATTCTGAGTAAACAGCTGCTCAACGTTCTGGGCTACCACTTGGTTCACTGGACTACTTTTTCTCGCTGAGCCCAACGTTTTTGATAAAGGGGTAAGCTGTTTGTATCGTTTTATGGTCCTTCCGACACGCCAAGTTCCTTAGCGATCTTTTTGTACGTGCCGTTTGGATTTTCCTTTGCTGTTTTGTGGTGACCGTGGCATGCAGGTTAAGTGTGTGGCTTGGCATGCTCGGAGCCCGGGTTCGTTCCCCAGCCGCGGCGAAAAGTTTTTTTCAATAAGAAATTTTTCTGTTCGGTCACCACCTCTCTGCAGACAATGGCAAACCTCAGAGAGTAAATAATGCCATGTAAAGCTTCCTGAGAACATGAACTTTAGCCGTTCGGAGTCGGCATAAAACATGTAGATCCAGTTCTCGGTCAATTGTGTGCAAACATTTAATAACACACACAACACAATTGATAATAAGAAGCTCGGTCAAAGTCCTTTCAAGGGCTGAAATGGCCAATTTGTTTTTGTTTTTTGTTTGGATTTTCCAGGTATTTGCAAATAATTGCTTTCTGCTTTTCTTCTTGTTGAGACGACATCTTTTCAGTAGCTGTTTTATTTTACTAATGAGTGTTTTTTTTAATTTGCAATATTTATACTTTAGTTAGGTACCAAATATGTTGCTATAGAGGTAACACTTTTTTATAAACAACCTAAAAACAAAAGGACAGTCTTTAATTCCATAAATACTCCCAGTGGAACTGTTTTGTCATAAAATCTTTGATATAAGTTCAATGAGTTCACAAAAGCCAAAAAAGTTCGACTGACCCAACTCATTTCATGGATAATTTCAGTGAAAAATCATATATTTTTGTGTAAGGAGTCCACAGAGCTCGAAAAGTTTCAATCACCAAAACGGTTTCATTGACAATATCTATCGAATTGACCCCAGAATCGAATTGATCCATATATAATCTCGGGCGTTCTTGAGTGTGGGGCAGGATGAATAAGGCAAGTTTCCTCAGAGACATCCAGTTCGGTTAAGCGGTAATGCGTATATCGCTGATCCGTATAGTTGAAAGCTCCTGTAGGTTGTCGAAGAAGGGCTTTCCCCGTGTACTAAGTCTATATCTTGCTAGCACTGGGCAAGCACATAGAAAGTGTACCACTGTTTCATTTGTTTTTGGCTCGTTATGGCCAGGACAGTGGAAGTTGAAGGGAACACCAAGTCTCTCCGCATGAACTCCAATTCTCAAGTGACTCTCTTGATTGCCGTAACTCTAGCTATATCAGCCCGTTATCTCGATGACAGTTCAAGAGTTCTGCTTAAGTTGTATGAAGGCAACATTTTTCTAGCTGTAGAATAGGTTATAAAATTCCTCCATCTGTTGTAAGTTAATGTTAAGTCAAACTAGTGCAGGCATACTTTTCCCTTAAACACGTTCAGAACAACTAGAACTGGTTCCGCTGTTAGTAGATCAAGGAAAGAACCAAGAATCCTGGCTAGTTCGTCCGCTTTCTTAAAACTATAAATGTTCCTATGGCCGTGAACCCAAATAATAGTAATATCAAGTTGACGACTCAGCCTGGCCAGTTCCTCCTTGCACTGCTTTGCTAGCTTGGAGTTAGATTTTATAGCAGCTAATGCTCTAAGGCCGCTTAAGTATCTGCTAGTGTCGCTGCATTTAGATTGTTTGTGTTGGCTCAACTTATGGCCCGACAAGCCTCTCTTATCGCTAGAAGTTCTGTCTGAAAAACGCTTGCTGAGTCTGGTAGGCGAAATGAGTTGGCAACTCCTAGTTTCTCTGAGTATACGCCACCTCCAACTCCGCATTACATCTTAGACCCATCGGCCTAGAAGTTTATATCTAAGACAGCAACTGGGCTCCCATTGTGCCATTCCGCTCTGGTTGGGAACCTGCTGGTGAATGTTTTTGCAAAGTCGAAATTTGGAAAATCATAGTCTGTGCTGGTAATCGCCAGTTCCGGTGGCAGTAGACTAAGGATTTTTCCATGCCGATATGGTTTTCACCCCTCCTTGTTGTGATATATGCTCTATTTACATATCTAATAAGTTGGCTGTTACCAATATCTACCTGGATAACTGATCGCCTAGGTAACTGTGCTTGCACGCCCACCTCGATAAGTGAGTCACGGATGGCATATACAGTGGCTCACAGCTTATTTCGTGCAGACGATGTGTTAAACTTTGAAATGCTATAACTTGGTAACTAGTACTGGTAATGAAAAAATTTAAACGGCATTTGTTTGCTAGTAATTATATATTTAAATATAAACTTTCATTTCTTTATATAAAAGTCTACTAAAAAGATAATAAACAAAAAACTAAAAAAGCAGCAGAATTCAACGCCACAGCTTATTTCGTGCACACTGTTTTTACATGTAAGCTTTTGAACGTGGTGCCGTTATTTTCTTTTTCTCGTTCGCTGTTTTTATCTTGACTGATGTCCTGATTCTTCTGATCGGAGTTAACAGTTGTTTTTAGTCTGGACTTAAAACCTTAAGTGCACTAATTGATTTGTTTTAAAAATGGGCCGTCGCACAACAATATAACAGCACGAAATAGTTTTATTTCACTTTAAAAAAGTAAAAATCCAACCGCAAATAGCTGAAATAGTAAAATTGAGACCCTCTACAGTGCAGTACATCATCCAGCGCTTTTTGCAAGAAAATCGTGTGGCTGTTAAGGCCAGAAATGCTCCAAATAAAATATGTACAGAAGCGGACGAGCGACTTATTCTGCGAAAAATCGTAGAAAATCTGAGGCTTTAGGGTCCCAAATTGGCCAAGGAGGTTGAGAAGGAGTTGGGCAAGAAATGCTGTGCCGAAACAATTCGTCATCTGCTGCGGGCCAACGAGTTTAATGGTCGAGTTACACGCAACAAATCTTATATTAAAAAAAAAAAATCAGCTATGTCGACTGAACTTCGTCAAATAACACGTTTTATATTCTAGGACATTCTGGAATGACGTCATTTTCTCGGACGAGTTTAAGTTCAATATTTTTGGCTCCGAAGGAATGCAATATGTATGGCGTAAGGCTTATACTGAGCTGAACAATAACCATCTCAAGCCTACAGTAAAACATGGTGGCGGCAGCGTAATTGTTTGGGCCTGTATGGCTGCATCGGGCGTTGGAAAATTATTTTTTTATGGAGGCATTATGGACAAGACAATGTACCTAGATTTTATAAAAGAAAATTTGCTTCAAAGTATCGACACCTTGGGCGTACGAGAGACATTTCGGTTCTACCAGGACAATGACCCAAAACATAAATCGAGAATCGTCCAGTCATGGTTGATTTGGAATTGCCCGCATCTTATGAATCCGCCTGCACAGTCACCCGACTTAAATGTAATAGAAATTTTGTGGGCAATTTTGGAGAGTGGCGTTCGCAAGCGGAATACTTCCAATAAAAATTAATTAAAAAATGCATTGATGGAGGAATGGCAACAAATACCCCCCAGATATAACAAAAAATTAGTAGAGTAAATAGATAGCCAGTAAATGGATTAAAGATGTAATTTAACAAAATGGCGGCCACACAAAATATTAAAAAAGACAAACATATAACATTTTCTTAAGATTCAGTGGAGTGCACGAAATAAGCTGTGGCGTTGAATTTTGCTGCTTTTTCAGTTTTTTTATTATTATTTTTTTAGTAGACCATTATATAAAGAAATGAAAGTTTATATATAAATATATAATTACTAGCAAACAAATGTCGTTTAAATTTTTTCATTACCAGTACTAGTTACCAAGTTATAGCATTTCAAAGTTTAACACATCGTCTGCACGAAATAAGCTGTGAGCCACTGTATGTGGATGTTGTTGAAAGCTCCATGAATATCAAGAAAAGCAGCTAGTGTGAATTGTTTGAAATCTCTCAATACACGATCTCTCAATGATAGTAATAACATCATGCAAAGCAGTCTTTGATCTCCCCTTGAGGTAGTCATGTTGGGCTTTGGTCATGCTGCTGAGATAAATGTCTAGAATTCTTTTTAGTGTTTTTCGTACGAATAATGCTGATAGACTGAAGGGTCTAAAATCCTAAGCCGATTCATAACCCCGTCTGCCAACTTACGGAATAAAGACAACATTGACTCTTGTCCTTGGAATGTAGGTAAGGTTTATACAGTTTGCGAATATTTCCAGGTGTTCGGGTATATCACTTCTTTAATTCTTTGAAGCATTACTGGTAGTAAGCCATCCGGGCCTGGGAATTTATTGGATAAGAAGGTTTTTATCGCCCACAAGATATTTTTCTTTGTGATAATGGGGCTTATGAGGCTTATAGGGACACTTACCAACGTTTCAATTCGTCAGGGTTCGTCATTTTTATCTTTGCAGCCGCGAAAATGTGTGCCAAGAAGTTGTTTCAACGACTCCTTAGAAGATACTGTCCACGTACAATTATTTTTCTTTTTAAAAGAAGGGCTGGAGTGTTTTGTGAAGAGGATTTTACTAAATCTAGCAGATTCTTTCAGATTATCAATTGAGCGGGTATATTCTTCCAAAGATCGCTTTTTCGAGTCACGAATAGCTTTCTTGTAGGTGTTGCTTAGGATTGTAAGCTTTGATTGCAAGTTATAAAATTATTTTGTTTGAGCGAGACACAGGTTGCGGATAGTGAACGATATAGAGGTTAACCATGCCCAAGCGATTCCGAACTAGCGGGTGACCAGCTAGGATGTGGAAAGACGTAGTGTTGGAGCCGCCTTTTAAGCTTCATTTCTAAAACTCTCTGTCTACTCTAGACTCTGCACTTGCGGGGTCTGTCCAATACCTTAAAAATGGAATGTACGTATGGTTTGAGTTCCATCACATTATAAATCCTCAAAGAAATGAAATGTCAGGGCCCATTATAGGGAAGAAATCTCTATATAATGGGTGAAAAACCTCGCAAAAATAAAACCCGACATCTCCGCCGATGAGAACATGAACATGAGATGAGAAAGGGCAAAGCAAAACTGCTTTAAGAGAGCAGACTGTCTACCTACAGCAGCTGCAATGCGGAGAAACCCAAATTTGAATCCAGATTCGTCGTAAGCCGGAAACTACGACACCTTGTTTTCCCAAAGGCTGGCCTCAATCCACATCAAGGCGAAATTCTTCGACATAAGCCTAATTTGTGCACACGCCTCGACTACAGAAAAAAAGGACAATGCCTTCTACGCTATGTGGCGCCTCGGTAGTCGAGTGGTTGGCGTGCCAACCCAGAGGTTCCGGGTTCGAGTCCCGGTCCAGCCATGGTCCTACGCTTTAACCTTTCTTTAATTCTTTCCTCATTTCTAATCAACTGAAACTAAACATTCATCAATATATGCGACTTTGGAAGTTCAATTTGGTGGTATAGATGTTTGTGGAATGAGATTGCTTTATAACTCGATTTGACTGAGGTAAAGGCATAACAATTGCCTCAGATTCAAATTCGCTTGTTGATATAGCATTCAACATTCTACATTTGTTTCGCTTGATTTCACTTTTTCTCCTACTTGTATATCTCCTCATTTCCGAACCAAGACATACTTGACTGAATAGGTTTGACACCTGAAATCCTAGGTTCAAAGCTAAAAAAAAAAATGGTAGTAAATAGCACCTGATTTAAATAACTCGATATCCACAAGGCCACCTGGTTGTCATCGAATCAAAAAGAGAAATTTTAAACGCGAAACCAAATTGATCATTGGTCATTCTCCTACAAACACGCCCATCTCCAATGCAAGCCACAATATTGAAAACTCCTTATAGAAAATAAAGAATGTCCGTATGTTACATCAAAACTAATATGTTTACAAAAAATAAGTTTCATACACCTATAAGCACGCCTACCTCCCATACAACCCATCTTAGTCAAACCTGCACTCAGAAAAAAGTTTCTCGGAATATGATAAAAAAGGCATCATATTCAGAGAAAAATGGTATAGAATTTGCTCCAGAGAATGCTATTATCTAATTGCGATACTAAAAATTCTCTAAAAATGATAAAAAGCTTCCATGAAAAAGAAAACTATATGAAAATATATCGTTTTTAGAGAAAAAACTTTTTATTTTTGAGAAAAGATTTTTTTTTATTGAAGAAAATACTTCTCATAGTGAATTTTTTATCAAAATATAAGAAATATTTGTCATTTTCAATAAATTTTTCTCTATAAATGAGAAATTTTTTGTGAGAGAAAAATACTTATCATTACTAGAGACATTGAAATATTTCCATTTCCTAGAAGTGAAGAACTATTTCTACGAAAATGTGAAAATTTATTTTAATTGAAGAACATTTTATTTGAAAAAGAAAAAATTGCTATTGTCGAAAATAGAGAAATTTTTTACCGGAGCAAGGTATTTGTTTTTTTCTCAGTGTGCATAAACCTATACAGATATAACATTTAGTATATACATAGACTTATCCTTACATAGATTATCCTTATATAGATTTAGTATAAAGATTACTTATATTTGATATTTAGTATTTAACCCTTCGTTGGTCAGATGGTTCTGGCCAAACCTTTTTCAATATATTTTCAATTGAGCTTGAAATTTTTTGACTTTTCCTTATATTCTGAACCTTTTCCAGAAACCGAACGGAAATTAAAAACAAACAATATTTGTAATCCCGTTTGAATTTGACACCAACAACGCTTTTTTCCATATAAATACACCTAAATATATAGGGTTCTGGCCAAAGCACATCCAACCGTCCAAAGTTTTTAGGAACATCTGACCGATGGAGGGTTAAATGTATAGCATTGTAAGTTAAAAAGGAGGTTTAGGATATCCCATAGTCAAGCTACACCGACTTTAGAGTTTCCTTACTTGTTTATAAGAGTTTTTGGTCACTTGGGTGTATATTAGACAAGCTTTAGAGTTTTATTTTATGAAGCCAGAAATCTATTGCATTCATGAATACAAGTTTAAAGCACTCAAAAATTAGGTTGAATATTTAAAAACTTTAGTAAAACTTCGACCACAATTTTGCAGTGTTAGAAAAAAATTAAAAAAAAAACACTAACATCCTAATAGGGGAGATAAAGCAAACACATACCTTAAGTCATGCAAGTAACTTTTCTTCTGCAATAAACGTTTACAACATGCTATCTACAAAGTAATTTACAATTTGTGTTTTGTTTTTTTTTTTTTGCAAATGCAGTACATTTCCTTTCCTGATAAAGATATTCGAAGTAAAATTCGATTTGGTTCAAAGTCTGGAATAGCTTGAATATTGTCACCTTCAACTGCCTACAGCCCCCATAATATCCCGTCTGGGATTCTAATCCGGGAATATGGGAAAAAAATTAAATATATCTCACTAACAGCTAGTTTTAATCAAACCTAATGTTTTACACATTGATCTTTTAAAAGATAAACTGAAATGTATCCGAAAATGCTTTAAAGTATCTCTTTTAATACTCATCAACCTCGAATGGCACTGTCGGTCGTTGAGCTGTTTTAGCGTTTCCTTAGCGGTCAGTTTAAATTTCACAAACATAATTAAGCAAAGCATTTTCTCACCCAAAATGTCATTCTATACATCACTCCGAACTGCTGGCCTATTTTTGCGCCAACCAGCAGTGCTGTTGCTGCGCGCACGCACAATCGTAGCTAAAGTTTAACCCAGTTCTTCACGAACAAGTACGTGCGCTTCTTTGCCGCATTTTGTATGGAATTTTAACTGCATTCCATAGACTATATTTGTGCTGCATCCCATTCCTGCACTCTCGCTCTCTCTTCCTCTTGCTCGCTTCCTCAATTTTGCTCGTTCTCTTTCGCTCATTTATCTCATTAAATTTGGTCGGCTTTGACGCGGCAGCTCGTCGGAACTAATTTGTAACATCTTTGCTGCTCGCTGTTTTAATACCCCAACCAACCCATGGTTTATTAACAATTATATCTGATATTTTTTATTTTATTCGCATCTAACAATTCGTCGGATACGCATGGGCTACAGATATTTGTTTCACTTGCAGATACATACATACACACACGTAAACATACATAAATATACATCCGATGAAAAGCGAATTCATTCGCAGCGCAAGACGTCGTCGACAAACGCAAAAATTCGCAAACAGTCGAAGCCTGGAACGGGGCCGGTCTAACGGGCAAAGTGGACTAAATTACAACAACACCAACAAAAACAACAACAAAACTAAAAAGACATAAAAAATAAAACAACACAAAAGCATCGCATAAATTGAAATCAACTAGCGAACGAACGAACGAACAAACGAACAGCAGAATCTATAAAATTCGCAACAAACACAAATTCTAGCAGCCATAAAAACCAAACCTACCCAAACCCCAATACACCCCGCTGTCCACATGCCAGACACTTTCAGTGCGACGTCTTGTCCACGTTGAAATCCAACCGCATTGCCTCGCACAGCAAGCCCCAAGCTCCAAGTGAGACGAACTAAAAGCCGAACTAAACCGAACACTATGCTTGCAAGACGAAGCATTAAAACGGCACTTAGTCAGGTTGTCTGACGGCACGTTCGATTAAGCAACACGACGAATCGACTCGTCTAATGAACGTAAATGTGAAAAAGCTATTTTTAGCTCATATCGCGTCATCGGCTGCCAGCGATTCGCTAGCGATCGCAACATAGCTCTTGCCGATTGGTCGCTCACTTAGCCAGGCCAAGTCAACAGCGCTGCTAACGCCAACAACTTTGACGCTGACTGAAGTAAAATAGCAAAAGCACGAAGAGCATTTGTTCGATTTAGTGCCTAGAACCGGCGTGCGAGCAATGAGTATAGAACTAGCGGGGGGCATGGGACAGCAGGTGAGGTGAAAATAAAATAATTATTGAGCTTAAAATTTTGTTGTCAGTTACGTCTGCCCGCTCGCCACTTCTGAAGAGATTTGTGTTTGCATGTTGGCAAAGCTAGCTAGAGCTGCTTTAGCTTGGCGCGGCCCAACCCGCACGCAGCGTGCAACTAACTAAATAGCTGACTGCCATGACTGACTGACTGGCGGTCACATTGGCTGGCCCAATACTGTCCGGCGCTCACTCGCTTAGTTGCGATTTGCATACGAAGCCGTGTCTCAACCTACACACACCAAGCCCGGCTAGCGGCATCCGCCGATTGCTGCCTACATGGACTGCGCTTTAATTGTTTCACCAGCTAACGAATTTTATTTAACTATCCGTCGGATGCTATCGTTATTAGTTTATATTAGACTGATTCATTGACTGAGCTGCATAAATTATTAAGTTAGCTTTGCTTTTTGCATCGATTTTTCGCCATTTCTCAACGAGATGTGCGAAAAAAAGTAAATTTGTTAAAATCACACGATTTTAAATAGAAAGCTTAGGGCAAAAAAAGCTTTGGAAGTTTTGGCCATATGTTGTTGGTTGTTAATATTCCAGCTAAGATAGAAGTAAGAAAAAGATTTTGGTTGAGAAACTTTCGCACTTAAGAGAAATATATGCATAAGATACATTTAAGTTTCTGCTGAAATTGTGACATTCGAGAGATTTAAGATAATTTATTTGATTTCTTTGCACACCAAAAAATAAAAACAAAAGCAAACTCAAATATTCTGTCGAATGAAAAAATTGCTATGTTTATATTTCCACACCTTTAATGCGTCGAGAGAAACCTTTTAGCATGCGGAAATATTATTTAAATCAAAAAAATAAAACAAATAATACTGTGCCAAGCAATATATCACAGTAGCACCCGCACACAAAAAAAAACCAAAAATTCGAAATAAAACATGCTAAAATAGTTTGGTTAAAACAAGTTGAAAAACTACAAATCAACGCCACAACCTGATGCGGGCCATCATAACGCCATGAGTCGCCTTGAATACAAAAATGCATTGAATTCGTAGCACTTTGGAGCACTTTGTCAAATGTCATTTTTCAAAAGATCGTTCATTAATCAAGCGTTTTTTGCTTGCCAGATTTTTGCGGTTGTGACAGTTCTTCGGTTTGACTTAAAATCGATGCTAAATTAATTCGCTCTAGTCAATTCGATTTTAAGGCTTGTTTGTTGAAACAAGAATCGTGCGTTTAAAAAATAAATCAAATCACCAATATTGAACACTTTCTAGATCTGAGCACAAAAAACACTAGAAGAGGTCAAGCTAGAGTCGCAGATGTGACAATGAAGTTAATAAGATTTGAACGCGAAATGTTTGAAAAATTGCGCCTGGGTGTGACTTGATCTTTTATTAATCCATTACGTTCAAAATTATGTTTGTTAGCTATTTAAAAAAAGTTCTGAAGGTCATGCCAAACTAATTTCTTATGAAATTGTGCACTCACTTGCGGTATTCCGGGTCATTTCAGACTATCCCCTTCTAGGTATTTATAAATGTTTTTGCAAAATTTTTGGAAATATTCTTAAAAATACTACTTGAAAAACTACAACTTAAAAAAAGCCATTTCTAAAACTTCTTTAAATTTTTGGAAAAAGTGAATTTTCAGTTTAACAAAGTTGAATTTTCCTTCCATTTTTGTAGTCAGTCTTAAGAAATTCTTTTGTTTCCTGGAGCGGACATAATTGAATGAAGAAACATAGTTTTTTTCCTAAATTTGCTTTTATCCTTAAAACCACTTCGCGCTTATTACGGTGAACTGGTTTTTGTCAATACTATGAATGGATTTATGTCTACGTATGTCTAATAGATTTTTAATTAATCTAATAATTATCTATGTTTACTCTAATGCAGAATATTCATCTAATACGTGCTCATACTGTGCGTACCGAAGAAGCCATCACCGCCGAAGGAGACAAGTATGACCAAGGTGCTAAGATTATCGATTCAGTACCGTACGCAAAAATGTAGCCTCTACCTGCCACTACGTGGAAGATTTTGAGAAAAAACATTGACCTTCATCAGTATAAAACCCAATTGGTGCAGGAATTGTAGCCATCAGAGCATCGTTTCGGTCGGATATTTGGTGAATGGGCGTAACTGCATTTTTACCGTCATCAAAAAATCATCTTCAATGATGGGGCACATTTCTGGTTTTACCTAGAAAAATTTTTGACACTAACTTGGCATGCATTCTAAGATATACTGCTTCCAGAAGACATTCTAAATATCTATTTGTGCTTCTCCTAAGCCTTATCGAAAAGTGCTTTTAGGAGGAATTCTCATAAACTTCTAAAAGGCTATTTTAATAGCTCCCAAGAATGCTTCCATAGCAGCACGGCTTGTGCAAGGCAAAGATGAAATGAGGAGGTCCATAACAAAACGCAATAATTACACCATAACACTTTTTTGAATAAACGACGAAATGTAATTAAAACCAGTAGGATATATATTGGAATTGTTGCATTTTAATCTGAACCATGATTTTCGGTATTGAATAACGGTACAAATATTGACCCTTGGCATTTTAAATAACAATGGCTACATAGATTTTAATATGTTGAATTGAATTCATTAAATCAAAAAACTTAAAAAGTTTAACTATTGCGTTTTGTTATGGACCTCCTCAAATATTTTCTTAGATTCATTTTGACTTATGTCTTCTGAACCATGAAACTATGTCTTCTTAAAGTTTTCCTAGAAAATACCTACTAGAATGGTTTCATTGAAGGCGTCAAAGAAATCTTCCATTGAAAAATTCTAGAAGCTGTTCTAGAGAAGACTAAGGAAAGCAATCCTCCCAATGACATGCATGTGTTAAAAGAATGCCTTATGGGTATGAAAGTAGAAGGGATGGAACTCATGACTTTTTCTCTTCCACTAGACCTTCTTTTGGAAGCACTTTTTTGCTGGGAACGGGTACATAAATAGTCTTAACATGACGAGGGCATTAATCGTTCAACTTTTTGTCCAAATAGGTCATGTGATTTGGCCCTTAAACTACTTTTTGTGTGGGTACGTGAAGTTACTGTTCTATGCTGTTAAACCAACTACGACTGATCAATTGGAAACCAACATTCAGCGCGTTATTAATGAGATAAGGTCAGAAAATGTCATTGGACTGACAAAGTGGTCTTCATAAAACACAGTCATGGTAGAAACACAGTCATGGCCCGAAATTATGTTCAAACATTAAATGCCATAGAATAAAGTCAAAATATTGACCATTTTTTTATTTTTCTGTGCTTAATTTCAGAAAAAAATTTGTTAACCTTTAAACACATACTTCGTTTCAGGGTAATATGGTAGGAACGAAGATCCATTGTATAATCAGTCGAAAAAAAACATTTGAGGTAAAAAAAAATCCAGAAAATATTAGCATTACATCAACAAACTCACAGATATATAATTTTTCCGGATCTAACAAGAAACACCGAAGATATAACGAAAAAATCAAAATGGCACCATAGGGACCACTTTAAAAAAAAATAAATATTTTTTTCGAAAATATCTTTCAATTATCTTACGATTGAAGCGGGGTCAAAAATAGGTTAGTTTTGCTGATACGCACTAATGTGCATTAAGGCGCCTCACGCTCATTAGAAAAAAATAAACAGTTGTTGGGCACAGTTGCTCAAAATAATCCTTGGTTAATGTTGTGATGATTCTCTGAATATTTCGACTATAGCGACAGCCATCCGTGAGCTGGAATGGTTTGAAATAACCTCCAAAATTCGACTTTTCTGAAAAATTATTGACTGGTGTGGTAGTTTAAAATAAAATCATTCCAGCTCCAGAATGGTTCGGTTCCAGTGCCGTTATATTTGGGGAACCATCATAACATAAACCAAGTATTATTTTGAGCAACTGTGCCAAACAACTTTTTTTCGAAAGACGCCTTAATCTGCATGTGTAAAATTAAAAAAAAAAAATAATCAAATGGGATTTGAACCGGGCATCAGTCGGTTCTTAGTACATCTTAACTGTATTCATTACACAAAATTGTTAACAGCACATGTGGTGAGTACAGCGTGAATGTACCCATAATTTAAATACATGTATTCACGACACATATTTATGTGATGAGTAGGTATATAAAATTCTTTATTGACTAAAGCACTACTCAAAACATGAATCCAAGGATCATGTGTATCAATGCACAATTGAATATTTTTGGAATCCGTCCACTGACACGCCTACCTCCCATACAACGAAAAAATTTAAAACTGCATAATCAGCCCGTAATTAGTCTTCAACAATAAAATTTGGTATGTATGTGATTCATATCAACACAAAGATGTTTTCGAAAAATGGGTATCATCCGCTCACGGACAATCGACCGTTTCAGCCCATGAAAGAACTTTGACCGAGCTTCTTATGTCAAAGTCAAAGTCCACCTCCCATGCAACCCAAAAATTGAAAACACAATTAATAAGCGTCTGCTTAACTCACAGAAAAAAAAATTTAACACGTATGTTTTCTATTGCAAAAAAAAAACTGTTTTTGAAAAATTTAGATCATTCGCCCACGGACAAGCCTACCTCCCCTACAAAGCAAAAATTGAAAAGTGGATATATACGCTAATAATGAACCTAAAACAATAAAATTTGGTGGGTGTGTGTTTTATATCAACACAAAGATGTTTTCGAAAAATGGGTGTCATCCGCTCACGGACACGCCCACCTCCCATATAACTCTAACATTGAAAACGGAATAAATAAGCCTCTGTTTAACATTCAGAGATAAAATATGGCACGTATGTTTTTTTATGA
Organism: Tetanocera ferruginea; assembly: GCA_958299015.1. Classification (NCBI taxonomy): domain Eukaryota; kingdom Metazoa; phylum Arthropoda; class Insecta; order Diptera; family Sciomyzidae; genus Tetanocera; species Tetanocera ferruginea. Next base: position 134,814,612 of record OY282643.1, read on the forward strand.
TAAACCAAATATGGTTTTGAAAAATGGACGTCATCCACCCACGGACACGCCTACCTCCCATACAACCCAAAAAGTTTAAAACTCAATAATTAAGGTTATGTTTGTCATAGAGAGATGAAATTTGGTATGTATGTATTTTAATCCAAAACTAAGGTGTGTTCAAAAATTGGGAGTTATCCGTCCATGAACGCGCCCACCTCCCATAGTGAAACACAATAGAAGCATTAACTGTGAGCTACAGGAATAAAACTTGGTATCTGTAAATTTTTCATCAACATTTAAATGCATATAAAATATAGGCTTCATCCGCCCACGGACACACCCATTTTCAATAATATTATTTTTTTTTTGGAAAAGTAGGTTAAGGGTATTTCATAGTCGGCCTAGACCGACTTTAGACTTTCTTTATTTGTTTTTATATAAAAACATATAAGTGCAAATTTGCATGCCAGTTGACAAATGGTCTGTTGAGATTTGACGGGTTTTAACAAAGTGAATCTACTTGTTATTCAATTTTAATTATGCTTTTGTTTTTTATATGACAGTCAATTTTGTCAATTACTGTCAAAGTAATTACTACAAAGATTACTGGAACAAAAGTTATTTTGAGTCGATTTACATCAAATATGGTCGTTTCATTGATTTTAAGAAATTCAAAACTTATGAACCGTTATATCGTTCATTAGCTCAAGGTTATGCCGGCAAGTTATACATATAATGCTTAAATAGCTGCTGACTACTGTGCAGAAAGTTTTTTTTTCAGCAACGATTAATTTTCTTATGTTTGCCACGTTTCATTAGCGTATTAAGAGCTTGATGTATACTACCAAATAAAGTCAGCTTTACGCTGCCTTCCACATAGTCCTTCATAAAATGCCAAAAACACCAACACCAACACCCCCAAAGCAGGAAACTCCGCAGTAACAGGGCCTAGCATGGGGTGCATTTTGGTATTGATCCATGTTAAAATTGCGTCCTTTTGGCTTATGTTGTTGTTTGTGCTGTTGAAGCTTGTGCACGCAAGCAGTTTACGTTGCTTTTTACGATACGTTTACGATTTCGCCATATAAAACTCAAACAATCCGCCGCCGCCAGCATGCCAAAGAATCCTGGCGCCAGTTTTCGCTATTTTTTTTTTTTTTAATTTTTTTCTACACTATTTGTTGCTCGTGTCCTTTTGTCCTCTTCTAGTGCTTCGTGTGTGTTTGTGTGTCCTTTTCGCTTTTAGTTTTTTTTATTTACTTGCTTCGTGCGCTTCGTCGCAGTAGTGAGTTTAAGACTCACAATCAGTCTATGCTCTGGACTAGGCCAACGCAGCACAAAGAGCGCTCCATGTTGGCGCCCCACGTTGTTGGCTACTCGTTAGAAGAAGGACCCAAGCGGAATATTTACTTGGTGGATTGGGTTTTATTAAGGCTGCGTGTTGTGTGAAAAAATGTTGAGAAACATAATCGATGGCAGGCATATTCAATAACCCATTGGAACCTTTTCGTGTAAATGATTAATGATTGGAACTTAAAATACAGCTGATTCATTAATTCTTGAAAATTGGTGGAAATTGCAAGAAAGGAATTAAAAGGTTATATAAAAAACAGCTGTAATAGGCCAGCGAAGAGTAAAATAAATAGCTATAATATGCCAGTGAGCCACATTGAAATGTGAAATGATATAAGCAAAACCATTCACTGGACATAAATGCTTATAAGAGGGCTTTTTTCTGTATAAAACTACCAATTTTTTTTATAGTTGATAAAAAACTGCACGAAACCTCTATTCAGTACACTTCACTACTGGACTTCACTACTGAAATTAGTGTACTACATACTGCATATATGCTTGAAATAAAATAATGATGTTGAAAGCGAAACAAATAAAAATAGCGCTCGATGACTTGAAAGCATTTCAATCCGACAATTGTCAATTGCCAAAAGATTGTATATTTAACCCAATAAAGTATCACGGGGTGAAAAAACACCCCAGACTGGTTTAATGCTCGCGCCAGACACAAACGTTTTACGTTTACGGCCCGGGACCGTAACCATAATTCTGTTTCAACAGTGTAGAGGAAGCACACTTGTGGCATTCGTACCACGTGGTAGCTCAAGCAGTGAACATTAGAAGTGCATCTGGAGTGTTTTTTCACCCTCCGATACAGTTTGTGTACATTTCTCGTCATTTTAAAATTTTTTATGTTCGTGTTGTTTAAACTTTTTGGACAAGATATGAGTGTGTAGTGGCCCCACTTCACATATATTTACAAATATTCACTCCTTCCCACTTGATTAGTCGCACTTGTTTTAATAACAGAAAATAATCTGCTCTCAATATTGGTTAAAAACATAACAACTACTTGGAATAAATGCTCATTGAGTGTACTTATCAACAACAACCAAAAATTTGCACTCTCTTTAAAAAAACGGTACTGCTAACAAGTTTTTATACCGATATCAAAAATATAACAATTTTAACTCTTTCATTAGCTGAGACGCAGTACGAAATTAAAGTTTTCAGTGATACAAGTTAACTCTGAATGATCAAATTTTTTTAATCAAGTGTTTTTGAGGTTTATCTAATGAACGAGTTAGAATTGTAACATTTTTGATATCTGTTTAAATACTTGTGGGCAGGTACCGTTTTTTTAAAGAGAGTATACATTTTTGGTTGTTGTTGGTAAATACATTCAATGAGCATTTATTCCAAGTAGTTGTTGTAGTTATTTTTTAATCAGATTCAGATGAGTCAGATGATGATGACTGAGGTACACCTCCAGCATCCAAGAAACGCCGTAATACAGAGAGGAGTGAAAGTCTAAGAAAAGGGCGGGGAAGAGGCGGGAGTAGGAGTAATCGTGGACGTCAAAGGAACATTATTCCCGGTAAAAATGGTCATTAGTGGTATACAACTCCACGTCAAAGAGCATCAGATAGAGGCAACATAGTCTCGAATCTTTCCACTCCTCTTGGACCTGCAAAAGACATAAAATCTTCATATGAAAGTTGGAGTTTATATTTTGATGAAGCCATGCTTTCAAAAATTGTCCGTAATACCAATGAGAAAATAGATAATTTATATAAAAATGTCGATCTAATTTGAATTAAAAGGTTTCATTGCTTTGTTGTATTATTTGGGTTTCCAAAAGTACAAATATCATCTCGTTAAACGACCTATGGGACTTAAAATACCGTGCTGTTATATCCCAAAGAAGATTTGAAGCCATACCACAGTTCCTAAGATTTCATGATAGGAACACCCGAACTATTTGTCGTGTTCAGGATAAATTCGACCCTATAAGAGAAATTTGAGACTCATTTATTGAAATATGCAAAACTCTATACAGCCCCGCAAAGTACTGTACCATAGACGAACAATTTTTGGAAAATTGGCCAAAACCACTATAATATTCCTTAAACATAGTATCTCCTCTTTAGAACACCGTTGGAATTACTGGATTTACTCAAAAACTCATTAAGATATCGTAATTTTAACTAAAAATAAAATGTTTGATAGTTTTTCAGGTTTTTTGCCCTTCTTGGTCAATATTCCCGAACTTTCCAAAATTCTGACTAAAACAATTTAGTTCACGGGATTGTAGGTCTAAAGACGAAAAAAATTAGTCTCCATGGAACCATCAAAGACACACTGTGCCCGTGATAAAGCCCCTTGAAAATTGGGGTGTTTTTTCACCCAGCGATACAGGAATAGGTAAAAAAAATAGCGATACAGTTCTAGGGTTAAATTTACAAAATGCATGACCGTGTACAAAAATTATGGAAGAATATAAAACTAGAGAGTTGTAGCAGATATTCTGTCAGGAATGTGATAAGGATTATTTTCTTCGGGCCTAAATCTTTTTACCAAAATTATTCAGAAACTAGTTCTTTCCCGTCAAAAATTACGGGACCGGTTTTAATTACGGAAAAACCATGAAATAATGATTTACTTTAAGTTCAATAAGAATAAATTTGAGTACAATTAAAATTAATATTTAGCCAAATTATACTCAAATTTTAAAGTTTTCCACAAATGATCGTCACACAATTTAATTTAATGTCAATTTCTACTCATCAAATAATGAAGTCAGAAAATACCTAGAAGTAAAAAGGAAAACATAGTTGATAGAACAAAAATTGCTTAAAATTTTTTTGTAAAACTCAAAATTTCAAACAGAAAAAAAAATATATTAAAAGTTTTTGAATTTTTAATAGATCACTGAACAGAAAATGCCTAAAAATATGCTATGAAATTTTTCCAAAAAATCAAGCGTTCCGCACTCACATTTTACGGAATTATATTATAGTAATAATAATAATAATAATAATAATAATAATTATAATAATAATAATAATAACAATAATAATAATAATAATAATAATAATAATAATAATAATAATAATAATAATAATAATAATAATAATAATAATAATAATAATAATAATAATAATAATAATAATAATAATAATAATAATAATAATAATAATAATAATAATAATAATAATAATAATAATAATAATAATAATAATAATAATAATAATAATAATAATAATAATAATAATAATAATAATAATAATAATAATAATAATAATAATAATAATAATAATAATAATAATAATAATAATAATAATAATAATAATAATAATAATAATAATAATAATAATAATAATAATAATAATAATAATAATTAAAATAATAATAGTTATAATAATAATAATAATAATAATAATAATAATAATAATAATAATAATAATAATAATAATAATAATAATAATAGTAATAATAATAATAATTAATAATAATAATAATAATAATAATAATAATAATAATAATAATAATTATAATAATAATAATAAAAATAACAATAATAATAATAATAATAAAAATAATAATAATAATAATAATAATAATAATAATAATAATAGTAATAATAATACTAATTGTTGTGTTTCTTGTTGTTTCGATTAAAATTTTATAATTTATATCTCATTAAGTCTAAAGTGGATTAAAGTGATTTCTAAAGCTTTAGAAAAAACACAAACTTTTTACAAAAAGTAGGAATGTATTAAAAACCACTGCGTGTCAAAAGAATTTCGTGAGATTATTTCGATAAATTTTGGAAACGCTTAAAATAGCTGCGCTATAAACCAAACATAGCTACGATTCCATGGAATAAGAAATTACAAAACCAACAATCCTGCTATGGCAAATGTTATCCACCCCTTGTTTCTATTGTCAATTCCCCTTAGCATAAAACTACGCATCAACTCGAATAAAAATTCACTTAATGCGCGAGATGTATTTAGCTTGTTTCGTTCTCGTACTCTCATACTTGTTGTGGCTGAGGAATTTTAATTTATACCCTTGCAAACATGCAGGCATTCATCCAGCCACATTCATGTGTCCATGTTTCTGGGCTACTGGGTGAGGAGAGACTTGACATTAGCATTAGTTTTTGTTGTATAGTAAACTTGAAGTTGTTTTTTTTTTGTATGATTTATTGTGCTCGTTATTCTCTCACTTTCGCTGCTGCAGCCTCTTCAAATTCAAATTCCGCATCGTTGAAATGTATCGCCAAAACATTGCTATGGCATAAAAATTGCTGTTGCAGGATTTGCGTTTAGGTTGGCATGAGCGTAACATACAAACATAAAACCGGAAGCTTAAGGCATTAAGGAATGTTGGTAGCACTTGAAAAAGCTTTGAATGTCAATATCACAATGTCAAAATGACTCAGTTTGTTGATAAGCTAATAAGAGACAAGCTTATACCAACTTCTTGGTTGACATCGATCAAGCTGACAATTCTTTTGAAACTTATTGACAATTCTATTGACAATATCGACTTTTGTCAGCTTTTGTTTGTTGTTTTTTGAGCTACTTAATGAAACGTAATGAGCAGAAAATGTCGAAAACATGTACGAAATAATAGCAAAATACTGTAAATTAATTAAGAAATTAACCGCTTATTGTCTTATACTGCGCCAAACTCAGACCAATACAGTGCGATGTAGAGCCATATTTGTTTGCTATTAACTTGGCTTAAACCACTCAACAGCAACAACAACAATAACAACGAAATCATTTATTATATTTTTTTTTTTTTTTTTTGTTTTTTTACAGCTCAGTACGCTGCTCTTCTACGCAGTATTTTATGCCTTCATAAATCAGCATTAAATAAATTTTTGAGCAAAATTTTAAGCGCCATTCAAGGTTGCCAATTACAACAAAAACAATACAACAACAAGATATTTATTCGTATATTCAAAATAATAACAACTTAAGCAAGTGACAAACTGCTCAACAAAACTATCAACTAGCATCTTAGCACTATTGTTGTTGTCGTATCTATCACTACTGTGCAGATTAAATAAATTTTCCAAAACAAATTTCATTGCGGTTTGCTGGAGCCGTTATGCTGCTGCGCTTAAGTGCTATGAAAAAGTGGCAAAAGCTTAAAAAAAAAACAAAACAAAACTCGCATTTAGCGTTAATTAACTAAAATTTGCAAATTATTTGGCATTAAAAATCCATAAAAAACGATATGCTTATTTATAAGAAATCTGCTTAAAAAATCGATAAAGAAAAAAAATAACATCTAAAAATAGCCTAAAGTATGAGTTAGTGTTTGATATTTTATTTATTGTTGTTGTAAATTGATTGTTAACTATTTGTTTCTATCTTGTTTATCGCATGGACGCATTAATTTGCATGAAACTCGCTTAAGTTCTGGCTTTAAATTCGATCTATTGTCGACCCTAACTTAATGACCGATTTGAAGGCTGCTCAGCGCAAAACTCGCTTTTTAAAGCGGCTTTAATTTTAAATGTTTGTTAAGGAAATCTTTTTTTATTTTTTTTTTTTTTTTTTTTTTTTGACAGCTACAAAACGAACGATGGTTGGTGGGCGGAGTTATTTTTGTATAGAACAAAAATAACAAGACCAACAATAAAGTTGTTTCGCATCTTCAAATGTTGTAAATAAAAATGTTTGAAATAAATAAAAAAAATATGTTTCTTATGGTTTTGGACATTTTTTTTTATATTTTTTTGTTTTTTTTTTTTTTATTAATGCCAGCATACATACACGTGCTTTTTTTTATTTTAGCTTTAAATTTAATATGTTATTTTTGCCAAAAACATGTATTTTTAATTCACACATGCTATGTTAATTCATTAAGAGGTTTGTCTAAATTTTTGAAGCCTATAAATCTCTATTGAACTGTTGTTATTTTAGTATTCAATGGCTCCAGATTATGTTGCAAACTGCTCAAGTTCAAACTCGAATGTAAATCAAAAGTCATTCGCAATCCGTAAAATATAAAATCGTTTGAAATATTTCGAAGAAATTTCTTCATCCATTAACTTTTTGATACTTCAAATTAACTATGAGTATGGTCGAGATTTTTAAAACAAATATCATTGTTTAAAAGTATTTTAACGATAATACTATTCCTCATACATTGAATCTGAGAAAGAAAAAGTTCTATGCATATATATTAAACCTCAAACAGGCATCCTTGCAGTAACTCTCTATAGTGCATAGTCGAATTTAATAACGTGCAAACCTATAGAACCCTACCAGACCCCACTTATTGACTCCAATCACTTTGACTACACTCGCATAGGTTCTCGGAAATATAAAAAAATTACAGTAGCTTCGGGTAATATGGAATACCTATTTCTTTTCGGATCATAACTTAGAAAGTACAAGTCTGAAATTTTCAAAAATTGATACAAAAATAAATACAGTTATATCAAGAACCTTTAAAAATTAGCTTTTTATGCAGGAGTGGCAAAGATATATGACACTTCTATTTGGAATGCATTTGTCATGAGGCTAGATCAGCTCACATTGCAAACAGAAAGTCCAGTTTTGAACCTCTGTGTCATCTTACCAGCGTATATTGCAAATATTGCATAAACTTTCGAGAATTCCTCTTTGCCATCCGATTCTTCAAAAGTTACGCTTTGATCGAAATCGCTAGTTGACTCCAGTTGCTTTTCTATAGGTAACCTTGCTTTCTTAGACTTTAGTGGTTTCGTTTTGTTGACGGAATTTCATGTAGATTTGTTTGCAAAACTACACCGAGAAAAAAAACTCGTAAATTCAACAAATTCAGACCTAATTCTAAATAGGTTTTGTATTTGTTTTGTGCTCAACAAAACATCTTTTTATAGTTACAATGATGGATTTGTTAAAGATTGCAACAATTTTTTTGTTGGATAAACCATTAATGTATTTAAAAAATCTAAGAACAAAAAATTGTAAATTCAACAAGGTTGGTATTTGAATGAAATAAGTATGGGATCTGTTCCTTTAACAAGGTAATTATTTAAAAAATGTAAGAAGAAAAATTGTTGTTTTTACTAAATTGTTGTTGTTTTTATGTATAAAATAATGAAGCAATAAAATTCACATTTTTAAGCATATTATTTGATTTTATTAAAAATATCTGGTTTTTACATATGTGTTTACAATGTTTGTTTGTTTACATGTTTACATTTGTGTTTACAAAATTATGTTTTTTTTTTTAAAGAAATAAATAAAAAGTTGAATTAATTTATAATAACACAGGTTTACAAATAAGGGTCAACTTTTGAACCAGAGATGACAAAAGTGGTTTCGTATGTATTTGTACGCGCTGAATTCAAATCCGCAGTCTGTTTTGTCTATCAGGTCAAGTTTTGAAGATATTGGCCAAAATGAAAGTAACGGTGCATTTTATTATATATAAAATTGCTTATTCAATCCCTACAAAAGTAAATTTAATTTGGCCGATGCATTAAAAAGATATGGTTCAATTAATTGAAAAATAACCGTTTCTAACATTTTTGTCTGTGTCTCCAAAACTTAACCGGATAGAAAAAATAGACTGCGGATTTGAAATTAGCTCGCAAAAATACATATGGGACCACTTTCGTCTTCTCTGGTCCAAAATCATGTAAACGTGCAATTTAAAAATAAGTATTTCGAATATAATTCAGTTAAAATAACATAAGAATTTTCCTTACATTATAAGAAATCACTTATAAAGAAATCAAAGTTCCAACTTTTTTAAGAGCTGTTGACCTGACTATAAAAATATGCTTCGTATTCCACCTTGAATACTCGGCGAAGAGCAAATATGTTTGGATATTTCTGAGGACTGCAAATTACTTAACATTTTTTAATATATTTATTACTTTTTCTATTTTAGGAACTTTCTTCAAAGAAGATATTTGATACATATACTTCTGCAGAAACATCCAAACAAATTTGCTCTTTGCCGAGTATTCAAGGTGGAATACGAAGCATATTTTTATAGTCAGGTCAATAGCTCTTAAAAGAGTTGGAACTTTATACAAAACTTCATTTAAGTATACGTAAAATTCACAGAGTTTGTCCGGGGATTCTCCTACAACTAGTACCTTCGGCTGCATTTTTAAATTATCATTCATTGAAGTGGCATTCGTATCGTGTTCCGTTTTTTTCAGATCATTTATGCAAACTAAGTGTACTATCATGTCATTTTGTCCGTCTGCTATTGTAGGTTTTAAATTTCTGCTTATTCGAGGAGGAGGAATGACATTGTGTAGCAGCTTCAAGAAATAAAAATGCTGAGAGTCTAAAAAAATAAGATTTGAGTTAGTTTCAAATACATTTTTTAATTAAAATGTTTACCTTGACAGGATTCTATTGACAGCATTTTTTGAAAAAACTGCATTTTGAAGGCATCTTTTATGGAATTCGGAAATAGGGCATCAGAAAGTGCTTTCATATAAGTCGCAAAATTTTCAAATAACTCTTGAAAAATTCCAGTTAAAGAATTTTTGATATCTCCCATGCAAAAACCAGATTTCTGTTTCCAATGCGTTGCCAAATCTCGTGGATTATTGTGAGCAAACCATACTTTTTTTGTTGATATTCACGATCAGATGTGGATATGAAATACTATTTGATTGCCAGATTTTTAAAGAACTTGCTTCCGTTCCCGTTGTTGGTTTCGTAAGTATTGTTGTTGTTATGAAGAAGTGAAGAAGTTCGTGTTTTTTTCATAGTAATTACTGCTTTAACAACATAAAAGTGGGCTACACTGAAACATTAAGCAAACATTAAATTTAATTTAAATTTATTTTGAACTTACATTACTTTTGCGCCATTCCATCAAATTATGGCGAAATTTTATTTTTTCAGCAATTAAACTTCTTTCATTAAAAATGTCGTCTATGTCATGACAATGCATCATTCCCAAAATCTGTGTCGTTCTTACGTTTCACTCTACCAATGTTGAATCGCTGCGTCTGAAAGACTCCATTGAATGAATAAATTTGATATATTTTCATCGAGGTTAATAATGTCAAAACTGCAGTAGTCCACAACATCCTCCGACTCAGTTTCATCCATAAAGATCTAGAACGTACATGTTTCAATTAAATACAGCCAGTGCCAAAAGAAACTGAACACGACTGTGTGTTGTTTTCAATTTCATTTCAGGCGTTTGCTGTACGGTTTGATCAACAGTTTTAAGTTTTTGTAAAATGGTCTTTTATTGTTCATCAATTTAAAAACAATCAACAACAAAAATTTAACAAAAATACAAAATATCCAACGATTATAACAAATACTTATTTTTTCAATACTGAATTCATATTTTTTTTTTACGTAATGCTGCACTGTTGACTATCTTTTGACGCGTAAAATCATAAGTAGGTTTAGTTTTTGCAGAGTATATTTTGTTGTTGCAACATTGTTGTTTTTGTTTGTTTATAAATTGAGAAACAATGAAAGACTATCTTACCGAAACTTAAAAAGTTAGATCAAACCATATTGCAAAAGCCTGAAATGAAATTGAAGTCCTGAAAGCCAGTCGTGTACACTTTCTTTTGATTGTATTTGAAAGTATTTTATATATAAAATTGGAAAACTACCGAGTGCTCTCGCATAGTAGAGTAGGCTGATATCAGAGTGAACGCTATGAGGCGAAGCAAGACAATACTCGAAGCGGAGTAATTTTGCTTTAGAGCCCAGTAATCAACATTTGAACTGAATTTTCGAACTTTCGCGAATTTTATCTCCTAAACCAATAGAGACCGAGACTTTTTTATGCACCATTGGGCTAAGAGGGTCCAAATACATTAAATAAAAATAAGAAAAAAATGTTGGGGACTGGGCCCTAAAGTAAAATAGTGCCCTCGAAGCTCAGGACTTTGTCTGTGTTTTAGCAGAAAAGGCTCTGATATAGCATCTACAAGCAAAGCTTCAATTAACGCTTCGCTTATGGCGCTCGCTTTGTTATTAGCCTCTATGAATAACACTATGAATTGAATACTTACTTTTAATTTTATTAATTCCAAGCAAAAGAAACAAAATTAAATATTAACACAAACGCTGCGCACTTGACTACAACTCAATTTGATATACACACATACTTTGTTTTATTACAGTGTTGCAGAACACATGGATGATAGGGCTGCAGTACAACATTTCAATTTGTTGTACAAACAGTAGTAAACTAAGTTCGTTCGCTTAAAACAATCATGTAATCACATAATCTCAAATATTTAATATTAAAAAATATGAATATATCGACATAATTTATTTTAAAAATATAAATATTCGCACAGCTCTGCTTGGAATCTTTTTATTCACCTAGAAATTGGCGAACAAATTATGTCGTTCAACATAGTTTGAACGCTCAAAAAAGTTGATAAACCTAATGGTTTTTACAATTAACAATTTTCAACAATTTTGCACTTATAGCAACAAGTTTCTCATTTTAATGGATCAACAGAAATTCCACTTTATAAGTGACAAATAATTTGTTGCTTTTACTAAGCTAAAATTTAAAAGTCAACAATATATTATTCATTCTAACAAGTTGTTTGTTGTAACAACAAAAATTCTCATAATTTCGAACAAGTGCGAAATATTGTTGTTTTTACTATATTTTTTTTTCTCGGTGTACTTTGCAGCTCACGTTTGTACGGAGATGTAGTCAAAACTGTTGGTTAAGACTTTCTTCCTCTATTGCTGTCAACGATTCTTCGTATTTTTGGTGGCGGAGAGATCTCCCATGGTGTGATGTGTATTGCACCTGGATTCACGGATATGTCACGTATTTATAAGTTGAAAAATTAAAATATTTGTGAAAATAAATGTAAGTGCTTACCTGTATTCAGGTTATTTTCTGATTGCAACACCGAGAAAAAAAACTCGTAAATTCAACAAATTCAGACCTAATTCTAAATAGGTTTTGTATTTGTTTTGTGCTCAACAAAACATCTTTTTATAGTTACAATGATGGATTTGTTAAAGATTGCAACAATTTTTTTGTTGGATAAACCATTAATGTATTTAAAAAATCTAAGAACAAAAAATTGTAAATTCAACAAGGTTGGTATTTGAATGAAATAAATATGGGATTTGTTCCTTTAACAAGGTAATTATTTAAAAAATGTAAGAAGAAAAATTGTTGTTTTTACTAAATTGTTGTTGTTTTTATGTATAAAATAATGAAGCAATAAAATTCACATTTTTAAGCATATTATTTGATTTTATTAAAAATATCTGGTTTTTACATATGTGTTTACAATGTTTGTTTGTTTACATGTTTACATTTGTGTTTACAATATTATGTTTTTTTTTAAAGAAATAAATAAAAAGTTGAATTCATTTATAATAACACAGGTTTACAAATAAGGGTCAACTTTTGAACCAGAGATGACAAAAGTGGTTTCGTATGTATTTGTACGCGCTGAATTCAAATCCGCAGTCTGTTTTGTCTATCAGGTCAAGTTTTGAAGATATTGGCCAAAATGGAAGTAACGGTGCATTTTATAATATATAAAATTGCTTATTCAATCCCTACAAAAGTAAATTTAATTTGGCCGATGCGTTAAAAAGATATGGTTCAATTAATTGAAAAATAACCGTTTCTAACATTTTTGTCTGTGTCTCCAAAACTTAACCGGATAGAGAAAATAGACTGCGGATTTGAAATTAGCTCGCAAAAATACATATGGGACCACTTTCGTCTTCTCTGGTCCAAAATCGTGTAAACGTGCAATTTAAAAATAAGTATTTCGAATATAATTCAGTTAATTCAGCACAAGATTTTTCCTTACATTATAAGAAATCACTTATAAAGAAATCAAAGTTCCAACTTTTTTAAGAGCTGTTGACCTGACTGTAAAAATATGCTTCGTATTCCACCTTGAATACTCGGCGAAGAGCAAATATGTTTGGATATTTCTGAGGACTGCAAATTACTTAACATTTTTTAATATATTTATTACTTTTTCTATTTTAGGAACTTTCTTCAAAGAAGATATTTGATACATATACTTCTGCAGAAACATCCAAACAAATTTGCTCTTTGCCGAGTATTCAAGGTGGAATACGAAGCATATTTTTATAGTCAGGTCAATAGCTCTTAAAAGAGTTGGAACTTTATACAAAACTTCATTTAAGTATACGTAAAATTCTTAGAGTTTGTCCGGGGATTCTCCTACAACTAGTACCTTCGGCTGCATTTTTAAATTATCATTCATTGAAGTGGCATTCGTATCGTGTTCCGTTTTTTTCAGATCATTTATGCAAACTAAGTGTACTATCATGTCATTTTGTCCGTCTGCTATTGTAGGTTTTAAATTTCTGCTTATTCGAGGAGGAGGAATGACATTGTGTAGCAGCTTCAAGAAATAAAAATGCTGAGAGTCTAAAAAAATAAGATTTGAGTTAGTTTCAAATACATTTTTTAATTAAAATGTTTACCTTGACAGGATTCTATTGACAGCATTTTTTGAAAAAACTGCATTTTGAAGGCATCTTTTATGGAATTCGGAAATAGGGCATCAGAAAGTGCTTTCATATAAGTCGCAAAATTTTCAAATAACTCTTGAAAAATTCCAGTTAAAGAATTTTTGATATCTCCCATGCAAAAACCAGATTTCTGTTTCCAATGCGTTGCCAAATCTCGTGGATTATTGTGAGCAAACCATACTTTTTTTGTTGATATTCACGATCAGATGTGGATATGAAATACTATTTGATTGCCAGATTTTTAAAGAACTTGCTTCCGTTCCCGTTGTTGGTTTCGTAAGTATTGTTGTTGTTATGAAGAAGTGAAGAAGTTCGTGTTTTTTTCATAGTAATTACTGCTTTAACAACATAAAAGTGGGCTACACTGAAACATTAAGCAAACATTAAATTTAATTTAAATTTATTTTGAACTTACATTACTTTTGCGCCATTCCATCAAATTATGGCGAAATTTTATTTTTTCAGCAATTAAACTTCTTTCATTAAAAATGTCGTCTATGTCATGACAATGCATCATTCCCAAAATCTGTGTCGTTCTTACGTTTCACTCTACCAATGTTGAAATTGCTGCGTCTGAAAGACTCCATTGAATGAATAAATTTGATATATTTTCATCGAGGTTAATAATGTCAAAACTGCAGTAGTCCACAACATCCTCCGACTCAGTTTCATCCATAAAGATCTAGAACGTACATGTTTCAATTAAATACAGGCAGTGCCAAAAGAAAGTGAACACGACTGTGTGTTGTTTTCAATTTCATTTCAGGCGTTTGCTGTACGGTTTGATCAACAGTTTTAAGTTTTTGTAAAATGGTCTTTTATTGTTCATCAATTTAAAAACAATCAACAACAAAAATTTAACAAAAATACAAAATATCCAACGATTATAACAAATACTTATTTTTTTCAATAGTGAATTCATATTTTTTTTTACGTAATGCTGCACTGTTGACTATCTTTTGACGCGTAAAATCATAAGTAGGTTTAGTTTTTGCAGAGTATATTTTGTTGTTGCAACATTGTTGTTTTTGTTTGTTTAAAAATTGAGAAACAATGAAAGGCTATTTTACCAAAACTTAAAAAGTTGAATCAAACCATATTGCAAAAGCCTGAAATCAAATTGAAGTCCTGAAAGCCAGTCGTGTACACTTTCTTTTGACTGTATTTGAAAGTATTTTATATATAAAATTGGAAAACTACCGAGTGCTTTCGCATAGTAGAGTAGGCTGATATCAGAGTGAACGCTATGAGGCGATGCATGACAATACTCGAAGCGGAGTAATTTTGCTTTAGAGCCCAGTAATCAACATTTGCACTGAATTTTCGAACTTTCGCGAATTTTATCTCCTAAACCAATAGAGACCGAGACTTTTTTAAACACTATTGGGCTAAGAGGGTCCAAATACATTAAATAAAAATAAGAAAAAACATTTTGGGGACTGGGCCCTAAAGTAAAATAGTGCCCTCGAAGCTCAGGACTTTGTCTGTGTTTTAGCAGAAAAGGCTCTGATATAGCAGCTACAAGCAAAGCTTCAATTACCGCTTCGCTTATGGCGCTCACTTTGTTATTAGCCTCTATGAATAACACTATGAATTGAATACTTACTTTTAATTTTATTAATTCCAAGCAAAAGAAACAAAATTATATATTAACACAAACGCTGCGCACTTGACTACAACTCAATTTGATATACACACATACTTTGTTTTATTACAGTGTTGCAGAACACATGGATGATAGGGCTGCAGTACAACATTTCAATTTGTTGTACAAACAGTAGTAAACTAAGTTCGTTCGCTTAAAACAATCATGTAATCACATAATCTCAAATATTTAATATTAAAAAATATGAATATATCGACATAATTTATTTTAAAAATATAAATATTCGCACAGCTCTGCTTGGAATCTTTTTATTCACCTAGAAATTGGCGAACAAATTATGTCGTTCAACATAGTTTGAACGCTCAAAAAAGTTGATAAACCTAATGGTTTTTACAATTAACAATTTTCAACAATTTTGCACTTATAGCAACAAGTTTCTCATTTAAATGGATCAACAGAAATTCCACTGTATAAGTGACAAATAATTTGTTGCTTTTACTAAGCTAAAATTTAAAAGTCAACAATATATTATTCATTCTAACAAGTTTTTTGTTGTAACAACAAAAATTCTCATAATTTCGAATAAGTGCGAAATATTGTTGTTTTTACTATATTTTTTTTTCTCGGTGAAGTTACTAGACCTATTCGATAGGAAAACACTAGCTATAATCCAGTGCCGGAAAAATTTGGAAATTTCGCGAAACATTTTTACTGTCCGCATCACTTTCTATTTCACCTGCTATGAAATCTGCGTCTGAAAAAATATTTTTGCTTAATAAAAAATAAAATAAAATAATGTGATTTATTCGAAATGAGTAAAATAATGGTATTCCAAAACTTAACAAAAATGGCGATCAAAAAACAAAATTAACTAAGGGTTCTATTCTAAATTATTATTTTTCTAATTTTGATGCGAAATACAGCCACAGATAAGATAAAATCTTGAACTCATTTCCTCTTTCTGCGAAGGACAGTAAAGTTCGTATGGAATTTCCTTTTATCGAGGTTATTCAGGCCTTAACGTCAAAACTGCAAAACAGTTACGCAAATTTTTGTGATGTATGTTGATATACGAAAGGGATGCCAAAAGGTGCTTTTGTTAATGGTAAGGATGATAGAGTCTTATTAATTCTCATTTTTTTTCGTTTTTTTATTTTTGATCTCTCGCCAATGTCTGAGACCCCCTCTCCCCCTACCGTTACTTATTACATTAAGTAACGGTACATTTTAAAACCCCTCTCCCCTTCCCACTCCCTAAATTAGTAACGTAATTTATGAAATACCCCTTATATACTTATAAGTGGAAAAGATACCTTCAACCAAAATTTCAGGCAAATCGAAGAGCATGAGGTCAATCACGACTTGTATTAGGCATGGAATGGCCGATATTAGATTTTTTATTAAATAAATTTTCTGTGCATACTTTCAAGTTGAAACGATTTTTGGATAGTATAAGTATGAATAGCACTGTAGTAACCTACATTTTAGTTCCGCCTAGTGGTAATGATGGTTATCCACTAGCTAGTCCCAAGCCAGTGAAAAGGAGGAGGGTTGTGGCATACGTATTTGGACTACGGTTCAATTATGTATGTCATTTAAAAAAATAGGTTACCAGAGCCTTCGCATTGAACTGCAAAATCATGGAAGTGGGACATAAAACTGATTATTGTACCTGCGTATCCGTTGTAAATGATATAAAACATACTGTAAGCACGGGGATAGTCAAGAAACCTGGCTAAGCAACTGATAATTACGGGCATGAATAAAATTTGATATTCTCTATGGCTATACGAGTATAAGTGATGATAAATAAATTTCTAACCATAGGGTCTTTATGTCGGAAAAATGGTCAAGGAGTATTGTCAAGGAGTATGGTGCAGGAGCATAATACGATCCTGTGTTCGAGCATGCTTTCATTCTGGAAATATTGTATGCTGGCTGACCAAATTTTCTAATTTGATTTAGATAAGGAGGTCAGTTTTGGAATACCAAAAACAAGTGTTCAACAGTGCTGTCTTTTCTGGTAATGCCTTAGATGTTCAACAGGAATGGCTGTAGTGATAATACTACATGTCTCGATTTGGTTTAATTTTAGATTTGACATTTTGGAAGTCATAGAAAATACCCGACGAGTGTCTATCGGTATAAATATACCGATCGGTATAAAATTATACTGGGATACTAAGATAAGCTTGCTTATCAAGTCATGTGCGTTTAAAACTATCAATTAATGTCCGGTTTTGTTAGCAGCTCCTTCCAAGATGGAAACCCTTTTGCCGGGAGACTATCGTGGGCTGGCCCTTCGGGAAATTTTGTGTTGGCTGTGGTAAGCTTAATAGCCTAGACACATTGACTGCGGCTGCAACATAACAACACGAGGTGAAAATGAAAATGTTGGCATGTTGTCTACGACTTGATTAATTTGGATGCAGTTCGATAAGCCGTATTTTCATATATTTTTATTATTAAACATCGAATTATCATTAAAAAACAAACATTTAACACAAACATAATGAGAATAAACAATAAAAACCACATAAGAAGCACGAAATTAAACGAAAACATTAACAAATGCAAATGTTCTTACTTTTGTCGCACGTCAAAATAGAAAAAGTTCTAAATCGACGACAGCAACATTGCTGCAATGACGCATTGTCGTTGCAACATTTTCACCACATTCACCTCCATAAGAAAAGCATGTAAAAAAAATTTGACGTTTGACGCAATGCTGCAGCCGCAGTCAATGTGTCTAGGCTACAATGTCGGAAGCTATGCAACGAGTCGGCGTGGCATTGCGTCTCATTACAACCAGTCTGGCATTTCCTATATGCAAGAGATTTTAGGTCGATCTCGCTCCTCATCAATGGAGGTGAATTGAATTTAACCTCAAATTAAATGTTCAAATTAAATGTACTAGGAAATCGGTGGATGAGTAAAGTGTTTATACCAGAACTGGTAAACTGTGCCTTGTCATAGTAAGCTATTAATACTTGAAAACGCGAAACTGTAGGGCACTTGTCATGTTCGGAAAATAATTAATTTTATATGGCGATACTGGCGATTGAATTCTGCATGAAATGATTGAAAAGAAGGGTTTCTTAGTAGAATCTTGGGTGCTGAGTGCCTGGAAACTGGTCGATAAATTTGGTTATATTCCAAAAACCATTAGACTTGAGAAAACAACTCCCAAGAGAAGTATTGGTCGAAGATATTCCAATTTATAAGTCTGTTGGTGAGAAAAATAATAGGTGCTGGGTTCGAATAGATTTCAGTGTGGTTATTTCGTGCCAGTCTGTTGAGAGTTGATTTCGAAAGTCCATGACTCCTCGCCATGGGGGCAAGTAGTACTAAAGCCGAAAGGTAGGTGTCTACTATAAAGATATTACTAATGTAATGTAGTCACCTACAGTTTAAGCGATATAAGAAGTACGGCATGACGTTTGCGTTTTATGTATTAAGATGATTGATTCTTAAGGTTTTTTAAAAATTTAAAAATTCATAACTCAGTCAAAAACAAACGTTTCACCAAAATGTTTACTATTATAGAGAATTGAAGAAATTAAAAGAAAAAAAAAATTCAAAAATATATATTTTTCACTCCAACATTGTTTTAAAGAGCTCCAAACTGGCGGCAGAGAAAAAAACGGGGCCTCGTTGTTGCAACCCTGGGAGACGCAAAAATTGTCCGATCTGGAAAAAAATTACTTTTTTAAATCTTAACAAAATTGGTTATCGTATGATAGCTTTTTTAAAATTTTTTTTCAATTTTTGCTGATGTGCCAAATTTGAAAGTGTGTTTTTTCGAAAAAAATATTGACTTTAAAAATTCATAAAAAAACGAAAAAAAATTTTTTTAAAAATCTCGTGTCATACGATAGCAAATCAAGTTTAAAAAATACAAAACAAAAATTCGTCAAAAAATTAACCCGCTAGTGCCGAAACCAGTACAAAAAACATGGTTTCGAGATAAACGCATTCAAAGTTTGTTTTTCTCAGAATCTGAAGAATACTTACTAAAAAAAAATTGATTTAAAAACACGGCCAATGTCATGTCCTCCTTAATAGATTTCCGTCTGGTTTTTTGCTTGCCTTAGTTTTTTTTTTGCTTTGCCTTAATGACTTAGTTTCAAATTTATACCCTTGCCTGATTCCTTAACACTACCGCCAGCATTATACATTTTTTTTTTAATCAACTCTTGATTTTATTTGTGTCCATCCCTGATATGCAAAACCCTCATGCCGAGGAGATGATGAAGTTCGCATGACTTGATATATTGTACACACAAGAACATGAAGTAAAATCCCATAAAGACGCTTTAACTTCAATTATTCGATCTAATTTTTTCGATCTAAAGCCGAAATTATTAGAATGGAATAGAAATATTTTAATGTATGTTTTTTTTTTTCTCAATACGAAAACATTTAAGTATTTATTATTAAAAAGTATTTAATTTACTTTTTAATTTATACTTGATTTTACAAAAAAAAAAAATTAAAATTAAACTATTTTGTATTTGAATCTAATTTTTTGACATTTGACTTAACTACTTTTTGTAAACAATGTGAAACCTTTAATATTTTTTATTTTTGTTGAAAAACTTTTTGTCTCATATGGAGATTCGAACTCGTGTCTTCGAATATTCGCATATTACTCACTCGAAAATGATTGGGAGAATTATATTACTTAATTATAAATTTCGTTTTTGAAATGTTGTCTATGATCTGTGGAAGTCTTGTGGCGTATTTTGCTATAGCAATCCGTTACGGCCAAAATGAAATCCACTGCAGATATGCTCTTTCAACCAACGGAAATCACAACAAGACGTCACAATAAATCTCAATAATTAAAAAACATTGAAATTTTTATTTTGAAAATTGGTCCAACCCGTGATTATTTTTAATTTAAAATGCTTATTAACTCCAATTTTAAGAAAAAATATAGAATTCTGCTAATAAAAACAGTTTTTTGAAGCAACCCATCCCTGATGAGTGCAAAAACTGGCAAAAATAGTGTTCTACCATTTTCTGCCTAACACGTACTCAGCATATTCCAAACCTAACGCAGAGTTAAAAATAACTCATCAGCTAATAATACACTCCATACTGCTCTGGTTCACTTGAGAGTCGACAAATTTTAACAGCGTCATATATTGTTAAGTCCAATCAAGGCATAAGATATGCCTAATCATTAACTCACCATAATCTAGACAGTTTCTTGTGACGAAACCACAAATTAAAAGCTTTGATTTGAAGTGCGAAACTTTTAACATTAACAATCAGCAGCAGTTAAATTAAAAGCTAAGGTTCTTTGTGCGGGGATTCGGAAACTGAAATATGCCTTTATGGCTTTGTCATAATCAGAATTTAATAACAATTTCTAAAAACAATAGTTTTCGAAATTGCTAGACTTCAACGCTCCGCTCGGAGCACACGAAAAGATACGAGATTGTGTCAATAATTTTATTTGATAAAATTAAAATTGAACAATTTGATATTTTCAAAGTGAGGGCATCATAGTACAGATAATCTCATAAAGTGTTTTGAAGATTGACTAAATGACATAAAAAAATGGCAGCACGAACATGACTTTTAATTGGCTGAAGTGTAAACATTTTTTGAAAAATAAAAACGCTTATCAAAAGAGTTATTTGAAGATTGTATAGCTCCGCCCATTGCAAAAAATAAATTTAAAAAAAGTGTCATTCGCAAGGTTGAAGTGATTGAAAATGCAATACTTGAAATTTTTATTCGCCTCCGTTTAAACACTTTTCAATAGACAGTTGCAATAAATTACGAGTTCTACAAGAAAATCAAAAGTGATGCCATTAATTGTAAGAAGTGTGAATGCATTTCTTAATGACCTTGAGATTTTCATATACATAGATTGCAAACATATAAAGAGAAAATTACTACAGATGCCACATAGAAAGGCGCCACCTGTTCTGGCCTACACGCTCAAAAATTTCGCTACGTCATATTTATATTTGAATGCAAACCTTTGTATTGCTCTAAATTTAGATCCTTGATGTCAACATCTTGATTTTATTTCAACTCCTTTCATCGTTTGTCGTCTTAGGAACAACACATTTGTTTTTTTTCCTCTCTCTCTCGTTATTTGCAACAATTAACAAATTTTCTGCCTTGCCAATATGGCTTAAAGCCAGCATATCAAGCATGCCAAACGCGCTACAGACAGGCTGCAATAAAATGACGGATGCTTCAAATATTGCACTGTATAAAACTTGAAAAATTTCCTAGAATTGCTGTTACAAATTCAACTTATAAGATGTGCTATAAAATATTATTTAAATGCACTGTTTATGAATGAGTCAAGCATTGCACTTGTGCTGACATGTTTTACATGCATGCGAAGCAACAAAGTCAAAGGCTTTGGCTGCAATGCCATCACTTAGCTTTTGGTTATGTTGCTGTTGCTGTTGCAAATGGATTTTTGCATTTAGATTGTATATTTAACCGAATGTATGAATCTCTGAGGCGTACATTTAAATGATTTTTCTTTAGAAAAAAAAAGAAAACGAATCTTGCTCTACACAGCAAGATGTGTCAACATGTAAATGTGCTGCAATGTGTGATGCTATCTATCTATTATGTTATTCAGTGATTTGCATGTAAATTGCATAAAAAGTCAAATAGACCATTGATTGAAGTATTTTACAGTGCAAAATGTATGCATTGGATTTTTAAAGGAAACTTTGTGCATTTCCAACTTCAATAAATGAAAATAATTTTCCTTAAAAATAATAAAAAGATTCTTAAACTAATTGAAACTTTACATAAAATATATTTAAATCCATCAATTAAATTTATGTTGAAATTTATTTAATAATTCAGTCTAAATGTACGGTTGAAACTCTTAAATCAAAGATTACATACTTTACCTTTAACAATGGAGTTGAATACTTTGGTTACATAGTCTGTAATGTGTGGTGAATTTTACCCTTCATAATTTTAATAAAAATTTTGAAGAAAAAATGTGTTTTTTATAAATTTTTGTTTTTTAAGGGCAAGTTTCAATTTTTTTGAAAAAAAGCGGGTTGTTTTGAATGACTGTATTTTTTTATTTTATTGTGTATGAAAATATTTTTTTTACATTTTTAGTTGAGTCTTACATTAACAAAATTTGTTACATAAAAATTTGTTTGCATCAGTGGCGTAGCAAGCATTACTGGCAAACGGGGCAAAACAATTTTTTGGCGCCCCAATGAAATAATGAAAACAATTGTTATTATTATATATAGTTTTTAAATTGAAAATTGCAAAAAAGTTTTTATAGTTACGTGTTTATATAAAATTTTTCTCGCTTTTTTCAAATATAGTCGCATATATTTAAATATATCTTGCACACTACTTGCTCGATGCTAATAATCACGCCTTTCAAAGTAAGCCTCATAAAATTCCTAATTATCTACATGTTTGCTCAACAAATTTTATCATATTTGTATGAGTAGTTTTTGCGCTTTTAATTAAAACATTCATAAAAAATCGAAAACTTCAACAAGTGGTTAATTTTACCATTTAATCTTAAAACTTAATTTTTAATAGAAAATTTTAAGAGAAAAATTCATTTCGCTGAAAGAAATTAGTGCAAAAATACGGTCAAGAGATACATTTGAGTGAAGACACTAAGATTTCATTGTCCTTCAGATTTCAGCTTAGTGCTGTTCCCTCAACCCGCGAAGTTATGCCTTACGTCAGTTTCACGCGATTCCTACTGGATCGAAGATTCAATGTGGAGGTTAAGGTTTAGTGCGTAAAAATCGCATACTCTCACCTGTACGGATGGGGCCTTTTGAAGGTTCCCCATTCGCGAATAAAATAAAAAGTAAAAAAACCTTAGAATCCATTTTCTACTTTATTCTACATATTTGATTAAATTTTATACTGATTGATAAATTGATACTGAAATAGTAATAAGTATTTGAAGCGCTACTTTCCTGTTTGGCAAAACATCTTCTCCATACGAGATTATAAAGGTTAGAAGCTCTTATGGAATTTTAAATTTTATTCCTTTTCTACTGCAAGGAAGCATATTGCAGTCACATATTTCAACATGAAGTTCTGTTCCATTTAAATCTTAATATATAAAAGACAAGCGTCCTGCTCCACGCTCTATATCGTAAAACATGTTCAGCCTGGACCAGAACCTGTTGTATAATTATCCATTTAAAATTTTTGTACTAACTAAACCTTTTGCTCTATATCGTAAAACCTGTTCAGCCTGGACCAGAATCTGTTGTAAAATTATCTATTTGAAATCTTTGTACGTACTATATTTTTTAAAACCTGTTCAGCCTGGACCAGAGCCTGTTGTAAAATTATCCATTGGAAATGTGTTTACTTACTAAACCTTTTAAAACCTGTTCAGCCTGGATCAGAACCTGTTCTTTGTATTTGAAATCCTTGTACTTGAAGACTATCGTCATTTTCTTCAACTACTATACATCAAACATCATGTCTTGCTATTACAGTGCTTCTTAATTAACAGAATCAGAACCTATTCGGTCTGCATAAACTGAACAGCAATTATAATACAATAATTATAACATTCAAAGACGTTGGTGTCAATTGGAATTGCTAGAATTAAATCACAATGTTCGGTCTTCTGATCCAAGTTTTAGCGATTGGCTACTCAAGTTAGGAAATGGAGATGAAGATATCATTGAAATTCCCGATCATTTTGTTTGTCAAGTTTCGCTTATTAACCCTTTCAATGGCTTGCCTAGAATAATCCTGGACAATTTTTTTGAGCTTATATTCCCATCATTTAAGCAATAAAAAGATTAAAAAACATCCCTCTGATTTTTACATGAGCTGCTTTGCTTTTGGCAGGCTGTCTAATGTAATGGACAAAACCATGATAACGTTGTATTATAATTTTTTAGTTCAACCGTAGGTAACCGGTAGTTAATATTCAAAACAACCGGAGACAACCGGAAATGTAAATGCGTCATTTATGCAAATGTTATTATAAAAAAAAAAAATTATACTTTGCACACCAATCTCAAGGGTTGGGGTCGAAATTGCCCTTATACAAAATTTCATTGACAAAATTGTACTTAACAAAATTGCCCTTTTTTAAAATTGTCCTTTACAAAATTTCCTTTTTACAAAATTTCCCTTTACAAAATTTCCTCTTCAGAAAATTTCCCTTTACAAAATTCACCTTTACAAAATTGTACAAAAAATAAATAAAAAAATAATATGTTGATACTGTGCAAAAGCGCGGGACAATTTCGTAAAATGGCAATTTTGTAAAGGTGCAATTTTGTAAAGGGTAATTTTGTAAAGTACAATTTTAAAAAAGGGAAATTTTAAAAAGGGATAATTTTGGAAATGGAAATTTTTTGAGGGTGAATTTTGTCGAGGGCAATTTTTGTAAGGGAAATTTCGACCCCCTCCCCAATCTCAATAATCACTTCTTTTTTGCAAAATTTACTAACACGCGATATAAAAAAATTGAAGGCTTCTGTTGGGCATAAAATCGAAAATCTAACTAAGTTAAACGTTATATATCTTCCTAAAATTATTTTTGTCATGTTGGCACAACTTCATTTCATAGTACCAACCTATTTGATTTTAGAAAAGACGTTGGAAAATAAAAAAAAAATTTTTTTTGAAGTGTCCAATATAATGGACAAATCCATTGAAAGGGTTAAATAGATTTTTGCCGATACTTTGAGTCCGAATAACATCAATCGTTATTCCAAAATTGCCATCCTTTGCCCAAAAAATTCCGATGTGAACGAAGTCAATGAGCAAGTTCTAAATATTTTAGTTGGTGACACAGTGAGAGATCTGAGCACGAATTAAATTGCAGACAGTGATGATAACGATAAACAAAATTACCCTGCCGAGTTTTTGAATGAACTTTATTCTTCAGGAATGCCACTGCATAAGTTAAACCTCGAAAATGGAAGTATTATAATACTTCTTCGAAATTTCAATACCAAAAGGGATATCTGTAATGGAAGGTGGTTAGTTTTGAAAAACTTAATTAATCATCGCACAGGTGAACATGAAATAGTTTTCATACCTACAATTGATTTGGCCCCGACAAACACAGATGTGCTTTTCACTCTCGGAGGCGACAATTTCCAGTTAAACTGACATTTTCAATGACCATAAATAAATTGCAAGGTTAAATATTGCAAAAAGTAGGAGTTTTTCTAAAAGAACTGGTATTTAGTCATGGGCAGTTTTAGCGGGCTGATGATGTAAAATTAAGCATTATAGATGGCAAGGGACAAGGTGAATTGGTTAAAACTTCTAAAAAATTGTTTACTTGAAATGTTGTTTATAAGGAAGTTTTATAAAAATAATTTAAAAAACATATTTTCAAATATTGTATATAAATCCAATAAATTTGTTGTCGCATTTTGTACTCTAAATGGTTCCTTCCCGTCATAGGACGGGCTTTTACACTAGTCTGTATTATAAAACTTACCTAAATTTTTACAATTATTTTCAAGATTGTTATCCGGACTATTCTTACTTAATAAATTTTCAACGTCCAGTAGATTCCCAGATTTGGAATTTAGATCCCTTAGTCGTGTAAATTGTGAAGTTATCCCCTGCAGATGCTGCAGACGCTCAAGAACGTTTTTAATAACGCGAGACTTTTCGCTTTCTGCGGAAAAACCAACATCTCGAGTCAATTCTCCGGGCATTTGTCGGTGACATATAATACGGATTGCTGTATCGATTCCCCATTTTTCACAAAGATTCTTAACCTTTTCGATAACCTTTTCACAAATCTTATTACGAATTTCTGCAAGTTCAGTCGCCAATTAGAGTTCATGCCAGAAATGGACTAATGTTTTAAAAAAAATTTTTTTCAAATTTTGTTTGTTTTGAGAATGATTTGGCGCCCCTCTGCGAGTGGCACTTGGGACATGATAGACCCCCGCATCCGCCTCGCTAGGCCACTGTCTTGCATCAATAGTTATGGTTATACATCGCGTAAAAGAGATGATCGCGAACGTGAGGTCTTTTGCGGTTTGCACGATCATTTTGACCAAACAGTTAACGAAGCAAAATTAGAATTTCAATTATTATATTAAATTTTTGAACTTACACAGCTGAGATATGAACCCACGTCCTCGACATGACAGTCTAGCACACTTGCACTGAGAATGTGTAACGATAAAATAAATATAGCAAAACACATTTAAAAACTATTGCTTAGAAAAAAAAAATATTTCAACAAAAACACAAAAACATTTTAACATTTAATTTTAACAGCACAAAAATACTTTTAAGCGTTCATTTAACAAATAAAATTGCTAATTTAGACGCAAATCGTTTAATCTAACACTGTTTTGAAATAAGAGCGGCCGACTGTTAATGTTACAACAGATATTTTTCTGAGTGTACTCAGAACTTAAAACTTAAACTTATGGCGTTTTCGTTTCTACCAAAAAATGTTGCCTTTTCATTGCCTTTGCCTTTATTTGTGTTCGATTCTAAAATAAGTGCAAACGGGTGAGTAAATTCCGTGTTCGTTTCTACAAATGTCACACTCACAGAGGGCAAAAAAGGCACATTTTTTGCCCTGCAAACTTTCTCAGGGTAGATGATTGCCCTGCATATCAGCTGTTTTTAAAACGACAATATTATGACATGCGTGCGTTAGACAAGGATGGTTATATTCGTTTATTTAAGTTGACATTTTTCGAGTAGGCAAAAACATGCACTTTTACAGGGTTGCGGGCAACATTGAAAACATTTTGCACTGCGACAGGGCAACATTTTTTGGTAGAAAGGAAAACGCCATTAAATATTCAAAATAATTAAATAATGTTTTCCAAAATAATAAAAAAAACATAAATGAAAAAATTTTTCAAAAAAATTTTAACTGGCCTTAAGCCGAATATAAAAAAGTTTTCAAAGTTACCGCCTTATTTAAACGGATATGTTGAAAAAAATTTCGGGAATGCAAACATTTTTTTTTGTGGGCGTGGCAAAAACATCAGAATCGGTTTATTTCCAAAACTCAGATATATGCAGTACAATTATTAAGTTGAATTATATTGTCATCTTCCACTAGTACTCAACATAACTTTCTAAAAAACCGTTTAACCTCAAATTTTTCTCACGCAGTATTGAAGTTCTTGAAAAATCATCATATTTATGCGAAATAAAGTCTAGAGTCTGAGTACAAAAACTTATTTAAATTTTGCTAAAGGATCATTCCATTTGTAAACCTCTAATGTGTGAGATGCACAGTGTCCGATTTTGATAAAAAAAAAATTGAGGATATCCTTATGGGTACAAAACCGTATAACAATCTTAGTCATTTATTTTTTTAAGTTGCCTATCTTCGGATTGGCATTCGGAATTCTAAATTTAGCAATTTTTACAGTCCTCTTTTGTAGGCATTTCACAGTCAGGCTGCACCGACTTGAGATTTTCTGTACTTGTTTCATCTACGTTTATTTTTGAAGCCACATAAAACCTACATATATTATTTTATTCAATATTTTTTGAGTTTTATTAAAAGCTTCTAGCATAATATTCCTGGGTGGCCAAATAAAGTTAATAATATGTAAAACCAAGGTTTTTAAAAACAAAATAATTGCTTGGTACGCCTATCACGTCCGCATTTATTTAATGTTTTTCGAAACTTGTTGCTGTATAAAAATGCTTAAAAATGCCAACAATACACAGCAATTTAGAAAAGATAATCATGTACGCTGTTAATAAAAGTGCCACAAGATGTCGTTGCAGTATAAAGAATGCTTCTACCAGACATACAACTGCAATCTTTTAGCAGACACGCTGGCGTTAGACATACAAATCGCCAAGAACAACTAAATACAAAGTAGAAGCTACAATCAAACATTGCTTGACTCATACAATCAATGTGTTGACAAGCAAGAACTTGAATAATCAAATATTGACTTAAATTTGTAACTCATTGATATGCAAATAAAATACTGCTACAACAACACAAAAAAAAAAAAAAACAATTCAAGTTTGAAACCGAAGAAGCCGCAGCAACTTTTTGGTAGCATTTGCTTAAACAGGCAACAGCAAGCTTTGTGAATTGAGGGGGCGCATTACTGGCGCGACTTTAAGCAACGCTTGCTAAATG
This sequence comes from Tetanocera ferruginea, assembly GCA_958299015.1. Taxonomy (NCBI): domain Eukaryota; kingdom Metazoa; phylum Arthropoda; class Insecta; order Diptera; family Sciomyzidae; genus Tetanocera; species Tetanocera ferruginea. The sequence continues at coordinate 134,843,125 of OY282643.1, forward strand.
ATTGCCAAACAGAATGAACAAAAATTATTTATAAATTAACAAGTTTGTAAAGAATTCGAAATAGAAGTAAACAGTTGATTGGTATGAATTAATGAATGAAGAAAATAAGTAAAAAAAAAAAAAAAAATAACAACGAAAATAAACAACACAAAACAATAAAATAAAATCGTAAAAAAACATATGTTTTTATGTATGTAAGTCCAAACATATTTTACAACTTAAGAAGAAGAAAAAGCCAAGCCATTTTATATCGCAAAGCTTTTTAAGAACACATACATAGCTTTTGGCAGAACAACGAACAATCGATGTGAAACATGTATGCAGAGCAATGCACAAAAACTATAGGAAAAAAAATTGCATCTTAAACCAACAACTGTGCAGAAATTGTAAGCTTGCTACGCTGCCGATACCAACTTTTAATTTGTTTAGTATATTTTTAAAAATTATTTTTTTGTTATTAATTTTATTTTATAATTCTTAAAAAACGTCTTCTTTAAGAATTATATTTTGAGCTTTATGCCAAATAATTCATGATAATTTTTGTGCTAAGTCTAAGCCAAAGAATTATTCTCAGTGTAAGCTTTTTTCTTGTTTTAAATTCACACCAAGATTTTTATAGTTTTTTAATAGCTTGTCATAAATGGAATTGCAAGAACTTTTTTGTCAAGAGAAATTTTTGTAGACATACATATTTGTTTTTTTTTTTTTTTTGCTTTGTCAATGATAAGTTGCAGTATTAATGCGAAATTTGAAATACAAAATATAAAATCATTAATAAAATAACAAAAACAGGTTAGCCACTTAAAACTCGAATCTTCCTTCTTCGTACTCTTCTGTTCAAAATGCTTGAAATTTATTTAAATTAAGATATGAATAGCGTGATAGTCGACTAATAAATAATATTAACTCGCCTACGCGTATTTTTTTTTTTTTGTTTTTCATTCAAGCTCAGTGAAATTTGCGTGTATTAAAGCTTAAAGCTAAATTTATTTAAGTGTATTTATTTGCTTATATTTAATAGTTATTGTTAGTTTATGACACAAATTTATTTTATGCCTTGGTTTTAACTATTTTATAAAAACATTCTAGATTTTTTTCAAATATTTCTACTCACAACAATATCAAAATGTGTTGAACAATAAATATTGTGAATTATTAAAGCATACTTTCTGGAACTCTTATAGCACTGCACGATAATTTGGAACTTTTTCAAGGGATTCTGGTATAAAGATCAAAAAATACTTCGCCATTTTAAGATTTTAACCCATTTTTTGCGAAAACGCATCGTTTAACCATTTTACACCTGGAGCTTTCCTCATGAAAACATTAAATTTGCTAAGCATTGATTCTCAAAGCCAATGAAAGTCTCTAATCAACTTTTTTTTTTTATTTTGCCCAAAAAGTTTTTGAAGTGCTCATTAAAACGAGCCTTAAAATCTAAAATATAAGAAAAGCGTTTTAATTCTCATAATAATATTTATAAATAATAGTTTTTACAATATAGTATTTCTTCAAATCAGAAAAAGTTATACATTTGATATAAAAGATGCATTTTATAAAAGATGCAATATCAATTTTCCGAAAAACTAGAAGCTTTTCCAAATATATTCTTTTGAATTTCTTCTTTTTAGCCCACAAACAAATGAAATTTAAAATTTCTAGCTCAACTGGAACTGGAAGCCGCAAAAAATGGGTTAAGTCTGATCTGAGCAGATTCTATCAGGGAGAGGAAGAGGGGAGTAGCAAGCAGGTCAATATGACACGCGAACCGTTCCTTCACTTAAAATGCGATCAAAATAGTCACCAAGCTATAATATGGTATGTGATGTTTTATTGGACATCAAGGCGTAATGTTTGTTATAGGAATGGACTTAGAGAGCTTGGAATTTCCCTTGAACACTTATATAGGTAGTACCTTTACAGAAAATTAAGGCTCTCAATGCCCAAGAAAGTTGAAAGAAGAAGAAATGATAGGTTCCATCCCTATCAATTGTATCGCACGACGTTGCTTTCAGTCCAGAATCTCCTAATAATGTCTTGAATTTCCTGCTCTTATATGCGAATTGAACTCCATTTTTGGCCTTATAACTGAGGTATAGATCATGCGAGTGAAGCTGGAGTGAAGTATTTCCAGCACCGTTTCAAAAAACTTAGGCACTTGGCCGCTTCTTTCGAAAAATCGGATATATGATTGATCCATAGAATCGGATTGAATCGTTATGACCAGAAGGTCAAGAGAACTGATGACTCCACAAGATTCAAGCCGTTCATATTAAGGAGGCTAAGGGGCAATCCATTCAATGACTTAACAGTCAACGCTGGGTCTTGCTTGCATTAAACTCGAATCTATTAGCAAGACTCCACTCGGAGAATTTTCGTTTAGGTCGTCAAGAAGTGTCTCATTAAAATGTTGCCTCTTTTTCTAAATCTCCAAAAAGATGAGGCGTTTTTGAACGACGAGCGTCAAACGTCACTTTTATTTACATGTATTTCTTATAGCTTGAACACATTAAACACGACGAGCGACGAGTCATCCAAACGTCACTTTAAATTTACATGTATTTCTTATGGCACAAAATTGTTGTTGTCGTCGGCTTCATTTTAATTCTAATTTGACATACGACAAAAGGAAATTTCTTCCATTGTTTACATTTGTTATTGTTTTTTTTTTTTTTGTTTCGTGCTGGCTGCTCAAGTGGTTGTTTTGTGTTCGTTTGTTTATTTTAAATATATTTACAATTTCAATAAATATATTTTATCAGTTAATTGTTATTAAACTCCAAAAACACTTGCTGCTGTCGTATTTATTATAATCAAGTCGCTTAACATTTCTCTACAGCGACAGTGTGGAGACATGCCGTTCGTCGCTTGTTGTGTGCTATGTGTTCAAGCTTTTATGTTACCCGACATCGAATGTCACTGTAGCCAGCTTTAATTTAATTCTAATTTGGTGACAAAAACTGACGACGAATAAAAAATTTCAGCCATTGTTTACATTCGTTTTTTTTTTTGTGCTGGCTGCTCGAGTGCTCGTTTTTGTGTTTAATTTATATATTTCATTAATTCAATTTTATTAAATGAACTAGCACATTCTGTAAAATTCTCCCATAAAACTCTCACCAGTATTTGCCAATTAATGAAAAATAATTTCTTCACTTTTAATTCTTATTTCGTATTAAATAAATATTTTTTGTGTTTATGTTTGTACTTAATTTCGAGTAGTATAAAAGACAATATCAACTTTTATCAAAAAACACAACTTAAATTATTATAATAAAGTGTAAATGTCAATAGCACTTTCTGCTGAAGCTTGTTGCTGTCGCGTTCAAAAAAATGAAGTCGCCCTACATTTCTCTACAATGAAGGAGTAAAGACCTGTCGTTCGTCGCACGTTGTCGTCATTGTAGATGGGCTATACGAATGATAAAGCTGCTAGTCGTCTGACATCGTCACCAGTAGAGCGTAGAGCATATTGCTATGGTTCAGTAGTTTGCAGGGTTCATGGCATCACCTTTTTATTGGTGATGGCAGGCTGGACATTTCAACTAGATGGAAATACTGCTGTACTGTAGGACATGTTAACACGTTAACTGCCATGAAGCACATACGCTGTGCCTCAGAGCCTACGTGGTCATTTTATTACCATATACATTAGGCCGTGAGGTACATATGTTGTGCCTCAATAAAATATATGTTAAAATTTCACAGAAATATAAAAAAAAAACATTTTCTGATATTTTGTTCGGATTTTCTGAAACTAAAATATACTAGATCTGTAAAAAAAAATGGCCCGAAGGACCCGGAGGGTTTGTTTGCATTGAGATTTACAAAAACCCGTTTTTGCCACTCTTGTTCGAAAATAAATCCTGCATTGAAGAAGATTTACTTACAATAAAGGGCAGTGGCGATTTGTTAACCGAGTTACTGGAGCCTTGTGCAAACAACCCAGCCAACAGCTTGCCTTATCAGCCGAGTCAATGCAGAAAGGGTCAACTTTTAAAATAGTTGCAATCGACGAAGATGGCTGATTCTTTAATCCTTTAGGAGGTATTCTAGTCTAGGGTACAAATTTTGGGAGTTTTTTTTTAAATTCAATAAAAAAATAAGAATATTTTTAGTATTTATTTTTTTTATAAGATATTTCTTGATATTTTTACAATACAAAAAAAAATTTAAAAACAAAAATTTTGAAAATTCAAATCTTTAAACGTCTCGAAACTACTTTTTTGTAGACGTCTGACGTTATTGCTCAAGTTCTAGAAAACCGGTTAACTTAAAATTTGGTGTGAACCTTTTTTTATATATCCTTCTATGGTATAATTATGTATATATTTTTTATTTACTATTTTTAAGTGGTGACCGGTGATGATTGGTCGTGATTTTTAGCGGTGACCGTGGCATGCAGGTTAAGTGTGTGGCTTAGCATGCTCGGAGCCCGAGTTCGATCCTCAGTTGCGGCGAAAAGTTTTTTCAATAAAAAAATTAATCACCACTTCTCTGCAGACAATGACTAACCTCAGAGAGTAAATAATGCCATGTAAAGCTTCTTGAGAACATGAACTTTAGCCGTTCGGAGTCGGAATTATAAAACATGTAGGTCCAGTTCTCGGTCAATTGTGTCCAAATATTTAATAACACACTCAACACAATTGATCATAAGAAGCTCGATTAAAGTCCTTTCAAGGGCTGAAATGGCCAATACTATTTTTAAAAAAATAAAAACTTTGAAAAAAGGGAACTAATCACCTTTTTTCAAACAACCACCATTAAAAAAAAATTATTTATTTTAATTCCCTTTTTCTGAGAACAGCCACATTTTAACTTATTATGAATTATTACTTTTCTTAATCAGATCACCAAAAGGCTTGGAATCATATCCGGAAGGACGCACCTTTATTTTTCACCCCCTCCACTCTTTCCTATCCTGTAATTTTTTCAATTTTCAAAAATTCTTTCTTTAATTTAACCAATTAAATAAATTATTTAAATTATAAATAAATTTAACCAATATAATTTTTGGATTGTTAAAATATCAATAAATAATATTTTCTTAAAAAAATTGCTACTTTTTTAATAATTTAAAAAAATTACCCAAATTTTGCATCCTGAGACTTAAATACCCCCTTAAACAAATGACCAAAATTTCATGAAGAAACATTTCTCGTTTTCGTTTTTTAAGAAACAGTATGTTTGACGAACCTTATTGCAATCCTGCAAGTCTCATTAAAACAGAAGTGGATTTTTCGATTAACTCTTTTGATCTAATTGAAGTTGTAGTAAAAATTATTTAGCACAAGTTAATTGCTCTTTCATGAAACCAAGCCGACCCTCTTCTGGGCTTAAGGTAAAGAGATGCGCAGATTAGAATATGAAAAAACAGTAAATATGATACAGTAGTCCGAATTATCAAGAGGTTCATCATATTTTTCATGATTGCAAGTCAGAAAAAAGACCAGAACTAGGGTTCTGCACTTTGAAATTGCATTTTTTTATAATTTTCATAAATATGTTATAGAAAAACCTTTGGTAATAGTCGTAGAAATTTAAAATATACTGCGTTGAACTTTTTCTTTATTTAAGATTTAAGGAAAATAATTCTTGAAAGAAAACACTACTCGATATAGAACTTCATATATACCATTTCATATGCTTGCCTTCTTTTGCTTACACATCTTTTAAATCGACGCTATTCAAAGGTCATGTTATATAATTCAATTAGAGAATTCCTTGAATCAAAATGAAAATAAAATAAAAATAAAAATTCAAAAAACAAGCAAGGAATGTGTTAAAACTTCAGCACAAAACAAGCAAACCCGCTCTCAGCTGCAGCAGCGCATACGAACAAGTGCAATAAAAGCAACAGCAGCAAAAATTGTGCAACTGCAGTCACGTATGCAGCGTGACCCAGTCGGGCTACCTACAAAGGATTCCCTAGAAAGCGTCAGTAATAAAATCCAAGAATAGCCAGCCACATGTTGTGTATGGAATTAAATACATATTCACAGTTAATATGTAAAAGAAATAGCGGAGAGAAGATGGTGGTGGAACAAACCTAAACAAGATACATCGTTGCCATTTATCACGTGGCAATTATTATGATTTCAACAGCTCGTGGAAGCTATAACGAATGTAAGCCGTAAAAAACAAATTGCAAAAGATTTTATGAGCAGAACTTCGTGCATAGATCATAAAAGTGTATTTTATTTTTATTGTTTATATGCAGCTTTTAAGGTTTTCGCTATGATTGCAGGAGATGTCATTATAAAATTTTTTTATAGTAACTCTGATTGTGGGCGACTTCTGTGGGCGAACTTTTGTGTGGAAAACTATAGAAAAGTTTATTTTGACTTTAAGTAATCAGTCTAGTCGGTTTTCAAGATATTACCAAATTTGCATTTATCTCGCTATGACAAATTGTTTGACTGTCTACGCCGAGGTACCGGGTTCGAATGCCGGCCAGGCCACGAATCGGCTTCTAAGATAACTCGAGTTCTACTCATTCGATTTTGATGAATCTTGATTCATTTTGGTCTTTATAGACTCTGTTACACACACAATCTATAGAAATCTAAAAAACTTTTATATTTTTTTTGTATCGCTTTTGGCGAAAATTAATAATACTTTGTTAAAAAATATTAATAAAAAATGTGTTTTTTATAGCTAAACACTGTAATAGTCTGTAACCTTTATTTTATACTCATGTCTAATCAACTAAAATAAATAGCTTTGCAAGTTGTAGAGTTGATGGTAGAAAAGATTATGGATTGGATTGTTTGAACACTTGCCTCAGAATCAAATTCACATGCTGATATATGATAGCTTTCCGCCACACATTTGTTTTACTTGATTTTTCTTTCCTTCCTGGTTATTCCATTTTCTAACCATAGCAGACTTGACTGAATAGGTTCGAAACCTGAAATTCTTGGTTCAAAGATAAAAAAAAAAACAAAAAGAAAATAAACTTTTATTAAGTACGATTTAACATACAAATACAAAATTTATTATAATCTTTTAAAACTCTTAACATTGTTCTAAATTAAGCTGATAACAAATTTTAAAATTAAATAATAAGTTATCATGTTTTTCATTGGTTTTCCAAGCATTTAATTTGTTTATAAATTAGTGTAATTTTTAGTGAAAATGTGTTTAAAAATTAATTATAGTGTTTTGACACATTCGCAAATACTGGCGACTGAATAATCGAAGAACTGTCATTTTACACAGTCAACGCTAATTGACGATCTGCAATCTGCTAACGACAAATCTGACAGCAGCATTAACAAAACCAACAAAAGTAGCTATGAAAAGTGAAAAAAAAAAAATTGCAAATAGATGTAAAATAAATCGCTTGACCTCAAAAAACTGCGAATGAGTTTCTGCAAAGCTGAGATGCATAAAAAAAAATTTTAAAAGAAAAAAAATTCTACAGACAAGCTGCTTAGACTAAATGAATTACTAGTCATTGTCAGTGTAATAGCATGAGTCGGTGTATGTGTGTGTGCTTGCGTGTGAAATATGCTTAAATGCTAATCTGGCTGATCTTGAGCACCATTTGAAGAATTTTAATTTAATTTTGAACAATTTTTCATTCTGTTCAAAGTTGTTCGATTCTATTCTATTAATTGTTTTCATTTTTTCTATTTATTTTTTTATATATTTAGAATAAAAGATAATTGTTTTATTTTTCTTAGGTGCAGCCCAACGTGTTGGATGGAGGTCTAGGTGAAGGACTGTCGGTCTGTCAATATTTGCATTAAGTGAAATTCAAACGTTTTTAATACTTTTTGCAATATATTATTTGAGTCAATAAAAATAACATTTATAGGCTAGAAAAATTACAAAGAAAGTTGAAACGAATTTCGCATAATGCAAATAATTATTATTACTAGTATTGCCTGTGGTTGAAATTCGAACCATTTTTTGCTTGCCTACTGCAAAATATATGCAGTATAAGCGAGATGCTTAAAATAAGTTCGAGCCTATAACTTTTAATTGATTGGAGATATAAAGCTATGATATGATAAAGAATAAAATTATTTTTGAATTTTATTAATTTTTTAAAAAAATAGAAAAACAACATTTTAAAAAACATGAATTTCATCAAAAAAATCATAGCGGGCCTTGATTTTTTGCTGCCACGCACAGTTTATTAATTTAGTATCAAGACAATATAAATTCACCTAAAACCAGGGACCGTACCGGTTATGGTTTTTATCGAAAAAGTCACAAATTAACTGTTATCTTTTAACTTTTATTTTTTCCGACAAAAATATAAGTTATTTTTTGCCTTATATTTTTTCGGGCAAATAAAACAGTTTCTTTTGACTTTTATTTTATCGGTCAAAAATAACAGTTATTTTTTGCCTTTTATTTTTTCGGTCAAAAATATCAGGGAATTTGTATTTTTTCAAAGGCCGTTTTACCAACTGAAACACTATTGATATCATTATTTTCGTCTCATCGGTGCGCACATTTTACACATGGTATCAATAATTTTTTAACCGGTCAAGCGGTCTTTAAAAAAACACAAATTGCCTGATATTTTTGACCGAAAAATAAAAGTCACAAAATAACTGTTATTTTTGACCAATTAAATAAAAGTCAAAAGTAACCGTTATTTTTTCCGGAAAAAATTAAGGGCAAAAAATAACAGTTTAATTTGAACTTTATGAAATCAGTCGAAAATTTAAAAGGCACTTAATATTCGTAAAGCTGAGGCCATTTTTATCATAATGGTATATTTGAAAAAGTCCTTCGACAATTTTTTCATAATGTCTTTTTCATTTGAAAATTGTAAAATAACAGTTATTTTCGGTCCCTGCCTAAAACGCGCTAATAACTTTGAAAAAAAAATCAAAAATGCAAATTTGAGTTTTTGTTTTTTTTACAACAAAAAATAATTTTTACCCCATATTTTGAGAAAAGCTATAATTTGGAAGCCTCTTTTTAAAAGAAATTATTTAAATAAAAACAAAAAAGTAACGGTCAACAGTAATATTTGTCAACATTTTTTTAAGTTAACTAATAAAGCTTAAATACAAAAAAGAAATAAATGAATTATATTCAAAGAAGTCAGAGATATAGGCTTTCCAATTCAGAACCTTCAATTTGAGACAGTTTTTCTCTCTCTTGGCATTTGATTGAAGTACACGCTAAATAACTAACGACAATATTTAAAAAATTTATTAAAAATACTGTTGGTCAGAGCTTCACAGTGACTGTTATCACATTTGAAAGAAAATTTGCCAAACTTTTTAAAATAATTAAAAAAATTGGAAAATCGTAAAAATTCGATCAAGATAAGGAGATGAAAATTCAAATTTTTCAATTCGAAACATATTTTTTTAACAAATTTCACAATTGATGAAAGCATAAAACTAAAGTTTTTGAAGAAATTGTTGCTTTTGACAAAAACTCAATTTCGAGCAACTTAAAAGCTCTCTACCAACTATTTCTCCCAACTCTCTTCTTACTATATTAATCAAAATGCGGGTTTTTTCTTAAACTTTTTATTTCTCACTTAGAAGGTTGGGAATCCTCTTCATGGATGTATCATTTATATATATATTCTGCACATCTGTGTTATTGATATAAGTTTCATCCCTTTTGAGTTGTAATTAATACCAAAAAAGCGTACGATAAAGTTCATTGTTCACGTATTAACCCATTCAGTATCTTTTAGGTTATAATAATGAAAAAATATTTAAAAAGGCTTAATTTGTGATAAATACATTCTTAATAAAGTAAATAAAAAAAATTTAATAAATCTATGTATAAATAGGCGTTGGGAAAACAGTTAAGAACCATTTTCTCACGTTTTTCTCAACCGATTTTTATAATTTTTATATTATTTTGATTATTGTTTTTCATCAGAGTGCGGAGATTGAGTGCACCAACTATTTTTTAAAGATTATTTTTTGCCAAATTTTTATGCAGAAAATTTGTTTTTCACATTAATTTTGTATCAATCAACAGAGAATGTATATGAAAAGGTCGAATTTTGGCCACTATTGAACTCTAGGAAAAGGAATTAGGTTTTTGAACATGTCCTTTACAATGACCATTGCTCTTAAATAATTTTTTTTTCTAAGTAAAACAACAAATATGTTTTAAGGAGGGACATAACATTCACGGCAGAGAAAACAGACCTTGATAACTCAGTCAAAAACCATGATATAACTACTCCAAGGTAGTATTGACGTTTCTGTTGGAAACGGACTTTTGTCAAAAAATATAACAAGAAAGAGAGCGCTGACAATCCGTCATAGCATACAATTAATTTTCACTGGTCACATTCAGCGTACCCAACAGTTGCCAACTGATAAGTCAAAACTTGATGCACATAAATATGAAGTTACGCATTAAAATGCATTTAAAAACAGAAAATTTTTAATTTGTCTGTAAAATTTCCATTCGTATTTGATACAAAGCTTGATATTTCATAAACTTTACAATTTTTCTGAAACTTCAATACTGATAATAGCGCTCCTCGATGTGTTGCTGTCACAACAGTTGACATAGCTGAATGTGGCCAACGAATATAACAACAAACAGCTGTTTTTGACAAGAGTTCGTTCATTTCTAGCTGAGAGAATCAACATTTGTCAACACTACCTGGTAAAATTATTCTATCATGGTCAAAAACAAACATTTTTCCAAAATTTTTATTATTGTAGAGAATTGAATAAATTACAAGAAACAATATTAAAAAAAATATATATTTTTGACTCCAACATAGAGCTCCAAACTGGCGGCAGAGAAAAAAACCGGGCCTCGTGGTTGCAGCGCTGGGAGTCGCAAAAATTGTCCGATCTGGAAAAAAATGACTTTTTTAAATCTTAACAAAATTGGTTATCATATGACTGGAGCTTTTTTAAAAACTTTTTCAATTTTTGGTGATGTTCCAAATTTGAAAGTGTGTTTTTTCGAAAAAAAATTGACTTTAAAAATTCATTAAAAATCGCAGAAAAAAAATTTAAAAACAGCTCGTGTCATACGATAGCGAATCAAGTTAAACAAAAAAAAAAATAAATTTCGTCAAATAATGAACGCGCTAGTGCCGCAATCAGTACGAAAAACATGGTTTCGAGATAAACGCGTTCAAAGTTTGTGAACAAAGAAAAATGCAAGGAAAAAAAAATGCGCCCTCACTAATCCGGCTGTAACTTTTGAACCCGTAAGAATTTTTCCATGAAATGTTTTTCTTAAAATTTTAAGAATATTAACAAAACGATCGATTTCAAAAAACAGCCAATGTCATGTTCCCCCTTAATAGTGTTACTATACATTAAGCCGAATGATTTGGATGGAGAAAAAAAGTCATCCGGCCACCGCCTTTAAATTTACTACAACTCTTAAAAACTATCTATATAATTTTTTTGTGAATCGTCAATTTGAAAAGTCAATTTAAAAAAACGGCCAATGTCCCTCCTTAAGTAAAAATAACAGTATTTGACTTATTGACTTATTTGACAATATTTGTAATTGATAGTAATGCTGTTTCTGAAGGGGACACTTCCGTAACTGAATAAGATTTTAGTATTGAAATTTTCTCATTTATGTCTAGTACTCTGTTCAGTTTCATGTGAAATTTCACTCGAATCTACTTACAAAAAACTATAGCTATGAAATATGCGTGAAATTTTTCACAACATGTTCGTCAAAGTCGTACTCTGTTCCGCTGTGAAAAATATTCGCAACATTTTTTCACGATAATTTAATTGAACGACCTATTTATTTTGAAGTGAAAGTGACAGTTGTCGAAAATTTTTTGTGTTTGTTTATTAATTTTTCTCTATTTTGAGAAGTAAAGCATGACTTTCTAAAATTTTTCAATTTCTACGCAACAAAATATTTGTCAAAATTTACACGCAACAAAAAAAAAGGATGTTGCCAGTGAAATTTTAAGCAAGCGAACAGAGTTCTAGGCTTTAACCAGAGAAGAAAATAATCATGCAAAAACTATTAGGTGTTATAATAATATTAGTGATACTTTAAATTGAACGAATTAAAACTAATGTTTCATAGAATTATTATTGCCTGTTCAAGCAAAATCGTGGCAACAATAAGAATGTTGATAAATCTTGCAACGTCGATAATGATTCTTGCACCGCCAAACTAGCCAAGATGTCTGTGTGTCCGTCTGTTCAATGCAATAACTACACTGAATTATAATCACCTCAAACACTTACATAGTAAGTGTATTTGTAACTCAGTAACAAACACACACAAAGGCAAGCCAAATAATTAAAAATTTAATTGCAGCGACCGCAACTTGTAGCCTCAGACGCCTAACGATGCATGCATGATGCATAATTTCGGCCGGCAATCGAACGTGTTAAGCAGAAACAAAGACGCCGCACAAATCTGTCATTTTTGACAGATTTATCTATGCAAAAATTAAAAAAAAATAACTTGAAATAAATAACTTTAATTAAGAACGCACTCGCTAAGGCAGCCAAGACAACAGTACGTATGAGCAACATGTTGCAGTTTAGCAAACAAAGCAACAATATAACTGTTTATTTTGAATCTATGGAAGGAACCTTTCTCATACATATTGATCATCATCGTCTAGAACGTGCGCCTGTCTTGCATTAACCCAATTAAGCCGTTAGAGCTTAGCGTATCTTTGCAGCAAAAGCTTTGGCTGGCTAAAGTGCTTACATGTTGCTGCAGCTGTTGTGGGACAGGCGTTTGAGGGCGTGTCGGTTTGCATGCGTGCGTGCATATTTTGAATTTTTGCCGGCACGCTTGATTGCGCGAGTAAAAGCAAGCGATTATTTTTGTGCATGCTTTGAAATTATTCTATATGATAAGTGTTGCCAACTGTTATTAATCAATGTGTATGTGTGTGTGTGTGTGTGTGTGTATGTGTGTGTATAAGAAAACAAAATAATTGTTGCTGTTTGTTTCAAGCATACAACAATTTCTGGAAATGCTTGGCTTGCTCTATGAAATTTGGCTAAAACATGCACTGTAATAAATTAGAAAAAAAAACTACTCTGCATCCCTGCACGTCATGGAGGCTTGTTTTCAAACAGATTTTAAAATTTGAACTTATTGATCTAATAATTGCAAAAAATTAAACTTAAATCAAGATTCAGCAAATTTTAATTAGTTATTAAAGCTCGTTATCAACAACATAAATCATTGCGAATCATTAAGTTTTTTGCTGTAAGTGCTGTTGTTGTTGTTTTTATTGTCTGTCATTGCTGTATGGCTTTTAATCTACAACCTATGAGCTACAATATTGTATTTGTGCGATACCATCAACTATTGAATTAGACAAGTCCTAAAAATAGTAGCTGATTAAGTTTTGTGAATGAATGAATTAAGCGTAATTTGTCACAGCCAGCACAGCGGTACATGCAGCAATAGAAGAACAAGCACAGCATTAGCAATAACCATAAATTATAAAGATTTCAAATATATGCTTTTTTTTGTAACGATAGTTAAGAACAAAACAAAAATTAAAAAAACATCAACAAAACTGCTAATAAAATTTAAATTCTAATTGTTTGACACCCACGCATACAATACTTGACAATAACAAAGGCAAAAAAAACAACAACAACAACGACAACAACAAAAGTAGCAGCAAATATTGTCTCATGTTCATAGATCGAATTGCATTAAGTTTGACGGACGTTTGCCGACTGCTGGAGGCACTTTTTTTTATATAACAAAATTTACTACAGCGCACAATGGTACAAATCAGTCGAAAAAGTGCTCAAAACTAGCACGAAAATTTCATCAAAACATGAAATACGCTGTGTGAGGGTTTTATAATCGCTTAATAAGTATCTGATGCTGGAATGTAAAATCATGAAATTTCGATTATTTTTTTGGATTTTATATTTTCAAATATCATCGCTGACTGGCTGTAGTTAAAATACTCTCACAGTGGTTACATATATATACGTTGTTTTTTTGAGATTATATTAGGTCTGTTCGTCTATTCTTAAGTTTAAGTTCAATTTACCAGTTTTACAGGTTTTAGTCCGAGAAGCGTTTCCGTACTTTTTCAGTGATTTACTTTATTATCGAGAGATTTTTCTTACTCTCAGGCTTTTGACAGTTTTATCACTTTAAGTCCAAAAAGTACGAGAACAGACCTATTATTTTGATGACGACACTTTGTATTCAATATTTTCAAATTTCGAACTCAGAGTATGTTTTATATATTAGAAATAATATGTGCATTAAGGCGCCTCACGACAAAAAGTTGTTCGGCACAGTTGCTCAATATAATCGGTGGTTTATGTTATGATAGTTCCCCAAATATTTCGACTCTAGCGATAGCCATCCGTGAGCTGGAATGGTTTGAAATAACCTCTAAAAATCTAGTTTTTTTTTTAAATATTGGCTGGCCTGCCCGTCTGAATCGGCGTTTACTATGAACGCGACCTTATGTAATAGCTATCGTCAAGGTTCGATTCTTGAATTGGTAGGTTTTGGAAACTAATTTTTTTTTATTTTTTTTTTAATTTTTAAATTTTTATAAGTACACTCAGAAAAAATTTCGGAACAAATTAAAAAAGGCATCATATTTAGAGAAAAATGTTATAGACTTTGCTCCAGAAAATGATTTTCTCTAAATGTGATTAAAAAAATTTCCTTAAAATGGTTAAAAGCTTCCATTAAAAAGAAATATACAAAAATATATCGTTTTTAGAGAAGAAGACCTTTTTATTTTTGAGAATAGATTTATTTTTATTGAAGAAAATACTTTGCATAGTGAATTTTTTATCAATATATGGAAAAAATTTTTCTTATTCAATAAATTTTTATCTATAAATAAGGAGTTTACATTCAAATCCAGATAAATCACAGAACAAAAATGTTAGTTAGAAATGCCATGTTAAAGCTAATGTTGCAAAACATCGATCCATAAAATGCATGAAAAAATCTCCTTTTCAATCAAAAGCAGACATGTTCACTGTAAATTCTCAATCAAAAGCAGATAATTCCAAGCTAGTTTTCATTTGTGTAGTTTAAAAACTTTTTCAAATTTTTAAAAACATTTTTATGTCAAAACGTTGGTATGAGTAATAAATTTAAAATTTTAGCGGATTTGGATATGCGTTCTGTAATAAATAAAAAGTTAAAAGCAACAAACATTTTTTTTTTACCAAAAAAGACCTTCAGGAGATTCAAAATTGCTTCGGCGGATTTCCTCTGATTTGAAAAAAAAAGTATGCAAAAATCATTTTAATGAGTTCTTCTAACTTTTGAGACCCAAAACGGCGGAATCTAAATTTTTAATTCATTTCTAACTTTCAAAACCAGACAAGTCCAAATTCGAAATAGAAAATACGATTTCTTTTTGCACTATGAGACTATTTTTGTTTTCGCATATTATATATTCCTGTGGAGCATAATATTGCATAATTGGTTTGTTTATAAAAAATATCTGTCAAAATTGAGACCCTTTTTTTTAATTTCCCAACAATTCGATCTGTGTGACTTATCTGGTTTTGAATGTGAACTCCTCAAATGAACATTTTTTGTGCAAAAAATAATACTATTCATTATAGAAGACATGAATTCTTTCCATTTTCCACAAGTGAAGCAATATTTCATCGAAAATGTGAAAATTTATTCTATTCGAAGAGAATTTTATTTGAATCAGAGAAAATTGCTATTATCGAAAATAGAGAAATTTTTTATAGCAGAAAAATAGGTGTTTTTTCTCAGTGTAGTTTATTTAACCATGAAATGAAATATTTGGTTACAAAAACAGATTTAATTGACGGTAAAAGCATGTGGTTATCTTAAGCTGACGATTAACGTTGGAAAATTTTTACCTGAGATTTGATTTAAATTTGGTTAAATTAGGCAGGTTTTTTCTAATGGTGAATGTCCTAAGGTGAAAAGGTTTTAAAAACATACTTTTAAAATGTTAGTGACAAAAATAAAAAATTTAATATTTAATTTTTATCAAAAATATAAATTTTTCCCGAAGTCGCCATTTTGTTCAAAAGGGATATTTGACTCATTCTCTTAATAACTCGAACTTCTCTAAAGCAAAAATCTCCATAACTCGAAGTGCTATTCGTGATTTCTCGATGTCATTTTCTTAGTTTTTGATTTGATCTCTATAACTCGAATTTTCCGTAACTAGAACTGAAATTCCGGTCCATTAGGAATTTCTAGTTAGGGAAGTTTTACTGTACAGCTTCGAGTTATGGAGATTTTCGAGTAAGAGAAGTTCGAGTTAAGGAAGTTTTACTGCATATCTTTAATATTTTTATTTTTTTGTGATTTCAGATACCGAGTCTAAATGATCTGACAACTTTGATTTGATTTGAATTTTGCACACAAAATTTGATATTTTGTGCCATTGTGCGGCGTAAAAAATTCTTAAATTAACTGAGAAAATGCTGAATTCATAGCGTAAAATAAAAACAACAACAACAACAACAACAACAATAAGAACAATAACAGCCACTGTAACAAATGGCACAGCAGCGCAGTAGCAGCAATTGAGTGAGTAATAATTTTTGGCGCAGCATTTATCTATTCTTGAGTTCAATATCTAATTGAGAATTTATTGAAATTTTTTACTTAACCCTTAGCTTACACGCTCTAATACTTAAGCGCTAGTTGTCGTTCACAAGTCATCCAGCTCATCGCAGAAGTTAGAAACCGAGATTGCTGTGACGCCTTTTGACGAACGCGGGACAGAAACATAGAAGATGAGGTATGGTTTCTTCTTGCTCCTCATCTCTGCAGCTTCTACAGAAGTCGTTCCTAAAAAGGTTTAGTCGGGTAGCATATCTGCCTATCTGGCAGTGCCCTGTTATGACTGCCACCGTGATGGATAGGTCTGACCAATTCAGCGGTAGCAGCGCTTGAGATTAAAAAACGGCCATATAAGCCTAGAAGTCCTACAGGAAGAGGGTTCAGCCCATTTGATGTTGGGTTTTAGTTTAGTATTATCGCTGAGCAGCAGCTTGAGAGTAGCTAGCGGCATGTCTGGTGGCTTCTGAGCCACTGATATTGTGAAAAATTATATATTATTCAATCAATCAACAAATATTATATTATTTATTGTGAAAAATATATGAGTGTTACGTATTTGAATGACTGCCATAAATTTTTATTTGATACACATTTTCCTGCATTTTAAATTTGTAGATTGATATAAAATTTGTTTTGTGATTTGTTTTTATTTTCAATGAATTTGTACCGTTACCTTTCTTGCATGATATTCTTCCAAAATTTAAGATTTAAAAATTCCCTTTTTTTGTTCTACGAAGCAAAATTTTTTCCTTTTAGCTCAATAGACGATAGAAAAATCTCTCAAAAGGGAAATTTCCCTCAAACCAGCAATAATGACTCTGGATACTAATGTTTATATTCTCAAGGAGCTGTGCTAGCAATGAGACGTTACAGCCGATCAGAAAATGTATTTCTATTAAAAACAACTTTTTGTCAGATGTAAGCATTGAACAAGGGTTGCTCCGGTTCGTTAGCTCTCACGTGCATGGCCGTCATTTGTTTTGAACACGCCCAAAAATTGTTATATCTGTACAAATTTTTTTTCACAAGGTCCTCTGAGTCGAACGAAAAATTAATACTTATTATACTCTGTCTATTCAAAGACTTGAATCTGCTCTGATTTTGTTTTTGCTATGAAATAATGTTCACAATTTAATTTGTGTTCTCTGCAAATATAGCCAAATATGCCCCAAACTGCCATTTGTGGGTTAACGCTACCAGAACGATAAGCATATTAAAAATTATTACTCATTTTGCAAAATTTATCGCTTTTTTCTGTTTGCAGATATTTCGTCTTCAACAAGCTTTGTATACAGATTGCCTAGATAGTGCGCAGCAAGTGACAAATATATTCAAACACTGAATTTGACATTTCCAAACGATGATCAATAGTGTTGAATAGAATTTTTTCCACTAATTCTTTTGTATTCAAATATTGATTCTTGCTAAACGAGCGGTAGAGTTATTTCAAAAAACTCAACACAAAATCGACAATCAAAATAAAAAAAAAAAACATCGACTTAAAATTAATGCTTAAATAATCTAATAAGCGATCAATAAGTTAAACAAATAAACAAACGCACAAAAACAACTTTATTGGTATTGATTAATGTTCGTGCAGGTGTAAATGTGTACAAAAGCAACATATAAAACATTCAGTTTTTAAACTAACAAGAAATTAATTTACTCATGGCATCTTGGCTAAATCAGCTTCCGACATCTTCTTCAGTTCCCGGGGTCTAAAACGTTTTGTAGTTAGTGTTGATGCAATATCAGTTTAAGCTAATTTATCAAAATTTTAATCAAAAATTTAAATAAACGATTTGTGGCAGCAGCAAGATGTGCGTGCAAAGCTGTAGTGCCTTTTGATACAGAGGCTTGCCGAAGGGGTTAACCAAAGGGCTATTTAAGCAAAGAGCTACTGTTAGCATGGGCCAGGGCCGTAGCCAGAGTTGATTTTAAGATAGGGCAGCGGTAATTACAGGTAGGGCGCAAGTAAATATTTAATTTGATATGAATTGGTGAATCGATTTCGTCGTACATGTACACAGGCAGTACTTAATTGTTAGGAAAGGGATTTATTACTCACCAATAATCAAAGATTAGATTTTGTTCTTTCACCAGGTAGATAATAAGTATTTGTACAAGTATTATTGTTTATATTATGTACCAAACATAATTTAAAATTACAGAATGAAAACAAAATTAAAAATAATAAAAAGTCCTTCCTTCAACCAATCGAAATCTTCGATTAGTCATATCGACCCCTTAGCGCGAAATTATCGTATATGACAAAATGTAAATTTTACAGGAGAGCGTTTTTTCTACTTTTCTGTGTTTTAGCTTGCAATATCAAAACCAAATTAAGCATGCGCTTTTGGAGAATCTATAGGGATTTCAGCTATAATATTTTACAGGGTAATGCGTTATAGAATGAAGAACAAATTTGCATCAAAAAGTCAATTTGGAAAAAATGGCACATACGATAATTTCGCGCAAAAGAGTCGATATCGTTAAAAATACAAAGTACTTAATTTAGATCAAAAAACAATAAAAAGAAACATGAAATTTTACACATCGTTGCGTTTGCCGAAAAAGAACTGTATTTGCCAGTGATCTACGACAAGACCTAATTTTTTCGACAATCAGCTTAAGCATCGACTTCGTCGAGTGTGCTTTTTTTAAAAATTTTTTAGCTTTGACCCGAGGATTTCAGGTGTCAAACTTATTCATTCAAGTCTGTCTGAGTTCGGAAATGGTGCGATAGATTAGATAGGTTGGATTTAGATCAACTGACTTCATTATTATCTTAGATAGGTCGGATAGGTTGGATTTAGATCAACTGACTTCATTATTATCTTTTCAGAGGCTAGAAACACCATTCCTACCATTCTTTCGTGAGGCATTGATTGCACTCAGCAGTGCTGCATCCTATGGTCACCACAGATATGCAAAAAAGCCATACGCTTGTATCTCTAAATGCCTCTCACTACCTGTACAAGCATTGTGGTTTCAGTTTTATCCTCTCGACGACTCAAATAAGCTTTGACTACAGCAGCCTCTTCTCTTGATGTAATTTTCAGACCTGAGAAATTTGTTAAAATTTTGAATTGGAGATAAATATATAAAAAACAACAAAGATTTTGTTTCATTTTTTCTTACCTGCCTAGGTTTTTCAAAGGTATCATTTTGTTTACATCGAGACTTGCTATAGAATTCAAAAGATCGTTGTTGTCCAAAAATCTTTTTTTTTAATTCAGCTGTGAGTATGTTTAACGTTTCAGAATACTCAAATTTAAAGGGCTGGTCTTGTATATTTTATCTCAAGGACGAACACGAAGGGCATCACGAAATCATCCATTCGATTTGATTTTTGACTTGCCTGTTTTGCGTTTGGGTCCTACTTTCGTAATGATCACTTGTATTAATTAGCTTCTTTTAAAATTATATGATACATTTTATCTGATCTCAGTTTAGTTATTTCGTTTGGAAACATTTTATTATTGTTTTCAATCATCAATTCTTCACTTCGGGCTTGTAAGGCTAGGGCTTGAAAGGCTTGTAAGGCTTGTGGGGTAGGTTGAAGCATGCATAAAATTTGTCTAATTTTTCATGACCATGGATCATGACCATGGAATTAATAGGCTAAGGTTTTTTGTGACTTCAACTCCTCCCAGACCAATGGACCGATTTTATCGATTCAGATGATATTAAATTAGGTTTAGGCTGTAGATGTGCAAACCACTTTTAAAAATTGTGATTTCGCTTCAGGGGGTTCCCAACCTTTTAAAACAGAAGTAAAATTTTTGTACAAAAATCCGCTATTTAATCGATTTGAAATTTAGTTTGAGAAGAGCTTATAAATTGATCGAATTTTAATTTTTTTCAAAACTAAAAATTTTTCACCAAAATTATCTTTTATGCATTCCTCAAATGTCAATTGTCCGAAAAATGCAGTTCCAAAATCAAAAGTTCCACTTTCCGAGCAAACAACTCAGTCCAATTCTTTTGGATTTTTTAGAGTTTTTTTCATCAAAATGTGTTATAAATTGATGTTGTAGGTGTTCTGGAAGTATTTTTTTATTAAGTTTTGAATTATATCTTATTCTTAATTTATTTCTTAAATTAATTTTCTATTTCGTTTTTATATAAATTAGTTATGTTTTATTGATTGAAAAGTTAAGCAGTAATTTTTTGAATAGTAATAATGATTATCTCAGTAGTAATATTAGTGTAAGTCCGTCTTCGTGTTTTGACAGTTAAATTTAAAAATTTAGTTTCAGACCATACGTTTTAAGTCAAAGCATTCAGATAATGATCGTTTTTCGTTTTTGAGGAAAAAAGCTTCTTGAATAGAATATCATATATTAAACGTCTATTATGTTTCTTACATTTAATTTTTATTGAATTGCTCGAATTCGGGTAACAGGCTTACTAGTCTTTTTTAATACCGACACTCTTAGCGATGTCTTCACCGTAAAATTTTTAATTTCATCTTAACTCGTCAAAATCAAAATACAACTTTTGTAAACGCCAAGCGTATTGGCTAACGTTGTTCGAGGAGCCGGTCAATCTTTTTACATCCAAGGCACTTTTTGGCAGCTTTTTTTGCATGTTGGTAGAATTCATGTAACATAATAAAAAAAAAATGCACCTACACTCAGAACAAAAAAACATATTCTTCTGCGTTAAAAAATTTCTCTACTTCCGATAATAGCAATTTTCTTTTTTTCAATTGTGGGAAAAGGAAATATTTCATATCTCTAATAATGATAAGTATTATTCTCGCTCAAAAAATTCTCACTTATAGAGAAAAATTTATTGAAAATGAAATATTTTTCCTATATTTTGATAAAAAATTCATATTCAAAAATAATTTTCTTCACTAAAAATAAATCTTTACACAAAAATAAGAATAATTATAATTATTTTTTTATTATTATTATAATTACTATTATTATTATTATTATTATTATTATTATTATTATTATTATTATTATTACTATCATAATTATTATAACTATTATTATTTTAATTATTGTTATTATTATTTTATTATTATTATTATTATTATTATTATTATTATTATTATTATTATTATTATTATTAATATTATTATTATTATTATTATTATTATTATTATTATTATTATTATTATTATTATTATTATTATTATTATTATTATAATTATTATTATTATTATTATTATTATTATTATTATTATTATTATTATTATTATTATTATTATTATTATTATTATTATTATTATTATTATTATTATTATTATTATTATTATTATTATTATTATTATTATTATTATTATTATTATTATTATTATTATTATTATTATTATTATTATTATTATTATTATTATTATTATTATTATTATTATTATTATTATTATTATTATTATTATTATTATTATTATTATTATTATTATTATTATTATTATTATTATTATTATTATTATTATTATTATTATTATTATTATTATTATTATTATTATTATTATTATTATTATTATTATTATTATTATTATTATTATTATTATTATTATTATTATTATTATTATTATTATTATTATTATTTTTATTATTATTATTATTATTATTATTATTATTATTATTATTATTATTATTATTATTATTTTTATTATTATTATTATTATTATTATTATTATTATTATTATGATTATTATTACTATTATTATTATTATTATTATTATTATTATTTTTATTATTATTATAGAGTATTTTTCTCTAAAAACAAATAAGTAAGTATGTAAATGTTTATTGAGACTTCAAAATTCATACATATAGATTTCTTACACACTAACAATAGAAACACTTAAAACCAGAGTCATAACTGTTATAAGAAATATCTTTAAAAATTGGACCATAACAGTTATATTGTAAGAAAAAAAATATTTATCAATAATAACTATTATTTAAAAAAAAAAAATAATTTTTCTCTGAAATAAGAGTTATGAATGAAGAAAATATTTTTTCGTTGCTGATAACGTTTATTTTCAATTTTTATTTTTTTACGTTGCCTAATAACTGTTATAGACGAGAAAAAAATTTTTACGTTGCTCATAATTTGTATGAAATAAAAAATCTTTGCTACTTTTTTACGGCAACATGTGTAAGATTATCAATTGTAATGTTATTTTCTAGCTCTCAGTTAGAGAATAAGGAGTTTTCACAAAATTAGGCATTCATAAAAAATGCAGTTGTGAATGCAACGTAAGTGTATTCTTAAATCGTATTTTAGGGCAACAGCAGTACAAGTGATTTTTCGGAAAAAAATTAGTTACATTAGTATGAGAACGCAAAGAATAAATTGATATTTCATTCAAAAAATCATTCATTTCAGTAATTTCACATGTCATTTCAGCGAGTAACCGCGGATTTCACAATTTTTTATAAACGTATTTAAATTGTTTGTTAGAGAAATAGAGGTACAATTGCACTTGGACTAGACTCCTGAACAGCATAAACTTTTTGTTAAGGCGAACAGTAGTATAATTGCAATTGCTGTACTTTTTCTGATCTTCTTAACCATAGAAGTAAAAAATTCAAATTTTGTATAAAACTTAATGACACGAAGAACCAACTACTCATTTTAAGAAAAAACAAAAATACAGTACAAAACAAACAGCTAAAAACGATGCAAATGGAAGATTTTTATTGGATAGTGACAATAAGGGCGGTGCCATGCCATGCCCCCTTTCCAAAGATTGCTCAAATTTATTAGTCGAAGGGCACGACTCAATAGTTAGTTCTAGGTCAGTTATAGGTCAAAACTTGTGTTTACCGAAAATTTGTGTTCTTAAAAAATGCAACGCCACTAGTGAGGAGGGTGAAAACAAACTTTACGACCTATTCTCATACCTACCAAATATATAAAAAATTTCGACTACAAACACCGTGACGCAAAATTTTTATATATTAGAAATAACGTAAAAATTTATTTCTCTACAATAACTCTTACCAGGTAACGTAAAAAAAATTTTTTGAAAATAAAAGTTATGAGCAACGTAAAAAATTTTTTCTCGTTTATAACTATTATGAGGCAACGTAAAAAATATAAATTGAAAATAACTGTTATGAAGCAACGTATAAAATATTTTTCAAAATACCGACAACTTTTTCGACCTAAAAAAAATAAATAACTGTTATTTTGGGTCTCTGCTTAAAACTATAGAAGTTCTAGAAGAAGAACATCAAAGTAAAGTTTATACCATTTTTCTCTAAATATGATGCCTTTTTTATCATATTCCGAGAAACTTGTTTCTGAGTGTAGTATAATATGATTCCATTTTACTACGATGGTCGATTTATCGACCACTAACGTTAAAATTAATTTATGAAAAAAATATTCAAAAATATTACCTGTTCATGTAAAATGGAAAATTTGGAAATTTTTATTTATATTCTGAATTTCCATTTAACCATTTCCATTTTGCAGAAAAAATTTTAAAATATTTTTTTCAGAAATTAGTTTTAAAGTCAGTGGTCGGGAAATTTACCCGCGAACTAAAATGGGTTAATTCAAAGATGTTTAAATGTCGCTACGCTTCGCAAAAAGTATATTTTTTTTAATCATATCAAGCTATGAACAAACAGTTTACTAGCATATTATTATAGTGGATAGAATTTCATAAGATAGGGCATTGCCCCACAATGTCTCCCCCTAGCTGCGGCGCTGGCATGGGCGCGTGTGCAACTCACGTGTGAGCTCTTAAAATATAACAGGCACCAGCAAAGAGAGAAACCTATGGCAGGTTGAGCGCACAATAGTTTGGCATTTTTTCTAAATTAAAATTTTCGACAGACAAGCTGGCGAATGCAGTCGATATATGTATAACATGATCACAACCATCAATCAAGCAATCAAGTGATTGCTGATTGATTTTAGCTGTTGTCGTATTATTGATCGTGGCTTTTGTTGTTTTTGTTATTATTTGTTTGTGGCCCTACGAATTATAAAAATTTGTTTGCCACTGATTACTTCCTCAATTAGCACGCGCTTCTCTCATTGAAACTGTGATTTATGTATATGACATAGAATGACGAACTGGTTTGCGAGTGAACCAGTGTGAACTAAGTTTTGTCTAGCAACGGTCAATTCAATGTGTTAAAATGATCAATTGTAGTTTTTAATGCTTATGAATTCCGACAGTAATTGAAAGATTTATTAAAAATTGCCAAACGACGACTTAAGCGGTTTAAAAAAAGACAAAAATTTAATTTGAAGTATGGTTGAATTCGCTCTTAATCAATTGCTCTTCTTGCTAGTTACTGTTGTGTTTTCAATCATGCAATAAAAACTAAAATTTATAAACACAATTAACATGTTCAACATGATAACCATACATCTTTACTCGCCATGGCATAGTCAAAAGTGACAAATTTGGCAGCACTGCTAAAAGAGATCGCAGCGTAAATATTATGATGAACTGTTTAAGTAGTTCATCACTGAACTGCAGTTTCCGCTTTCAGTTAGCAAACATCAAACTAAATTCAGCCAATAAAGCTTTTTGTTTTAACTGGCAGCGATCCAAAGATTTCTCTGATTAGGCTGCTTTTGTCCGCGCGCCACAAGTTGTTGTCCGCTTGGCAATGAACGTCAAACCACGCACAACTCAACAGAAAAAAATATTAACAAAAACTCAATTAAATATCTTAAATTTACAAATTATATGTATTTTTGTCATACCGCAGTTAATTTTAAGTGTTGTACGAATAGATGATTTTCTTTTAAAGATTTTAATCGCAGCATGATTTATGGATTTGTTCGATTGTTTTTTTTTAATTTTTCAGACATTTAGTTTTCTTTTGATGTTGGTTTAATAGTTGGGACAGCATAATTTGTTGATGCCAAAGGTTGTCAATGTTAATAATAATATAAATGTTGTAGATAAATTTATTATTTATTTATTCCAGATATTAGCTAAAAAAAAAAAACAAAAATTTACGCAAAGTGGTATAAAGTAAAGAGTAATTTTGACAAACTTATTAAAAAGAAGCGTGTATATTTTTTTTTATTTATTCTGTATAATTTGTTCATTAATTTGAAATAATATATAAATAAAATAACTATTAAATTTCTGGCAAAAAAAAATATGTTTGATATAAAATAAATAAAAAAAAAAAAAAACAATAATAAAAAATGTTTCTCTTCTTATTGGCACTAAGTTTCTAGAAATTCATTCAACGAACACTTAGCTTCCTTCCGAGAACTAATTTTAATCTCCCAGATATTCCCTTTTTGGCACGTTTAAACAGCCTGAGTATTGGCTTGTACAACGTGTGGCGTAAAGTGGGCTATTTTTTCAACAACAATTGTTTCTAACGGGATTCGAACCCGCGCTATTCGCATTACTAATATTACTAATAAACTTATGAACTAATGATTTAACGCTCTGAAGCAGCACCGCCTGCTATTAAACGTGGCTAATTTTGAATAACTTCAGTTGAACTAAAAAGTGGCCTGACAGCCAAGGTGAATTGTTATGTGTGAGACATAGCAATAAATACGGTTTGTGTCTGTGCTAATACTTTTAGCTGAGTTGAGTTTGTTGAGTTTAGCTATTAATATTGATGCTATGCTTACTTTTTAACCACAAAGGTGGATTTCATGGTTTCTTCATATTCTTAAGGGGCAAGTCATTATAGCGTATGAAAAAAAATAAGGTTTAATAAATTTAATGGGCGTATGATACAAAATTATTACTTATTAATTAATAATTTAAATTTATTAATAATTTATTTCGAAATATTTTCTGATACACACACTGCACAAAAAGATCTTATGCCAACTAGCTTCCAGAATAAAAGTGCAATTATGTCGCAAACGAAATTGCCAAAGAAATGTTTCTTTTTTATTCACAGTTTAACAAAACGTGCAATTTCATGTTTTGAAATCGTTTTACAAATTCAATCAAAATTTGTTTCTTATGAATTTAATTTTTAACACAAATTTCAAAAAATCTTTCATGTAAAACACAACATTTCAAGTAATTTAAATTCGAAAAAAAAGTGAAATATTGAACACCAAATTTCTTTTAGCAACAATTTCAACATCTACTTCTAGTAAAAGTTAAATTCAATTAATTTTTAAATTTAAAATTATTTTTAAATTTACTGCGAGCGAAAACTTCTGACAACTTTTTTAATTTTATAACATATCACGCGTAAATCGTGTCAAAAACCAAAATGAAATAAAGAAATAGCCAAAATGAAATATTGAAAATAATATAACAAACATAAAAACATGGAACTTTGTCTTTTTATACGGCCCAGGCCTATTTCACTTCAGCAACAAAATATCGTATTTGAGCTGAAGAGCAACTCGTAGGTATTCAATAGCCACCATTACACTCAGACAAAAAAGTTTTGGTGTGAGTTATAAACTCGAAAAATTCATCGGTTCTTATTTTTTCAAAATACTCGCCATATTTCGCTCGTGTTCTTGATATAAAACTAGGCTTTTATTGCTCGCACATATCGGGGAACAGTTAATTGCACATTTTGGGCCTGTGAATTTGTCATGGTTTTACCCCTTAAGCCTTTACTTTGACGCTACGCCATGTTAAAGCCAATCTTTAAAATGTATTGTAACTAACGTGACCAAAAATAAAAACAAAAACTCGAAAAAATTCAAATTTATAATTTTAAATTAATCGCATGACCTTTTCCACTAACACAAGAACCTTTTGCCATCCTTTTCGTATATCAACATAATACTATGTTCACACTGAGATCAAATTAGGTAATTTCGTGAGATAATTTCGAAATTGTACAAAAGTGTTCACACTGGGCTTAGATAATTTCGTTTGACGTTTTGTCAATTCATTATTGGCCACATTCAGCACTCTCAACAGTTGCCAACTTAAATGTTGAATTAAAAATAGAAAATTCTTACTCAAAGTAAGTTTGCAAAATTATTTCGCACATAGCCGTAAATCTTATCAATTGTACAACTTTAACTCATTGAAAACATCGCTCACCTAAGTTTCACTGAATGGGTTGCTAACCGAAGGGTCAAAACAGCTAAGTATCTGAATGTGGCCATTATCATGTGTCATGTATAATTTTGACGGCTCAGCTGAAATGGATAACAATATTGTTAATTCGTCACAAAAAGGCTGTGTTTAATCCACACTATATTCAGATTTCAGGGTTGCAAGTGCATTTTTGCCTAATTTCGTGAGTAATTTAAACGAAATTACCTCGTTTGAGATAATTTCCAAATCAACAAATTGTATGGGAAATTACCATAGTTTTTAGATCATTTCAGTCGAAATTACGCAAAAGCTCAAAATTACCTAATTTGATATCAGTGTGAACATAGTATAAGTCTACAAAATTTGAGTCTTTGTTACTGCATTAGGTTTTGACGTTAAGTCCTGAATATTATTGATTAAAAGAAATTCCATATGACTATCAGTATTCTCGCAGAAAGAAGAAATCATTTCAAGGGCGTGTCCTATCTTCGGATCTTTATTTCATTAAAAAAAAAAATCGGAATAAAAAGTACTATTGAACTATATTTACGGGTACTCTCTAAAAAACCATGATAATTTCCTTGCATAAGAAAGTTGAAGAATTCTATTTCAAAAAATCCCCAAAGTTTCCATTTTCTTCAATCCCAGTGATTGAGAGCATCAACTCTTGGATTGAAGATGGAATAGTTTTTATTGCTGAATAATTGAATCGTTTATTTCAAAAACAACATTAGTCAATTTTTTTCCAACATAGCTTTTATGTTGCAAACGCTTCTTTAAAGGTAGACCCACAATCTGAGTAAAATGCACACACATCAGTGTACTCCTTCCTCTTAAAGCTATACCTCGTAGTCTTCTTTTTTTACTAAAACATATTTATTTTTTTTGTGAATTACACAGTTTTTATTGATTCCTGAAAAATTCAATTTGAGTGGCTTGTTGTTTCTGAAATAAACTATTCACATACTGAGAGCTGGTCAAGATAATATTTTTTAAATATTTTTCAATCAATTCATTTTTTTATTTCATATACGTGAATTTATCAGAGACCCAAAATAACAGTTATTTATTTTTTTTTAGGTCGAAAAAGTTGTCAATATTTTGAAAAATATTTTATACGTTGCTTTATAACAGTAATTTTCAATTTATATTTTTTACGTTGCCTCATAACAGTTATAAACGAGAAAAAATTTTTTACGTTGCTCATAACTTTTATTTTCAAAAAAATTTTTTTACGTTGCCTGGTAAGAGTTATTGTAGAGAAATAAATTTTTACGTTATTTCTAATATATAAAAATTTCGCGTCACGGTGTTTGTAATCGAAATTTTTTTATATATTTGGTAGGTATGAGAATAGGTCGTAAAGTTTGTTTTCACCCTCCTACCCGCTAGTAGCGTTGCATTTTTTAAGAACACAAATTTTCGGTAAACACAAGTTTTGACCTATAACTGACCTAG
The DNA here is from genome assembly GCA_958299015.1 of Tetanocera ferruginea. NCBI lineage: Eukaryota > Metazoa > Arthropoda > Insecta > Diptera > Sciomyzidae > Tetanocera > Tetanocera ferruginea. Next base: position 134,872,100 of record OY282643.1, read on the forward strand.
AACTAACTATTGAGCAATCTTTGGAAAGGGGGCATGGCATGGCACCGCCCTTATTGTCACTATCCAATAAAAATCTTCCATTTGCATGGTTTTTAGTTGGTTGTTTTTTACTGTATTTTAGTTTTTTTCTTAAAATGAGTAGTTGGCTCTTCGTGTCATTAAGTTTTATACAAAATTTGAATTTTTTACTTCTATGGTTAAGAAAATCAGAAAAAGAAGTACAGCAACTGCAATTTACTACTGTTCGCCTAAACAAAAAGTTTATGCTATTCAAGAGTCTAGTCCAAGTGCAATTGTACCTCTCTTTCTCTAACAAAAAATTTAAATACGTTTATACAAAATTGTGAAATCCGCGGTTCCTCACTGAAATGACATGTGAAATTACTGAAATGAATGATTTTTTGAATGAAATATCAATTTCTTCTTTGCGTTCTCATACTTATGCAACTAATTTTTTCCGAAAAATCACTTGTACTGCTGTTGCCCTAAAATGCGATTTAAGAATACACTTACGTTGCATTCACAACTGCATTTTTTATAAATGCCTAATTTTGTAAAAACTCCTTATTCTCTTACTGAGAGCAAGAAAATAAAATTACAATTGATAATCTTACACATGTTGCCGTAAAAAAGTAACAAAGATTTTTTTATTTCATACAAATTATGAGCAACGTAAAAATTTTTTTCTCGTCTATAACAGTTATGAGGCAACGTAAAAAAATAAAAATTGAAAATAAACGTTATCAGCAACGAAAAAATATTTTCTTCATTCATAACTCTTATTTCAGAGAAAAATTATTTTTTTTTTAAATAATAGTTATTATTGATAAATATTTCTTTTCTTACAATATAACTGTTATGGTCCAATTTTTAAAGATATTTCTTATAACAGTTATGACTCTGGAATTTATAAGGGGACAAGATGGGTTTTGAAATGCACTACGAAGAGTAACGGATGAGGAGGAGGTAAAATAAAAGTTCAAAATCGGTCACGTAACTTATGAACGACCCCTTAGTTATAATTTTGGTTTTTACATTCCCTCTTCCAATGGGACGTTTGCAACTATCTCCACAAATACAATTTTTTTTTTTGCTCGCCTCATCAGGTGAATCACCGTAACGTGGTAGAACGCCAAGTCATGGATACTGTATAAGTGAACACTTACAACGAATAAGCAAAGGAATATTCCACTAATAAATATAAGCACAGCGCAAAATACAAGATTTTGGCGACAAGTTCTTCATAAGACCTTGTGTTTCAACATTTTTTCAGTAAGTCTAAAATCTAGTTTACCTTCCAATGTTATTGAAAAACTAGAAAAATAAACCTTCTGTTTTTATTTGTAAATCTGAGATAACTAATTTCCCTTACAATAGAATGTTGAATGTGTCTTTCACCAAAGTTTTTGCAATAAATTTATTATTAATATTTTTTTATAAAAAAAAAGTTTAATATATTAAAAAAACTAGATATAAAAATTCATTATAGTAAAGATATATAAAAGTCATTCGAAATTATTTTTAAGTCTTCTGAATAGGAACTTAAACTAAATTAAAACTTAGCACTACTTAAAAACTATAGTTTTGAGTATTAATATAAAATATTTAACACTAATTTATAAAAATTATGAACTAACTTAATAATAAATTTCAACTTAAACGAGATTCTAAACAGATAAATTTCAATATTTACAATATGTTTTCTAAAAATCATATTAATGAGGATTCACAAAATAAAACTTTTATATGAGTGATTTTAGTTAATAAAGGAAGCATAAAAAAACGTAAAATATCAATTCTGACAATATAAATCGGAAACAAATAAATACATTCATTTTGTAAAATGCGCGTTAATAAAGTGTTGTTTAAAAAAATTTGTAGCCATAAAGCGCTGACAATAATAGACGAAACGGATCGTTGTAGAACGTTGAGAAATGTCACTTTGCAATATATTACATGAACTTCTTATGTGAGCGTTTATAATAAGACGGAATGAAACGGCACGCGACGTTGAGATCTATAGATTTTTGATTTTTGCGTTGCGTTCCGTTCCGTCGAGAACAAACAAATGCTTAAACAAATATTTTTTAATTTGATTTTCTGACGCCTCTTTTTTATTATGAATTCATATTTTTTTTAACACAATTTTTGGAAATGAAGTTAAAAGAAAGGAAGATTGATGTTTTCAATGTTTCCTTTTATTTATTTGACGATTTTAACGATTTATTCCGTTTCTATTATAATCGTCACTTCGTTTGAAAGCGTTTCATCTCGCTACGCTGAAACTTGCCTACGTTCCGTTTCGTCTATTATAATCAGCGCTTAAGACTACATTTTATAGCAAAAACTTGTTCATTGACTGAAACATTATGAATTGAACAAAAAAAAAAAAAACAAAAAATTATGTACATAAAAAAAGCAAGTGGAATTTCATACTTAGGACTTTTTGCAAGTGAAAAAGTTTGGATTACATTTACAAAACTAAATGTCTATATAAAATTAAAAATTCTTAAAATCACAAAAAAAAAACAGTAATACAACAGTTATTCGAATAATTTCTTATATAATAATAATACTGCGTGTGTTTGTTTACTCTAAATCGGCTAGCTTTTTTTGTTTAAAGAATCTTGCCGTTGCACCCTGTACCATGCCAAAATTATTTGGCATCTGCAAGCTGCGCACAATCCAATGAGGCAACTTGCGCTGCACACGCTCGCTGCCATAACGCTCATCCAAAAGCATAACACTGGCATAGTCGCGTATATGACGCACAGAGCGACCTGCAGCAATAAGAAAAAAAACTTAAGAGTTAATTTTTTTCAATTAAATACATTTTATTACCTATGCACTGATTCACGGCCTTCATGCACAGATTTTCGTAGTATTCGCTGCCAGCTCCATATTCTAAAGTGATGTCTAAATATTTCATGCGTTCCTGCAGCTCAGGTGAATTGCGATTGGGATATGGCATGCCTACAACGACCACACAACGTCCTAAATCATCAGCAAAGTTGAGTCCTTCACTTAGTTTGCCACCAACTACGCTGAGTAAAAGTGCGCCCTGACTTTCCTTTCGTTTGATAGTTGCAGCGTACTCAATTAAGAGCTGTTCAACAGTCTGTCCGGTAGTAGAAGAGCGTGGCTCACGAAAAATACGCTTCTTCTGCGAGATTCTATCGAGATAACCAAGTTTTTGTAGATGTGTATAAACAGTTTCTAGAAAGTCGTAGGAAGGAAAAAAGCAGACCACACCAGCAGGTATTACATTGCAGAGATTTTGCAACGTCATGCCCAGCTCCGATAACTGCAAAGTAAAAAAGATGGAAATTATAAAAATTTAAATAATATATAATATATAATATAAAATTAATTATTTAATTATTGTGTAGAGCGTACCATTTCTGGATTAGAGCGCTGCGTAAAATTGAAGCAAAAACGTTTGCCTGTCGGACCTTTGGCCACCACAAAAGGTAGCACTGAATCCGCAGGCACAACATGATCGTAGAACTTTTGCACCAGACGCTCTGGACAGGACTTGAAGAGTTGATCAGTTAGCTCAGCTGTGGGCTGCAACGTGCCACCCGCTATGATTATCTTTAGGAGATTAAAAAGACGAAATATAAGCATAAAAAAGTTTAAAAGTATTCATAACTCACCGCTCTGGACTGCTCCACGATTTCCTTAAAATGCTCACCAGGATTGAGCAGCACATATTTAAGGCTGCTACTCTTGCCATCGTTTGTGGCATCTATGCTGATCAAAATACGTCCATCTTCAGCGCAGTCTGTCAACGTTTCTAAGAACGCTAGCAGCGGTCTTATGACTGAAACTGACTGCACATGTTGACCAACTCTTTCAGCTGCTTCTTCGACTTCCGGCGTCAATTGCTTTTCATGTTTATTCAGCGTTTTCTTGCGCTTGCATTGACGCTGCACGTGCTCTTGTTGCAGTCGCTTGAGCAATCCCAAAGCTCCAGGATCTTCAGCCGGTTGCTGATTTTCACTAGGTTTTGGCTCTTTTTGATTGCGTAGAGAGAAACCTTGTAGCTTTTGAGCGAATCGTGTGCGTTCGCAAAATTCCAAAATGTGAAAAACGTTTATATTGAAGAACTCACCTTCGCTCATTAGTTCGTGTGTGCGCAGCATGCGAGTCTGCGGCACTGACGCAGCTGTGGGACTCAAAAGTTTTATCAGACGCTTTATAATAAACGTCAGCTGGTTTATTTTAAGTAGATTTGCCGTGCTCAGTTGTGAAGCATACCGCATCTTATAGGCGGTTATCTGTTGCTGCACTAGCGCCAGCTGGTGTAACGAAATCTCGGCGCTATGTATCTGAGCAATGGTGTCCAGCAAATTGTGGGCCTCATCAATGATGATGATAGAGTTTTGCAAATCTATGCCGCTCTGCAGGCGTGTTTTGCGATGCAACAGCAGCTGATATGGCAGCATGATAAGTTGCGCATATGGCATGGCTTGGCGTGCAGCATAGTAGGGACAAGCTTTGACGCGCTCTCCTGCCAGCACTAAATCCTCAATATCCAGTATTTTTAGCAGCGAAGATTCGCTCAGTTCCTGCATAGGTGTGGGCGCTTTAAAGCAACATTTAGAGTTGCTTAAACGTGACTTTTTTTGTGTGCAACCATTTGCATCACAAGCGTTGATTTTAGAGCTGGCTTTCTTGCTTGCCAGATCCAAGCAGCGTTCGTTGATAAGCGGCACACTGCGTAGTCGACGTACCTGCGGATTGATGCACAGCTGCTGGCGTGAAGCCAGTGAGATACATCGAATACGCTGGCCATATGCGGTGCGCTTGACCTCGCGCACCACTTGCGCCAATTGGGAGTGAGTGCGACTGCAGAAGAAAATCTGTGAATATGAAAATAATTATCATGTATCAAAGCACAAGAATTGAGTTGTTGCAATAGTTGCCTTGACATCCTTGTAGATTTCTTCATTACACTGAAATTCTTCGCCATCGGCAATGGGTTTTGCATCAGTTTCTTCAAAGTCCACCAGCTGCAGCTCATCGAAGTAATCAGCAGCGCTGCCATCCTCCAAATCTGTCGCCGGAGCAATATTTTTGGCTGCATTTAGTTGTTGCTTCTTTACGTTCAGCTCCGTGCGCCGCTCACGCATCTCATTTAATTTTAGTTCAAAGGCTTGTTGCAGGCTGCTTAGGCGGCACAACTTGCTTAGCTCCTGCCTACGCTCTGCTGTTTTATGCTGCGCTGTAATCCAGTCACTTGCTTTGGCATCATCCTCAGCCAGTTGCTTAATCTCTCCGCTAAGTTCGTCAATGTGGCACTGCAAATCCTTACGCACCAGCTCTTCGTGATCTAGCAGCCAACGCAGTGCAGAGCAGGTGAGTGTCAAGGACTTACCAGTGCCTGTGGGACTTTCAAAAATGCCAATACCCTTTTGCTCCAGCACAGTGTAAAGAGACTCCATGAGCTGCTGCTGAATGTCGTATGGTGTGTGCGGAAAGTCGAAGTGGATGGGCGTCTCCAGTTTTGAGCGTGGCGAATACATATTTAACTGGTGTTCCACTTAAAGCGTTCATTTATACCAATGCACTTAATTATTTAACAGTAAAATAATGTCATTATTATTATTATTGGAAACTATTTCAACACAGAACAAAACATTTTTGTTTATTTAATCAGCAAAAATACGCGCCAACAATAAAAAAACAACGAGTGAAAATTTTGTCGCTACTCTTTGCCATAGCCAATACAGTAACCACTCGTTAAGTCGTGCTTGTGCTTGACAGCGCTTGTCTAACTGCAGTTGCTTATTAAAAGGCTTGAAAACTGACAGATTACAGTACAACTCAAACCATACGGCCGTAAAACTTGGTACGAAAACTTCACCAGCAGATGCCGCTACATTATTATTTTGTGCAACACGTCAAACTGTAAGTAGTGCAACTGAAAATATAGTTGAAAATACAACCCAGTGCTGCAATTGATAACGAACTCTCCATACAAAGAAGTTTGTGAAGAAGTGAAGGCAGATGTTTAAGAACTTCAAACCGTGAGTCTAAAGCTGTGAATAACTTACAACCAGATGGCGCTGTAATTAATGTGCAGTTTACTCTAATGAATGCCAAACTTTTCACAGTTTAAGTTCAAAGTGGTGCAGATTTGAAGTGAAATTAAAATAAAGCTTTAAAAAGAGTTTTTGCAAAAGCAAATAATTAAAAATAAGATATTTCCTGCTCAGGTAGCTTACATCATTCGCCAAAGCACGCATTTAATTATTCCCCAACGATTTTCTGACATGTTCCAGTGCAGCACATAAGCAAATGTCGACAGCACAATTGTATTTCACAATTTGTATCCGCCTCAAATGCAGATTAGAAGCTAGCGCAGAGAAAGTCTGAACGCCCGCTACTCCACAAATATGGGTCAATGCAGTCAATTAGTCCCTTTTGGCTTATGACTTGCTGAACAAACACCACACATTCGCAGTCGCGCAAGCAGTGCTGCCATTTGCTGCATTTTTCAAAGATTAAAATTTTCGTTGTACTCGAACTCGTATTTATCAAAAAGTATTTATGTATTTTATGTTTCGATGTTAAATTCGTTTTTAAGAAATGATGTGCGTGAAAAATATTTAGTAGAGATCCAAGATGATGCTACTTGTTTTTTTTTTTAAATAATCGTAGACTTAATTTAATAATTTGCGAACTTATAATCAATTATGAATCGCTTCAATTAGCTTGAAACGAATAAATTTAATTCTTGTTTAAGTTAACCTTTTTGTTTAAACGACATATGAATGCGATCTTTTTATAAATTTAAGTTTTATTCAACTAAATTTTTAAAGAACTGTTTTTTTGTAATTTTCCGCGTTTTCAAATTCCCTCGCCTACACGCCGTATTGAACCAAAAATCCAGGTGAACGGGAACATGCTGCCACCATGTGGCATCGCTGTGGCATCAATGGTTTAAATTGCAGCAACAATTAAAAGCGAAGCCAGCACTGCCTTCTGCTAAGGGGGTTAGTGAGGGCAAGTAAGACCATAACCTGCAGAAAACGCAAAAATTATGAAATTATTGCAAAAAAAAGTTCTTGAAACGAATATTATATTTTATTTTACATATACAAGCAAAATAAATATTTCTTTATATATAAAAATCTTCTGTACATGACTTTGTCACTGAACTACTCCTAAACGGATGAACCGATTTAGATGAAATTTTGTGTGTGTACGCTGCTGGGTCTGTAGATGGTTAAGGTTTGAGCCACTAGGTGGCGCTGTTGTTGCTGCGGAAGTGCTTTAAGGGGTATTTGAGAGCAAAACTCTGAAAAATAAATAACAAAAATAGAAAATGAATAAAAATAAACAAAAAATAATCATAAATTTTTATCATAGGCTTGAATTTTTCGATTATATAAAATATTTTCAAGTTTTTAGAATAGAAACCTTAAATAAACACTACATTTAAGCATAACATAAAAAAGAACCTTAAAAAAGCCATTTTTGTTTTGAATATTTTTTCAACAAGAACAATTTTTAAACAACGTTTTTTGCGAAATTAAGAAATTCGTTTGAATTTATTTGAAAAATTATAAAAATTAGAAGACAAACGCAAATTAAAAACACTGAAAACGGTTGGGCCGACAATAAATCAAAATTTCAAACAAAAAAGTTAATACAGTCTTCCATAACATGACCGGGTTATTCACTTTCAAAGCCAGCACTTTAATTTTTGATTGTTTTTTTCTATTTCACTAAAAAATATAATATTAGTACTTTCTAAAAACATTTTGTGTGTTTCAGGTGCGAAAGTTTTTGTGGTGCCAATTTCTTGGAAATTTTAAGCAACTTAAGCAACTTCCTAAAGAAAACGAAATTTTCCTAGTAAAAGACATCTAAACCAGAGGTGTTTGGCAGTGAGTTAAATTATAAATTAAAAAAAAAAAATATAAATTCGATGGCAACGAAAAACAAAACAACATGTCTTCTGAGCTAATATGGTCGTCGAGATTTAAATTTTGTTTTTTTTTTAATATTTTTGACGAAATTTTGTTGGTGTTTTTTTCAGATTTTTCATCAAGTGTCCAAAGTCATACAACTACTTACTTGCTTAGATGGCGCTTATAACCGTTGGTTGGTTTTGACCTCGTCTACAACTTCAAAATTGAACCATTAGGACAACGTCTGCCCGGGATAACTAGGAAATTTATATAATATTTAAAAATATTGGTTTTAACCCAAAGTTTTCGTTAATTATATTAAGATATTGTATATATTTTTTCTTATTACCTGGTCCAGGTGACGGCACACAGTACTTTGACCAGCAGGAATAAATAAAAAAAAATTTAGGTTACAAAACCTAACAAAACGCATATCAAATGATAGGAAATACTTTGATTATGATGAATCCAACATTTTTTTCAATACGGGAAGTTTTATGTAATTTATAGCCTAAGGTTTTTTGGGTTTTCATATTGGTGGACTTTTTCGATTTTGCGCATCATTCAGAGGAAAAATTTTGTTGTGAGCACATTTTTCAAACAATTCGAATTTTTTTTTAAATTTTCAAAAAAAAACTATGAAAAAATTGTGGTTTTTGTATTTTATGAAAAAAAAATTGGAAAGTATTTTGAAAAAATTACTTAAATTTATTAAAAAAATTTAAATAATATTTTGAAAAATATTCTATTTTTAGCAGACAAGAAAAAAAAGCTCCACATACCTCCAGTTTCATTTTTTATATATTAATTTTTTTTTTGTTTTGGTTTTACGTTTTTGAGAAACTGTTTTCACTTTATCCGACTTCTTCCGATTCTTTGAGTAATCGTTTATTTTTAAATGGTCAAAAGTTCAAATAATCTCAAAAATTATTCTTTATTTTGTTGCCGTATGTATTTCTTACACTCTACCAGAGTTTGTTTATAATTTTTAAAGAATTTAAAAAGAATATATTTCTTTACACATTATATAAAATGCTCGACTAAAATAAAGGTTATTTTCCTTAAAATACTCTTTTAAGCACATTATAAGGGAAAAAATAACACACAAAAATAATTTAAAACTTGGCGAGTTAGGCATGAAAACCATGCTGTTTTGTTGATGTGAAAAAAGTATTCAAAAGGATTTCAGAGAGAGGATGGGTCTGCTAGTAGAATATGCCAATGTTGATGTTTCTGCAGAAATTACTGGTTTAAATAAAGACTTAATCCATATGTTCGGACTAGTTTTACGTATATTATCTTGTGGCAGAAAAATTAGAACAGATTTTTAGAACTTGTATTTAGAGTGCTACAGTTGGTACTATATGTCCAATTCTGTACACAAAGTTTTGATGCATGGATGTAAAGTCATAAAATATTTTGGTTTACCTATAGGTAATTTAGTTTAAAATTTATAAAAAAATGAAAATACTAATTTAGAATTTTTTTACAGGAACTTTATCGGAAGAAGCGTTGGAAGCTTCTCACAAGTGTATTCGATATATCCGCTTAAATCATACGAAAAAAAGCTCACGAGAAAATTCAAATAAGGTTTTGATGACTCATTTGTTGATTTTGACAATCCCTTAGCTGCCATCAAACAGAAATATTAAATTCAAGAAAAAGTTACATGAAGAAGACTTCGTTTTCATATTGAGAGTGAAATAAACGAAAATATGAATTAAAAATCTCATGAGACTTCTTATGCAGTTAAAGTATTTTTTTTAGAACTTGATTAAAAAAATACCAATACGAATAATATTTTTTTGTTTTTGCAAAACATATTTATTTATATGTAGAGTAGCATTTTTGTCGAAAAAGTGCATAGAAAACTATGCACATCTTTTTTTATAACAGATAATTCCAAACGATTTTCAGTACTCAAAAGTTAAATCCTTCATCGTTTAAAATTTTTTTTTTTTTTGTACAAATAACTTTAATATTAAATTTAATTTAAGAACGAAATAAAAATTGCGTTTTTTAAAAAGTTAATTTTTGACGCAAATACTTAATTAACGTAAATCTGATATTTGAAATCAGCAACCAAAAATGCACAAACATGCAAAATTTCATAACAATCGAACGATTCCTTGTATTTTTTTCCTCACTTTTGTATGGGCTCAAAGTACTGTGATTGATTTGATGGTCACAACCTTAACATGAATACACTATAAGTGTAAAAAATCATATTTTGCAAGACAATGCTCCAGCTTATATTCCCCATATTTGACTCCCAGTGACTATTATGTTCCCAAACTTAAAAAGGTGCCTCAAAGAGAAGGAGGTTTATGACGAATGAACGGATCTATTTGAAAACTGAAGCGTATTTTGGAGATGTTGAGAAATCTAACTATTCAGAGGGCATCGTAATGTTGGAATGAGAGTATCGAGCTGAAAAGAAACCATGTGGAAGAATTAACAGGCAAAAATCGTGTGTTTTCTTTGTAAGGTCGGCACCATCATGAACACCCAAGTATTTTAGTGTATTAAGGGGACACGACACCATCAAAAAAGTGTTTTTTTAAAGTAAAAGCATATAAATTGAACAAAAAAAAAAGATATCATATTGAAAAATTGCACATTTTAGGGAAAAAATGTAACACCAAAATTTTTTTTGGATTTCCACAAGTATGGCTAGTGGAACTTTTTTTAAAAAACATCAAAAAATCATTGCGACCGTGATTGACGGCGTTTTTTCGAAAATGGCGTATTTTTGTAGACAAAATCGGCCAAAAACTCAAAAACTATACAGCCGATCTTTCTGTTCTTAGTTCATTCCATGCAGTAACAAGTGTTAAACAGCATATTCAAATTTCAGTACGAGCGGCCAAGTAGTTTTTATTTTATTACGCCAACCATGATTTTTTGATTAAAAAATCCACACATTTCTTTTTGTGTAATTTTGTACCTAAAAATACAAGTGTAATTTTTCAAAATTAAATCTTATTACATATTCCAGTTATACGCATTTTAAAACACTAAACAAATCTTTTTTAAAAGTGTCAGTACCCTTTGAAAAAAGTTTATTGAATTGCTCCAAAATCAAAATGAGGACGTTTGATTGAATTGCTCAAATTCGGGTAACAGAATTACTAGTACAAGAAACTCAGAAAAAAGTTTCTCGGTATATGATAAAAAAGGCATCATATTTAGAGAAAAATGTTATAGACTTTGCTTCAGAGAATGCTTTCCTCTGAATGTGATCCTAAAAATTCTCCAAAAATGATAAAAAGCTTTTATGAAAAAGATAAATATATAAAAATGTATGTATAAAAATGTTTTTAGAGAAAATTTTTATTTTTGAGAAAAGATTTGTTTTTATTGAAAAAAACACTTGTCATAGTGAATTTTTTATCAAAATATAAGAAAAATTTCTCATTTTCAATAACTTTTTCTCTATAAATGAGAATTTTTTTGTGTGAGACATTGAAATATTTCCATTTCTTTCAAGTGAAGAAATATTTCTTCAAAAATGTGAAAATTTATTCTAATTGAAGAAAATTTTATTTGAAAAAAGAAAATTGCTATTATCGAAAATAGAGAAATGTTTAAACGGAGAAAGATATGTGTTTTTTTCTGAGTGAAAGATGGATAAGTTCTCAAGGTTTGAACTGTAGAATTGTTGTTAATTAGATAAAACATTTTTTCTAAAATAGCCAAGTACTTCGAAATATTTTTAACATTTTTTGACAGGACGCATGTTGAGCTTCAATGTAGACTCTTTTCCCCCACCACTGAATATACTGCTGACGCCCATGCAAATCAGCAACTCAATTCTATAGAAATAAAATAAAAGAACAACAGAACAAAAACTAAAACGGGGTGCAGTCGTCATGCTTGAGCCAACGATGTTTGCAGTGTCCACTCCCGTGGGGGATAACCTACAAAAACAATGCACAATGTTTAAAAGTTGTTGTTGTTCGCTTTATTGTTGCCTTTATAAAAATGCCACAGAAACCTTAACTAAAGCTAGCCAGGAAAATATTTTATTGTCAAGTCTTTTATAAAGCATATAAATGAGTTAGTGTGTTTGCGTGTGTGTGTGCGTATTGTTGGTGTGTATGTGTGCGTACACTTCCGCATATTTAACAATATAAAAGCACATGCAAACAGCTGACTAATTAACGAATATAAAAGAAACTGAGAACAACTGATAAAAAAGGAAGCAAAGAAACCGGTTAGTTTTGTTAAATTAATTCAATAAAATAGCTAAACAAAAGAATTGTAAATGTGTAAAACAACAAAAAATGCATAAAAATCTAAAATTATTTCAAATAAATACAAAAAAATTTACGGTGTAATTCATAAAAATATCTTAAATTAGCTTAAAAATGTTCAATAGTTAAAAAGTAAAACCAAAGAATTATAAATGCGTAAAATTAAAAAAAAAAATCATAAAAATCTAAAATTATTTCAAATAAATAATTTAAAAATATTTAAGACATGAATAATTTTAATTTTAAAAAATTTTATTTAAATATATAAAGCAAAAAATCTAACCTAAAATATTTGGCCAACGATTAATTGAAGATTACAAGACTATTTTAGCCAATTCTAATTATTTGTTGTGCTTTTGTTTTTTTTTGGCAAAATTTTCCATATAAAAAAAAAAAAAAAAAAAAAAAAACAACGCTAATGTTTCGCTCAACATTATTAATTGCGCTTTCCTCGAACCATGAACTAAGTAACGAACTTAAAAACAGGCGACAAATAGATTATGATTATTTTTTTTTTTATACCCGTTATAGGGTTGGCTAATGTTGCAGCAGGGAGCCAGGCATGCTATACAAATTTGTACAAAAACAAAAAAAAATTATCAGCTAGTCGTGGCCAACTGGAGCACATAAAATTCTCATGAGGATCGACGAGTGGCAGGTGATGATGTAAGGATGGGCTGAGCACAAAACAAAAGAAAAAAAAAACCAACAAAGCGTTGACCCTTTAGTTTATGTTGTTTTAAGCTATTGCCTTAAAAATGTTGCAATAAATGTTGCTGAAATGAAGCCGAAAGGATTATGATGAAATTTTATGGCACTACATTCTGCGCTATTCAAATAATGATACACACTCCTATATTCCAAAATTATAAGCTGTTAAATTTTTACTTAAAACAGTTGAAATAAGTTATATTGTTTAATGAAAGATTATTATTTTGAGAGGTAATGCGAATAAATGGTGTTTTTTAGAGAAGAAATATAAAACTTTAAGTTGGCAACACTGTTTTAACTGGCCATTTTGTCAACTGAATAGAATGACGTCTGAACAACGCTTTCAAATTGTGCAAATTTATTTTGAAAATAATGGTTCTGTTCGAAATTTTCGTACGAGAATTTTGTTTATAAACGTCTATAAACAAAACTGCTATATTTGGAGTGAAGATAATCTTCAAGTGTATGTTGAGACACCGTTACATGCAGAGAAACTGACTGTTTGATGTGCTGTATGGTCTGGTGGAATCATTGCTCCGTACTTCTTTAAAAACAATAATTTTATGAAACTGTGTAATATTAGGTTTCAAACTATTTTCAATGATTAAAATAAAAAATAATTGAAAAAGCTTTCTCTTAAAATACTATTTATTTTTCATTTTGGGTTGGAGATGGCTTATAGGTAGACATTGAAGATCTAGTGGAGATCCAGCCTTATCTCAACTGAAGATTGCAGGTACATTTCCTTAGAGAATGGCTTGGATCTCAAGTGGAGTTAAGTAGATATCCAGCACTGGAGATTGGAGAAACGAGCTGGAGCTTCACTTGAGGTCAAGCTAATCTCCAAGGTAAATGTTTATTGGGATGTATTCAGCACATTTAAACTTTTAACAAATTTTACTACCCGCTACAAACTACATCATTCTTTTCATCTAGAATTTGACTTGTGGCTATAAAAATAATTTTGTCTTTATCATGCTTTCTTTTGAAAGCATTTGTATTTTTGGAATTTTTTTAAAAACTTTTTTGAAGCGTTCTTGTAAATCGGGTTTTCCCCTAAAAATCATGTTTTTCGGATATATTTCAAGCAAAAGTTGGTCTATTACAGACATTTTCTAGGTTTTTGAGTCATCATTACGAAAAAAAAGTTTTCAAACTTAACAAAATTTCTTTTGTCACTTTTCTTTCAAAATTTCAAAATTTCTTTTTTGTCACAGGAAGAAATCTTAATTTTACTCTTGCCGTTCCAAAGTTAAAGCCTCTAGAGCTTTGGCGAAATTGTTTACTAACAGGGCGGAAATACGATTAGCACGTTTTTTAAACCTCTTCCAGAAAATTTGAAAAAAATCTCAAAAAAACCTTATCCCATAAGCTTTACACAAACACTATAAATTTTGAAAAAATTTTTCTTCTGGGACACCCCAGTGTACATTAGGGCGTATCGTATTAAATTTTTTTTTCGAATTTCACATTCAAGAGGTCTCAAAAGTTTCATGTGGTTGTCAAGATCACCCAAAAAAAATTATATGAAAATAAAAGGACATCTTTTATTTTCTGCCCCGCAAGGACAAAATTGTTTTTTGAGAAAAACAGTAAAAAATAACGATCTTAAAATGCTTTGATTTTTGTAAAAAAAACTACATTTGTCTAAAGGAAAAAATTAAAATGCAGTTTAACCTTTATTTTTTATAAAATATTTTTTGGGTGATCTTGACAAGTCTATGCAACTTTTGAGACCTCTATGAATACGATCTAAGTTTTTCGATACGGCCTAGTGTACATGCTATAACATCATTAATTCAGGTCTTTGTAATAATTTAAGGTTAGTTAATTACTATGGAAAGTGGCGTATGAGCCTCCTGGAGACCTGTCTTCGAATCTCCATCTGCCAAAGAAAGTTTTTTTAATAGAAATACATTTTTCTGAGCGACTCTTGCCTCTCTGCAGACAATGGCCAATCTCAGAGTGTAAACAATAACATGTAATACTTCCTGAGAATATGAACTTTAGCCTTACAGAGTCAGCATAAAACATGTAGATCCAGTTCGAGGTCAATTGTGTACAAATATTTAATACTACACGGTACAAAATTGATCATAAGAAGCCTCGGTCAAAACCCTTTTGAGTACTGAAAATACCAATTTGTTGTTTTTTTAAACGGCCAATTTAAAACAACAAAATACGGAGAAGAATTGGACAATATAAATGACGAAGGGTAGAAAAAGAATTAGGAGAACGATGTGAACAAGGATTTGGAGAGTCATGGAATTGATTTGAATATAGCCTAGGACAATGACTTTAACGAAGCAAGGATTTTCAAGGATTTGAATAAGGATCAGAAAAAGTATTTAGCCAAGGATTATGACAAGTATTTTAACAAGTATTAGGACCAAAAATTGATTTAAGGACTTCGATTGATTTAAGGACAAGGAATTAGACAAAAACTAGAAGAAATATAAGAATAAGGATTTGAACAAGAACTTAAATACCGATATGAGTTAAAATAAGGACAAAGATTTGAACAAGGTCTTAGGTTCTTATATTAAAATTAGGACAAGATTTATTATGAGGAGATTGTTAACGATAAATACAGAGATTCAGACCAGGAAAGATTACGACGAAAGACAAAGATTAGGACAAAAATTTGAACAAGCATTAAGGCAAGGATTTTAATAAGAATTAAAATAACAATGGGATACGAATAAGTACAAAGATACGTAAAATAGGATACACATTTAAGCAAAAATATGGATATGAATTAAGACAAGGATTGAGCAAAGATTTAGACAAAGATTAGGCAAAAATGATGACAATGATATCGATAAATAAGAAGACAAAACTTTAAGCAAGGATTACGATAACGATTTCGGCATGAATATGAACAAAGATAAGGACATGGATACAGAGAAAAGTTAGGATAATTATAAGTACAAAGATAAAAACAAAGGCTAGCACAAGGATAAGAACCATGATGATTTAAAAATAAAGAACAAATATTTGGGCAACGATTAAGACATGAACTTTGCCAAAAACAAGGAGAAAGGACACATCCAACTCCATTGTTTTATACCCTAAACCTGAAAAGTCTGGCAACTTTGAGCAAACGTTTGTAACGCATAGAAATAAGCGAGGCCGGTATAGAAAAGTATATATAATTTTTATCAGCGTCGTGAGTCAAGCTATCCATGTTCGTCCGTACGTCCGTTTGTGTGTTGTTCGTAAACACAGGATAAGAAGGAGTTGAGGTAATTGGACGAAACTTGGCGTACATGGTCACATGAATCCAAGGATCTGCACTATTGAATATTTTTGGAATCCGCCCATGAGCACGCCTATCTCCCATGCAACACAAAAAATTGAAAACTGCATAAATACGCTTATGTTTAACCTACAGAGCTAAAAATTTGGTATGTATTTCTTTTATACCAAAACTAAGATGTGTTAAAAAATTGGGCGTAATCCTTTCATGAACACGCCTACCTCCCATACAGTCCACAAAAGCGAAAACACTATAAAGACATTAACATGTAAGCTACAGGATTAAAATTTGGTATGTGTAAAGTTATCATTAAAATTTAAATGCATATAAAATATGGTGTTCATCAGCCCACGGATATGCCCATTTTCAAAATTATTATTGTGTTTTAAAAAAGTAGGTTAAGGATATTTTATGGTCGGGCTAGACCGACTTTAGGCTTTCTTTACGTGTTTTTTTATGAATTTGTGTTTTTTCTTAGATTGACCTCGTAATTTTATAAGAAAATTTTCCCATTTTTTTCTCACAAAGTTTTAGTGCAGACTCGATTTTATCAATTACCTATTAGTCTTTAAGTAAAAATTAGTCATTGATCCTTTTGAACTCGGTCTTTAACATATTATCGCTGCTATATAATTTATACATGAATGATTTATGAAGAATCGTAAAATTCATCTCTTCGTCCTTGAACCAAAACAAAGCAAAAATTTTTCGTCAGGTAGACTATCAGCACGTGACTAGTTTTATATAACGAAAATCTTGAAGTAGTTTTGAAACGTTGCTGAAATTCTCTAAAATTTCTTAAGATCTTTTTCTGTATTTCTCCCTTAAGTCCTATGATTTCAAATTTTTTAATTCTGAGGATAGACAAATTTTGGTTTCTTTTATATAATTAATATGCAAAGGGTTGGGTTTTTTTTTCAGTTGAAGGACTTCAACTCCTTCCAGACCAATAGACCGATTTAAACGATCTGGATGTCATTAAATCAGTCAAGAGGAATGGATGTTCCAAACGATGTTACCTGAAACTTTTAAATTATTAAAAAAAAAAATTGTAAAAAAAAATTTGTAAAAAAAAAACTTTGTGGAAAGTCATTCAAAATGAAAAAAAATTATTAAATGTGAATTTTTCTCAAAATAAGAAATTTCTAAACAAAATTATATTTTAAGCGAATAAGTTATCGGCAGAATTTTAATGATTTTCAAAAACATAAATTTTTGTTGGGAATTTTTCTTTCGAAATTTGTAAATCAATGTCAATCAATATCAATCAATGTAAATCAATGTCGTAGGTATTCTGTAAGTGTTTTCAATAAATTTCTTAAATATTTCTTAATTTTAATAATTTTCTTTAAAATTTTTTTTATACATTTTTTCTTGTGTTTTTTTATGTTTGATATTTTTTAAAATTTTCGAAAACTTATAATTTTAATTTTAATAATAAATTCTTAATAATATCTTATAATTAATAATTTTTTAATTGTTCATCTTCAAAATAACCCTTAAAAAATTTATGTCAAAATTTTTCTAACCTTTTAAATTATAACATTTAATTAATTAGCTTTCATCTTATTATTGAGCCTAAATTGTGCCGTTATTGAGAAAAGTAAAATTTTACTGAACGTGTATCAATTTTTATACTGGTAACGATGAGTTTTAATTTAATTGTTTGAATTCTGGCAACAACTTTGATAGTTTTTATGCGACAGTTGTTTTCTGGCTTGCATTTAAAAGTACATTTTTTTATATTAATTTTACCAAATTAAATTCAATGAAGTAAGCAATCGTCAGTCCTGCTTTGGTCATCATATTTAATAAACATCTTCATTTAATTATATTCAGCCACGTCAGGTAGCGGTAAATGTGTATTCATAAAAATCGATTTCTTTGCTATAAATAACATTTTAATAAAAGTAATTCGTTCAGTTTAACAAAAATAAACGTCTGAATAAATAGAAATAAATAAAATAAAAGAAACAAACTCTTTTCTTTTTTTAAATATAACGTTTTTTATTCTATTTTTTTTAACGATTAAACTCGCAAACAAGAAAATTTTTAAGAATAACACAACGTAGAAAGTTCTTTACTTTAAGCAAAGAAAAACAACAAATTTAAATACACTCAAAGCACACACACACTTGAATAAATAAATTGGGTGCTGTTTATGCGCTAGTGTTGGTGGTATGCATGAGTGTGCATGTGTGTGTGTGTAGTTATGTTTGTTAGTGGGTTCTTCCTTCAGTCGGTCGGCTGAATTGGGTCACACTTATTATTATATTAGCTCAATGAATGCAGCACATGTTTGCTGCCTCTCTCTCTCTCTCTCTCTCTCTCTCATACATTTACCCTCTCTTGTTTGTTGGCTCGTAGCTTTGCGGCGAATTTAAAATTCAACGAATTTCTTGCACTCAACGACCTTGCTATGTTTCGACAACTTGGAAATAAGTCTCCGTTTTTCTTTGTACAAGCAACATACAGAGCAAAGAGAATTAAAAAAGCGATTTAAATGCAAGAAGTACGAGTGTATGGAAACAGTATGAGGAGATGAACTCATTTTGCTAATTTCTCTCTTTCCCAAATAGCGTCAAATGCAGACGAGTGGCTCCAAAAAAAGCACATACTCCATGCCAGAGTCGCCAGTTTGTAGTGAAGTCAACACAGGGCAGTACTGCAAGTTGGCAATGAAGCGGCCTTTAGTATGAGCAACGCAAAAGTTGGGTTGCAGAAGAAGGTGGTAGCATGAAGTCAACCGAAGCAAGCAAGGCGATGTGAACTAAAAGCAAGCAACGGAATTTATGGCATTCAGCTTGTAGCTCCATCCATGTTTTGTTTTTTTTTTTATTTTATTTTTTCTATTTTGGTTGTCAGCGCGTATGATGTCATCAAAATGGCGTAAGTAGACAATTACCGCTACACACTCCCTGCGTTTTTGTGCTTTTGTGCTATTTGGTTTTCTTATTTTATATGTATATTTTCGTATTGACGCAGCCACAAGTGAGTTTGTGTCACAATAAGTTTTGTTGCGAGTATTCTTTTATTTTTTTGTTCGTTTTTTATTATAGCACAATTCAGAAATTGAACGCATTTTAATTGATTGTTTTTTTCATTGGCGTGTAGCGGTCAGGTGTAAAATAAGAGGTAGATGGAATAAAAAAAATTGAAATATGTTTAAATGCGCGAATTGTTTTGTCTTCAAATGAGCAAAATATAAGTCAAAAATTGTATAAGGTCAAAAATTACGTCATTGGGTCAGGTTAAAAAAATAAACATTTTTCACATATTTTTGCACTTAAGAGTAAGTATTAGGCTGGATGTAAAGTGTGGCTAATTTGAAAGACAAGAAGATTTACATAAAATTTGAAATTCACAAGACAGATGATTTCGCCACCAAGTTGAGGCATTCAAACACGTTGCCATATAAAATTCGTAACCTGTCTCCTGTCTCAATTTCAAAAGTTTTAATACAGAAATGTGAAGAAAATTTCTCGGTTGTAAACAAGAAAGATAAAGTCACCTTGAGGTCTGCTCATAGAACATTTTAGTAAAACTTGCCCTATTGCTAAATCTATTGAAATATACATATAACAAAAAGATAAGTCTAGAAGTAATAATATTGAAATAAAGCATCAATTTGAGCATCTCTGGTCGAGAATATTCATGACTACACTTGACTATTCGAGAAGCTGTGCTTGCTCTATATTTCAGACTTGTTGAACAAGAAATTGAAATATAATTAATTTTATAAAATACTTGCTGTTTTGTCTTTTCTTATCTTTAACAAAGACATTATCTTAGTTTTTTTTATTAAGTCATATCTTAAAGTTTAAAAATGATGGCAACGGAATCTCTTCAGATAACGAAAAACAAAACATTTGCAAATTATTTCAATGAAAAAATATGCTGTCTTATACTGCGTACATATTATAAGAATATTTTAAATTTCAACAAAAACCTTCGTACCCATCTGTAAGGTCATGCATCATCATGTTCTGCAAGAAGTTTAATTTCAGCAATGCTTTTTATTAAAGATGTTGATACATTATTTATACATGCTTTGACCTAAGATAAATTTGGTCTAACTAAGAAAAAGTCGGTCAAAAAATTGAATTCTTATTTATTTAAAAATTGCAATTGGAAAGTACTGTCCAAGAACCTCTCAAAATACTAGTTAAGATAAATGTTTGCTTTGTCTTGCATTCGAGAATTTAACAATTTCAAAAATGCCTTCGAATACTAAATTTTTAAAAGACGAATGGAGTAGATCAAGGTTCACTAGCCATAATGCTTAGTTCAGGATTTGCTTTGG
The DNA here is from genome assembly GCA_958299015.1 of Tetanocera ferruginea. Classification (NCBI taxonomy): domain Eukaryota; kingdom Metazoa; phylum Arthropoda; class Insecta; order Diptera; family Sciomyzidae; genus Tetanocera; species Tetanocera ferruginea. The sequence continues at coordinate 134,892,551 of OY282643.1, forward strand.
AAGTATTTCTACAAATCTTATACATTAATACGTTAATACAAAACTTGAAAACCCTTTTTCTTTATTTATAGACAACACATTTGAATGAAACTTATATCTCGAAATGTACTGTAACATGGATGTGCAGAATGTGTACTACTAAATGCTATATGTATCTAATGTAGGGGGCTCCAAATATTCTAAGAAAAAAATAAAATTTTTTTAAAAAAACACTCGCTTTTTGCACAAGATGAAATTTGGTTGGAAGAGAGCTGCTTTTGAGTTGGTCGAATTTGAGTTTCTTTCAAAATTAAAAATTTTTTCAAATAATTAAGTTATATGCATTCATCAATCGTCAAATTTGTAAAAAAGGTGTTTTGAATACGAAAATTTTTCTTCCCATGTTAATAGCTGAGTCGAATTTTAATGGTTTTTCAATTTTTCTAATAATTTCTTAAAGTTTGTTAAATTTTCTTTCAAATATGATAACAATCATTAAGAAACTCTTTCCATGTATTTTTAAAGAATTTTCTTAATATTGCCATTAGTTATTTAGCCTATATTTCAGCTAAATACCAAGAGAGAGAAAAAAAAACTATCTCAAATTGAATATTCTAAATTGAAAAGCCAATATCTCATCCATTTTTAAATAGATTATCTGATCCTTTAACTGGAAAAAATTTTTAAAAATTTGACCGTTTTTTTTTTTGTTTATATTTATATTATTCCTTTGAAAAAGAGACCACAAAATTTGACCTTTTCTCAAAATATGCAGTAAAAATGGTTTTGTGTTAAAAAGTGAAAAACTCAAATCTGCATTTTTGGTTTTCTTTAAAAGTCTTTCCTATATAAAGAGAATTTATTTTATCTTAACACTAAATTATTAAACAGTCTTGCCATTAAAAAAATCAAGGCTAACCCCTATGATATTTTTGAAAAAATTTAATTTTTAAAGTTCAAGAATAATTTTTTGAAGCAAAAAGCTATATATCTTCAATAATTAAAAAGTTATAGCTTCGAATCTATTCTAACCATCTCCTATATAATTATAAATATGCATTAAAAAAATTGGTCGAATTTCAACCACAGTCTATACTAGTTTTACTAAATAAGTCAGCTGTGCTAAAAAATTTATTGGTTTTCGAATACTGCGTGCCAAATATATATTGCGAAAATAATTTGAACTATGAAACGACTCACGAAAATTAAAGCGGTATAGAAATCAAGCTGAGAAAGCAATTCAGAACACTTGATTTTATGATACCAGATAAGCATAATGAAGAAGATTTTACGTCTAATAGAAATAGGCGTAAGACAAACTAGGACACAGCAGGTACTATAGGTAAACTGAGGCACTGAGGGAAGGTTCAAATTAAGTTCAAACAAAAATAATTTAGTGAAGTTACGTTGGACCCATTCTTATATATTATTGGTAACAAGGGTTCCAAGTAGAGTGTCTTCAGAATTTAAGAATTAGAAAAATCAGTAGAATTTATTTTTAAAAAACTAAACATTGACTTTGCATTACGGCAAATTCAGTGTCACTCACGTTTCAGTCATAGCAGTAAACATGCATTTTTCTCCATTAAACATAAAAGCTTTTAACACAAAATTATATGGGTATAAAAATCTAAGACTCACTTTTATAAGTTCATGCAAAAAGTTTTATATATATGTACACTTTTCAAACAAACTATTATTAAATGGTGTGTCACTCACGTTTCCGGACGATTGGCTTTTTTGACTTCAACAAATGTCTTAAAATCTGCAAATTGTTTGAGTTAATATAAAGAATAAAATAATTTTCCTTAACGAAATTGAGTAGAAATTTTAACTGCAGAAAAAAATTTAGTTTTTACTCAGAATTTTAAGACTTCTTCATATACTAATTTTGTCACTCACGTTTCACGTTGGTGTCACTCACGTTTCAAGACAATTTAAATTAACTTGTTTTTGCATCCTAGTAAATGTGGTTAACTTTTTCTTAATATTATAGACATTTTTATACAAAAAAGAAAAAATTGTTATTGAAAGGGGATTATATAAAGCATAAAAAAAATAATTAATAATATAAAAACAACACAAAAACTATTTCCGTTGTTAACTAAAACTAACTAAAGGGTGATTTTTTAAGAGCTTGATAACTTTTTTTTTAAAAAAAACGCATAAAATTTGCAAAATCTCATCGGTTCTTTATTTGAAACGTTAGATTGGTCCATGACATTTACTTTTAGAAGATAATTTCATTTAAATGTTGACCGCGGCTGCGTCTTAGGTGGTCCATTCGGAAAGTCCAATTTTGGGCAACTTTTTCGAGCATTTCGGCCGGAATAGCCCGAATTTCTTCGGAAATGTTGTCTTCCAAAGCTGGAATAGTTGCTGGCTTATTTCTGTAGACTTTAGACTTGACGTAGTCCCACAAAAAATAGTCTAAAGGCGTCAAATCGCATGATCTTGGTGGCCAACTTACCGGTCCATTTCTTGAGATTAATTGTTCTCCGAAGTTTTCCCTCAAAATGGCCATAGAATCGCGAGCTGTGTGGCATGTAGCGCCATCTTGTTGAAACCACATGTCAACCAAGTTCAGTTCTTCCATTTTTGGCAACAAAAAGTTTGTTAGCATCGAACGATAGCGATCGCCATTCACCGTAACGTTGCGTCCAACAGCATCTTTGAAAAAATACGGTCCAATGATTCCACCAGCGTACAAACCACACCAAACAGTGCATTTTTCGGGCTGCATGGCCAGTTCTTGAACGGCTTCTGGTTGCTCTTCACTCCAAATGCGGCAATTTTGCTTATTTACGTAGCCATTCAACCAGAAATGAGCCTCATCGCTGAACAAAATTTGTCGATAAAAAAGCGGATTTTCTGCCAACTTTTCTAGGGCCCATTCACTGAAAATTCGACGTTGTGGCAGATCGTTCGGCTTCAGTTCTTGCACGAGCTGTATTTTATACGGTTTTACACCAAGATCTTTGCGTAAAACCTTCCATGTGGTCGAATAACACAAACCCAATTGCTGCGAACGGCGACGAATCGACATTTCACGGTCTTCAGCAACACTCTCAGAAACAGACGCAATATTCTCTTCTGTACGCACTGTACGCATTCGTGTGGTTGGTTTAATGTCCAATAAAGTAAACTGAGTGCGAAACTTGGTCACAATCGCATTAATTGTTTGCTCACTTGGTCGATTATGTAGACCATAAATCGGACGTAAAGCGCGAAACACATTTCGAACCGAACACTGATTTTGGTAATAAAATTCAATGATTTGCAAGCGTTGCTCGTTAGTAAGTCTATTCATGATAAAATGTCAAAGCATACTGAGCATCTTTCTCTTTGACACCATGTCTGAAATCCCACGTGATCTGTCAAATACTAATGCATGAAAATCATAACCTCAAAAAAATCACCCTTTTTTTTCATAGGTTCTTTTAGGGTCGGCTTTCTCTTTTTCTTGTTGTTTACGTTATTTTATTTCATTTCTAATACAAAAACAAACAAAAAAAATTAAATGTCACTCACGCTTCACTTCTTCAAATGCCTTTTTAATAAAAAATAATTGCGTCTGCTTGATTTAAAATTCACCAATTTTATATTGAAAGTAAATACTAGATATAAAATGTGCCCACCAATTATTTTCCAAGATCACCCAACTCATCAATAAAATTTGTCACTCACGTTTCACTCCTGAATCACATTTTTAAATTATATTTTTCGATAGAAAATGGTATTTTTAAAAAATTGTAATATGCTTTTTTTCAGTATAAAATGTTTCAATTATGGATATTTTGTAACTGTACTTTGATATTTTAATCACGAAATAAGAAATTACAAAACATAAAAACCTACAATTTTTTGAACTTGCTACAAATTAAAAATACATATATAAAATCAGTTTATATTTAAGGATACAATAGAATTTTTTTTCAAAATTCTTTTACCGTAGGAAAACGCAAGCAATATTCTAAACGTTCCATGTGTTTTTAATGACCTAAAAGCATTTTTATTTTTCAAGGTTTAGGTTTACTTTTACTGAATTTGCCGATAAGCAATTCTTGATTTATTGCTATTAGACAGTAGCGTTATTCTCAATTATTTAGAATTTTTTTTCGTTTCTTCTTAGGATCAGCAAAAGGGTTGCAAATATGACAAGAAGAATGAAACCTTACTTTTACCATCACCACCCACTCCCGACCAATTTACAGCCTTTAAATTTTTTAATTTTCAAAAATTTTACATAAAATTTCCTTTTTTTCTTGAACTTTTAAAACATCAGTAAATATATAAAAGTATTTTTGGTTTTTTATAGACCAGATAATTTTACTTCTAGACCAGAACACTTCCCTAGAAGTTAAGAGTATCTAGGGTACTCTTAGAAAAGAACACGCCTTAAAAAGAAGGCACCTAAAGTGATCAATGACTAGAGAGAGGTCAATAATGAAGAGAAAAAAATGACAGTAGGCCACTTTTACTCCCTTTAGGTATACCTGATGGGACTTGAAAGGTGGAAGACAAGCAATCATTGATTATTTTCAATTAAAGTGATGTAATTTTAACCATGAAAAAAGACTTGAATGCAGGGACCGAAAATAACTGTTATTTTACAATTTCTAAATGAAAAAGACACAATGAAAAAATGGTCGCAGGACTTTTTCAAATATACCATTATGATACAAATGGTCTCAGCTTCATGAATATTAAATGTCTTTTAAATTTTCGACTGCTTTTATAAAAGTTAAAAACTAACTGTTATTTTTGGCCTTTTATTTTTTCGGACAAAAATAACGGTTACTTTTGACTTTTATTTTATCGGTCAAAAATAACAGTTATTTTGTGACTTTTATTTTTTCGGTCAAAAATATCAGGCACTTTGTATTTTTTTAAAGGCCGCTTGACCAATTAAAAAACTATTGATACCATATGTAAATTGTGCACACCGATGAGACCCAAATAATGGTACCATTAGTTTTTTAGTCAGTAAAACAGCCTTTGAAAAAACACCAATTGCCTGATATTATTGACCGAAAAAATAAAAGGCAGAAAATAACTGTTATTTCTGACCGATAAAATAAAAGTCATAAGTAACTGTTATGTTTGCCCGAAAAAATATAAGGCACAAAATAACTTTTATTTTTGTCGGAAAAAATAAAAGTTAAAAAATAACAGTTAATATGTGACTTTTTCGATAAAAACCATAACCGGTACGGTCCCTGCTTGAATGAAATCCAAGAGCTGAAAGCTTAAGAAGTAAAGATTTATTGGCTTGGCTTTATCAAACGCTTTTACAAAATCCATGAAGATGACATCAAGCTGCAAGTTATTTGAGTAATTTAATTCTATTATATTATATTGAATTATAGAAAAACAAAATATATTTAAATTTGTGGCTGTTGATCTTAGATATAAAGCCATGTCGTTTCATAGTAATAACATGCTTACCTTAAAACGATAATTTATTGTAAACAATTTTTTTTGAAGACTTTCGACACACACAAAATTTTACTTATTTACTTACTTTATTACAGACAGCTTCGGACCGGATTTGTGGATTGAAGCAGTGTAAGAAATTTTCTATTTGTCCAGAAACGAACCACTAGAATGTAACTTTTTGCATATAATAATTAGTGGGCGAAAAATTACATCGGTCATGATGAGACCGACCATAGAAGTTGTTCATGAGACCTACAACCTCAGATTGTTTTATGTAGAAATTATCTAAATTTAATAGCGAATTAGGATCAGAAATAACAGAGGAAGTGGAAGGGGCTGGTGTTACAGAGTAAACCGATTTAAAATAATCCGTAATATCTTAATATCTAAAAGACAAGCGTCCTGCTCTGTGATCTATATCGCTCAAACTGTTAAAGTTGTTATTGCTATGTATAGGCTGAACATGTTACCCTGGATCACAACCTGTTTCGCTATTATAGTGCTTTTTATATGAAAAAATTGTTAGTAAGGTAAGATGTCATCAGTAAGGATACTTTGACTTCGACTGGAACAAAATAACAAAATAACATTCGAAAATGCCAAAAATGTGACGTTTTGAATTTTTTCAAAATCTGACTATTTCACTACCAGGCCGTTTTACGGTATGAAGTACGATCGATAGCAATTTTGGGAAGTTGAGACAAAATCATCCTTTTTCCATAAGCTATCACATATCAAAAATCCAGGATGAGAACTTTTGTTTTGGGACTACTTTTGGGGGTGTTGAAGTTTGACATTCATACAAAAATCACGTTTTTTTTGCTTTTCGGCTCAAATTTCACCACGAAGGACGATCGATCGGAACTTGAGCATAGTGCCAATCGATTAACCTTGTCAAAGTGCATTTCCAGAGCAAAAATCCAGGATGAGAACTTTTCATCTTCTTCCCTGTTTGACGTTTTTTCCGAAAAAAATCTTCAAAATTACTATTGATGCATTTGGTGCAAATTCATCATGAAGGACCATTGAATATTCATAAATAATTATTTTTTGACTAGTTTTTTGTATTTTGCTTCAAAAAATATGTTTTAGTTGAATGTAGCAATTTTTATTCAATTACGGCGAATTTAAATTGTTCAACTGATTTTGCGGCGAATTCAAAAGTTGGACTGAGTTTAAAATTTGGGATAAAGACTTTGGGCTAACTTCACACCGGTAGTCAAAAACCAACATTTTTCCAAAAGTTTTTATTATTGTAGAGGATTGAACAAATTACAAGAAAAAAATTAAAAAAAATATATTTTTCACTCCAACATGGTTTTATAGAGCTCCAAACTGGCGGCAGAGAAAAAAACGGGCCTCGTGGCTGCAGCGCTGGAAGTTGCAAAAATTATCAGCTCTGGAAAAAAAACTTTCTTAAATCTTAACAAAATTGGTTATCGTATGACAAGAGCTCTTTTTTAAACATTTTTTTTTCAATTTTTGGTGATGCTCCAAATTTGTTTTGTGTTTTTTCGAAAAAAATATTGACTTTAAAAATATATAAAAAATTGAAGAAAAATTTAACAAAAAGCTCGTGTCATACGACAGCGAATCACTTTTAAAAAATACAAAAAAAACAATTTCCTCAAAAAATGAACCCGCTAGTGCCGCAAACAGTGCGAAAAACATGGTTTCGAAATAAACGCGTTCAAAGTTTGTGAACAAAGAAAAATAAAAATGCGCTCTCACTAATCCGGCTGTAACTTTTGAACCCGTAAGAATTTTTCCACGAAATTTTTTTTTCTTAGAATTTTAAGAATATTTATATAAATACAAAATTATAAAAAAAAGATATTAAAAAACGGCCAATGATATGTACCCCCTTAAGTGTATTATTGTAAAGTTTTTTTGCATGCGACAACTCATATCTGCTCAAAAATCGGTTTAAAACGTTTCTAACTTGTATGCAAAGGACACAATAAATTGGGTTTTTAGGGTTTTTTAGGCTTAATACGGTTATGAACTTCATTAAATTATGTTTATACTAGTTCTTTCCCGTCAAAAATGACGGGCCCGATTTTTATAAAGATAAAAACATGAAATATTTATTTTTTTTTTAAGCTGAATTAGAAATCAGCTATGGTCGGTCATATTTTCGATTTTAAGTTGTGGAAATAAAAATTTTTTGTTTCAAATATATAAAAAAATACCTTAAAGTAAAACGGAAGCTATAGTAGTTACGACGAAATAAGTTTAAAATTTTTTTTGTAAGACTGAAAGTTTCAAAATGAAAAAATATATAAAAAGTTTTTGAAGTTTCAATCACAAAACAAGAAATGCCTAAAAATATGCAATGAAATTTTAAAAAAAAAAAAAATCAAGCATTTCGCACTCACATTTTACGAAATTATGTTATAGTATAATATTCAAACTGGAACAAAAATATTTCAACGCACCTTCTAACAATCTCTACTCTTAACATGGAAGCTTTCGATTTTTTCATTAAAATATATTTGAAAGTTTTTTCTCTTGGCTCATGTAAAAAATTCAATTATTGTGTTGGACTACTTTTGCACCGCTAACAGGACTCCAATATGGTTTTTTTTTTTAAATGGCAAGCAATTCAAATAATTTTTCATTTTCAGTTGTTTTTTTTTTCACCTGCAATTAGCTAGCTGCTAGCTGCGTGTTTAGCTTGTCGTGTGTTTTGTGCCACTTTTGTGTGTGGGTTAAAGAGTTGCCAGAGCAACCAAAACAACAACAAGAACAATAATACTAACAACAGTGAGCATTCAAAAACTGCTAAAAGAATTCGTGCCACTAAAGCACAAAAATGAGAACAAAAAACCAAAAAAAAAAAAACTAGCATAAAATGAAAAAATCGAACAAAACAATTAAAGGACATGCAGCGCCAAGTGTTGGTATGTGTGTGTGTGTGCCAGTTGGTGCATGAGTTTGAGTTCATAAAAGTGTCAACGTGCGGAACATTTACTGCTGGCTTAGTTTGAGTGCACTTTGGGTGCATTCGTGGTTTCGTGGCAATTAACAATATTTTCCGTTTGTTGTTTTGTTCTTGCTGTTGTTATGTTGTTTTTGTTTTTCAGTGCTTGTTTACTCTAACTCAAACTCAAGCAAGCAAGCAAAAATTTATCGGAATTTTGTGCTATTTTTCCATGAATCGATGCGTGGTGTTGGCGAAGTGAATGTAAACTATACTATAGAACGAAGCTAAGTAAAGAAAGTCCACTAAAGCCACTGTCCATGAAAGCATGATATTTATACTAACTAGTTCTATTTTGTGTTACTCATACGCAGTGTTGCACTACGTCAGCATTTAGTGTGGGAGTTGTTAATAATATAAAAAAAAATAAAATCTCTAAGCTTTCAGCACGCAGTATTGCTTAACGAATACTCTGTTTAACTTAAACATGCAGCAAGAACTCGAAGTTTCTATGTAGTATTGCTGACAAATAACAAAAAATCCTTTAATTCCACAATTGCTTATTTAATTTATTTATCTTAAAGTTATTTATACAAAAACTGATTCTGAGCAGTTTTTTTTCTCTCGTCTGTGTTTTGTTGCGTTATTTTTTATACAATTGTGTGACTCATCGTGTACATAAGTTGCTAAACGGCACTAAAAATAGTTATGTGCATTAAATCTGCCTCAGTTATTTGCAGTTATATATTTTCTTATGTACGTCTGTCCATATAACAGTGCAAATAAAATTTTAATAGCATTGCATATTCTTGCTGAAGATTAGCTGCGCGTCTATCACTTTCAAGCAGCATTCGCCATCGTGCGTATCGCATGAATGAATATCACTCATACGCCTTCATATATTTTTTATATAAATAAATATCACTCATACGCCCCCGGTTTGATTTTTTTTTTTTTTCTTATAAGCTGCATTTAAATACTTTTATTTACACATTTTTATTGTTATGTCCATAACGTCACATACAACTTGACACATTCCCTCTGTCCTTCCATTCCTCCTCAACCAACAGCAATACATTTTCATTCACTCAGCTGCTGCTCGCATCCTTGCGTCCAAACCATCAGCTGAGTGGTTCCGGTCATATTGAGGCTAAAGTTGATGTTGCTGTTGCTGTTGCTCTTGTTGTTACTGTTAGCTGTTGATGTCGTAGCATAGATTTGATGTTGATGCTGATGATGCTGGTTTTGCTGCGGTTCCAGCAAGTCTTTTGCTTAAACGTTCAACGTCGTCACCATGTTGGCCTTATTATAGCTATTGACTCGACTTTAGCTTCGAAATCAACTACTTCAAGTTGTTATTCCACTTTGCATTCCTCTAAGTTCCATTCTTGCATTTAATTACTAACTTTGGTGTGCTGGCTTCAGCTTTATACTGTCTCCTGCCAAGCCATGAATGGCATTCACTTGCATTAAATGTAGTTCAAACCTCTACCACGAATTGCCTCCCCTGGACATTTTTTGCTAATTTTCTATCAAACCCATACAAATGTTGTTGTTGTTGTTGTTTTTGTTGCCCAATGAAGTGAGTCAATATCTGTTAACACACAAGCAGCAAACAAGAAATAATGAAAAAAAAAACAGCTTCTTCGTCTGACGTCTGCTCTATACGCGCCACTCAACGAAGATTCAACGAAAATTTGACGAAAGTTTTGGCGCTTGTCTTGCATGTCCTAATGACCGACTGCACATGTCTCATGACTAACGGGGCTATACAAGCAGCAAGGGCCAGATTTTGCCTCGTTCGGCTAAATACGATATGCGATTCGTGTGCTGCGTTCACTGCGGACTTAACGAAACACGGACACCAGCGAGCTGCACAACGCGCTATGGACGACAGTTTAAGCGAACCACGGAGACGAACGGATTTCGGGTAAAAAGCAGCGCTTGAAAAACATTTTCAGTCAAGACCAGTGTTTGCCGCAGCCCCCGCGTGCTCCGCTCGCTGCGTTTCACTGAGTGTTTGTGTGGTGTGTGTGCCAAGGGCTCCTCTACTCTATACTAGAAGGATTTTTCCTGCTGCCTTGCGTTTGGAAAAATCTTCGCGTACAATTAACGCTCAACTTTAAAGTTTATCGTCGCGATTTAATAAAAGTTTTCAAACGAATGTGGCGAAAATTCTAGATAAAAAGTGAAAATTCTAAATTTTTCTGGCTTAAAAAGGATTTTTTTCCAAGCGTTAAATGAAAAATTTTCACGAATGACACAATGAAGAAGAAGAAAATTGGACTTTCGATTTTTCCTGCTTAGGTTATGTATCTGGCATGAGAGTGTGAGCACAAGTGTGTGTGTATGTGTGTGCATTTGTATGAGCCAGTGTATACAGCACCACATGCCACCCAGCGCTGTGTGTGTGTGTGTGTGTGTATGTGTACACAGCAATTCGTCCTCGTCGTGAACGACAATAAGTCCGCAGTGTACGAAGCACGAGTAGGAAACACGAAAGGACTTTTCAGTTAGTTTTATATATTATTTTCCCTTTTTTCGGTTTGAATATTTCTGTTTTTTTTTTTTTTTTTTTTGGTTTTTGTTGCGACGATTTGCCTTTTTGCCATCGTACGTCGTTCATTCGTTCGTTCGTTCGTTCGACTGCGATGTGTTCATTGTGTAATTTTGTGCTTTGAAGTTGAATTGATCCTTTTTCAAGGAAATTCTAAGAAAACGGCAGTGTTGACGTGATCCTGTTTTAATGTAAAAGCAAAAAAAAAATCTATATATATAAACATTAACGCGAAAGTTTGGTCATCAATCAAGTTGGTTAAAAACGTCAGCTGGTCAAGAAGTTTCAAAGTTCTCTATACAAAAGAGAATAAATCGATTTTTACGTAAAAAAACAACAACATTCAACCTCAATGCTGACGCAGAAAATTTACTATGAAGGAAAGGAAACCTCAACAGAAATTATGTCACCCTGTTTTGTGCGAAAAAATTGATTAAATAAATCGATTTCTGTTTCAGTTAAAAAAAAATAAGGAATTTATTTGTTCAATGCAAGCAATACGATATGCTTAAAAATGGCAAAATAAAAAAAAAAAAATTACAAAAAGCTGTTTATTGATTATTATTAACATTTAAATGCAGCATACAATGCACAGAAAAATAAATAATTTTAATAATTTTTCATGTTATGTAAATTCAACCAATAATTATACGAACTTTTCAAGTCAGCGCAAGTTCTGCAGCTCTTTAAACCTCTTCCTACTTCCAACACTTGCCCAAACTTTGCTACTGACTGACTGACTCAGGCACCTCCCTAGCAACTCGTTCTGCTCTGCATGCTAGGCCGCTTGTCGCCGCTTTGCCCCCTACGTCTGACTGTTTTGTGTGGCAAGAAAAACTTCGCTGCCTGTATTTCGTGTCCTTTTAGCCTGAACTCTGCAACAAACGCACACACACACACACACACACACACACTCACTCACTCAACAACACTGACAAATATACGTACGACAGAGTTAATGTCCTTGTTTCTGTACATATTGCTTGCACACATGTATATATTTACACATCTATATATACTTATATATAAGTATAACTCTTACACATAGCTGGCTGCATGTGTTTGTTATGCCAGCTATTAGTGTGACTTGAAACCAAATAAAGGTTTTCAATAAATCAAGAAATACAAAAAAAGGACACAAAAACAAAATACATTTCATCAATAACAACTAAATTAGACACGGCAAGTGACGCAAAAAAAGACTGAAACGCCTTCTTTGATATTTTTTCTTTTTTTTTTTTCATTAAAATATAGCATTCAAACCATTTCAAAATTTGTACCTACTTATATTTGTATCCAACGCATAGCTGAAGTGAACTGATAGAATTAAAAAAAAATAAAACTAAGCGTTCTTTTAAAGCGACTTCTCCAAATAAATAAAATTTAAAATTAAATAAAAAAAAAAAAATTAGAAAAAATTTTAAAAATCTCCAAATAAATAAAAATTGAAATTTAAATAAAACAAAAAAATTTAAGAAAAATTTTAATTTAAATTTTAAACTTTAAATATTAAATTTTTAATTAAACATTAAATATATTAATATATGAATAATATTTAGTTTTAAATTTAAATTAAAATTTTTTGAATTTTTACTACAAGTTTTTTGTTTTATTTAAATTTAAATTTTATTAATTTGGAATTTGATTTTAATAAAACTTAAATAAATTTTATTTAATTTAAAATTTAAAATTTAAAATTTCAAATTTAAAATTTAAAATTTAAAATTTAAAATTTAAAATTTAAAATTTAAAATTTAAAATTTAAAATTTAAAATTTAAAATTTAAAATTTAAAATTTAAAATTTAAAATTTAAAATTTAAAATTTAAAATTTAACATTTAAAATTTAAAATTTAAAATTTAAAATTTAAAATTTAAAATTTAAAATTTAAAATTTAAAATTTAAAATTTAAAATTTAAAATTTAAAATTTAAAATTTAAAATTTAAAATTTAAAATTTAAAATTTAAAATTTAAAATTTAAAATTTAAAATTTAAAATTTAAAATTTAAAATTTAAAATTAAAAATTTAAAATTTAATTTAAAATTTTAAAATTTTTTATTTTATACAAATTTAAATTTTATTTATTTTGAATTTTATTCAATTTAAATTTTAATAAATTGTGTTTATTTTGTTTATTTTATATTTTTGTTAATTTTATTTTTTTTATATATTTTATATTTTTATTTATTTTATTTTTAAACTTCAAACTTCTTTACATTTATTTAAAATTTTAAATTGAAAACTGAAAATATTAAATTTAAAATTTAAGTTTGTTTCCATTTTGAAAATGTTTTTTTTTTGCCATTTAGAGGCTTTATTTTTTAATAGACACCCGTTTTGAAAATGTTTTTTTCTTGCCATTTAGAGGTCGCCAATTATACATTAAGTGACAGATACATATATATTTTGACAGCTGTCAGCCGTCAATGCAACTGTTATCTCACTCAATATACAATTTTATATAAAGACAACTTTTAAAATACATGTTTTAAAGGGGGTTGGTCTTGTTAAAAATAAATGTTTTAAAGGGTCTTGTTCATATGAAATAAATGTTTCTCTTAGCAGTTAGTTGGTTTTCTTAAAAAATGTCAGAAGAAATGAACCTAGATAGAAAGTTTTTTGGGAGAAAATTTACATTTTTTGAAAAAAAATATAATTTAAAATTAGTTTTAGTGATGACAGCTCATGGTGGTGTGGTGACCGCGGCATGCAGGTTAAGTGTGTGGCTTGGCATGCTCGGAGCTCGAGTTCGATCCCAGACGCGGCAAATGTTTTTTCCAATCAAAAAATTTTCTGATCGGTCACTACCTCTCTGCAGACAATGGCAAACCTCAGAGAGTAAATAATGCCATGTAAAGCTTCTTGAGAACATAACTTTAGCCGTTTGGAGTCGGCATAAAACATGTAGGTCCAGTTCTCGATCAATTGTGTGCAAACATTTAATAACACACACAACACAATTGATCATTAGAAGCTCGGCCAAAGTTCTTTCGTCGAGGGCCGAAATGGCCAATTTGTTTTTGTTTTTGATGACAGCTCATAAAAATATATTAAACTTGAAGATTACATTTGCATATGATGTAAAACAAACAAAATTCAAAAATTAAATTGATAGCTAAAATATTTAAACTTTGATACTGTTTCTAAATATTATTGACCATAAAAACAGTTTTGATCTTATTTGCATCTAAAAATTGATTTTAAGTTAAAAAAATTTGCAATTTTTTATGGAGTGTTTCCTTGTGTTCACTTCTGAGCACTCCATTCTAATTGGTATCAACATGAAGATGAGACTATCCTCTTTGCATATTTTCAAACTGCAGCTGCCCATGTCTGCCGCCCGGATACTAAGAATCGCGTTGCTAAATTTTAAATATCAATATCAAGCAATATTATTCAAAATTCCAATGCAAGTCCATAAGTATGCACTCTCATATTGCCTTTGGTAAACTTTAATCAAACAAGCATAATATTTTATTTTGCTTATTTTAAGACTTTGAAAAGTTTTACTATTTCATATAAGAATAATTATGAAAATTTTTAGAAATCTATAAGATGTCAACTGTTTTATTGCAAATGAGTTAAAAAAAAGTACTGAACAACTTTTTTTGTAAGTAACAGTGTACATTCATGTACAACACTGATTAAAATATGAATTTTTTGCGAAAATTGTTTTAAAATATAATATTTAGAACTATCAAAGGCTTATTTATATACATATCGATTAGTATCATGCAGCTCATGGTCACAAGCAGAATTTTCTTTGGAAACTCATTTTTCTTTTTGCTTGAAATTACTTAAAAAGTTAAAGAACATCTTCATAATGTAGCTTGTTTATCAGAAAGGATCAACAAAATTATTTGAATAGTCTGAAGATATCCTTCTCAATGTACCGAGTTCTGAAAAACAAATTTTTCAAAAATTACAAATTTACAGGCACCGAAAATAACTGTTATTTTGAAAATTTTGAAGGAAAAAATCATCATGTTAAAGTCACTGGAGAAGAATGCCACGTATAACAAATTGATTCTTGTTTCATTTGCTGTTCAAATATATTAAAATTTTTTGTTTTTGAGTTTTGTATTAAAACTATTTTTCGCTCAAAAATAAAACTTGGTTTTTGAGTTGTATATTTTTACTTACAAAATAAAACTTATTTTTGAGTTTTATTTTTTCACTCTGATACCATGTCTACACAGAGAGTTTCGTTTGCGGTTTCCAGTACAAAGTTGCGTTTTGCACTTCAACTCAATATAAACGTTGGCGTTTCCAGTATAATTATGCAGTAGAAAACGCAACTAAACTCAGCTTGCTTTCTACGTTTACCAAAACTCACTTTGAGAAATGCCTAAAACTATGCACATGTTAAGATAAAAAGATGCGTTCAGTTAGATTTTAGCTGTGTTCGATATATTGAACGATTAGAAATGTCAACAGCAGCTGCTTCTCAATTGTAAGTTGAGTTTCTATTTGTAATTTATTATTAACAAAAATAAGTCAAAAACAATTAAAAGAACTTGGGCAAGTTTAGAAGATGAGGTTTTCCCATCAATCAGTTAGTATGGGCTGAAAAAAGCTGAGTTTTGACCGAAATTCCAAAAATTGGTGATCATTTCAATCCACCGTAAACTCAATTCTGCCGACGCATCTCTGTGTGAACAGCTTCGGTTGAACTCAAACGAAACGCAAACTAAACTTTCTGTGTAGACATGGCATTAGACTAACTTCTAAACCATAACTAAGAATTCCTTAAAACTGAAATAAGTAAGGATTTCTTGTGCATTTTTCTTCTCATTCTGTAATTCATAAAATTATCTCCAATAATTTTTGAACAAAAAAATCTTGACCGGTTCATTAAGCCGGATCAATTATGTAAAGAGAGGGAAAAAAAGTCATCCGCACACCAACTCAAAAGTAAGAGGGACTCTTAAAAACTATTTCTGCATTATTTTTTTTTAATCGGAGATTGAATGGAGCAATTTTGGTTCTTTTGAACCCTTTTTTTGGCCAATAAATAGTTTTTTGCTTACAATTTTTTTTTTCTCCAAAACGCATACCCGAAATATTTAAAAAAGTGAAGATAGTGATAGTACACAAATATTGATCAAAAAAATTTTAAAAATTTGCTGTCTTTACAAACTCTTTTGAGACGCCAAAAAATCGATATTTTGTCATTTTCGAAAAGATATTCTTTTAAACACCCATAAAATATGTATTTTTCAGCTTATTGAAAAAGTATTGAGCTATTCTTTCCATTGGTATAACGTATGGAGTGAAAAAACTTGATTTTTTTGACCTAAAAAGGAGTTCACGAGAACCAAAACCGCTCCATGAAAATTTCTTCGATTCAAAAAGAAATAGTTTTTAAGAGCCTCTCTAACTTAAGAGTCGGTGTCCGGCGATATCTAAATTTCGATCCGGTGTACTGTTCATATAAAAGTTTACTTACTAAATGTTTTCCTTAAAGCAGTTCCAATTTTCATGTTTGTAATATTTTTGTTTAAATCTAATACTCCGTTCAGTTTCCTGTGATAAATTTCACTCAAATCTACATAAAAAAAAAACTATAACTGTGAAATATGTGTGAAATTCTTCACAACATGTTCGTCAAAGTTGTATTCTATTCCGCTGTGCAAAATACTCGCAACATTTCTCTTGCAACATTTTTTCACAACAATTTAACTGCCTATTGATTTTTATGTAATAAGTGACAGTTGTCGTAAATGTTTTGTTTTAATATATTTATTTTTCTCTATTTGTTTTTCTCAAAAGTTAAGCATGACTTTCTCAAATTTTACAATTTCTATGCAACAAAATATTTGTCTGAATTATCACGCAACAAAAAAGTGAATATTGCCAGCGAAATTTTACGCAAACAAACAGACTATTAGGCTTAACATGTTAAATATATTCAAAATGTGTCGCTCATACTTCCAGCAATACTGTTACAAGCCAAAATTTTAATTCAGTTCGTAATTTGTAAACCAAAAATGTTTAATACGACGGCCTGCAATATAATTATGTGGCTTAAATCTTAAATTTTGCATTTATGTAATATAGTGCCTAAATTATGGTAGAACTCAAACACAGTGAAACTTTCCTAACTCGAAACGTCAAGGGACCGGAATTTCATTTCGAGTTACGGAAAATTCGAGTGATAGAGATCAAAAACTAAGAAAGATGCATCAAAAAATCACGAATATTATTTTTTTTTATTTTTTTTTTTTTATTTTATGGAATATTTTGAGTTAGAGAAATTCGAGTTAGGAAAGTTTCACTGTACATATATCAATTCCTCATGGTCATCTCTTAAGCCTAGTACTCGGTTCGTTTAATATTTAATAAAAATATTTATAAATATTTTGTTGTGAAGAAATTGAAAAATTAAAAAAAGTCATGCTTTAATTTTCAAAATAGAAACAAATAAATACAAAAAAACAAAAAAATGTCACTTTTCACTTCAAAGTAAATCGCCAGTTCAATTAAATTGTCGTGAAAAAATGTTGCAAGAGAAATGTTGCGAGTATTTTTCACAGTGGAAACGAGTACAACTTTGATGAAAATGTTGTGAACATTTTCATGCATATTTCAGTGCTATTGTTTTTTTTATGGAAATTTGAGTCAAATTTCACTTTACTAGGCTGTACTAGGCTTTAAAATTAAAATCTTGAGAGATATATTTTAAAATAATTCTTATTATAATTACTATAACATACTTCTGTAAAATGTGAGTGTGAAACGCTTGATTTTTTTGAAAAATTTCATAGCATATTTTTAGGCATTTTTTTGTTTTGTGATTTATTGAAACTTCAAAAACTTCTTATATTTTTTCATTTTTAAATTTTAAGTTTAACATAAAGCTTTGAACTTATTTCGTCGAACATACTATAGTCTCCGTTTTCAATTTAAATATTTGGAACTAAAAATTTTTATTTGCTGAATTTAAAATCGAATATGTGAACATCGCTAATTTCTAATTCAGCTAAAACAAAATCATTATTTCATGTTTTTTATTTTCTTATTAAAATCGGGCCCATCATTTTTGACGGGAAAGAAGAACTAGTAATTATATAAAATGCCAAAGTTTTCGAATCGAGAATTGTTTCAATGATTTGAGTTCGCATGTTGTTTTCTTAAGATCCAGCTCAAATTTTTAAATTTTAATAACAAGCTTTAAATAATTAAAATTTTTTTAAATTTTCGCCAACTTATATAAATTGACGGTTTCCTCAGCTTGTAGGTTTTGAGCATTAAAAATCTTAATTTTTATTTAAAAAAATAAACTTTCAAATTTTTATTATTTCCGTGACTCATACGAAAAACTGCGCTTTAGCAAAACTTCTGAAAACTCTACATATTCTGATGGGATAAAGTAAAAGCAAACAAAGAAAACTTCAATCATCGTTAATGTATTGAAACTGCACTCGAAGGATATCATTACCAAACCAGAATCAACAAAATAAGAAAAAAATAAAACATCAACAGCAACAACAACAAAAACGAAAACTCTAATAATAGCTCAACAAGAAAAAAAAAACAACAGAATAACAGCAAATTCTCAAGCAAAGGACAACACATTCATTTCCATCAAACAAGCCGTTTCCAACCCGCGCAACGCTTTACTGCAGCAGCTCAAAAAAGGTTCTCAATAAAAGTTTTGTTAACGACTGGCACTAGGCAAAATTTATGTGAATGTGTATATGTGTGTTTGTGTGTGTGTGCTTTATTGGTATTTGTGTTGCTGTGCCACAACAGAGAAAAGCACAATGCATTTGTTAGAGAGCCGCATGAAGTGTTGGAATTTTGCTGCTACATGAAACAGGAAATGAATGAACACAGCGAATGCGGCGAATTCAAGCTCAATATTCGCTTTGCAGACTCTGTAGAATTGTAGAGTTTGTGTGCGTATGTGTGTGTGTGTGTTAGTGGAAAAACATCGCATTTGAGGGCATGAATGAAGCTTAAGTATTGAACTGTCATTTTGCTATGGTTGATGTTTTTCGTATCCTTTCGGTTTGTTACTCGCTGCTGACGAACTGCACGGTACGGTTGGGCATGATTGCGGGCAAGGCTAAAGTTTAATTTTATTCTGGATAAAAATTTGGCAAGTTTTAGCATGCAGTTGTATAATTATACAAAAATTATATAAGTAAGAAAACAAAACTTAAATTAAGTGAATGTGAGTTTGTGAATTGATTTAGTTTAAAAAAAATTATTTAATTAATATGAAAAAACTGCTTTTAGCTGTTGTAACAAAACTATTCGAATTTTCAACTTTATCGTAAGCTGCATAAAATAAATTTTCTACACTT
This sequence comes from Tetanocera ferruginea, assembly GCA_958299015.1. Taxonomy (NCBI): domain Eukaryota; kingdom Metazoa; phylum Arthropoda; class Insecta; order Diptera; family Sciomyzidae; genus Tetanocera; species Tetanocera ferruginea. The sequence goes on from OY282643.1 coordinate 134,911,763, forward strand.
ACTTATAGATTTTAACCTTGTTTTCTAATTATCAATACATGCTTTTTATGCTGCTGCTGCTTCTTCTTTATCTTCTTCTTAAAAATAAACCTTCTTCTTCTTCAAACCTGCGCATCATGGATTTTAAGCAATGTCTTATAACAAGTGCACAATAAATAAAATAAAAATAAAAAAACAAATTTATAAAAATTATAACAACAAATAACATAACCAAAACTTGACTCAATTTAACTAAATATATCGGAAACCAAATATCAAAACCCAAGTGCTCTTTGTATACAACAAATCCAAAAATTATTCACAAAATAATAAGCAAGTGAAATGCAGTGAAAAATAAGTGCAAATTTAGTGTCTCAACTGACTGCTTTTAAAAACAAGCAAATATTATATAATTTTGCTTATCTCTCTCTCACTAGTTTTAGTTAAAAAACAGTGTCAACAACAAAAAGCTGGCCCTTTATTAATGTTTTTTTTCTCTATAAAAAAAATTAATTTAAAAAAAATATATTTTCTTTTTCATTTTTTTGTGCAGCAAAATATTGTATGTCAACGCAGCCAGCAGCTAGAAATCACAACATTCGCTACAACAACAATAATAACAACAACTGCTAACTACCTAGTTAAAAATAAAATAAAGTTAAGCTTAAAATTAGTGTAAAAAAAAAAAAAAAAAATAATACAAAAAAAAAATCTATGAAATTTTAAGAATAGTCAAAACAACAACTAATAAGAAAAAAACGCCTTAGAAAATAATAATATATTAAATAAGCGCTTAAAAACGGCAGTAAGCATAACCACAAAAACAACAACAACAAAAACAACAGCAGCAAGGAGAAGTACAACAGCACACAGCTAACGGATTTGCTAAAAAAACACAAAAAAAAAAACCCAAGCACAAATACATCCAAAAAAAATAGTGTCACTGTATTTCAACGTAGCTTCGTTATCGCCGCCGTCATCATTGAATCATACACCAACTGACCCACCCGACAAAAATCGACGCTCATTGATTTAACGGTATGTTGAAAAAATGTTTCTTGTTAATATTTTTAAAGAATTTTACATAGACTTAAGATTAGTTTTTAAAACAGTTATAAAGCTGCCTTAACAATCACTCCGTTTTTTATTTAAAATTTCATAAAAATCATTTAAAAATTAGAGTTAAAACTTGAGAGGTAACGCTTTCAAAATAGCTTCAGGTTGCTTAAAGCCATGATACAATTATTCAGATTGTATTGAAGATTGGGTTGACTACTTCAATATGTCAAAAAATAGAGTAACTTCGGGTATTGTGATATGGTCGGGTAATGTGATATACCTACATATTTTGTTAAATACACAATTTTCGACAAGAATAAACATGTGAACATAACGGCAACAGAAAACGACACGTGCTGCAGCTTAACGCGCGCTCTCAGTCGCTGTGTTCACTCTAATTGTTATGAAATTGTTTTATCGGTGTAGTCGATATTTGTTTTTTGATTGCGCTTTGCAAGTGAATACAATAAAAAGAGCAGAATTGTAAGCTGAAATAGGTAAATTTTTTAGAGTTTGAATAGAAGAGCCACAAATGAGGTGATATATTGATTTTCTACAGCGTATTTTTACAAAAATAACCTTATTATATTGAAACCCGAATTCGGCTATTGTGATATAGTCAAAGTTGGGTAATGTGATATACCATATATTCATACCGTATCTCTTTACTCCATTCATTTTTTACTTTGTGGCATTTTTGTGATATAGTCAAAGTTGGGTAATGTTATATACCAACTATTCATACCACTAGATAAGAAACAAATTATTTACCTTTGCCTTTGTACCTTTGTAATTAGTACCTTTGCCGGTACGAGTTAATTTATATAAAAAAGAAGTTGCACCATGTTTGCTACTATAACTTCGAAAGTACTGAAGCTAAAAGACCATTTATATATTATTTGGAAAGGAAATTTGAAAAAAAAAATTTTATATTAAAAATTTGAATTTTTTTGATTTTAAAAATAAAAGTTATTTATGGAAAAATCTGAAGAATAAGGACTTATTAAGGTGGGACATAACGTTCGCGGCAGAGAAAACAGACCTTTTTTAAAAATTCATAACTCAGTGAAAAACAAACATTTTTCCAAAATTTTTTTATTATTGTAGACTAACAAATATATTTTTCACTCCAACGTGGTTTTACAGAGCAACAAACTGGCGACAGAGAAAAAAACGGGCCCTCATGGTTGCAGCTGGGAGTCGCAATAAATGTCCGATCTGGAAAAAAATTTTTTTTCAATTTTTGCTGATGTTCCAAATTTGAAAGTGTTTTTTTTTTCGAAAAATATATTGACTTTAAAAATTCATAAAAAAATTTAAAATAAATTTTAAAAAAAATCGTGTCATAAGATAGTGAATCAAGTTTAAAAAAATAAAACATGGTTTCGAGAAAAACGCATTCAAAGTTTGTAAACAAAAAAAATGCAAAGAAAAATAAAAATGCTCTCTCACTAATCCGGCTGAAACTTTTGAGCCCGTAAGAATTTTTCCATGAAACTTTTTTCTTAAAATCTTAAGAATATTTGCTAAACTACAAAATTTGTTATTATAATTATAAATATAAAAAACAGCCAATGTCATGGCCCCCCTTAAGCATTTATTTATTTATTTATTTATATATTTATTATTATATTTGTGGTGACCGTGGCATGCAGGTTAAGTGTGTGGCTTAGCATGCTCGGAGCCCGGGTTCGATCCCCAGCCGTGGCGAAAAGTTTTTCAATAAAAAATTTTTCTGATCGGTCACCACCTCTCTGCAGACAATGGCAAACCTCAGAGAGTAAATAATGCCATGTAAAGCTTCTTGAGAACATGAGCCGTTCGGAGTCGGCATAAAACATGTAGGTCCAGTTCTCGGTCAATCGTGTGCAAAAATTTAATAACACACACAACACAATCGATCCTAAGAAGCTCGGTCAAAGTCCTTTCAGGGGCTGAAATGGCCAATTTGTTTTTTTTTTTTTTTTTTATATATTTATTTATTTATTTATTTATTTATTTATTTATTTATTTATTTATTTATTTATTTATTTATTTATTTATTTATTTATTTATTTATTTATTTATTTATTTATTTATTTATTTATTTATTTATTTATTTATTTATTTATTTATTTATTTATTTATTTATTTATTTATTTATTTTTTTTCTTTATTTATTTATTTTTTTTTTCTTTATTTATTTATTTATTTATTTATTTATTTATTTATTTATTTATTTATTTATTTATTTATTTATTTATTTATTAGCATCTCTTCAGTTTCCTGTGAAATTTCACTCAAATCTACATACCAAAACGATAACTGCGAAATACGCATGAAAATTTTCACAACATGTTTCGTACCTACTCTGTTTCGCTGTGAAAAACAGTAGCAACATTTCTCGTGCAACATTTGTTCACGACAATTAAGTGATCAATTAAGTGATCTGCTTTATTTAATTTGAAGTGAAAAGTGACAGTCGTCGCATATATTTTTTTGTTTTTAATAATTTATTTTTCTCTATTCTGAGAAGTAAAGCATGATTTTCTAAAATTCTACAATTTATACGCAACAAAATATTTGTCAGAATTTTCACTCAACAAAAAATTTAAAATTGCCAGTAAAATTTCACGCAAACTAACAGAGCACTAGGCCTCAGAAAGAAAACAAAAAAAAAAACCAATTCCAAAATTTTATTAAAGATTTCAGTATTTTTGCTCAAAAACCTATGATCCCTAGACTTTCCACAAGCATACCAGAATTCTGTAAATTTTTTAATTTGCTGCTGATTCAATTTTTATTTCTCTTACAAGTTGAACTAAACAGCGTAAGATTTCTAAAAAACAAAGTAGACACACACAGCTAATACAAAACAAAAATTCAGCCCGTATTAAAGAGGTACACGAGAGTTGGGCTCCAGCAAGTATCAAAAACATTAGCTGCGTTCGATTCGCACGCCTACACTCAAATCATGTTGCTTATTCCAAAATTTGTATGAGAAAACAACAACAAAGTCTCCAGCTACTTGATGATACAGACTAAATACCCAATTGAGTTGAGCAAAGTTGCGTTGCCAAGTTCTTATTTTTTAGTTGGTTTGTGTACTGGATAAGGTAAAATTTCATAGATTCTGTCAAAATGTGATGTGAGTACAAAAACAAAATTAAATTCTTTGAAACGGCCAACCTCATTGGCAGGTAAAAAATTTTAATTTCTGTGTCGAGAAGGAATAACCGCTAAAGTCGAGTTAGGACAATGTGAGGTTATGACTTTCATTGCGTTTTTTTGCAACAAAATGCACTAGTACGCAAATTTTTATGATTGTACGTTGAAAATTAAATTTTCGAGGCCATCAAATCTAAACAAATTGAAAATGAGAATTTGAAATTTTGAAAATGAGTTTAGCTGTTATTCCTTGTGGACACAGATTTATTTATTGATGTGTTCTTTCATAACAAGTGTTGACAACTATAGAACAAATGAAAGCAAAATGAATAGACTTTTTTTCAAAAGCGAGTTGAGCACTGGCGAAGCTATTGTTATTTATCATGTAGAATTTATTGATTTTAAAAACAGCCAAAGACAAAAATCACCTTATATGTATAGTTTATTATACTTCCTTTAAATTTTTACCAAAATTATTGATGAAAAATGATCACTTCACTTAACTCGTGCTACCACCGACTGTCTAATGCAATCAGCAGTCATAAGCAAGTTTCTACTTCTGTGCTTAATTGCTCAAAAGTAAAGGGTTTTTTTAAACTAATTCTTTTTTTTTTGCTTTTTCGGGTCATTTATTGACAAAATTGTAGATCTCTTTTTTTGTATTTGTAAAAACCACTTTTGACCAGCTCGCTTGTTCTAGACAAAACACTGTGCAGTGGTCGCTAAATCGTACGCTACTTCGTTTCAACTGTTACGAAATCAAACTGTCCACTTGAAATCTGTGCTAATTAACTACATTTCTTAACTAAGCTGAATGTGACCAGTAACTGTTTTGCTTTTACTGACGTATTTGACAGAAGCCAGTTTCCTTCTCAAGAGAAAATAAGCAGCTGGCAATACTGTCTTTATTAGGCTCATGTCAGAGTGAACGCTACAAGCGAAGCGATGCTTGAAGCTTTGCTAATAGATGATGTAAGCAATGCTTTTCTATGTCAGAGTTGAAAGCGTTTTTTTATTACAAGATATGCTGAATCATTCAGCTTTATTTGTCAGATTTCAAACAAATTATTTCAAACATCTATTGCAGGCTTGAAGCTTTCAAAGTAATTTCATGTAAATTATAGCATAGCTTTTACTCTGACAACTTTTGAATATTTTCATAGAAAAACTAGGCAAAGCTTTATAGCTTCGAGTAGCGTTATAGTATTGCCTCGCTTGTGGCGTTCTCTCTGACAGGAGCCTTATTGTATCATGGCTTGTTAGCATAGCTTTTACTACAACACCTTTTCACATAGAAAAACGCAGGTAATAGTTTGTAGCTTCGAACAGCGTTACAGCATCGCCTATCCTGTTGCATACACTATGACATCAGCTTTAGGCTTAAAAAGTCTCTGTGTTGAGTTTTAAAGCTAGTTAAGCACAGTAATTGTTTCAAATAAATCCTTTATTTGATACAGAATTTGACTCAAAATGTATCTTTTTCGTATATATTTAATGCTATAACAAATAACACAATAAATTATTTTACAGAAATTTTACTTAAAAATTTTGGTTCAGTGAAATAACGCCCAATGAAATAACGCCCAAAATAAAAAATGAAATAACGCCCAAAATATTTTGGGCTTTAAAAAATGAAATAACGCCCATAATAAAAAATGAAGTAAAGCCCAAAATAAATGAAATAACGCCCAAAATATTTTCAAAGCAAATCATTTAAAATATTTTGGGCCTTATTTCATAATGAAATAACGCCCAAAATCTGTATGAAAAATATTTGGGCGTTATTTCATTTTTCATTTTGGGCGTTATTTCATAATGAAATAAAGCCCAAAATAAAAAATGAAATAACGCCCAAATAAAATTAAATAAAGCCCAAAATGTTGGGCCTTATTTCATAATGAAATAACGCCCAAATTTGTATGGAAATTTTTTGGGCGTTATTTCATTTTTTATTTTGGGCGTTATTTCATTGGGTGTTATTTCACTGAACCAAAAATTTTCTATTAATTTTTTTCAAAATTAACTGCTTTTTGAAGAAATAATTATCAGATTAATCAGAAACATAAATTTCTATTCAAATGATTTGTCGTATCGTCAGGCAGTTGAACCCAGGATATCTTAGTTCGTAACATTGGCATAAAAGATCTTGGAACTCAAACGAGCAAAAAAGCAACAAACAATTTTATTTTTTAAATTTCGTTCTAATTTATTCAATAAAAAGTTCAATTAATCCAGCAATTTTCATTTGATCTATATCATTTTTATCATGTTCAAAATGAACTTGACAAATCATAATTTTCTAGTCTTGTTAATAAAACAGTTCCAGTTTATTTAAAAAAAGTAGTAAAAACTTAAAATAATCTTTATATCTTCATTAATATCGACCTTAATATAGAAAGGACTTAATTAAAAATTTTTCAAAAAAGTGTGTTTGCATTTTCTGTAAGAATACGCTCAATGAAACCAACAAAAAATTATATATGGGTTTATTTACTGAATTTGTGGATGATTTTCATTATAATCTGCATTAAAAAAATTTTAATTACATAACATTTTAAGAAGTTATTAAGATTTTTGTATCCCTCCCTGTAAAATTATGAGTTTCGTCCTTTCAATATTAAGTTGAAGATATGTTCTTTTGGCATATCTCATTAAAAAATTTTGTTAATAGTACTAGGGTGGGTCAATAAGTCCGTGATAAAAAATCATTTTATTTTTCAACATGGTCCCCTTTGTGTTTTATATGCTTCGTCCAATGTTTCTACAATTTTTTTATGCCTTCCAAAGAATAAGTTTTTGTCGAAGTAGGTATTCAAAATAAGTATTTGTTTGTGAAATGATTTCTTCATTGGAGTCAAATCTCTTTTCGCCGAGCCATTTATTAAAGTTCGAAAACAATAAAAAGTCACTCGAGACCTGATCAGGAGTTCACAAAATATTTCGCCATGAAGACTACAAATGTAAGCACCCACGCATTGTCGTGGCGGAAAATAACCTTCTGAATCAAAAAAGCCTCTGGTCCCGATGGCATACCGCCAATTGTGCTTAAAACGTGTGCTTCTACATTGGCTCGGCCATTGCGTAACCTCTTCAACATCTCCTACAGGACAGGAGTATTTCCATCTTGTTGGAAGGTTGCGAATGTCCAGCCAATACCCAAAAAGGGTGATGCTACGAACCCTGCAAACTATCGTCCCATTGCGATATGCTCTGCGCTTTCCAAGGTCATGGAGAGTGTAATAAACTTCCACCTGATGAACTATCTGGAGCACAACGAATTGCTCAGTGACCGTCAGTATGGCTTTCGTAAGGGTCGCTCTACTGGTGACCTAATGGCGTATCTGACAGAGAAGTGGAACCATTGTGTTCACTTTTTTGGTGAGAGTAAGGTTGTCGCTCTAGATATTTCAAAGGCGTTTGACCGAGTGTGGCATAAAGCACTCGTGGCAAAACTAATTGCATATGGTGTCGGTAGTAACTTTGCTCGATGGATCACATGTTTTCTCAAGACAGATCGATTCGTGTCGTGATCGACGGTATTTCTTCCAATAAACATGCCATCGATGCAGGAGTACCGCAGGGTTCAGTCCTTTCGCCAACTTTGTTCTTGGTTTTTATCAACGACCTTCTTTCGTTGACACATAACCCAATTCATTCGTTTGCGGACGACAGCAGCATTTGTCATTCTTATTCCTTTGAAAAACGCCCGAGCTCTTTGGAGGTTGAGAGAATGAGGCAAAATATGAATGACACACTTATTAGCGACTTGAAAAAAATCTCCGAGTGGGGTCTTGCTAATAGAGTCGAGTTTAATGCAAGCAAGACCCAATGCTGTTTGTTAACCCACAAGCGAGTGAATCGTCCCTTAGCACCCCTTAATATGAACGGTGTGGATATTGCGGAGTCCGCAGCTCTTGGCGTTCTGGGCATATCGATACAATCCGATCTTCGCTGGAATGATCATATATTCGATGTGTCGAAAGAGGCGGCCAAGTGTCTAGGTTTTTTAAAACGGTGCAAGAAATTCTTCACTCCAGTTGACCTTCGCACTATCTACACCACATATATAAGGCCTAAAATGGAGTACAATTCGCACATTTGGGCAGGGGCTTCAAGATCTTATTTGGAGCTTCTGGACCGAATTCAACGACGTGCGATATATTTGATAGGGGATGAAAATATTTCATCGTCCCTCAACTCTCTTGGACATCGACGCAATGTTGGTTGCCTGAGCCTTCTGTATAGGTATTACCACGGGAAGTGTTCAAGGGAAATACACGGCCTGACGCCACCAGCACGTGTGTTTCCTAGATCCACTAGGGCAGCTGTCCAAGCTCATCCCCGTACCATTGCCGCTGTGTCCAACAGAACTTCGCATTTCAGAGATAATTCGTTCTTTGGTCGCACTGTAAGATTGTGGAATAGTCTCCCTGCGTCTGTGTTTCCCGACGGACTCAAGCTGTGCAAATTTAAAACAAATCTTCACCGTCATTATTCCACCTTTCCACCCTCCTACTAAACTATCACCTCTCTTCGAAACCAACACAATGCTTGCGCATTTATAGGGGGCATCCCCTGAGCGTTGGTTTAGTCGAAAAAAAAAAAAAACCGAAATTAAACATTCATTCATAGAGGTATTTGTGGAATGAGATTGACTGAAGTAACGGCATAACACTTACCTCAGATTCAAATTCCTTATGTTAATATAGCGCTCCGTCATACATTCTACAATTGTTTCTCTTGATTTCACTTTCTCTCCTACACTCAGAAAAAATTTTCTCTGAATATGATAAAAAAAGCATCATATTAAGAGAAAAATGGTATAGACTTTGCTCCAGAGATTGCTTTTCTCTAAAAGTGATCCCAAAAATTCCCTAAAAATGATAAAAAGCTTCTATGAAAAAGAGAAATATATATAAATATATCGTTTTTAGAGAAGAAAACTTTTTATTTTTGATTTGTTTTCAAAATATAGGAACAAATTTTTCATTTTCAATAAATTTTTCTCTATAAAGCCTAGTACTCTGTTTGTTTGTAATTCTGACAAATTTTTTGTTGCGAAGAAATTGAAGAATTTAAAAAAGTAATGCTTTACTTTACAAAGTTAAAAATTAATTTATAAAAACAAAAAATTGTCGACAACTGTCACTTTTCACTTCAAAATAAATAGGCAGTTCAATTAAATTGTCGTGAAAAAATGTTGCAAGAGAAATGTTGCGATTATTTTTCACAGCAGAACAGAGTACTACTTTGACGTACATGCTGTGAAAATTTTCATGCATATTTCAGAGCTATTGTTTTTTTTCTGAGTGTAGCTACTTATCTATATCCCCATTTACAAACCAAGGCAGACTTGACTGAATAGGTTCGATACCTAAAATCCTTGGTTTATGGACAGACCGTGTACCGAACACTCCAGTTCGTTAAGCTAATTTAAAAAACAATTAGATTGCATCAAATATTTATGATATTTGATTTTTTCTTGACAAAAGTAGTTTAAAGTATTTTTTTAAAAAATATTTGTTTAAATTTGAGTCGTATTTTAATATAATAAATATAAAAAAAAAAAATTAAACAGTTTTGATAAGTAAGTGTAGACGTAGAATTCCGTTTAAGTTGTAACCTCTTCTACTTTGTCGCTTTGTTCTGATTGTTTTGTCCATTTTGCAAGTACTTTTTATTGATCTTCCAAAAATTAACAAATAAATTAATAACACTCAATTATGGACTTCTTATCGAGACCAATTATGGACTTCGGTAAGTTTGACAGGTTGAGTTCATTGACTTAGTTAAAAAGAAGGTAAAGCAAATGCACTTTCCTTTGGTGTCACTTTCGTCTCTGCCCAATATATAGTTTGCGTGCTACAGTCAGTTTAACTACTAATTTCAAAATAAAATTAAGACCCCAATTTTTAAAAAAATCATATGGTGACTATATCTCACGTTGAGCACGTGTTCTTTCCATTAGTGCTGATGATTGATTTTCTTATATAAACACATGCATTTTTCTTCTTATATTTTATTTTTTGTGACTTCAATATAATAGTGACATAATCCAAAATTAGATATTCATTCAGCGCAGGATATATCTGATATTTTAGTATGTATATTATCTATGAACGATGAGTATTAAAAGCTGCAGGTATACCCTAAAGTATTTGTCAAAAAAGTTTCATGGCCTTGAAAAAATCTCTTAAAATGACCCCATACAAACCGCGCTGTACGACGCAATTCTACGCCAAAAGGAAAACTTGCAATAATGAATAAAATATTTATTTGCAGCATTACATCAATGCCTGCCATTTACTTATTATTGATTATTATATGTAAATTTTGTGCGCGGCTACGCCTGAGTTGGTCCATCTGTAAGATCCTTTTTAGGCACTTTTTCCAGCATTTCGGCCAGTATATTACCAATAGCAGTTGTAATGTTGTCTTTCAGGGCTGCAATTGTGGCTGGCTTGTCC